>BSBM01000123.1:12136875-12863750 GCA_027924585.1 Larix kaempferi | reverse complement strand
AATATTGTTATGAATAAAAAATTTCCAGAATTTAATTAACTAACTGGCAAGGATAAATTACCCAAATAAAAGATTAATCTTTAACTGTGAATTAGGCCTAGATTAATTCTGAAATTTAAAGATCACTATGAAAAATGAATTTTCAGAACTAGACTAGTTAGAAACAAGCCCAAAATTGTTGTAAAATTAAATTTTAATTCTAGGCTTGAGAGAACTAAAATTTGGAAAAGATGGGAGAGCAAGGTATCTTGAGATTTTAATTGGAAAAAAGTTAAAATAAAAGAGGTGTTTCTTAAGTTTTTTGGATGGTGGTTAGGAAGAGGGACTAGTGCCTTAAGGCTTCGGCAAATGGCGTCATGGCAAACATATTTCAATGGGTTGTTATGAAAGGGTTTCTATTGTGGAAATTGCTGAAAAGTCTTGCCAAGGACAGCCATAGAACATTGGGGTTTTATGTAGAATTTCTTCCAAGGAAGTCACCCTTGGGCATACACCTCTCCAACAATGGTAGATTGAACCTGCAAACATTCCTACAACTTACAAGGATGCCAAATGCAAGAAACTTAACAATACTAAAGCATATAGGAACACAGAGAGTTTCATTTGAAGCAATAAATTCTATTGATCAATGAACTAGATCTACTTAGCCTTACAATGAAAGAAAATAAAGTATTACCTCTAAGCTTGATTCACCATTACATGTGCCTCATATCATAAGAAAGGTTCCCCACATACGCCATTAGCATAAACAAAGAAGGCGTTCTATTTCTCTTCTTCCATCAACAACAAGATACAAATGAGGGGGGAGCCTCATATATAGTGTTGTGGCTCAACAACTCTCCAAATAAAATAACAGTATTTGGGCCAAAACCCTAGATCTATCCTAGGGAGGAGTAATCTTCTCTAGACATGGTAAAAAAATCATAAAATATGAGATGGTTTGACTAACCAACCTCCAAAACCCTAACCAAAATGTCCAAAGACCACTAGATCAAGGTTAAATACATGTGAGAGGCTCGAAAAGGGTGAGTGCTTTTGGAAATGTCAAACAATGAATGGAAAGTGGTTAGATATAGGGTTTGACCCCTTAGATCTCTGTAACAACTCAACAACCTCCTCAAAATTGGTGATAATACATGTGGAAACCACCAAAAAGGGGTTGCCCTCCAATAAATCAGCTCCAAAACCAAGGGGACCCAACTAAAACCATGTGCTAACTACCTCTAGTGTCCAATCATGGGTGAAAACCCTGGGGAGCTCCCTTAAATCATGTATCAAATTCATCAAACGAGCCACACATTTGAGACGTCACATCAATAATGTGGTCAAAAGGATAACAAATGTGTAGCAAGGAGCTCCCTTAAATCATGTATCAAATTCATCAAATGGGCCACACTGTTAGTTTTTCATCATTTAATTCAATATGATCTAGGATCTTAACTGAAAGAACAACATGTACAACATATCAAGCATAAGAGACAAGAGACAAGAGACACAAAGCATTTCACCGGGGAAAACCAAGAAGGTGAAAAACCCCGCAACTTCCTCAGAGATAGAATAAGCACCAATACAAAGATCACCAAGATGAATCCCCAAAAGATAAATGTTTGCAGCAGCTACTCCTCCTCCACTTGTGCGCACTCCTCCTCTCTCTCACTAGTGCGAAGTGAGTGAATGAGAGAATGTGTCAAATGAGAGAGTCACACTCTCTATTTATACTTTAACTTTCCCTTGACCTTTACTCAAATAGGTCAGCCCCAACTTAACCACTTAACATAATGTTGACTGGGCCGACCCCACTAGGGTGGTCTAATAACCCTTTAACCCACATGACTCATACAGGACCGACCCCATCAAGGTGGTCTAATAACCCATCAAATATAAGTTATGACACTTACAATATAACTTGCGACACTTGCAAGTACAAATGACGACACTTCCAATCGGAGAAATAATACATCTCCGTTGGGGATACAATAAAGTACAAATGTAATACATACAATATACAAGTGAATATCTTCCGAAGTTACAAATACATCAACACACACATTTGAGACGTCATATCAATAATGTGGTCAAAAGGATAACAAATGTGTAACAAACTTCCCCATAACTCATGCCAATGGTCCAAGGTGCAGTGAATGGTCCAAATAAGTGCCAACTAGCTCCCATGTGCCAAGGAAGTGTCATCATTCATCAAGTAGGAAGGGGATGGCCCCATCTTAAAATCTCTAGGGGCTATTGGTACCTCCAAATACATGTGAGCAAGGGGGCGCTCCTCCAAATAAGCCTAGGCATCACCAACATGTGTCATAAAAAGTGTCAAATCATAGAGAAACACTAGGGCATCCATGTGCTAAGGGGTTCAACCCACATTTAAGTAGATGAAGTCGTTAACAATCACACCCTTCTAATGGTTCAAGAACTTATTTATTTTTTATCCATTATAACATTAGACTAACCATGGTGTGACCAACATTAAACCTTATTACATGTGAAAACTCCTTAAGTCAAGGTGCAGTACCTAGATTCCTAAATCAGGTGATGGTGATGGAATGAATGTGGTACTTAGGGAAAAAAAGGGGCCTTTGCAAGTTAACCATCATAGCAACTGAGTGTAATAGGTCCACCCCTTAGCTTTGAAGAGCTAGGGGCTATATATTTTTCTTCCTCATGTGTGACTTAAGAAAGGGAGTGCTTTTTTTTTTTTTTTTTTGTACTAGGGGAATCGTTAATTGGGGCGGGGCTCGTACTCGTGTGACATGGGGTCGATTCCCGTCCGCTACCACTATACCCCTAGGTGCACCCACATGGCCCGCAAGCATGGGGTACGGGTAAGCTGGGGGGATTTGAACTTGTGACCTTCCATTTACAACTTCTCATATCATTTACTCATTTAACAATTGCTCTACCCCCCCCGCGGGCTAGTGCTTTTTTTATCATGAGTTATCCTTTCCTTGTGCCCTTTTGTTCCCTTTCTTTCATTTTTCCTCTTATTTTTTTTTTGCTTGGTTTTTTTTTAAAGATTTAGCTTTGATAACCATTGGACTTAGGGAATAGGATTTTGGCAAGGGGGCATAGATGATGTTCTCTTACATTTTAACTTAGCAGCATCAACCTTAAACTACTAGACTCTTTTAGCTTTGATTTGGGCATTCATACATAGGAATGGTTATAAAACCATGAATAATATGTATAATAGATCACTTACAGAGGAGAAACCAATGAAAATGGATGATAAGGCTAGTGAAATGAAAAATGGCTAAGCAAAATGTTGTGAAGTGGATGTAGCACCTACATAGTTCACTAGGAATACACGTAACCTTTAGGATGACACTCTTATCCAAGACAAAATTATGACAACAACATGGTAAATCTTAGTAATGGATAACAATTTTAAGTGTAACGAGTCACTATCGAAGCATAAAAATAACATCCCATGATCAAATCAACATAAAAGAAAACATCCCAAGTGTCAATGAGGGTGAGAGATATCACAGCATTGGTGCATCTGACACCATCTCTAGTAGGCTCATCCAAGGCACAAGAACCATCTGAGCATGCTGGGACAGTCTTTTCCCAATGATCTATGGTAAATCCATAGATCTCCTCTTTGGCAAGTAGTTCGTGTTGGAATCATAAACAAATATGATCATCAAGTCACCCCTGCTGGTCTAGGGGTAAGACTGTCAACTCAATTGGCTCTGATACAGATGAAAGCTCAAGAACGTAATAAAACATTTGTTCAACTTTTTTTTATGTTTTTTCCAAGAAAACAAATACATTATATTTGCTATTTCAAGCAGAAATCAGAATATACAAAGATATGTGCTTTAGAGTACTCCGACAAAAGTTCATTATGAGCATCCAAATAGGCCATAGTTGCTGCAGTAATACCTAACAGTCCAGACAAGTTAACAGTTTCAAGAAAACAGGAAATGCCATTGAGGCTCTGAATCACAATCTCTAAATAAACTAACATCATCTTTCACTTGAAGAAATGACACAACAACATCAAATTTCACAATCACCGTCTGAAATTGCCCTCATCAGATAAAGAGACTATGTATATATGGATCTGTTGATGGCTGAAAATTCTCTCCTGCCTTCTCTTCTGACCTGTAGAAATCTGCACGGAGGGAGAGAGCTTGCTTAGAAAGTTCATCTACTCTGACATTTAGCTCTCTGAAAATGTGATGAAAGGAGATAGAAGAGACAGTTCCTTAGGGCAAAAGTCATATTCAGAAGATTGCTTTTACTGTTAAAGCCTCTCTATAACTAACTTGGAGTCACCCATAATTTGTACCTTGTCCACTTCATTTTCAACTGTAACTCTCATCAACTTTCATAGATCATTAAGCTCTGCCCAGTTATTTGTTCCTTCCCCATGGGTTGATTTGAAACTTATTGAATGGTCTTCTTTTAAACAAAGGACTCCTCCTGCCCCACTCATCCCTGGAACCCTTTGACTTGTACCATCAAAGAATCCCCAAGCTATAGTTTTGTCTATCTCTGGACTTACAATTATCCCTTTTGTTGTTAGATTCCCTTTTTTTCACACCCCTTTGTTGGCAGATCTAATCTGAAAGGATACCTGAATAGGCAAGATATCTTCACTTTGGAATATCATCTCGTTGCTTGCCAACCAATGAGCTTACAAAGCTATTCATGGCAATGCCGTATAAGTTATGATCCTTGACTGTTTTTCTTTGAACCAATGCTTCAAATAGTTTTCGACATTGATTCCTTGACATTTACCTTTACCTCATGCTGACTTCAGAGCTTCTTGCCAGACCATTTATGTAAGGGAACAATCTATTAAGAGGTGATATACAGATTCATCATCATTTTTGCACAGTGAGATTCTACCTGGTCCATTTAAAGCTCTTTTTTGCATTTATCCCATGTCAATATCTTATTGGATACTGTTAACCAGAGAGATTTTTGTCTTCAAAGGAGCCTTTAATTTCCAGATGCCCTTCCACCACCACTTCCGCTCCCCTTCATCTTCCACAAAACTGGCCTTGTATCCAAGCTGAGCAGTGTCTCTTCTAGAAGCACCATTTTAGACTACACTAATTCATCCTCTTCTTCCCTGATTCTTATGGAACTCTGTTTCAATCTTTGCACATAAATAGACCAGCGTTCTGCTTCCTCTTCCTGAAGACCCAAGATACTCGGATCTTTCCAACCTTGATTCCAGATGAAAGAGCTATCTGACTCCGCCACCTCATTCAAATACTGGTATTCCTGCAGCGTCAGTGAATTTATTGGAGCCTGAAGCAATTTGCTACCCAAGGATCTGTTCCTAATCTCACTTGGCACCATTTCCAACCCTACATGGCAACCATCTCTGCACCATAGGAAATGCTTTCTCTGAGGCTTTCCAAATAATAGATGCTCCTACCACTGATTTCACTGCAAGCCTTTTCCATGCTTCAAGAGAAAGAGACTCATAATACGTTTGCAACACAATTTGTTTCCATAAACCATCAATTTTATAAGTCTCCATAAGCTTTTTGTGGCGAAAGTTTGACCAAAGAAAGATATATTCTTCAAACCCTACCCCCCCTACTTCCTTTGGCTTTGCAATCTTATTCCATTTTGATTTTACTAAAGGAATTCCTTCTTTTTCTCTTTTCCATGACCATAAAAAACTAAAACATTTTTTTCATAATTTTTTCTACATCGCCTCTGGGAATATGGGTCTAGTGAATGCCAATAAACTAGAATTGCTTCTAAAACTGATTTTATCATACTTGTCTGCCTTTTCTAGAGAATCTACTCTCTAGTTTTTCATATAACATATTCCAGTCTTGAGACCTATAATCATTAACTTAAGTCTAAAATCCAAATACTTGACTCCATCATCAAACGAATACAAACTGAATGGAAGAATTTGTAGAATCCATCTTTCTTGTTCTGCTTCTATACCATTAAGTGGAATAGCTGATTTCTGAGAGTTAACTTCCATCCCAGCTACACGCAGTATAATGCTAAGATATCTTTATACTTTTCTGCTTCTATCTTAGTTTCTACCACAAAAAACATAACATCATCAACTGAAAGCAAATGTGACAGAGAGAAAGATCGCGTTATTTTAATATATCTAATTTCTAAATATTCCTTCTCCCACTTTTTGACTGTCCTGTTTAATCACTCTGCCACCAATAGAAAGGGAGGGGAGACATAGGAGATCCCCATCTTAAACCCCTGTAAGGGACAAAAAATCTTGAAGCTGACCCATTTATGAGAAGAGCGAATGAAAGAGATGACAAACAATCCATTATCCCATTCACCATCTAAATGTTCATTCCAATATAAATTAACAACAATCTTAAATAAAGCCAGCTGACTGTCATATGACTTAGATTGAGTTTGAGAACCATGGCTGGCAGCTTTTTGCTTTTTATGGAATGAAAACCTTCTTGAGCCACTGCCACTGCATCATGGATCTGTTTATTATCAAGCCACGCTGTTCTTGGGAGATTGACTAAGAAAACCCTATTTAATCCCTTGGCTATTATTTTTGCAATTATTTTATAGATTGTATTGCATAGTGACGTTGGCCTATAATCCTCAAGATCTATGAGTTGCACTTCTTTGGGATAAGTGCTACAAATTTATAGCTCCAAGGACTTTCCCTGAAGCTCAATAAGCTTTGTTCCATCATCTCATAGAAGCTTAGATAAAATTCGACTATCCATCCATTTGGCCATTGACTTTTGGACCTCTGAAAATATTCCAGCATTGTTTTAAGTTCTTTGGAGACAATGTCTTCACTCTTGGCTTGTGGAAATTCTAGGGGTTATTTCTTTTGATGTGAAGCTAATGTTTGTCATCTTTACTTGTTCTTGGCGTATGCTAGAGAGCACTTGCAAAGAACATGCTTGATAGGCCAAATTTCAAGGGTTGATCTACTAACTTGAAAGGGTTTAATATGAGGATTTTCCCTTAAATTCCTTTGATGTCTTAATTCTGAATGTGTTGTCTATCATCTATCATCTATTAAAAGGAGTTGTTGGGTTAACACTTAATGGTAAGACACACCCTGTCATAGCATTGTTTGAGTGTGGTGCCTTTTGGGCCCCTCCAAGTTATTTCCTCATTGTTTAACAACACATTAAGGCATGCTGTGGCATAGCTCTTGTGTCTTGATCATTTATAAATTGCTCTAGTGGTGTAGCCCCTTGACTTCATTTGCCCCATATTGGATAGGCATTAGTCCCTTATCTTCTATCATTCTATATTTCCATATTACAAAAAGACAAATGTTTTGCTAAGCCATCTCTTCACATAGTTTTACATAGCTACACCCTAGTGAAGACCTTGCACATTAGGGGTGCTAGTTTTTGTGGCAACATGTTCCACCATAATCATCTTGTCATTGTTTGGATCAACATAGATCCTGATTTATGAATTGAGTGGATAGAATGGTGGGAACAAGCTTGCGGAAATCCTAAGCATACACCATGGTTAAATAAATCAACAATGTGACACACCAATAAACTTGTACCATGTTTGAACAACTTTGCCATAACCTGTCGTCATTTCCAAACCTTCTAGTGTTCATATCCCAAATGGCCTTCTCGATATTTGTGTGTAAGAATATGTGGCGAGAGGATGGAGGGGAGGTGACTAGGATATTGGGTTGCCTTGGGACATCACCAAGGGCAATAGTGTGGGTGAGCATGTGTTGAGAGTCAAGATTAGTAGGTAGGTTGTAGCAATGGGGGAAGATGGTGTGCTAGAAAGTTTAAGGAGAATGACAAAGTGAGGCACATAGATCACGTCTATTTTATGCAATGAAGACTCTCTTTTTATAGTGAAGGAAATACGTATATAATTTATGTATTAATGGGATTGCAAATGAAGGCATAACTAAGGTGTTTATGATAGGCTTTGTGCTCCATGTCATACTATTTGTTCATGGGATTGAATTTGTTCTTTGAGAAACCGGGGGGAGAATCCGTGGCATGAGGGTAAGAGTTAAGGGTTGCTTCTTGGATTGTTGAGGAGAGATGGTTGTATTTGGAGGAGTTTGATTCGATGGATGAGAAATTGGAAAGGGGGTGATGTATCTTGTTAAGACAACCACTGTAAGTCTCTTGGTCCCCCTCCTCAAAGAAAATGGTGGTTTGATGGGGACTTAGGGAGTTGAGGGTGGCGAGGGAGGTGGTGGTGGGTCAACATGAAGGGAAACTGAGAGGAGGATGTGGTTGACTATAGGTATGTAGGTAACAAAGAGCTGGTGGATATAATGGAGCATGCCATTATTGGCTAAGGCACAATTTATCACACCATCATCCCCAACATGATGGAAACCCATGAAACTATTGGAGTTAGGGAAGTAAGGGATACCATTCAAGATCAACAAGTCATTGGATTTGCTGAGGTGTAGGAGGTGATTACCATAGGCTAAGAGGAGGGGTCCCATGGCATAATTTGAAATCTTGTGCAAATCGACTGAGGTTGGCATGATCGCTTGGTGGAAAATAACATTTTTTGATGTATCATGTAGTCGAATATTTTGGGTCCTGGCATGGGCATTGAAATCATCTTGAAGAATGACCTCCCCAAGAATTGAGTAATGAACCAGAGTTTGGGTGAACTACAAGGCATAATGCTTCAGTTCATACACTAAGAAGTAATTAAGCCAACGATTGGTGGGGGCTCATCATGATCATTGGGAGCAGAGCCCCAACCCATCACTTGAGGATCCTCATTCACAAGATGCTCTCAAACATCATTAGAAGGTTTATGAGGTTTTTGGTTTTCTATAGTTGCCAAGTCTAGGATTAGAAGTTGTTTGTAATGAACCCCTATGGTAGGGGGCCCTATATGCCCACGCTCTCGCCTCTCTTGAACTTGTTGGCCTACTCGATGATGAGGCTTGCCATCACTTCGATGAGAAAGTGTTGACTAGGGTGAGGAAATATTAGGTGGCTCTTTGCTCATATTGCAAAGGGCCCTACCCCAAAAGTCCAATAATTGTTGTAAACAATCCATCTCCATTTGAATCTTTTGCATTTGCATTGTAATTTGTAATTGTAATTGTAATACCATGGGGAAGTTGTAAAGTCCCTTTGGCATTAAACAATACTTAGTGTTTCTTCAACAAAACATAAAGCACTTCGACATGAACAAGTATCGAAGCTGAATGGAACTCTAAAGCATAGTGGGGACAACCACCAAACAAGGAAGCTATCCATGGTAGGGAGGTATTGTCGATACATAGACTCTGCATAGGCCCATGTAGACTTTGTTAAGGGACAATACCAAAAAAAATGTTTTAGGGTCTTGGTTCACTCGGATTGAGGGCATCATAACTTTTGCACCTCTAGGTATGCTAGTTTTTTATGCATAGGAAGACACCCCACAATAGGCAACCATGTAAAGAAAGTCTTCTTCGGTTCCAAGGCTTGCTTTTTTAGGCTTCAAAGACGAACAATAGAGTTTTTTGCTTGGACTTAACTCACCATAACATGTTCAAACTTCATACAATCTCTAATGCCATGTTGAAACGTAGCCACTTGTATATTAGGGAAAGGTTATATTTGATGAACGCCATAGCATATCCCTTTTTCTAGTTTTGCTACTCGGTCCAAGGCATTTGAAGGTGCAACTTAGGAAAAAGGCCATTCGACATTTGGCTCTGTATAAGTTCCGTGATAAAGATATCCAAATCGACTAGTCTAAACTTGCATTTATGCTTTAGTCATGGGATCCAATGGTTTCTCTATTAACCAAGTGCAACAACTTCCCATCATGTTGAACTACAGGAGACCACCATATGCAATGATCCATTAAATGACAAGCCAGTTCTCAAGGAGAGATGTCTACAAGTTAGGAAAGATGTCTACATAGTAGTGATGACTAGAGTTTGTAGGGAGATGGCTTGCCAGGAACTCTTTCCTAGCCAGGATCCTTGACAAATCAGTGTATAAGTAAGGCTTTCTAGGCCTCATTCCCACTCATGGCCCTCACCACAATGTTGACACAGAGGACCTAAGCTTTAAATTGAGTTTGATGGTGTCCAATACACCATATTCACAAGGAGTGCAATGAAGATCCCAATTGACTTTGTGAAACCCTTGGTTATGAGAGTTGTTGGGCCAAAGGAAAATTTTGGTAGTCTTTTCCAGGCATTTAAATCTAACTTAGAAATCACCCAACATGAAATCTTAAGAGTAAGTATACATGAGTGGCGACCAAAGTTTTGTTGAAATCAAGAACTTCGTTGCTAGTACCAAGGCTTTGTGACCCACCTATCAATTTTATTTCAACCCTTTGTGCCACCATTTCCTGGAAGTCCTTATGAGAAGGCTATTAAGCAAAGGAAATTGCAAGAAGGTTAGGTACCTTATTCCTTTGAAGCCAAGATCAATTTTGTGTAGCTAGCCAATCATTTGGGCTTTGACTCTGCCTATAACATTGAGTTTTAAGCCATTGTATATTTGAGCCCGATGCCATGCACAACATATCCAAACACTCTATTGTGTTGTCCCAGAGATTTGTTCCTCTAGAATGTCTAAGAAGAGTCATTGACAATGTGGTTGTTTACTAGTTGGCCAATGTTATGATGGTACCAGTACCAGCGCACCTGCAAAGGTGCCCCAGGGGTAGGGGGTCATTTTTCTTACTAGGAGGGTTGTTTAGCCAGCTTTTTCTGGGTAGGTGTTATGGCCAGACCCTCTAGTTTCTCCCTTGGAAGTACTATGGCTTAATGGCATTGTTGATTGCCTCATGAAAGGGATTGAAGCCCTGAGGTTGGTGTCCGGGGCTTCCAGGGGTGGATCACTGGGTCACATGACCCCAACCTTGATTTAGCATTCCGTTGACGGTTCTTTCAGCATTGAGGCATCTCTTTCAACTCTAGGTCACCTCCTGCACCCTCCTGGCCCTTCAGTTCACCAATGCCCTCTTTGTGGGGCCTCTTTCTGATGATGATGTCATCCTTGGAGCCAAGCGGTGATGCTTGATTAGGGGGGGCGTTGAGGGATATTCACTTCTGGTGGGGTTAGTTGGGGCATGACAACCTCCCCCTCCGCAGTCTTGCCTTCAGAACGGACCGATATGCTCATTTTTAGCCATTTTGCTCATGTATGGGTCAAATCTCGGGAAAATGCCCCAAATTACCCACATAGTTGATTATTTTATATTATATTTTTTTTAATGTTAAGTTGACATTTATAATTTCAAACTGATATTTAAAAAGGCATGTCGGCCTAGATTTTATTTTTGTAAAGTGAGTGTGAAAAGATATAAATAACTTTTCCTCATTTCATTTTTACACATCAACTTATGGGATTGCACTAAATTTTTTTGATTTTTACCCTTCTTGGGCTCAATGGAGTGATGTGCACCTCTCGAGGATGGATATGCTTGCTAGTTTGGGGACACTTCTTTGAAGATTTTTTGCTCTTGTTCTTTGCTAAGGTGATGCTAAGAGTTGTTTGATTAACACATGCACAAGGAGGTATCCAAGTCTTTTCTCTTGATATTTCTTTGTTAAATGTTGGATGTGTGCTTGTCTAAGGTTGAATGGTAGCCATTGATGTTGCATTTTTCCTTAGCATAAGTCATTTTTAGCCTTTAGTTACCCTAGCATTGTCAACTTGAGTTTTAGGTCTCCAAAGTTTGTCTTGGCTAGGGCATCATCAACCAACTCTTGTAGTTGTTGAGGAAGCCCTAGTTTTCCAAACTTGGCAAGTGCCATCTCAACGGGAGGCTATCCTCCTTGATGCCTAGGGTTAGGGTGGATTTTTCTTCAAACTCTAGGTTGTTCATCTACATTTCTAACCTAATTTTTCAATTTGTATCTTTGTAATTATTATGTTAGATTAGTTATAATTTTCTGAGTTTGTAGATATTATGTTAGTCTTGTTCTTTATATGTTTTAAGCATTTTTATGATTTATTAAACCCTAAACTAAAGCCCTAAATTTCTGTGTTTTAGACCTAGCTGCAGACTTACTAGCCCTTACGACTCCCTCCTCCTACCCACGGTTCCCTTCCTCTTCCCTCCTCTCCTTTCCTTTTCCACTCGGCCTCCATCTCCTCCTCCTCCCAACACCCTCAGGCCTGCTCTTTTCCGGACCTGCCCTCTCTTCCTTTCTCCTTCCCTTTCCCATCCGAACCCTAGCCATTCCCTTGAGGCCTTCCCTCTCTCCACTTCCTCTTTGCTGCCCTTTTATCTCCTCCCTTCACCTTCGCTGCCATTCCTTCGCTTCCCCTCTTGATCCTCTTTCTGCCTACCCTTCCTCTTTCTCTAACCTTGCAGCAGGTCTGCAAATAAATTGCAGACCTCGCTTATTTTTCCTTCCAAACTCCTAATCATCTGCACATATAAACACAGTGCAAGTTAATAAATGCAAAGGTCTTTTTCATGCATATAAAAGAGTGTCTGTTTCCCTGTTCAAGGGTCTGATTTTCTTATGTACAGAAGTCTGATTTTTTTGGTGAAGACCTGAATTAGTGGTTACAGTTTGCACTTCTTTCACAAAAAATTGGAAAGTCAAAGGTTCAACTAATATCTATGTCTAAATACATATTGTGGATGATACATATATGAATTTATTTGAAGCATTGGATTAGTTCAATACAATATTACTGCTGTTATATTTGTTGATGATCTGAATTAAATCCCTATGGTGATGACATACCAGTTTTAAACTTCACTATTGTTATCATTTTATTTTATGTCATGAACTTTTAATATTCTGATGAATGATAAATACTTAAATGCTGCATTACTGAAGTTTACATACAGATCTGGGACTCATACAGTTCTGGAAGTTGATGTTGGTCTCTTAATGGTCAATGCTGGTTGTCATCTATTGAATGCAAAAGAGATTTTAAATGATGTGACCTTGCCTTGACTTGATTACATTGCTATAATACATGCTCATGATCTATTTGCTATAAGTGGACTTGAATAGTTTTTCTTTGATGAATTAGAGCACAATTGGTTATTTCTTGTCATCTCACCCTTGCCTAGTTTGCACCTACTGACATTGGATGATTAATTGTTATGTTATATTCATATTGACTCCATTTAGGCACTGGTCTAACTACAAATTGCATAGAGAATATTGTCCTTTGGTTGTACTAGTGTTCTATAGGGTCTACAAGGGTACTTCTCCTTGGAGCTTCCGACGCTTCGAAGAAGTTAGAATCGTGATCGAGGTGACATTGGATCAATTTTATTGTTTTTGCTTATCGGGAACTAGCCACTGCTAGTTTGCCCGGTAACAACCAACATTAGGTTCAAGCATTGAAATGCCTTTGTTGAGGCTCGCTCGAACCTTATGATATAGCAAATAGCCCAAGCTATGAATGACCAACACATATAAGGTCAAAGCTAGTAGAAGACCTTGCCTGATGGAATGAAACAAATTGAATTTCATCATACTCGCATATTTTGATAGATAGTTAGGCAAAATATTCCATGAAAATGTCTCAATAGAACCAATGAATTAGGAGCCAAAGCCCTAGGCCTTTAGCATTGCAATCATGAACAATCACTCAACCTAGTCATAGGCTTTTTCCAAAGTCAATTTTAATAAAGTGTCTAGTGTAAAATAGAACTGAATAGTTCTTGTTCTATGTTATATCCACGAATCCATGGCTGAATATATATATATATATATTTGTTTATTGAAGATAAGATGATAAGTACAATAAGAATGACCAAATTATATAGGCCTCCACAATAACCTTTCACGTAAAGTCACGAATTTACGTGATGGTTACCTTTTGGTAATTATAATTTAAAATATTAGTTATAAATATAATTAATACACACAACATTGCCACCTTCTTTGTGTCTTTACGTCAAAGAGATGCACCCTTTGAATGTTCATTTAATTATTAATTTATTAGTATAATATTTATTTTGTTATTATTTATTAAACTTAAATGTTTAATATAGTTATATATTTATATACATAACATTGTTGCCTTCTTTAAAGGAGCTTTGTCCTCTGTTACGCCTCATAGTGCCTGAAGCATTCCTTCCAGATATACCAAAGTGAGGGGTTTCTTTTTATTTTGTAAATGCCAAGTTTTTGGGTTTATATTATGTAGTGTGTTGATTTTGGGGCTAAATACCCCTAATCATGTCATGGCAGGTCCTCTTGGTTTTCATGCAAGGAAGTGTTTGGCTTAGTGGCATTGTTGATTGCTTCTTGATGGGAGGAAGTTCCCCATTTTGTTGAGCCATTTGGGCCTTGGGTTGGTGTCCAGTGCTTCTTGGGATGGGTCCATTAGGACACATGACTACACTCATATTTTTCTTTGTAGAGGCGATTGCGTGTGTGAGGGTTGTCATACCTGGTTTAGCATACCTCATTTTGCCCACTTGGACCTATTGTTTTGATATAAAGCCCCTTCTCCTGGTCTCTAGACCCATGACGTCATTCCTTAAAGAAGAAGTCTACATTGCTAAAAAAGGAGGGCGTTGAGGGACAAGCATCTGTTGGGGTTAGTTGGGGCGTGACATCCTCCTTTGGCTCACTTTGCACTTGGTGGAGCCTAATTGCACATTTTTTTATTATTTTATGTCATTGTATGGTTTAGTCCCCAAGTTTGTGGGTGCACTAACCCAAAATTTTATATTTTGTCACTAACTTGTAGGCTCAAATTTGTAAAAGGTTGAGGGTTGTCTCATATAAAGACGACATCCTCACCTCATTTGTAAATCATGGATAATGGTTCAAATTATGTATTCTTTTCTTTTCCTACTAGTTCATGAGAGCACTTGAAGCTAGGTGCACTTCTCTTGGGATCTCTTTTTCTCTTGCATGAATGGCAATGGAAAGATTTTTAGGGTTTGATAGTCACATGCTAAGTGGATGCTAAGAATAGTTGTGGTAACGCTTGCTAAGGGGTGACCTAAGGTGCATCTCCTTGCTCATTCTTGATTAATGTTGGTAAGTTTATCTCGTAGCCTTAGTTTAACGTCATTTTGAAGTGCTTTGGATTGAGGTAGGGTTTGTTTGCTAGTATTTTGTCTACTTGCTTGAGGAGACCTTCCTATCAAGGAGCTCTCCAGAGCAGTGTTGAACATATCAGCGGTAAATCGAAAATATTGGATATATCGCCGAGTTTTTCCCTTTCCAATATATCGGAATTAAAAAATCATGACATTTTCGATATATTCAATGTATCGCGACATTTCCGATATATTGCTGATGTTTCCATTATGTTCCATAGGACATAGAAATTTTCTAGCACATGTATAGTTTTTTGTAATTTCATTAGTTACTAGTTTTATCACTATAAAATGGGGAAAGGAGCAACTTTTTTGTAGTTTACCGCAATGCTTTAAAACTTGGACTTGGACTCGAAATAGATCGAGGGTCAACTTGGACTCGAACTAGTTTGAAATTTAGATTTGGTTTACTAAAAACACATCAAATATTACAATTTTAATAAAAAATATATTTTGAAGATTCCAAACCATTAGAAACAAAATATGCAAAATCTACTCATTATATACTATATACCATTATACCATGCAAGGTTGAATATATCAAAATGGTCCAACATGGTTAATGGGGATTTTGAAATTTGAGGTGGATGGGGGTATCAAGAGGTTGGAGCTTCCACTCCAAGCTCACCTCGATTACTTCCAAGACCACCTATTGCTTGCAGAGGAAGAGTGGTGCCCTTTACCTGTAAAAGAGGTACAGGGAATCAATGATTCAGATTCTTATGATCTATCATTTTCATCGTATTATGTACTATTTAGTATCTAGATGCCTCATGATGATTCATCTCATGAGATACATTTATTTGATCATTTGATGTGATTTTGTATCATCCTATCAAGAACATGTTTATGAATTTTTAGTTTAGTAACGATATGTGACCACTTGACATCTTATGCGTCTTATTTATTAGTTGTATCAACATATTTATGTAGCAATGTGTCTATTTGATGTTGTTGTTGCTTTAGATGTTTAAAAAATTGAAAAAAATGAGTATTTTGTATTTTTTTGAGGTCTTGCGATATTTTTCTAGATTATCTGATATTTTCCGCCGATACCACCGAGAAGTTATATTTCGGACCCTCATCGATACTTTCCCTAAGACAATATATGCAACATTGCTCTATAGTTCTATTGGCCTTGGAATTCCCTATTTTCCCTAATGAGGATTTCACTACCTAACCCTAGAGGTTGCTAGCTTTTCCCTAGTTGCAAGTAGTGGAAACCATCTTAAGAGGAGGGACGTTTGTCTCGATCTCTCACAGCCCTAGGGTTGAGTTAAGAATCTAATACCCTATCCTTCAATTCTCTTCCTTTTTTTATTATCAAATTTTACATGTTTTATTTTATTTTATGCAAACATATTTTACTATTGGAAAAGCCCTGAAAATCTAAATAAATTTAGAACTCCAAAAATAGTCGTGACTTTGTTTCTAGTCCACCCTAAAAATTCGTTGTAGGGTTTCAACCACAAACCCTAGAGGACACACTCATTTGAGGAAGTGCATTGGGGTCCACGAAACCCTCGCAAATTGTGAATTAGAGGGTGTTTGGTATTTCTCTTTTGTCCTCCAAGTTCGCCCTAGTCTAGTTGTCCTCTTTCCCTTGAGGGCACACTTTTTGGAGTGTTTGCCTTAGGAAGTGAGACATTGCCTTGGGAAACATGAAATTGCCTCGAAAGGCATGATTTTATTTGATAAAGGGAATAACTCCATTTATATATGATTCTTGTGTCTAGATTTGATATTGTTTGACTCCAATAAGGCACTGATCATAACTAGTAAGGTTTCATGGAAGGTATTTGTGGTTTGTTGGTGGTCACAGGTATCTTTCATTGGTTAGGGTCTCCCCTTGGGTTTTGGAGTCACCTGCAATGTTGAGAGGTTAGATTGTGGTGACATTGGGTTTAATTCTCTACCAAGCTTACCGTCACTAGCACTAGTTCTGCATAACCTTGATTTGGAAAGAGTTGCTAGTTCAAGTGGTAACATCTTCAAAGCTAGGTTGGATGATATCATCTTGATTCTGGGTCTATTTTGAAGTGAGGATTTGAGATACGCGATCCCGATTACAATAGTTGCTTCCTGTATCTTAATATGTACATGGACCTCTTTTCTTCTGGAATTCCTTCTCGTTGAACTGTGATGCTTGTAAGCTTCTCAATCCATACAATTTGTAATTCTTTCCTTGGCATTTGAATTCCATATATTGTTCTTGTAGGTTGGTGGCGTAGGTATACCTAATTTCAATAGCCATTATGTTCCTAACACCATATCTACTCCTTTGAGTGGTAGGGCATAACATTTGATTTGTAGATTCAAGTCTTGAATCTATAAGGGAACCTTATGGCATTTCCCCACTCCTTCCACTTGTTGATCATCGATGGTTGTTACTGTGAGATCCTTCACAGGGTATACAAAAAGATTAAGTTCTTTTACCATTTTGATACCCTCCAAATTGTGTGTACTTCCAAAATCGACTAAAATTGTGATGTCTTTATTCTTAATAGTTCCTTTAAGTTATAGCCTCTTTGGTTCTATCTTTTCCGATTTTGTCACATGGGATAAGGTTTTTTCATCCTTAATGTTATCACTAATAAACAATACAATAAGAATGGCTGAAACATATAGGCCTCCACAATGAGCTTTTTTGTAAAGTCATGACCTTACGTGATGGTTACCTTTTGGTAATTATAATTTAAAATATTAGCTATAAATATAATTAATATACACAACATTGCCACCTTCTTTGTGTCTTTACGTCAAACAGATGCACCTTTTGACTTTCCATTTAATTATTAACCAATGTAGATAATGTTGACATCGACAAAAAACTAGCAAGGGTCCATAAAACATCTTTTCGGCAACATCGGCAAGAAAATCGGCAAAGATCTACAAAATGTGGCAGACATTAAAAAATACAAAATATAATCATTTTTTTCAAAATTTTAAACATATAAAGTAACATCATCATCAAATAAACACACTGGAACTTAAATATGGAGAAAGCACTGATATATATCATGTACTCATGCCAAACATAAAATGATACATCAAAGTCGATACTGAATCCTGAAACCTGATAATTGTTTAATCAAGGACTCAAAAGTGGATAACCAATACAAAATGACATCACATATATAAATGTATATGAGGTAGATGTACAATGACAAAAGTCACAAAACTGGCAGCTAGCTTTCTAACATCAATGCCCTCTCCCCCTTTTATGGGAAAACGTCAAGAGCCGTTTGTCATGCATTCCCCTAGCACTAGTAGCAGAAGGCCCTAGCCTTGCATCTAATATCTGACAATGATTGATGGGTGGAGGACTAGTTGGATCAATTAGAGTAGAAGGTGGTGCCAATGCTAACACATCACCCTCCATGATGTCTCCGACTTGCTCCTCCTCCTCCCCCTGTTCCTCCTCCTCCTCCTCCTCCTCCTCCCGCCCCTCATGCTGCTGCTCCTCTGGCTCTAACCATGTAGGTGCCTCCTCCATGATAGGCGTCTCAGTCTCGACCCTCCACTTAGACTATATATCAATATTGTCCAAGGTGATGGCATTCATATTTGATGTTTTCTCTATCTGTCTCATCCATAGGCGGAGATTGTAATGGATGTACACCAAGTCATTAAGACGTGTGAACTCCAATATGTAAGAGGGTACTAAAAAAATGAGTTGGGACGGTCATAAATTATAATATGTTAGAAGATCACAGATTCATAAATTACATTAAGTGCAATTGATTTGTTGAAATTCTAACCTTTTGCATTTCTTTGAGTGTATTTTTTCAAATACACTCCAATTCCGCTCACATCCCAAAGCAGTAAAAGTTTGGCAGAGGATTTTGATGGCAAATTTCTGTAAATTTGGTGTCCTTGCACCATAGGTTCGTCACCAAACAAATACAACAAATAAGAATGAAAGAGAACTAAATTAAATTTCATTACATTGGAAAATTGAAATAGAAAATAAATAAAACATAATTCAACTTTCAAATAAAACACTCTAATAACTTACTTGGAATGAAAGTGGTCCTTTCACAAATAGCATCAACAAAGCCAAATATTCCAAAACCATCCCGATACACTTCTATCTCGCGATTAATTGCATTGCGAGTCTCATAATCAAGTACCATCCTTTGAAGAGAAGTGAGGAGCCCTTCCAACACCTTGCCATCAAAATCAAAATTTCATTTGTAGGAAAATGCGGGGTTGAGGAAGAGTGCTGTTGCATGAATGGGTCGATGAAGCATCTTGGTCCATGGACTATCAATCATAACAACATGTGCCTGTTGTGCTTGGGGGTACCCTTGCCCACATAATAATTCCGGATGGTTTCTTTGGCCATATCCATGTCCTCATACAAATAGCCCATTGCGGGCTTATCACCATCAACCGGTCTCAAAACCTTTACCAAAGGTTCACTTACTAAGCACACTTACTCTACTTCTTCCCAAAAGGAGTTAGTGTACACCAACTTAGCAATGGCTCTCCCATTATCTCTCCTGCTATAAGCACAATCATGCCACTCATCACAAAGAAACATTTGCTTCAACTCAAATTGACATTGAAGCAAGGAATGAAGAGTAATGAATGTCGTGACAAAACGCATGATTCTAGGATGCCGCAACTCCCTGTTTTTGGTGTGCCTCCTCATGAGGCTGAGAACAAAAGCATGGTTATATATGAACTTGGGGATGCTCCTAGCTTGATCAATCACCTGTTTGATGAAGTGAATTTTCCCCACATCCTCCAGCATCAAATCAATACAGTGAGTAGCGCATGGAGTCCAAAACAATGTGGGGTACCTCTCCATAAGCATCCTACCAGCGACAATATAATTAGCTGCATTATCTGTAATAATATGCACAACATTGTGCACCTCAATATCCTGGATGAACCCATCCATCAACTCGCATAAGAGTGCTACATCTTGCATCAACAGATTTAATGAACATGGTACCTCTAGGACAATGTACCGAGAAATTGATAAGGGTCCTACCCTTCCCATATGTTCAGCCATCATTCATGACTGTGCATCCATTGGTCTCCCATGATTGCTTGAATTATCCCAACCTAGCACTGATGTCCTTATTTTCTACTTGAAAGATTGGCCTCCACAACTCCTCAAAGGTGGCACTTTTATACCCTGGGCCAACTACTGCAATGGCATCACACATCGGCTGCCAAAATGGATTGTTTTTTACAGTGGTGAGAGGTATGTCACTCCAGAAAAGACACTTCCCCATTACCCTATCTGCATCTATCTTCTTCCTTTTCTTTACGACTGATTTGATGGAAGGTTGTGCTCCAACTTCAGATTGTGGAACAAAAAAGGATGAGGCCCTCCTGAGAGGTGAATCCGTGGAGCCCCTCCCACTATCCTCAGTGGCATTGGTAGATAGTGATACCTGTGAACTTCTTGTTAGGACAAAAGCTGCAAGCTCAGCTTTGTTTGCGGCGATCTCATCCTTCTTTATGTTTTCATTAATTGAGTCATGGGCAGATCTCATGATCTCCTGGGTCAATGCAGTTCAAGGCCCAACATCATGCCCAAGGAGTTTAGCTAAATGGTATTTCAACCTGCTAATTCCTCTTGTCATATGATGCCCACATAATTTGCAGTTCAAGTTCTGTCGGTTTGTCCCATCCTAGGACGTACCATACTGCCAAAATGGGTCCAAAGGCTTTGGCATTTTTGCAAAGGGAATTCACAGCTTCAAAATTCAAGCCCAGGGCACAAAAAAACACAAAAAAATACATTAACCCCCATTAGAAAAAAATAGTAGCAGTTTGGTTTAAAAAATCAGACCTCTAAATTTAGATTGTTAGCCATGAAAAATGAGAACAAGAGGGTGGCTAAAGATTTAAAAATCAAGGCTGCTTTTCCATTGAAAAAACCCCTTATATTGTGATTGTTTTTATGGGCATGAAAATCATTGGCAAAATGGCAAAAAAAGAGCAAAATCTAGGCAAGCAATTAGGCACGAAAATAAGCAAGCAAACATGCAAAATCTATGAAAAAGATAGAAGAAACAGTGGGATTAAATACATACCTGTGAGAGGAAGATTCAGTTAGTTGGCAAATGTTTTGAACCCTTGCTCCATAAAAAATCTTGATGGTGATGAGAAATGCTGTTTGGATGCCTCCACAGTGGTTGATGGTCGCCACAAGCCCTTCTCCCTCCTTCTCCAGCAATCCGCACAAGGAAAAATGACAAACAAAAACCAAAAATCGCCTTTTAACCTGCAGACAGGCCGGCCCAGCGATTTTTTCATTTGTGGCGCACGTTTTACTTAAAAATCGCGACAGTTTTCTCAAAAATCACGCCTTTATGATGTTTTAAAAAATCTCAATTTTTTTGGAGCTGATTTTTCGGGCTCAAGAAAAAATCGTGATTTTTTTAAACATCGGCGATTTTTCACCGATGTTATCTACACTGTTATTAACTAATTACTATAATATTTATTTTCTTATTATTTATTAAACTTGAATGTTTATTCTAGTTATGTGTATACATAACATCTATGCCTGAGGTGTGAGCCCACTTGACCCCTTCCCACACAGTGATGGCATTATCCAAAATGTAGTGATTGTGAATAAAGCTTGTCTGTTCTGGCTTGATAATCTTAGGAAGATTATGTTTGATGTGAAGAGCCAAGGCCTTGCCAAAATCTTGTAGGAAGTATTGAGAAGTGTAATTGGTGTCCAGCTTGTAATTAACAGAAGTTTTAAGTCATGATTACATCTCTCTTTATTAAAAAGGCCCTTTATCTATGTCTTGACTTCATTACATGACACGAGTGCATTTAATGTATGCTTAAATATGATTTTGACTATTATATCCAACATAACCTAGTCTACTAGATTGTCTAACTTCGACCTTTTATTTGAGCATGCTTCCTTTAAATATTAGGAGTGTCACAATTGACCTGGAGGCTGAACATGTTAGACACTGCAAGCAGGCTATGTTCATGGGAAAGATGGTCCTTGAAGCGCAAAGCACTAATCACAAGCACTTCCTTCAGCTTAACTGCAACACCGGGGGGTTACTCTTCACCAAAATCACCTAGGACTTGAACCTGGTACCAACTGCTTGTTTGTGCCTTAAAGGGGAATTCAAACTTTGTCGGTGGCCTGATACACAGCTGTCTTTACCTGCTAAACCATGACTCGATCTGCTTGGTTTTGGCTATTGAATGTTCAATTTTGTTTGGAAAAGCTTACAATGCCATGGCTATATGTTCTAATCATCAAGGCTTGAAATTTGGTATTGCATAGTTTGAAGTTTTGGAACAATTATTTGATCATGGAGGACTATAACCAACTGCTGTGGATGATTAACAGCTCACATTGCTTGGCTTTAACTTTTGTCTTTTATTGAATGATGTTAGGCTTTTTACTGGTCAGTAACATGATCTGTGTTTATTGAGTGATGAATGCATCCTCAATGAATGAGTGAATGGTCTTGATGTTTAGCGCATAAGTTATAACTTTTCTGAAGTCAAGTACTGAATATATTGAATATATAATGAATGTTTGAATTTAAGTGTAGTGCTTAAATGTATGTACTCTGTTCATGTCGGAGGGGAGATGTATAAATAAAAACCTCATAAATTTTGTCTAGGGATTGGTCTTCTTAGAGAATGGGGGGAAATAATTTTGGATAGGACATGGAGTGGGGGTTACAATGGAAGGATAAAGATGCCATTATGATTCCTTTATGCAGTCAATCTTTATTTTTGTAAAGTGAGTTGTAGATATGCTTATTATTATATCTAACTGTTAATTTTGTTGCTTTACAGCTTATCGAAAACTTGCAAGACAATATCATCCAGATGTAAACAAGTGAGTGAAAAGTGCAAAGTTCAATCATTGCCTTTTGCAAAGTTCCTTTTCAGTGATGTGCATTTTATACCTATTTTCCGTTTCTAGGTTGAATTCTTGTTTTCAATTCCAAAAAATAGCATTATTTTAAGCCCTTTTTAAAGTAATGAAGGTTGCCTTTGTTGTCCTTCCTTTTTTGAAAAGAGTTCATGTCTGGTGATATTGTGAACCTTTGTCTCTCATTAAGTGAATTCTTTGCCAACCTTATAGTGTAATCTTAAATTGTTTGAAAAGTTCAAACCGCTTGGTTGTATAAGTGCTAATTATATATATTTTTATTAGATAATGTGAGAATGCCTTTCAGCTAGTAATTGTAGGCATCGATATTGGTTCCACAAGAGTTATTGGAAATTAAAACTATGATCCTAACCCTGCCTAGAAAAGTGTGCCCTCCCTGCATGAATAAATTTACTAGAATAGAATGACCACTAGGAGATACTGCATTATGAAAGTGTGTGCCTGTTGACGTGATAGCTGCGTGAGGCATCCTCACAAGTCGGCCCCAAAAGAAACTAGAAGATGAACCCTAGTGCGCCATTCAAAAGAGACAAGTCGGCCCAGGAAAAGAGAAGTCGTCCCAGGATAGAAGACAAGTTGGCCCCACTTGTAAAATAAGAAGACAGCTTGATAAAGTATAAATAGAAGGCGCCCTCACTCATTTCTCACCAAGCAAGTTCGCTCCTCCAAGAGAGAAGTTTGCAGCAGCAGAAAGAAGAAGTTTTCTGGGGTTCTCTATCAGTGAAGAAGTCTCTCTATTATTCTTGGGGTTTATATTTCTGCTATATGTATCTGGATGTACACTGTTCTCTGAACTAATTATCTCTATTAGAAGGTTGATGGCGTGGCTTCCCAAGTCAAATTATTGTGTTCATTGTTTTTGTGCTTGGTATTCTTTTAGTGATCCTATTTTATTGAAATGCAAATGAAATTATACTGCAATCTATACAATCAAACATGGTTTCAGAGCAGTGCTAAAAGAAGCCATTGCCGGAAACTAGGGCTCCATACTTTGGAGTGTCACAACCTTAGTTTCATCCTAAAAAGAGCATATTGGAATTCACCCTAGGAGGGCGCACCTTTCTGTGGAGGCAAAATCCATATTGGTGAATTTTCATTTTTGACCTAATTTTGTCGGGGTGAAGATCTAGGGTTTCTTGGTTTGTACCCTTCTGTCCACTCATTTGGTTCGATCTTGACATCCTTCAACTCACCTTGGGAGGGCGCATTTACCCGTGGAATCAGTTTTGCAAGAGATCTAACTTCAAATTTGACCTAGCTCATGCTAGGGTTTCTGGACCAGTTTGCAGTCAAGATGATTGGTATGAAGGTTGAAGATAGACTTGATGGGGCTTCCAACTTCAGCTCTTGGAAGTCTAGGGTTCTTCTCATCTTGGAGGAAAATGATCTCTTGAAGTTTGTCAATGAGAAGGTTCCAGAACCGGAAGAGGAAACATAAAAGACCTAGTGGAGAAAGAATGATGCTAGGGCAAAGAGGATCTTGGTAGATTCAGTAAGGGACCACTTGGTTCCTCAAATTTCTCAGACGAAGACAACCATGAAGATGTTTGCAGCTTTGAAGAAGTTGTTTGAAAATAACAACATCAACCAAGCCCTTGCTTTGAAACAACAACTAACAAATCTCAAAATGATCAGGTCAGATTCAATTGCTTCCTATCTCATGAAGATCTCAGAGCTAAGAGATCAATTGAGTACCGATGGAGAATCGATTCAAGATAGAGAACTTGTCATGACAACTCTTAATGGCCTTCCCCCTTCTTGGGAACCATTCATTCAGAGTCTTAGTGGGTGAACCATGTTGCCCAACTTTGATCGTATATGGGCATACTGTATACATGAAGAGATTAGACTTGCAGTTAGAGGCAGATTGCATGGCACTCAACACGAAGAAAATCAAGCCCTTACATCTCATATCAAGAAGGGAAAAGGTAAGGGAAGAAAGTATCATGGCAAGAAAGACAAAGGTGAAAGATCAAGTCCCGTTCTAGAACAAAAGAAGAAGGATCTTTCACATATCCAGTGCTTCAAATGCCAGAAGTACGGTCACTATGCTAGACATTGTCGTGATTCTAAGAAGAGAAAACGCCAAGCCTCAACTGCTAATATTGATGAAGATACTCCACATAAGAGGTCAAGGAATGATGATTCTGAAGAAAGTGCATAAGATCGTTGAAAGGAGTTCTTCTTCTAGTGCTCTCCATATTGAGATGGGCTTCCAACAAGAAGATGAAGATCAGAGGATTCTCATAATTCCTTCAAGGAGGCAGTGGGAGCCCACCCACAAAACAATAAAAGATAAGTATTTGGATTTATTGCTCGTGTAGATTAGATCTGTTTGTCTTTAACATATTTTCATAACAAGTTATTTGCAGATCTATATTCCTAGAATTAGGAGGATTATTGAGCATCTGACATAGTTCTTTTATTTATGAACATTAGGCTCATGTAGTACATGTTATGTATATGCTTGCTTAAATAACCTATAGTGCTGCACAACACTCCATGAGCCCGTGATAGAGCTAGTCTAGAATGATATCTCCTTCTTACATGCTTTTAGTTGTGCACACTCTTGATAGCATGTTCTAATTGAGATAGAAAGCATCCAGATAGTTACCATATGTACTTGGGATACGTTTCCCGCCGAATGTGCACACCAGCAACAAGAATCTTTCGAAAGCTATTTCCCAAGTGGGAAAGGTGTGGCCTTGGGGGCAAGCAAAGAGCCAGGTGCTGTCCCCTAATCCCGACTCCTCCGTTTAGGCAAACTCCTAACGAAGCCAAGGGGGGTGGACCCTACAAAGTGTTTCTAAGGCTCTTGTGTTTTTAAAAGTTTTAGTGATGTATGATGCGGATGGTTTTATTATGTTTTGAATTAATAAGTCTACAATTGCTTCTGGGTATCCCACAAGTGGGCAGAGCATACACAGTGTAGCAAATGTAAATTCCAATTTTATTATGAAATGTTTATGAAGCAAGAACCATTGTAGCTCTCCGATAGAGAGTGCTCTTGATCCGCCTTATGGCGAGATTCAAGAGACTTATGGAAAAAAAAAAATGCTAGAAATAAAGTCTACACTACCCAAGAGTCTCTTTCAGGACTAAGACTGTACTCGAGAAAGCAAGGTGGTTAGCAAAACAATTAAAAAAGCAAAGGAACTCTCCGACAGAGAGCACTCTTGATCCGCCTTATGGCGAGATTCAAGAGATTTTTGGTTCGTTTTAGCAGTTTATATGAAATAATACTTTGAAAAATAAAGCAAGTCTAGAATAGTAAACTAAAATCTAGAAAATATACTTCAAGCAATGAAACTAATCTAAAAAAATAAAGATGCAAATCAACTAAACAATTATTTCTAAGATCTACAACCTATCAAAATTGAAGCTAACTAACTATTCTAACAGTTTATTGTGCAGGTATAAAGCAAAGCAAAGTGCGAAAAATAGACAATGGGCGATTCAGGCTTCCCCCAAATGGGGGAAGTGGGGGTGTGGGAGCCGTTATCCCACTTGCTCTTTATTAATTATTACAATGCTTGGTTTTTTGTCTTCTCTTGAAAGCACAATATTGGATGGGGGAGTGAAGAAGAGGGAAGTGCTTTTCAATGAGTTTTTTGGTTTGCTTACTTGCTCTTGTGCTCTTAGCCTTTGGGCTTTTTGTCTTGGAATGTCTTCTTTGGTAACCTAAAATGAGAGCTCTAGACAAGCACTTTATTAAGAGATTAGTAGAAAAAAATTGCAACTAAGATCTATGACTAAAATTTATGAATGAACTAAGTGCAAACTAGGTAATGAAATCTCAAAAATTAAACTAAGTATGAAAGCTAAGCTATAAACAAAAGTAAATGAAACTTTTTGCCTTGAATTTTAAATTAAGCTAAGTCCTAAACTTGAAAAATTTAAACTAAACTTTAAAATGAAACTAGACTAAATGCAATCTAAACTAAGACAAAAGAGTAGAAGACAAAGGTAAAAGAGCAAACAAAAAAAATGGGAGAGAAGACAAGGTGAAAAGAGGAAGCAAGTGGAGGAAGAAAAGATGGAAGTGGGCTGCCAAAAGAGAGCAAAGTTGGCTGTAAACAGTGGTAAATGGGGCAGCGAACAGTGAAAGAAAGCAGCCAACAAACAGAGGAGAAGAGGACTGGAAACAAGGGTAGGAAAGAGGCTAAAACAGTAAGAAGAGTGGGCAGCCAATGAAAGAAGAAGAGGCTGCAAACAGAGGCAAGAAAGAGGCTAAAACAGTTAGGAGAGTGGGCGCCAATGAAAGAAGAAGAGGCTGAAAACAATGAGAAAAAAGGAAGGTAAGGCAGCCAAATGATGAAGAAGGTAGCAAGGAAGAAGGGACAGTGAATGGAAAGAAGATAGGGCTGAAAATGAAGTAGAATGGAGAGAAAACAGTGGAGAAGAATGGGCAAGAAAAGAAGAAGTCAAGGAGAGAAAAGCGAATGTAAACACTTGAGGAAGATAGGGCTTTGAGATTCACAAGTTTTACAATGGTAACTAAGTAACAAGATTGGATACTGATTTTTAAATGGTGAATAATGAGCAAGATTTTTTGGGCCCAACCTTGAACAAAAGATGACCTTGTAGAATCCTGAAATGCACAAATTGCTAACAAAAATAGTGGTGAAGGGGAGGAAGAAGCAACCAAGCTCAAAATCCCACTTCACTCTTAGGAGACCTGCAAAAATATACCACTTCAACACAAGATACGATCAAGTCTAGTATGATTAATCAAATGAAACAAAAAGAGCATAAGTATAGCCAACTACAGTTTGCTACTTTTTAAATCTCATATTGATATAACCAAGCATCAGTGAACAACTTAAGACTATAAATGTTCACCCTATGGACTTGACAAAGCCTTCTAAGCTAGATAAATGATCAAATAAATTGCATATGAAGAGTATAATTGAACGAGTATCACCTCAATGAAGCTTCAATGATTTCTCATGGACAAAATGTGCATACCATATGGACCTCCAAAGTCTTGATTTTATTCAAATAGCAACAACAAATGAGCAGAGTATCCTTGCACAAAAATTCCACACTAAATGGTGTAGCAAGGCTCTGTATTTATACAAGAGTGAGAGGCTAAAGACCTAATGCGAATTGGCATGAAGAGAGCTCAAGGAGGGTGAGTTTCACCAACAAACTGGAGTTCCAAACAATTGATTGAGAGTTAAACTGGGTCCTAGTTGGTGTGAGAAGGGTGAGGTGGTCTCCACCTAGGCAAGGCACCCAACCTTCCTCATTGTAAACATCATCCAACCAATAAAAAGCTTTCAACAAGGAAAGTTGTGAGAGCTAGCTAAGGAAGGCGCAAATCCCAAGACAAAGTCATCTTCAGTGCTCCGAATTTGACATCAATCAGGTAGGTGAGATTTGGATTATTACCAGATGCTCTGTGCCATGTCATTTAGCTCTTTATTTTATTCAATTTGGCTTTTTCTGGAGAGATTTGGATTTTCTCCATTTTATTATTTTCTGATTATTTTTAATTAAATATTCCTCTTTCATTAATTTTGAGGAAATATTCAATTAAGTGCAAAATAATCATCAGAAACTTAGGATAAGTGGGTTTAGGGGTTAAATGGATACTCTGGCTTAGAAAAGGAGCCTCCATTTGCCAAAATCCACCCCCAAACCACTTAATTATTACAATTTGAAAATTTTCAATTAAACCATACGAAAAATGGCTTAATTAATTGAAAAATTAAATAAAAAAAAAAAAAAGTTGTGCGCGTCCACTAAATTTTTTTTCGGACATTGTTTTTGCACACCTAGGGACCTAGGAAATGACCATAGAACATACCAATAGTGTTTAGTAGGTTCATATTTTACAGTTGGGCTCTAATAACCCCCCAAGGCCGAACTGCCAAATTCAGGCATTCCAGCTTTGGAGGTGGTAGGAGAAAAACTCATCGATTATTACTCGGCTAAAGGCAAAGCATAATCGACAAGGGAAAAAATTCCTTGGAATACCTTATTTGATTGTCAAGTCTTACGGAACCGAGCCACTCAAGACCCCCATACTAGCACACTTTATTACAAACCCCATGGGGCATGGTCACTTTAAGACAAAATTAAAAAGATGGCCAAAATAGGCCAAATCCGAAACATCTGAACCTCTGAACTCTGGAAATGAAGATGAATCATGTTCAACAACTGGCGGCTCAATAGAATAAGGCGGGACATAAGTGTTTGTCTCCGATGCATATGATGCCTTTGTTATTTGATATGTGTGTAGGTCTATAGATGCCTTTGTTATTTGATATGTGTGCAGGTCTACAGATTCCCAAAAGATTCTACGAAGAACACATGTTCCAAGGTTGGAGATTAGTTTCATGATTATCTCCCTCGTTAAGAGGGAAGGTTGACTTTACTCCCTGACACTTTGTGAAGGAGTGGGGAGATTGGTCCCATGATTGTTTTCCCTCGCTAAGAGGGAAGGTTGATTCTCTTACATTCCCCCAGACACTCTGTGATGGATTGGGGAGATCTCTTAGACACCTTGAGAAGGGGTGGAGAGGCCACTGCATTCTCCCGAACACTCTGAGATGGAGTGTGGAGATCTCTCGAACATCTTGAGAAGGGATGGAGAGGCCAACGGATACTCTTGAACATCTGAGAATGAGTGGGGAGATCTCTTAGGCATCTTGAGAAGTGATGCAGAGATTTAGTGCATTCTTCTGATCACTTTGTGAAGGAGTGAGGAGATCTCTCGGACACCCTGAGAAGGGGTGGAGACGCTGGTGCATACTAGTGCATACTGGCGCATATTGGTACATATTACATATGGACTCCCCGATGGACTGGGTAGAGATGTTGAGCTGTTGCATGTTCCCTGATGGACTAGGTTGAGTTGATGCATGTTGACTCCTCGATGGACTGGGTAGAGATGTTGAGTTGTTGCATGTTCCTCGATGGACTGGGTTGAGCTGATGCATGTTGACTCACCGATGGACTGGGTAGAGTTGTTGACACTTCTCGATGGAATGAGATTGTGTTGGAAGGCCTTCCTTATGTATAGAGATGCTCGAGATAGTTGTGATGTACAGCTGATATCCAGATGTGTTCCAATATGATGATGCCTCCCTGGCCAAGAGAGAGTGTTGACGTGATAGCTGCCTGAGGCATCCTCACAAGTTGGCCCTAGAAGAAACTAGAAGATGAACCCTAGTGCGCCATTCAAAAGAGACAAGTCGGCCCAGTAAAAGAGAAGCCGACCCATGATAGAAGACAAGTCGACCCCACTTGTAAAATAAGAAGACAACTTGATAAAGTAGTATAAATAGAAGGCGCCCTCACTCATTTCTCACCAAGCAAGTTCGCTCCTCCAAGAGAGAAGTTTGCCGCAGCAACAAGAAGAAGTTTTTTGGGGTTCTCTATCATTGGAGAAGTCTCTTTTGTTATTCTTGGGGTTTATATTTCTTCTATATGTATCTAAATGTACACTATTCTATGAACTAATTATCTCTATTAGAAGGTTGCTGGGTTTTCTCCCTTCGTGGTTTCCCAGGTTAAATTATTGTGTTCATTGTTTTTGTGCTTGGTTATTCTCTTAGTGATCTTGTTTTATTGAAATGCAAATGAAACTATACTGCTATCTGTAAAATTTAACAGTGCCTCAATCCTAGGGGATCTACACCCTGTTCTAAATCTTGGAAAGCCTCTTACTTTCCATTTAAGAACTAATATTTAGCTAAATATGGAAAAACAACTTGCTAATTTTGGAAACAACTAAAACTGGAAACTGTCTAAGGTTGGCACATGCAAGTGGGAGGCATCCATGCACCTTCTCCCACTCTCTACTTACCTTGCATGCGCTCTAAGTCGCTCTGGATGTGCCTTCACTCCACAATCGTCTTTGCTCCGCACAAGTACGAAGGCAAGGTATCTGGGCGGCGTGGATGCTATAGAGTCTACTACTGTTAAATCTTCTCATCATGCTGTGCTCTACATGACTCTTTCTCATTCCAAGTGCATCCTCTTTTTGAGTCAAGCAATCTCTTCTCACAATGGTGTGCCATCTCTTCAGCCAAGCAAGCAACCACAATTGCTACTCAACATGTTATAGTGTTATGGCGAACAACACAGAGCAACCATGTAAATTGGCAATGAAAACATGTCAAAGATATCTCACATGGAGCACATTGTCCAAGAAAAGGAAAGATACTCGGATGGTCAAGATGAGATACCGACTATTGTTTGAACTCCACGACTTGATTGCAATGAAGCACGCCCCTCATTAACTAAGGAAAACACAATTCATCATCCACATAAAGATCACATCCAAGCTGATTTGAACTTCCTTACTCTTTGCCACCAGGTGTAGCAGTAAATTCACTTAAAAATAGAAACTTTCTATAAATAGTAATGCCTAAACATAGACAATACACTAGTAAGTCCTCTAAAATGTCCAAATACAAACAATTGCATGACTTACTAAAAATAACAATGCCTAAAAATAATCTTTCTAAAAATTGCATTACGTCAAAAACAATATTATGCACACTTAAAAAGTTCAATACCTTGCATGCCAAAATGTAATGTCCTCTTCTGCTTAAGCATTGATGACGATCCCTCTAACCTATCTGATTCCTATAGGTTCGAGCGAGCACTGACATTCAGGGAATTGATTGAGGATTGATGCCATTTACAGCATAAGAAGATCTTAATCATGGTTATTAGATCATCAGTAGATAAATAAGGGCCACAGGAACTAGAGGCCACTTGCATGCATGGCATGCGGCTCATATTTCATGTTGCATGCCCTGAAACTCCTTTATTGAGCTTCCATGCACATAGGAAGCACTTCATGCGAGTCAATTGGAAATTAGAAGAAAAAGCGACCTAGTCATGCAAAAGTTAGGTCATGCCATGTGAAAGTTATAAAAGAAAGGTAAAGTGAGTGAATAAGGCATGCTTATATGATTATTGATTTGAGAAGACGATTTGGAGAGCTCAGTGAGTCCTTTAGGGTTGAGGGCATACCACTCAACCATTCAGTGTATTTCGGAAGCGAAATCTATCTGCCCTATTCACTATCAGGGTTGGATCATCCAGATTCAACATTACTACTATCATCAAGTATCATTCTTCAGCATTCTGCAGGGTTCGAGCCATAGATTGGATTGAGGGAACTCGCCATCCTTGCATGGGCGAATTGCACAAGAGAGATATCTTTGTATCTCATTCTACAGAGGTCCTTTCGTCTGCATGCTGGCTTCATTCTTTCGAGAGCACCACTATTACTCTAATCCCTAAAGAAGGGCTTCCCTTACGGATCCAGTAGAAGGTTATCACTATTTTTACCTTTCAGAGGACGTCTTCTACTGCATGGGCAACTTTTCCTCGAGGAGGGTCACGCCTTAGGCTTGGGAGCTAGTGCATGGTCTGCATGCCCCTTCCACATTGATCAGAGGGGGAGCATAACCCTAGTGCACCACATCCGGAGTCCCCTCACAACAATTCCACCCTTATGCACTCATTCAGAGAATTGGAAGGGCGCATTAATTACAAGGGCACATTCTTGGAGGCAGAGCACCCCATATCTTGCTCGATCACCGGAAAATATTCTGCATGCTGGCTTCATATTGATCTATGTGCACTACTTCAACTATTGGTATGTACATGCATCTCTTCTATCCCTACTTTATAGCATTTCTGATTATTTGGGTTATTTAGGGGTTGGCAAACCGATGCATCTGCATGCATGCTAATGCAAGCATAGTTCAGTACATGCATTCATATTTACTTCAAGTATTGAGCCATAAAGACTACTAGCAAGCAACATGAACTCCATAAACATACAGAAATATCAGTTGGAATATTATAGTGGTATCAGAGCATGTTCCTCGCCAGCTGTGGGAGCATGCAGTTGTGAACAGTAAATGAATATAGAGGACCCACACGATATTACTTACAGGAGGCAGAGGTTTAGGAACAATGGAAGAAGAGAAGAAGAGGAGTTAGAGGATCTAGAACTCGGAGATACAGAGACTTGGTTCGGAAAAGGTAAATGTAAAGAAACAATGGCTGATGATGATAAAATGCAATGTTCCCCCAAGTTTCCGGGACGCGGGAGCGCGGGAACGTGGAAACGCACGTTGGGGACGTGTGGAGACCACCCCCAAATTTTAGGAAAATTCGGGGGGAGCGGGGGGGCGTCTAGGTCATAAAAATTATATAAAAATATAAAATATAAAAAAAATTAAAAATGATAAATGATAAATAAGTTAATAACAAATATCATAAATCTTAACTTTCATCTAACTTTGATCCAACTTTCAAATTAATAATACAAGCACGTTACACAAGGTGACAATTCATCATGATCATTTTCAATTTGTCATTTGATTCTTGATATTCATGATTCATAATTATAGTTCAGTCATTCTAATTGAAAAATAAATTAATAAAATTGAATCAATGATACATTGATATTGCATGCAAATAGTAAATATAAATATCAAATACTAGATACTAAGTCTGAAATAGACATTGAAACAGTAAACCATTAATAGTACTAAGAAAATGACTAAATTAAGTTTGCTCAAAGAGTCAAAAATATAAAAGAGTCAAAGACTCAGTCATCACTGATCAATATCTAGAGTCAAAAGTTCAAAACTAACAAGTAACAACAAACACTGAAAACTAAAAGACTAAAGTAGCTGAAAGAAAGCAACATAAAATGAGCATCAAGGAGTCAACTCCATGGATTGGTCCTCTCCATCCATCTGCTGCATGAAAGCATCGGGACCATCAATGGGAATGTCATCATCTGGGTCTGAGTCACTCTCAGGAGTGACTAATGGCACACCAACCAAACCATTCTGCATCTCATCTGGCCCATCCTCCTCGTCTATCTGTGCATCATCCTCTGGATCCACATCCCATCGTACAGCTGGTCCCATCCGATACTCTGGTGTCTTCCTGTGTGCAAGACGCAGGGCACTATGCACTGCAACTAGCTTCTCCGCTCTCCTAGAGGTAAGTCTATTCCTCTTGATAGAGTGAATGAAGCTATAGGTGGACCAATTCCTCTCAGCTGCGGAGGAACTAGCAATCTGAGACAACAAGCGAACAGCAAGATGTTTGATCTCTGGAGCTCCATCCCCATGCATTTCCCACCAACCAATGGGGTCATCTTGGGCTAAGCCGCTACGGTCTGCCTTGGCATCAGACTTGTTGAAGGGACCTTTGAGACCTGCAAACTGAATCCACTGTTTCCTAAGTGTTTGCCCCTCCTCTTCACTGTACATCTTTGTAATGGCAGCTCGAAAACCCCTCTTGATCTCTGAATCCTGATAGGGAGAAATTCTACCAGGCCTAGAAATGTACCATTTTGGGTTTAGTGCATATGCTGCCATGTGCAAAGGTGTGTTCATTCGATCCCACCTACGCTGAATAATGGGTCGAAGTTGGTTAGTGTAGAACTCCAAGGAGGGCTCTTTCTGACGGATGGCTTCCCTTACCTTACCCAACATGCTGTCAAAAGTCTCATAGATTTCTCCAAGACTAGGAGAATCAGTGTCAGTGTAGCGAATGACCTCAACTATAGGGCGCAAGAATGAGACCAAATAGCTGCAATCTACCCACCAATCATTATCCAATATCTGAAGCCTGATCCTCTTCCCCTCCTCTGTCTTCGACTTTGTCCACCTGTTCCAATCTGGAGTCACAACCATGGCTTGCAATGCTGGCTGTATCTCCAACATCCTCTCCAATAAGAGAAAATAACTAGCATATCTAGTATCTGTGGGCTTGAGGAATTCCTTCCTCGAGTGAGCCCTATACATGGCTAAGGAGGTGTGGTGGTTGCAGATAAACATTTGCACATCCCTTGCAGCTATTACCAAGGTGTTTACCCAATCAATTTTTCCAATGTCTTTCAGGGCATTGTTGAGAGCATGGACACAACAAGGGGTCCAAAATATATGCCTATACCTGCTCTGAACTAGTAAACCAGCGGATCTGCACACTGCTGCTGCATCTGTCACAACCTGCACAACATTCTCAGGACCAACCTCCTCTATAGCATCCCGAAGAAGCTCAAATTGGAAAGCTGCATCTTTGCGCTTACCAGAACAGTCAACAGCTCTAAGAAAGAATGGCCCATCTATGCATGTAATTATGATGTTAATAAGTGGACGTTTGGTAATGTCTGTCCACCCATCCATAACAATAGAGCAACCTGACCTCACCCATACCTCTTTCATTTGTTCTTTCTGCACAGTAATATTTGACACCTGCCTCTCTAAGATCGTTGTCCTCAACTTGTGCTCACCTGGGGGCACATATGAGGGTCCCGATGCTGCAATTAAACGGACCATCTCCTTATAATAAGGAGAACGAGTAACATTGAAAGGAATGCCATTGGCAAAAAGGAATTTTCCAATGCCATCATCTGTATCATCACGGTTAAGTTTGCCATACATCCCTGTAATGGTCGGTGCTATAGAACAAGAACGGACCTTTTTTGATGAAGATGTCTCAGTAGAAGATGGTGGAGGCATACAAGTGGATGAGTTACCTTTCCTTTTGGAACTTGCTTTTGCACCGTGATGTTCTTTTAGTTTTGACCCGACATTTTGGCTAGAGAATGTGCCCTTAGCATCTGCTGCCATTTGCAATCTCATAAGCTCTGTTCTTTGCAACATGGTTAGCTTTGAACACACGGAAACCCCTTTGCCACCAATGCCCAAAAGGTGTTGTCTAACACGACTATAACTCCCAACCCAAGGATGGCCACACACATTGCATGCCCAATGACGTGACCCACCACTTTTCTTGTCTTTTTGGTTGGTTGACGGAACATTTACTTTGCTTGCATATAGCAAAAGCGGTTTCTTGGGATCAAATGTCCCCTTTGCATATTGAGCCAATGACCTGTGTGGGGTGAGATTGGAATTGCCTTCTCCTTCACTTTGACTTAACCTGGTTGATGAGGGAGTTCCACTCCCACTTCCAGTCTCTGTCCCAACTCCAACACTTCCACCCTCAGTCTCACTCTCAGTGTTGTCACTACTGTTGCAATTGCTAGAGTTGCTCATATTGCTGCTGTTTTAAGGTGCTGTATAATTGTATTTGATTTAGGGCACCCTGCTGCAACAAAACTTTTAAAATTTCATTGTTGTTTTTCTTTAAAAAACATTAAATTTCATCATCATGCTTGTTAGACAGATTTAAAAACTAAAATTTGTAACTGCAAGTAACATTTTCAAAATTTAAAATTTTAATTTTTAATAAAAACTGTGACATTTTAACGCTGCAAACGCCAAACCCAGAACTGTTCGAGCTTAAAAAGTTGAAAACTGTAATAAAAAAAAAAATTAAACACTAACAGAGTACAGACTAACAGTTAAAAATTAAAATTTAAAAACAAAAAAAATTAAAAAACCCTACCTTTGCTTCTCGAAATCCTTTGCTGCTCGAAATCCTTGCCAAAACGCGCCACGCGGGCCTTGCAACAGCAACACGGCCTTCACAACGCCTTGCAACAGCAACACGGCCTTCACGCGGGCCTTGCAACCAACAAGGCCCTTCCTCCAACGGCGCTCTGCAACACGGCCTTCACGCGGGCCTTGCAACCAACACGGCCCTTCCTCCAACGGCGCTCTGCAACACGGCCTTCACGCGGGCCTTGCAACCAACACGGCCCTTCCTCCAACGGCGCTCTGCAACACGGCCTCTCCAACGGCCAACAAAGCTTCAACGGCGGCCTCTCCTCCGCCTCTGCAACACGGCAAGCTCCCACGCACAGTCTCTCCTCCGCCTCTGCAAAACACGTCCTCACAGCACGGCCTCTCCTCCGCCTCTGCAAAACACGTCCTCACAGCACAGAAACGAGTCCTCGACTCCTCACAGGCCAAACACAGTCTAAAAAAACGAGTCACAGACTCACAGCACAGCAACACGACTCACAACAGCCGACACAAGCAATGGGCGGCAAATGAGATGACTCGCGGAATGAAATGAGGTGGACGTCGGGAATGGAAAGGTAAGTTCGAAATTACTAATTAGGTTTTAATTTTTATGTTTTTTTTTTGTTTTTTTAAATTTTGTTTTTTTTTACAACTATAATTTGGAAAATCGGGGGGGGGGCGTCTAGGAGCCCCCCATGCTCGGGAAGGGGCGTCTACGCGTCCCCCTCAAGTGGAACGCTGTTCGAAAGGTAGGAACGCGCCCCCATGTGCGTTTCGGAGAGTTTCTGGATTTTGGGGGCGATGCGAAACGTTTCGGAGGGAGCCCCCAAGCCCCCGAGGCGTGGGGAGCGAGGGGGGCGAGCCCCCGACCTTGGGGGGCGAGTTTCCGTGGAACACTGATAAAATGGCTTTCACTAGCCTCCTTTCCGCTTTAAAGAACTAACTTCAGGACGTAAAGCAATGTTAACTGCCATCAACAAATTGGTAGATAAATCAGGGCCCAACCCACATAGTCCTCTATTCCCCAACAGTGACCGGGTATCCACAAGTAGCAGTGGGGAACAGTTACATACTAATATGCAGAGTCACCCTCATCTCTACAATATGTATGCCAGACCTACCATGCCACAATTCTTGGATAGCTCGATAGTAGTGCCAGTAGTACAGGTAGAGCCAAACAAGCCCATGGGGGCATATCTACGAGAGTACAAAGCACTGGGAGATGAGTTCCAGTCGGCCATGACCCCTTACAGATTTTCGTCATTTTAAAAGTAAGAACAGATCGAGAGCTTATAACAGGGCTTTCAATTAGAACTATGACTTACAATGCAGAGTAGGGAAACCGACTATTCTTACCTTTGATGGGACCCGACATGGCCTAACACGGAGTTGGGTATAGAAGTTGGACACTTACTCCCAAATCAACCCCATGATGGAGACAGATGCCATTAAGTTGGCTACCTTGCATTTGGATGGGGAAGCCCATGAGTGGTGGTATACCACGGGCTAGTGACATTGGGTCACAACACCATCACCTCTTACATAGATTTTACACAAAGGCTCATCGAGCACTTTGACAGGAAAGATCCCGAGGTGCATTTCAGAGAGCTAGCACAACTCAAGCAGACAGGCAGTCCAGAATCATTCATATCAGAGTTCCAAAGGGTAGCAGTCATGGTGACAGATATTTTAGAGAGCATGTTAATTATGTTGTTCACCGAGGCTCTCATTGAACCCTTACGTGGATGGGTTAAGGCTTATAGACCCACCACCCTGTTGGATGCCATCAGTCGTACCAGAGATTTATAGGATTCAGTTCCCAAAAATAAGTTTCGTCCCAAAACCAATTTTCCTATAAAAGATAAGGAGAGGATACCCTTCCAAAAAGAATGGCCCAAGAAAGAGTGGATGGATAATGATACCCGCCAGGACCTTAGAAGAAAGAAACTATGTTTCAATTGTCAAGAACCATGGGTACCAGGTCACAAGTGTTTAGGGAAGGAAAAGGCTCACTACATAGAGGTATACTCCGACAGTGGAGAGGATGAGGATGATCAAGACTAGGAACAGGGAGAGGCACTTTATGCAGCAGAGGAGGAGCAGTCTCCTGAGGGGACACAGGGAGGTGTCATTGCTACATTATCTGGAGTTCCTAGATTTCACACTCTTCGGATCAGAGGTGTCATATGGGGCAATGGGGTTGGAGTGTTGATAGATGGTGGGGCATCCCACAACTTTATTGATGCTGCTTGGATAAAAAGAAAAGGTATTCCGACTGAGAGATTTGATGGATTCACAGTATCCGCAGCAGGGAACCACACCATAGAGTGTAATCAGAGGATTCCAAAATTGAACATGACTTTAGGGAACTATATAGTAATAGAGACATTCTATGTGGTTGACGTACCAAACACGAATGTGGTATTGGGAGTTCAGTGCCTTTATTCCATTGGAAAGTATTCTATGAACTACCAGACAATGGAGATGGAATTTCAGGGGACAAAAAGACAAAGAGTGGTTTTGAGAGGTATGAATACCTACCCGCCCAGATCAATATCATCACACAGGATGGAGGTTGTGCTCCAACAGGGAGACATAGAGTGGGTAGCATAGTGCTTGGTTACTTTCAGGAAGCCACCAGATAGAGCCACACAACATCCAGCAGACATACAGGCACTATTGCAGAAGCACAAAAAAGTATTCGAAGATCTTCCATCAGGTAGGCCTCTAGATCGGGGATTTGAGCACATTATTGAGTTAGAGGAGGGGACTCAAGCAGTCATCACTACCCCTTACCGACACCCCAAAAGATATAAAGATGAAATTGGAAGTACGATCAAGGAGTTGCTCAAATTGAGTTACTTAAAACCTATCTCTAGTCCATTTGCATCCTCAGTTGTGTTAGTGAAGTAGAAGGATGGAACCTTACGCATGTGCATCGATTACAGGGCACTTAACAAGAAAACAATTAAAAACAGGTATCCAATCCCCATGATCTATGAATTGATGGATGAACTATAGGGGGCAAAACACTTCTCCAAAATTGACCTCCGATCAGGGTAACATCAGATACGGGTTACGGAACAGGTTGTTCCAAAGACCGCTTTCCGTTGTCACTATCGACACTACGAGTTTCTAGTGATGCCATTTGGGCTCACTAACACACCAACTACTTTCCAGTCATGTATGAATAACATCTTCAAGGCTCAGTTACGCAAGCATCTTCTGGTATTCTTCGACGATATATTGATTTACAGTCAGACTTGGGAAGATCATTTAAAGCACCTCGATGAAGTACTTGGAATTCTAAAAGAATAATCACTACATGCCAAGATGTCCAAATGTGAGTTCGGTATGTAAGAGATGTTATATTTGGGACACATGATAGGAGCAAATGTGGTACATGTACACTTGGAAAAGATTAGAGCCATACTGGATTGGCCTACACCTAAAAATGTGACAGAGTTGAGAGGATTTTTGGGCCTTTGCACCTACTACAGGAGGTATGTCAGTGGTTTCTCGCAGATGACAACACCACTTACATATCTTACTAAGAAAGGGGCATTCAGTTGGTCAGAGGCAACACAACGAACATTTGACGAAATGAAAAAGGTAATGAGTTCATGCCCTGTACTAGCACTACTAGATTTTACTCAGCCATTTGTATTAGAATGTGATGCTTCAGGAGAGGGTATAGTAGCAGTATTGATGCAGAATAATCACCCTATTGCATTCGAGAGTAGAAAACTCAAGGACTATGAGCACCACTATTCAATATATGACAAGGAAATGTTAGCCATTCTCCATGCGCTAACCAAGTTCAAACAATACTTAGTGGGTGGCAGATTCAATATTAAGACAGATCACAATAGCCTAAAGTACTTCTTGGAACAGAAAGAATTGAATGAGAGGAAACATAAATGGGTGAGTAAGATTCAAGCCTATGACTTCGAGATTGAATACATTAACGAAAAAAACAACGTGATAGCAGATGCACTTTCTAGATGACCAACCACTTTATCTCTTATGAGCATTTCATCGGATTGGAGACCTCATCTTTTGGTCGAATACTCCAAAGATAAGTTTGCTTGCGAAATATTGGATGGATAGACTCATGATGACAGGTACAAAGTAATAGATGACATTATATACTATAAGAACAAAATCTACTTAGTCACCGAGTTTGCACTTAACAAAAAGATTCTACAAGCTTCTCATGACTCACCTTTAGCAGGACACCAGGGGTTTCTTAAGACTTACAGGAAGATTAGAGAGAGGTTCTCATGGAAGGGCCTCAAGAATGATGTGATGTAGCATGTGAGGGAGTGTTGTTTGTGCCAATAGAATAAGATAGAGCATACTCACCCAGTTGGTTTACTACAACCTTTACCCATTCCCGAGCAAAAATGGGAGAGCATTTCAATGGATTTTATTACAGGGTTGCCCAGGGTACAGGGTAGAGACTGTTTATACGTAGTGGTGGACAGGTTGATCAAGTTCGCTCACTTCTTTGCCATTCCTCCTGACTATTCAGCCGCACAGGTAGCCGAGTTGTTTTTCAGAGAGGTATTTCGATTGAATGGGTTACCTAAGACCATTGTTAGTGATAGAGACAACAAGTTCACCAAAGCCTTTTGGCAAGAGCCTTTTAGGTTGGTTGGGACAGAATTGGCTATGAGCACGAGTTATCATCAACAGAGCGACGAACAGAGAAATATAGTTAACAAGTGGATTGAGAAATACTTGAGGAACTATGTAGCAGGTCAACAAAGGACATGGATTAAATGGCTACACCTGGGGGAAGACTGCTGCAATACTACACACCATATGACCATCGGTATGACTCCTTTCAAACCATTGTACGATTATGATGCCTTATCTTTTGCAGATTTGATATTTGGTGACAGCAAGGCTCCAAAAGCCAAGGAGTGGATACAGGAAAGTCAAGATATTCTCAAGATACTCAAGGAAAACATACAGGTTGCTTAGAATCAGCAAAAGGTATATGCAGAGAGACACAGGATTGAGCGTAGGTTTGAGGTAGGGGATTTGGTATACTTACGTCTACAACCTTACAGATAATCATCCCTTAAGAAGAAAGGAGCAGAGAAACTTAAGCCTCGCTTCTATGGTTCGTACAAGATAATCCAGAAAGTGGGAGAGGTAGCATATGAGCTCGAATTACCACAAGAAAGCAAGATTCATAATGTGTTCCATGTGTCTAACCTCAAGAAGGCAGTAGGTCAACATATTGTTACTTCATCCGAACTACCCCCCCTTGATGAGGGGCAACTGGTTTTAGTTCCAGAACGAATTCTAGAGGTTCGAGAAAGAAAACTAAGGAACAAAATCATTAGAGAATACTTGGTTCAGTGCAAAGAATTGCCTATAGAAGAGGCCACTTGGGAAGGAGAACAGGTATTACAACACCCAACATTACAGTTGCTTGAGGACAAGCAATTTCGAGCGGGGAGGACTGTAATATCCTCTTTTGCTTAAGCACTGAGGACCATCCCGCTAACCTATCTGATTCCCATAGGTTTGAGCAGGCACTGACATTTAGGGAATTGACTGAGGATTGATGGCATTTACACCATAAGAAGATCTTAATCATGGTTATTAGATCATCTGTAGATAAATAAGGGCCACAGGAACTAGGGGCCACCTGCATGCTGTTAAGTTTTTACTTGTTTAGCATAATAACATTAAACAATAGGATCACTGAAAGAAATACAAGCACAACAACACAAAGAACACAAAATTTCTCTCGGGGAAACCATAAGGGAGAAAACCCCGACAAAACTTCCTCAATATAGAATTCACCAATACAAGATAAAAGCCCCAAGACAAAACAACTTCTCTCCTTCACTAACGAACTTCTCTCTCTCTCCTATGCGAGCTTGAGTGAGTGAGATGAGTGGTGCAAATGAGGAGGTTGAATTCCTCATTTGTACTAATCAAATGACTTGACCTTTTTACTAGTTAGGTTAACTTGACTCACCTAATTGGGCCGACCTGTACACTTTACAATAAAATATTCTTCTCTAGATCTTTCTAGGCCGACCTAACAATTAGGGTTTACATTGACTCTTTTAATGACTTTTACATGATCAATTACATCAATGACATCTCTCGAAGGAGGAATAACAATGATACAATAGACAAGTACATTTAGAATATCTTCCGCAATTACATTTCTTTAACAGTCCCTCTTAACTAGGAAGGTATTCTACGGACATCATCCTCATCATCAACAATTGTAGGACCGACTGGTGAAACTCTATATGTCGTAGGAAGTTTTGGAACATCATCATATGTCTGGGGCATCATCAACATCATCTGTTGGAATATTAGCATCATCATCATGATCGTCATCAGCATAGAATTGTTGGAACATCATCGTCATCATCAACATCATCATCAACAAGGAATTGTTGAAACATCAACCATCATCATCATCAACAAGGAACTGCTGGAACATTAACATCATCATCGTCAACAAGGAATCGCTGGGACATCAACATCATCATCGTCATTAAGAAACTGCTGTATCAGTATAAAAATTGATACATCAACAACAACAAGAGCACGAGGCTGGCTCATTAGCATGAAGTTGGAACAACATCATCATCGTCAACAACTCAAGGCTGGAGCAACATCATCTATGGCAACAGAATGAGGCAGGTGCATCAACAACCAACATGATCCTTCCTTTCGGAATTACGGGATCGAGTTCAACACGGGTGATCCTTCCTTTTGGAAATATGGGATTCAGTCCAACACTGGTGATCCTTCCTTTCAGAATTACGGGATCATGGACAATCATTCCTTTTGGAATTACGGGATTCAGTCCAACAACATTGGTGATCCTTCCTTTCGGAATTACGGGATCATGGACAATCCTTCCTTTCAGAATTACGAGATTCAGTCCAACAACACTGGTGATCCTTCCTTTCGGAATTATGGGATCATGGACAATCCTTCCTTTTGGAATTACGAGACTCAGTCCAACAACACTAGTGATCCTTCCTTTCAGAATTACGAGATCATGAACAATCCTTCCTTTCGGAATTACAGGCTAAGTCACACGGTTCGGGTTCGGCAAGGATTAGGTTCGGTTCGGGTTCGAATTTTTTGATGAGGTTCGGATGAGGTTCGACAATAGGTTCGACTATGCAAACACAGAATTATATATATATATCAAAAACAAATAATGCAACAACATGATCAATAAATATTTATATAACATAAATACATGATCAATAAATATTTATATAACATAAATACATGAGGGATAAATATATAGCATCAATAACATAACTAACATCAATATACATGATCAATAAATAATTCACATATATTTAATAATGGCAAATTCCAATCATCAATGCTTTTTTAATATTTAATTATAGTGCAATTGCAAATTGTCGCCCACAATGAAGTGCCCACGGCCCGTGATGGATTCGAGCTGAAGGGCCGCACTCCCAGTCGAATGGATGGCGCTCACAAAGTCGGGGATGCAGTTGGGTAATGGAGGGCCACACTCGCAGTTGGGGATGCAGTCGCGTGATGGATTCGAGCTGGAGGGACGCACTCGGGGATGCCGCACTCACAGTCGGCGACGTAGTCGGGGATGCCAGACGGAGGGAGGGCGTCGTCGCAGTTGCAATCCAATGGAGCTCGGTCAAAGTAATGGCGGCGAGTGCAGAGGTCTAGTCAAGTGAAAGCTTTCCTCGTGAAATGAAAGCGAAGATTAGGTCGGGCGATTTTTTTAATTTCAATTTTTTTCATGAAAAAATTCGAACCTCAACCAAAAATTCGAACCTCAACGAAAATTTGACTTTAGGTTCGCCTTCAGGTTCGGGTTCGACTTGGTTCGGTTCGCTATTAGGTTCGGGATTAGGTTCGTCTTTCAGGTTCGGCGAACCTGAACGAACTTCAATTTTTTTTTTTTTGGTTCGCCGAACCTCGAACCTCAAGGGTTAGGTTCGGCGAACCCTGTGACTTAGATTACAGGATTATTATCCACCAACCTCATCTTAGACAATCCTTCCTTTCAGAATTACGAGATCTAGTCTAAGGATCAACATTTAAGACAATCCTTCCTTTCGGAATTATGGATCTAGTCTAAGGATGGTCAATCACAACTGAGCTACCTGCTATGATCAAAATACGATAGTATCATCAACAATACTCCCCCCTTTCGAGGGAAGTCTTTATGGACTACACCAAGCTTGTCACGAAAGTGCTCAAACTTCACATGAGACAGAGGCTTAGTCAACACATCTGCAATCTGCTCATCTGTGCTCATATATTGGAGCTTTACAACTCCCTTCTGCACTATATCACGAATGTAGAAATACCAAATTTCTATGTGCTTCGACTTATCATGGAACACGGGGTTCTCTGTCATCTTCATGCAGCTTTGGTTATCACATAGAATCACTGTGGTATCCAACTCCATATCGAATAGACTTGATAACAACTTCCGAAGCCATATGGCTTCACCAATTGGCAGAACAAGCTGCAATATATTCTGCTTCTGCAGTGCTGAGAGAAACACTAGACTGCTTCCTGCTTAGCGATGAAATCATGGCTGACCCCAGACTAAAACATCCACCTGAAGTGCTCTTTCTGTCTGAGACACTTCCTTCCCAATCTAAATCTGTATAAACATACAGTCTAAAGTCATGATCTCTATTATAATTGAGACCATAGTCTACCATACCTTTTAGGTACCTCATCACATGCTTTGCAGCTACAAGGTGAACACGTCTGAGCTCAACCAAATACTGACTCAAGGTCTTCACAACAAAGCATATATTTGGCCTGGTATTGGTCAGATACATCAATGACCTAATAATATGCCTGTATAGTGTCACATCCACTAACACTGATGAAGCATCAGGCATCGACTTCAAATTTGTATCCATGGGTGTGGCCATGGCTTTACATTCCAACATATCAAACCTTTTCAGGATTTCTATTGCATACTTCCCTTGGTTAAGCAAGATTCCTTCTGGGTTCTGTCATACTTCAAGACCTTAGACAATAATGCATCAAGCCAAAGGTCTTTCATCTCAACTTCTGTAGCGAGCTTCTTCTTTGTTTCTGCTTTTGAGGTTCTCTTCACTTGTTAAGAACAAGTCATCTACATACAACAATAGAATCACATGATTTCCTTCTTCAACCTTGTAGTAAAGGTTGGAGTACGCTTTACTTTGGTAAAGCCCAAGCTTGTCAGAAACCCATCTGTCCTGCCGTACCATGTCTTGGGTACTTGTCTCAAGTTGCACCATCTATACTTCCTCTTCGTGAGGGGAGACATCTGGTATCACTCTAAGCATATCCCTGAGATAATGGGGCAAACAACCTTTGCCTCAAATGGAGACTAAGTGATAATGTCTCTCCATCTGTACTGTAGTCACTCCCTCTGAAGCAAAGCTTTCCTGCTCCCTCTATAACTAAGCACTATCCTCCCTCTGCATCTTGTACTCTCTGCATCGGGATATTCTGCACTGGAGTGACTGGTAGCCTTCTCTTTTGATTATCTTCTGTATATCCATCTATGTCATCTTTCTAGGTCATTGGATACCAAGATCTTGAACTATGTTGCAAGTTCTCTCTTGCACCCATCTATGAGCTTCTCTTCTTCAACTTTGTAGGTGATCCTCGATCTCATCATTCTATCCCATGGGTGCCTTCTGAGCCTGTACACGATCTTTCCTACAAGTCAAATTTAGTTGCATGATTAAAAGCATTTCATAATTTTCAAAACCAATTCTTGTGTATAAAGACATAGGTCTCACAACCATACAACTATCTTAGCCAATGCTTCAACACAACATTCATCCATATACGGTAACTTTCTAAATGCCTTCCATCTCTACCAGAACTTCATTAAGAGTGTGCACTACTCTTAACATGTCAGCAAAGAGGTTTCATTCTAGATATGTAGAAATGGAATGTTGTACAGCACCAGAGGCCACTTACCCATCACATGCATAATAGTAGTATATTGCTCATTAATGCAAACACTCTAACATGCATAATACACATCCTAAATCTAGGAACATAAATATGTACACAACTAGACAATACAGGAAATGACAATTCAAATACTTATCTTTGTTTGTTTGGTAGGATCTCCCTTGATCCTAGTCTCCTTGCAAGAGTCTCTAACAGTGTGCTCCACTCCATCATCTGATTCTGAGGACATGTTCCTTTCTTTCTTATGACCAACAATGCTGAATAAGTCTTCGATACTACAAATCACAAGGACTCATGGTCCTAGCTATTAGGGGTGAGTTTGCATGTCCCTTCAATTTGTAGAGTCCTCCTTCAATTTCAATCACTACTGCATCCCTTCTTATCCAATGCTGAGATAGATAAGAGGTTCTTCTATCTTCTTGGTTTGGATTAAAGTACATATTCCTCATCATTGGAGGAATCTTCTTTGGCCTTCCTTTCATCATCATGTTCATCTTCTTCAGCTACATGGGCGTGAAATCTCTTATTATGCTTCTTGAATTGTTCATCTCTAAGAGGACAATTTCTTGCAATGTGTCCCATCTTGTGACAAGTAAAACATTCAAAGGAGGAGGAGTCTTTCTTGATCCTTTTGTTCCTTTGAAATCTTTGAGATCTTCTAGAAGAGTGGTCATGAGAATGTTCATGATTCTTCCTTTTGTTCCTTTTTTTGGCATGGGTTGCCAAAGCTTGATCTTCATCATCATTTAACCTCTCTTTTATGAGGCCTTCTAGGTCATGTTCTTTAAGAAGGAGCATGACCCTATATTTCCATGCCCTGAAGTTCTCAACTCCCTCAAGCTTCTCATCAAGCTTGGTTGTGTTTGTCATTTTGATAATTTGATAATATGAGAACCTCAAATGGAAATAGAATGGAGATAATACTTACTTGTGAAACTGCTTCTCCAAGAACTGCTTCTGACTTGACTAGGGTTTGACAGAGAAACCCTAATTTTTCAACTTTGATATCTTGAGAAATTGACTGGAGGAAAATATGCGCCTCTCCAAGGCAAGTTAGGCAAAGTACTCCTTTTCCCAAATCTGTGTACAGGATTGCCTTAGTTTCTTCAATTTCTACTGCATATTTGTCTGGTATTAATTTGATGTATCTCTGAAATTTTTGCTCCTCAAGGTCTGAAACTTCGTCCTATGATAGTCTGATCTGTCCTCTATCCAACCCCACAACTTAGAGCAGGATTGGATTTACCAAGTGGAACTTATGCTAAGTTTCCCAAGATGACCTGTTTATGGACTGTTTCAGTATAGCGAACTTGTACGGACTGCCACGTGTCACTGTTTCATCTTCGGGCTATGAAACTTGCACTAGAGAAACCATAGTCCGTGCACTTTCTGGAACATCTTACGAAATTCGATTTGGATCTTCCTAGGATGAGATATAACATTTCTCCCTAGGTCACCTTTTTAAAATTGAATTTTGGAGGAGGATAGAACCCTAATTTGCATGGATCATATCTCCTAACGTACAATGAATCTGAGGCTGAAAATCGCACACAAGGTACATGAACATTTCATCTTCGGCATGTCCGAGTTTCAGATCCTGAACCTTTGCCAAAAGTGATTTATAGCGAAAATGCCAATATGACTAGTTTCTGAAAATGGAAACCCTAGGCAGCAACTGCACAATGTTCTCTTTCAAACTTGCTTTGATACCATGTTAAGTTTTTACTTGTTTAGCATAATAACATTAAACAATAGGATCACTGAAAGAAATACAAGCACATCAACAAGAAGAACACAAAATTTCTCTCGTGGAAACCACAAGGGAGAAAACCTCGACAAAACTTCTTCAATATTGAATTCACCAATACAAGATAAAGGCCCCAAGACAAAACAACTTCTCTCCTTCACCAACGAACTTCTCTCTCTCTTATGCGAGCTTGAGTGAGTGAGATGAGTGGTGCAAATGAGGAGGTCGAATTCCTCATTTATACTAATCAAATGACTTGACCTTTTTACTAATTAGGTCGGCTTGATTCACCTAATTGAGCCGACCTGTACACTTTACAATAAAATCTTCTTTTCTAGATCTTTCCAGGCCGACCTAATAGTTAGGGTTTACATTGACTCTTTTAATGACTTTTACATGATCAATTACATCAATGACATCTCTCGAAGGAGGAATAACAATAATACAATAGACAAGTTCATTTAGAATATCTTCCGCAGTTACATTTCTTTAACACATGCATGGCATGCGGGCCATATTTCATGTTGTATGCACTGAAACTCCTTTATTGAACTTCCATGCACATAGGAAGCACTACATGTGAGTCAACTGGAAATTAGAAGAAAAAGCGACCTAGTCATGCAAAAGTTAGGTCAGGCCATGTGAAAGTTATAAAAGAAAGGTAAAGTGAGTGAATAAGGCCTGCTTATATGATTATTGATTTGAGAAGTCGACTTGGAGAGCTCAGTCAACCATTTAGGGTTGAGGGCACACCACTCAACCATTCAGTGTATTTCGGCAGCGAAATCTATCTGCCCTAGTCACTATCAGGGTTGGATCATCCAGATTCAACATTACTACTATCATCAAGTATCATTCTTCAGCATTCTCAGGGTTCGAGCTACAAATTGGATTGAGGGAACTCGCCATCCTTGCATGGGCAAATTGCACCAGAGAGATATCTTCGTATCTCATTCTACAGAGGTCCTTTCGTCTGCTTGTTGGCTTCATTCTTCCGAGAGCACCACTATTACTCTAATCCTTGAAGAAGGGCTTCCCTTACGGATCTAGTAGCAGGTTATCACCATTTCCACCTTTCAGAGGACGTCTTCTACTGCATGGGCAACTTTTCCTTGAGGAGGGTCACGCTTTAGGCTTGGGAGCTAGTGCATGGTCTGCATGCACCTTCCACATTAATAAGATGGGGAGCATAACCCTAGTGCACAACATCCGGAGTCCTCTCACAGCAGTTCCACCCTTATTCACTCATTCAGAGGATTGGAAGGGCGCTTTAATTACAAGGGCGCATTCTTGGAGGTAGAGCACTCCATATCTTGCTCGATCACCGGCAAATATTCTGCATGCTGGATTCATATTGATCTACGTCCACTACTTCAGCTATTGGTATGTACATGCATCTCTTCTATCCCTACTTTATAGCATTTCTGATTATTTGGGTTATTTAGGGGTTGGCAAACCCATGCATCTGCATGCATGCTAATGCAAGCATATTTCAGTATATGCATTCATATTTACTTCAAGTATTGAGCCATAAAGACTACTAGCAAGCAATAGAAACTCCATAAACAGACAGAAATATCCGTTGGAATATTACACAAAAACAATGTTCCCCCAAGTTTCCGGGACGCGGGAGCGCGGGAACGTGGAAACGCACGTTGGGGACGTGTGGAGACCACCCCCAAATTTTAGGAAAATTCGGGGGGAGCGGGGGGGCGTCTAGGTCATAAAAATTATATAAAAATATAAAATATAAAAAAAATTAAAAATGATAAATGATAAATAAGTTAATAACAAATATCATAAATCTTAACTTTCATCTAACTTTGATCCAACTTTCAAATTAATAATACAAGCACGTTACACAAGGTGACAATTCATCATGATCATTTTCAATTTGTCATTTGATTCTTGATATTCATGATTCATAATTATAGTTCAGTCATTCTAATTGAAAAATAAATTAATAAAATTGAATCAATGATACATTGATATTGCATGCAAATAGTAAATATAAATATCAAATACTAGATACTAAGTCTGAAATAGACATTGAAACAGTAAACCATTAATAGTACTAAGAAAATGACTAAATTAAGTTTGCTCAAAGAGTCAAAAATATAAAAGAGTCAAAGACTCAGTCATCACTGATCAATATCTAGAGTCAAAAGTTCAAAACTAACAAGTAACAACAAACACTGAAAACTAAAAGACTAAAGTAGCTGAAAGAAAGCAACATAAAATGAGCATCAAGGAGTCAACTCCATGGATTGGTCCTCTCCATCCATCTGCTGCATGAAAGCATCGGGACCATCAATGGGAATGTCATCATCTGGGTCTGAGTCACTCTCAGGAGTGACTAATGGCACACCAACCAAACCATTCTGCATCTCATCTGGCCCATCCTCCTCGTCTATCTGTGCATCATCCTCTGGATCCACATCCCATCGTACAGCTGGTCCCATCCGATACTCTGGTGTCTTCCTGTGTGCAAGACGCAGGGCACTATGCACTGCAACTAGCTTCTCCGCTCTCCTAGAGGTAAGTCTATTCCTCTTGATAGAGTGAATGAAGCTATAGGTGGACCAATTCCTCTCAGCTGCGGAGGAACTAGCAATCTGAGACAACAAGCGAACAGCAAGATGTTTGATCTCTGGAGCTCCATCCCCATGCATTTCCCACCAACCAATGGGGTCATCTTGGGCTAAGCCGCTACGGTCTGCCTTGGCATCAGACTTGTTGAAGGGACCTTTGAGACCTGCAAACTGAATCCACTGTTTCCTAAGTGTTTGCCCCTCCTCTTCACTGTACATCTTTGTAATGGCAGCTCGAAAACCCCTCTTGATCTCTGAATCCTGATAGGGAGAAATTCTACCAGGCCTAGAAATGTACCATTTTGGGTTTAGTGCATATGCTGCCATGTGCAAAGGTGTGTTCATTCGATCCCACCTACGCTGAATAATGGGTCGAAGTTGGTTAGTGTAGAACTCCAAGGAGGGCTCTTTCTGACGGATGGCTTCCCTTACCTTACCCAACATGCTGTCAAAAGTCTCATAGATTTCTCCAAGACTAGGAGAATCAGTGTCAGTGTAGCGAATGACCTCAACTATAGGGCGCAAGAATGAGACCAAATAGCTGCAATCTACCCACCAATCATTATCCAATATCTGAAGCCTGATCCTCTTCCCCTCCTCTGTCTTCGACTCTGTCCACCTGTTCCAATCTGGAGTCACAACCATGGCTTGCAATGCTGGCTGTATCTCCAACATCCTCTCCAATAAGAGAAAATAACTAGCATATCTAGTATCTGTGGGCTTGAGGAATTCCTTCCTCGAGTGAGCCCTATACATGGCTAAGGAGGTGTGGTGGTTGCAGATAAACATTTGCACATCCCTTGCAGCTATTACCAAGGTGTTTACCCAATCAATTTTTCCAATGTCTTTCAGGGCATTGTTGAGAGCATGGACACAACAAGGGGTCCAAAATATATGCCTATACCTGCTCTGAACTAGTAAACCAGCGGATCTGCACACTGCTGCTGCATCTGTCACAACCTGCACAACATTCTCAGGACCAACCTCCTCTATAGCATCCCGAAGAAGCTCAAATTGGAAAGCTGCATCTTTGCGCTTACCAGAACAGTCAACAGCTCTAAGAAAGAATGGCCCATCTATGCATGTAATTATGATGTTAATAAGTGGACGTTTGGTAATGTCTGTCCACCCATCCATAACAATAGAGCAACCTGACCTCACCCATACCTCTTTCATTTGTTCTTTCTGCACAGTAATATTGGACACCTGCCTCTCTAAGATCGTTGTCCTCAACTTGTGCTCACCTGGGGGCACATATGAGGGTCCCGATGCTGCAATTAAACGGACCATCTCCTTATAATAAGGAGAACGAGTAACATTGAAAGGAATGCCATTGGCAAAAAGGAATTTTCCAATGCCATCATCTGTATCATCACGGTTAAGTTTGCCATACATCCCTGTAATGGTCGGTGCTATAGAACAAGAACGGACCTTTTTTGATGAAGATGTCTCAGTAGAAGATGGTGGAGGCATACAAGTGGATGAGTTACCTTTCCTTTTGGAACTTGCTTTTGCACCGTGATGTTCTTTTAGTTTTGACCCGACATTTTGGCTAGAGAATGTGCCCTTAGCATCTGCTGCCATTTGCAATCTCATAAGCTCTGTTCTTTGCAACATGGTTAGCTTTGAACACACGGAAACCCCTTTGCCACCAATGCCCAAAAGGTGTTGTCTAACACGACTATAACTCCCAACCCAAGGATGGCCACACACATTGCATGCCCAATGACGTGACCCACCACTTTTCTTGTCTTTTTGGTTGGTTGACGGAACATTTACTTTGCTTGCATATAGCAAAAGCGGTTTCTTGGGATCAAATGTCCCCTTTGCATATTGAGCCAATGACCTGTGTGGGGTGAGATTGGAATTGCCTTCTCCTTCACTTTGACTTAACCTGGTTGATGAGGGAGTTCCACTCCCACTTCCAGTCTCTGTCCCAACTCCAACACTTCCACCCTCAGTCTCACTCTCAGTGTTGTCACTACTGTTGCAATTGCTAGAGTTGCTCATATTGCTGCTGTTTTAAGGTGCTGTATAATTGTATTTGATTTAGGGCACCCTGCTGCAACAAAACTTTTAAAATTTCATTGTTGTTTTTCTTTAAAAAACATTAAATTTCATCATCATGCTTGTTAGACAGATTTAAAAACTAAAATTTGTAACTGCAAGTAACATTTTCAAAATTTAAAATTTTAATTTTTAATAAAAACTGTGACATTTTAACGCTGCAAACGCCAAACCCAGAACTGTTCGAGCTTAAAAAGTTGAAAACTGTAATAAAAAAAAAAATTAAACACTAACAGAGTACAGACTAACAGTTAAAAATTAAAATTTAAAAACAAAAAAAATTAAAAAACCCTACCTTTGCTGCTCGAAATCCTTTGCTGCTCGAAATCCTTGCCAAAACGCGCCACGCGGGCCTTGCAACAGCAACACGGCCTTCACAACGCCTTGCAACAGCAACACGGCCTTCACGCGGGCCTTGCAACCAACACGGCCCTTCCTCCAACGGCGCTCTGCAACACGGCCTTCACGCGGGCCTTGCAACCAACACGGCCCTTCCTCCAACGGCGCTCTGCAACACGGCCTTCACGCGGGCCTTGCAACCAACACGGCCCTTCCTCCAACGGCGCTCTGCAACACGGCCTCTCCAACGGCCAACAAAGCTTCAACGGCGGCCTCTCCTCCGCCTCTGCAACACGGCAAGCTCCCACGCACAGTCTCTCCTCCGCCTCTGCAAAACACGTCCTCACAGCACGGCCTCTCCTCCGCCTCTGCAAAACACGTCCTCACAGCACAGAAACGAGTCCTCGACTCCTCACAGGCCAAACACAGTCTAAAAAAACGAGTCACAGACTCACAGCACAGCAACACGACTCACAACAGCCGACACAAGCAATGGGCGGCAAATGAGATGACTCGCGGAATGAAATGAGGTGGACGTCGGGAATGGAAAGGTAAGTTCGAAATTACTAATTAGGTTTTAATTTTTATGTTTTTTTTTTGTTTTTTTAAATTTTGTTTTTTTTTACAACTATAATTTGGAAAATCGGGGGGGGGGCGTCTAGGAGCCCCCCATGCTCGGGAAGGGGCGTCTACGCGTCCCCCTCAAGTGGAACGCTGTTCGAAAGGTAGGAACGCGCCCCCATGTGCGTTTCGGAGAGTTTCTGGATTTTGGGGGCGATGCGAAACGTTTCGGAGGGAGCCCCCAAGCCCCCGAGGCGTGGGGAGCGAGGGGGGCGAGCCCCCGACCTTGGGGGGCGAGTTTCCGTGGAACACTGATAAAATGGCTTTCACTAGCCTCCTTTCCGCTTTAAAGAACTAACTTCAGGACGTAAAGCAATGTTAACTGCCATCAACAAATTGGTAGATAAATCAGGGCCCAACCCACATAGTCCTCTATTCCCCAACAGTGACCGGGTATCCACAAGTAGCAGTGGGGAACAGTTACATACTAATATGCAGAGTCACCCTCATCTCTACAATATGTATGCCAGACCTACCATGCCACAATTCTTGGATAGCTCGATAGTAGTGCCAGTAGTACAGGTAGAGCCAAACAAGCCCATGGGGGCATATCTACGAGAGTACAAAGCACTGGGAGATGAGTTCCAGTCGGCCATGACCCCTTACAGATTTTCGTCATTTTAAAAGTAAGAACAGATCGAGAGCTTATAACAGGGCTTTCAATTAGAACTATGACTTACAATGCAGAGTAGGGAAACCGACTATTCTTACCTTTGATGGGACCCGACATGGCCTAACACGGAGTTGGGTATAGAAGTTGGACACTTACTCCCAAATCAACCCCATGATGGAGACAGATGCCATTAAGTTGGCTACCTTGCATTTGGATGGGGAAGCCCATGAGTGGTGGTATACCACGGGCTAGTGACATTGGGTCACAACACCATCACCTCTTACATAGATTTTACACAAAGGCTCATCGAGCACTTTGACAGGAAAGATCCCGAGGTGCATTTCAGAGAGCTAGCACAACTCAAGCAGACAGGCAGTCCAGAATCATTCATATCAGAGTTCCAAAGGGTAGCAGTCATGGTGACAGATATTTTAGAGAGCATGTTAATTATGTTGTTCACCGAGGCTCTCATTGAACCCTTACGTGGATGGGTTAAGGCTTATAGACCCACCACCCTGTTGGATGCCATCAGTCGTACCAGAGATTTATAGGATTCAGTTCCCAAAAATAAGTTTCGTCCCAAAACCAATTTTCCTATAAAAGATAAGGAGAGGATACCCTTCCAAAAAGAATGGCCCAAGAAAGAGTGGATGGATAATGATACCCGCCAGGACCTTAGAAGAAAGAAACTATGTTTCAATTGTCAAGAACCATGGGTACCAGGTCACAAGTGTTTAGGGAAGGAAAAGGCTCACTACATAGAGGTATACTCCGACAGTGGAGAGGATGAGGATGATCAAGACTAGGAACAGGGAGAGGCACTTTATGCAGCAGAGGAGGAGCAGTCTCCTGAGGGGACACAGGGAGGTGTCATTGCTACATTATCTGGAGTTCCTAGATTTCACACTCTTCGGATCAGAGGTGTCATATGGGGCAATGGGGTTGGAGTGTTGATAGATGGTGGGGCATCCCACAACTTTATTGATGCTGCTTGGATAAAAAGAAAAGGTATTCCGACTGAGAGATTTGATGGATTCACAGTATCCGCAGCAGGGAACCACACCATAGAGTGTAATCAGAGGATTCCAAAATTGAACATGACTTTAGGGAACTATATAGTAATAGAGACATTCTATGTGGTTGACGTACCAAACACGAATGTGGTATTGGGAGTTCAGTGCCTTTATTCCATTGGAAAGTATTCTATGAACTACCAGACAATGGAGATGGAATTTCAGGGGACAAAAAGACAAAGAGTGGTTTTGAGAGGTATGAATACCTACCCGCCCAGATCAATATCATCACACAGGATGGAGGTTGTGCTCCAACAGGGAGACATAGAGTGGGTAGCATAGTGCTTGGTTACTTTCAGGAAGCCACCAGATAGAGCCACACAACATCCAGCAGACATACAGGCACTATTGCAGAAGCACAAAAAAGTATTCGAAGATCTTCCATCAGGTAGGCCTCTAGATCGGGGATTTGAGCACATTATTGAGTTAGAGGAGGGGACTCAAGCAGTCATCACTACCCCTTACCGACACCCCAAAAGATATAAAGATGAAATTGGAAGTACGATCAAGGAGTTGCTCAAATTGAGTTACTTAAAACCTATCTCTAGTCCATTTGCATCCTCAGTTGTGTTAGTGAAGTAGAAGGATGGAACCTTACGCATGTGCATCGATTACAGGGCACTTAACAAGAAAACAATTAAAAACAGGTATCCAATCCCCATGATCTATGAATTGATGGATGAACTATAGGGGGCAAAACACTTCTCCAAAATTGACCTCCGATCAGGGTAACATCAGATACGGGTTACGGAACAGGTTGTTCCAAAGACCGCTTTCCGTTGTCACTATCGACACTACGAGTTTCTAGTGATGCCATTTGGGCTCACTAACACACCAACTACTTTCCAGTCATGTATGAATAACATCTTCAAGGCTCAGTTACGCAAGCATCTTCTGGTATTCTTCGACGATATATTGATTTACAGTCAGACTTGGGAAGATCATTTAAAGCACCTCGATGAAGTACTTGGAATTCTAAAAGAATAATCACTACATGCCAAGATGTCCAAATGTGAGTTCGGTATGTAAGAGATGTTATATTTGGGACACATGATAGGAGCAAATGTGGTACATGTACACTTGGAAAAGATTAGAGCCATACTGGATTGGCCTACACCTAAAAATGTGACAGAGTTGAGAGGATTTTTGGGCCTTTGCACCTACTACAGGAGGTATGTCAGTGGTTTCTCGCAGATGACAACACCACTTACATATCTTACTAAGAAAGGGGCATTCAGTTGGTCAGAGGCAACACAACGAACATTTGACGAAATGAAAAAGGTAATGAGTTCATGCCCTGTACTAGCACTACTAGATTTTACTCAGCCATTTGTATTAGAATGTGATGCTTCAGGAGAGGGTATAGTAGCAGTATTGATGCAGAATAATCACCCTATTGCATTCGAGAGTAGAAAACTCAAGGACTATGAGCACCACTATTCAATATATGACAAGGAAATGTTAGCCATTCTCCATGCGCTAACCAAGTTCAAACAATACTTAGTGGGTGGCAGATTCAATATTAAGACAGATCACAATAGCCTAAAGTACTTCTTGGAACAGAAAGAATTGAATGAGAGGAAACATAAATGGGTGAGTAAGATTCAAGCCTATGACTTCGAGATTGAATACATTAACGAAAAAAACAACGTGATAGCAGATGCACTTTCTAGATGACCAACCACTTTATCTCTTATGAGCATTTCATCGGATTGGAGACCTCATCTTTTGGTCGAATACTCCAAAGATAAGTTTGCTTGCGAAATATTGGATGGATAGACTCATGATGACAGGTACAAAGTAATAGATGACATTATATACTATAAGAACAAAATCTACTTAGTCACCGAGTTTGCACTTAACAAAAAGATTCTACAAGCTTCTCATGACTCACCTTTAGCAGGACACCAGGGGTTTCTTAAGACTTACAGGAAGATTAGAGAGAGGTTCTCATGGAAGGGCCTCAAGAATGATGTGATGTAGCATGTGAGGGAGTGTTGTTTGTGCCAATAGAATAAGATAGAGCATACTCACCCAGTTGGTTTACTACAACCTTTACCCATTCCCGAGCAAAAATGGGAGAGCATTTCAATGGATTTTATTACAGGGTTGCCCAGGGTACAGGGTAGAGACTGTTTATACGTAGTGGTGGACAGGTTGATCAAGTTCGCTCACTTCTTTGCCATTCCTCCTGACTATTCAGCCGCACAGGTAGCCGAGTTGTTTTTCAGAGAGGTATTTCGATTGAATGGGTTACCTAAGACCATTGTTAGTGATAGAGACAACAAGTTCACCAAAGCCTTTTGGCAAGAGCCTTTTAGGTTGGTTGGGACAGAATTGGCTATGAGCACGAGTTATCATCAACAGAGCGACGAACAGAGAAATATAGTTAACAAGTGGATTGAGAAATACTTGAGGAACTATGTAGCAGGTCAACAAAGGACATGGATTAAATGGCTACACCTGGGGGAAGACTGCTGCAATACTACACACCATATGACCATCGGTATGACTCCTTTCAAACCATTGTACGATTATGATGCCTTATCTTTTGCAGATTTGATATTTGGTGACAGCAAGGCTCCAAAAGCCAAGGAGTGGATACAGGAAAGTCAAGATATTCTCAAGATACTCAAGGAAAACATACAGGTTGCTTAGAATCAGCAAAAGGTATATGCAGAGAGACACAGGATTGAGCGTAGGTTTGAGGTAGGGGATTTGGTATACTTACGTCTACAACCTTACAGATAATCATCCCTTAAGAAGAAAGGAGCAGAGAAACTTAAGCCTCGCTTCTATGGTTCGTACAAGATAATCCAGAAAGTGGGAGAGGTAGCATATGAGCTCGAATTACCACAAGAAAGCAAGATTCATAATGTGTTCCATGTGTCTAACCTCAAGAAGGCAGTAGGTCAACATATTGTTACTTCATCCGAACTGCCCCCCCTTGATGAGGGGCAACTGGTTTTAGTTCCAGAACGAATTCTAGAGGTTCGAGAAAGAAAACTAAGGAACAAAATCATTAGAGAATACTTGGTTCAGTGCAAAGAATTGCCTATAGAAGAGGCCACTTGGGAAGGAGAACAGGTATTACAACACCCAACATTACAGTTGCTTGAGGACAAGCAATTTCGAGCGGGGAGGACTGTAATATCCTCTTTTGCTTAAGCACTGAGGACCATCCCGCTAACCTATCTGATTCCCATAGGTTTGAGCAGGCACTGACATTTAGGGAATTGACTGAGGATTGATGGCATTTACACCATAAGAAGATCTTAATCATGGTTATTAGATCATCTGTAGATAAATAAGGGCCACAGGAACTAGGGGCCACCTGCATGCTGTTAAGTTTTTACTTGTTTAGCATAATAACATTAAACAATAGGATCACTGAAAGAAATACAAGCACAACAACACAAAGAACACAAAATTTCTCTCGGGGAAACCATAAGGGAGAAAACCCCGACAAAACTTCCTCAATATAGAATTCACCAATACAAGATAAAAGCCCCAAGACAAAACAACTTCTCTCCTTCACTAACGAACTTCTCTCTCTCTCCTATGCGAGCTTGAGTGAGTGAGATGAGTGGTGCAAATGAGGAGGTTGAATTCCTCATTTGTACTAATCAAATGACTTGACCTTTTTACTAGTTAGGTTAACTTGACTCACCTAATTGGGCCGACCTGTACACTTTACAATAAAATATTCTTCTCTAGATCTTTCTAGGCCGACCTAACAATTAGGGTTTACATTGACTCTTTTAATGACTTTTACATGATCAATTACATCAATGACATCTCTCGAAGGAGGAATAACAATGATACAATAGACAAGTACATTTAGAATATCTTCCGCAATTACATTTCTTTAACAGTCCCTCTTAACTAGGAAGGTATTCTACGGACATCATCCTCATCATCAACAATTGTAGGACCGACTGGTGAAACTCTATATGTCGTAGGAAGTTTTGGAACATCATCATATGTCTGGGGCATCATCAACATCATCTGTTGGAATATTAGCATCATCATCATGATCGTCATCAGCATAGAATTGTTGGAACATCATCGTCATCATCAACATCATCATCAACAAGGAATTGTTGAAACATCAACCATCATCATCATCAACAAGGAACTGCTGGAACATTAACACATCATCGTCAACAAGGAATCGCTGGGACATCAACATCATCATCGTCATTAAGAAACTGCTGTATCAGTATAAAAATTGATACATCAACAACAACAAGAGCACGAGGCTGGCTCATTAGCATGAAGTTGGAACAACATCATCATCGTCAACAACTCAAGGCTGGAGCAACATCATCTATGGCAACAGAATGAGGCAGGTGCATCAACAACCAACATGATCCTTCCTTTCGGAATTACGGGATCGAGTTCAACACGGGTGATCCTCCTTTTGGAAATATGGGATTCAGTCCAACACTGGTGATCCTTCCTTTCAGAATTACGGGATCATGGACAATCATTCCTTTTGGAATTACGGGATTCAGTCCAACAACATTGGTGATCCTTCCTTTCGGAATTACGGATCATGGACAATCCTTCCTTTCAGAATTACGAGATTCAGTCCAACAACACTGGTGATCCTTCTTTCGGAATTATGGGATCATGGACAATCCTTCCTTTTGGAATTACGAGACTCAGTCCAACAACACTAGTGATCCTTCCTTTCAGAATTACGAGATCATGAACAATCCTTCCTTTCGGAATTACAGGCTAAGTCCACTCGGTTCGGGTTCGGCAAGGATTAGGTTCGGTTCGGGTTCGAATTTTTGATGAGGTTCGGATGAGGTTCGACAATAGGTTCGTACTATGCAAACACAGAAATTATATATATATATCAAAAACAAATAATGCAACAACATGATCAATAAATATTTATATAACATAAATACATGATCAATAAATATTTATATAACATAAATACATGAGGGATAAATATATAGCATCAATAACATAACTAACATCAATATACATGATCAATAAATAATTCACATATATTTAATAATGGCAAATTCCAATCATCAATGCTTTTTTAATATTTAATTATAGTGCAATTGCAAATTGTCGCCCACAATGAGTGCCCACGGCCCGTGATGGATTCGAGCTGAAGGGCCGCACTCCCAGTCCGAATGGATGGCGCTCACAAAGTCGGGGATGCAGTTGGGTAATGGAGGGCCACACTCGCAGTTGGGGATGCAGTCGCGTGATGGATTCGAGCTGGAGGGACGCACTCGGGGATGCCGCACTCACAGTCGGCGACGTAGTCGGGGATGCCAGACGGAGGGGAGGGCGTCGTCGCAGTTGCAATCCAATGGAGCTCGGTCAAAGTAATGGCGGCGAGTGCAGAGGTCTAGTCAAGTGAAAGCTTTCCTCGTGAAATGAAAGCGAAGATTAGGTCGGGCGATTTTTTTAATTTCATTTTTTTCATGAAAAAATTCGAACCTCAAACCAAAAATTCGAACCTCAACGAAAATTTGACTTTAGGTTCGCCTTCAGGTTCGGGTTCGACTTGGTTCGGTTCGCTATTAGGTTCGGGATTAGGTTCGTCTTTCAGGTTCGGCGAACCTGAACGAACTTCAATTTTTTTTTTTTGGTTCGCCGAACCTCGAACCTCAAGGGTTAGGTTCGGCGAACCCTGTGACTTAGATTACAGGATTATTATCCACCAACCTCATCTTAGACAATCCTTCCTTTCAGAATTACGAGATCTAGTCTAAGGATCAACATTTAAGACAATCCTTCCTTTCGGAATTATGGATCTAGTCTAAGGATGGTCAATCACAACTGAGCTACCTGCTATGATCAAAATACGATAGTATCATCAACAATACTCCCCCCTTTCGAGGGAAGTCTTTATGGACTACACCAAGCTTGTCACGAAAGTGCTCAAACTTCACATGAGACAGAGGCTTAGTCAACACATCTGCAATCTGCTCATCTGTGCTCATATATTGGAGCTTTACAACTCCCTTCTGCACTATATCACGAATGTAGAAATACCAAATTTCTATGTGCTTCGACTTATCATGGAACACGGGGTTCTCTGTCATCTTCATGCAGCTTTGGTTATCACATAGAATCACTGTGGTATCCAACTCCATATCGAATAGACTTGATAACAACTTCCGAAGCCATATGGCTTCACCAATTGGCAGAACAAGCTGCAATATATTCTGCTTCTGCAGTGCTGAGAGAAACACTAGACTGCTTCCTGCTTAGCGATGAAATCATGGCTGACCCCAGACTAAAACATCCACCTGAAGTGCTCTTTCTGTCTGAGACACTTCCTTCCCAATCTAAATCTGTATAAACATACAGTCTAAAGTCATGATCTCTATTATAATTGAGACCATAGTCTACCATACCTTTTAGGTACCTCATCACATGCTTTGCAGCTACAAGGTGAACACGTCTGAGCTCAACCAAATACTGACTCAAGGTCTTCACAACAAAGCATATATTTGGCCTGGTATTGGTCAGATACATCAATGACCTAATAATATGCCTGTATAGTGTCACATCCACTAACACTGATGAAGCATCAGGCATCGACTTCAAATTTGTATCCATGGGTGTGGCCATGGCTTTACATTCCAACATATCAAACCTTTTCAGGATTTCTATTGCATACTTCCCTTGGTTAAGCAAGATTCCTTCTGGGTTCTGTCATACTTCAAGACCTTAGACAATAATGCATCAAGCCAAAGGTCTTTCATCTCAACTTCTGTAGCGAGCTTCTTCTTTGTTTCTGCTTTTGAGGTTCTCTTCACTTGTTAAGAACAAGTCATCTACATACAACAATAGAATCACATGATTTCCTTCTTCAACCTTGTAGTAAAGGTTGGAGTACGCTTTACTTTGGTAAAGCCCAAGCTTGTCAGAAACCCATCTGTCCTGCCGTACCATGTCTTGGGTACTTGTCTCAAGTTGCACCATCTATACTTCCTCTTCGTGAGGGGAGACATCTGGTATCACTCTAAGCATATCCCTGAGATAATGGGGCAAACAACCTTTGCCTCAAATGGAGACTAAGTGATAATGTCTCTCCATCTGTACTGTAGTCACTCCCTCTGAAGCAAAGCTTTCCTGCTCCCTCTATAACTAAGCACTATCCTCCCTCTGCATCTTGTACTCTCTGCATCGGGATATTCTGCACTGGAGTGACTGGTAGCCTTCTCTTTTGATTATCTTCTGTATATCCATCTATGTCATCTTTCTAGGTCATTGGATACCAAGATCTTGAACTATGTTGCAAGTTCTCTCTTGCACCCATCTATGAGCTTCTCTTCTTCAACTTTGTAGGTGATCCTCGATCTCATCATTCTATCCCATGGGTGCCTTCTGAGCCTGTACACGATCTTTCCTACAAGTCAAATTTAGTTGCATGATTAAAAGCATTTCATAATTTTCAAAACCAATTCTTGTGTATAAAGACATAGGTCTCACAACCATACAACTATCTTAGCCAATGCTTCAACACAACATTCATCCATATACGGTAACTTTCTAAATGCCTTCCATCTCTACCAGAACTTCATTAAGAGTGTGCACTACTCTTAACATGTCAGCAAAGAGGTTTCATTCTAGATATGTAGAAATGGAATGTTGTACAGCACCAGAGGCCACTTACCCATCACATGCATAATAGTAGTATATTGCTCATTAATGCAAACACTCTAACATGCATAATACACATCCTAAATCTAGGAACATAAATATGTACACAACTAGACAATACAGGAAATGACAATTCAAATACTTATCTTTGTTTGTTTGGTAGGATCTCCCTTGATCCTAGTCTCCTTGCAAGAGTCTCTAACAGTGTGCTCCACTCCATCATCTGATTCTGAGGACATGTTCCTTTCTTTCTTATGACCAACAATGCTGAATAAGTCTTCGATACTACAAATCACAAGGACTCATGGTCCTAGCTATTAGGGGTGAGTTTGCATGTCCCTTCAATTTGTAGAGTCCTCCTTCAATTTCAATCACTACTGCATCCCTTCTTATCCAATGCTGAGATAGATAAGAGGTTCTTCTATCTTCTTGGTTTGGATTAAAGTACATATTCCTCATCATTGGAGGAATCTTCTTTGGCCTTCCTTTCATCATCATGTTCATCTTCTTCAGCTACATGGGCGTGAAATCTCTTATTATGCTTCTTGAATTGTTCATCTCTAAGAGGACAATTTCTTGCAATGTGTCCCATCTTGTGACAAGTAAAACATTCAAAGGAGGAGGAGTCTTTCTTGATCCTTTTGTTCCTTTGAAATCTTTGAGATCTTCTAGAAGAGTGGTCATGAGAATGTTCATGATTCTTCCTTTTGTTCCTTTTTTTGGCATGGGTTGCCAAAGCTTGATCTTCATCATCATTTAACCTCTCTTTTATGAGGCCTTCTAGGTCATGTTCTTTAAGAAGGAGCATGACCCTATATTTCCATGCCCTGAAGTTCTCAACTCCCTCAAGCTTCTCATCAAGCTTGGTTGTGTTTGTCATTTTGATAATTTGATAATATGAGAACCTCAAATGGAAATAGAATGGAGATAATACTTACTTGTGAAACTGCTTCTCCAAGAACTGCTTCTGACTTGACTAGGGTTTGACAGAGAAACCCTAATTTTTCAACTTTGATATCTTGAGAAATTGACTGGAGGAAAATATGCGCCTCTCCAAGGCAAGTTAGGCAAAGTACTCCTTTTCCCAAATCTGTGTACAGGATTGCCTTAGTTTCTTCAATTTCTACTGCATATTTGTCTGGTATTAATTTGATGTATCTCTGAAATTTTTGCTCCTCAAGGTCTGAAACTTCGTCCTATGATAGTCTGATCTGTCCTCTATCCAACCCCACAACTTAGAGCAGGATTGGATTTACCAAGTGGAACTTATGCTAAGTTTCCCAAGATGACCTGTTTATGGACTGTTTCAGTATAGCGAACTTGTACGGACTGCCACGTGTCACTGTTTCATCTTCGGGCTATGAAACTTGCACTAGAGAAACCATAGTCCGTGCACTTTCTGGAACATCTTACGAAATTCGATTTGGATCTTCCTAGGATGAGATATAACATTTCTCCCTAGGTCACCTTTTTAAAATTGAATTTTGGAGGAGGATAGAACCCTAATTTGCATGGATCATATCTCCTAACGTACAATGAATCTGAGGCTGAAAATCGCACACAAGGTACATGAACATTTCATCTTCGACATGTCCGAGTTTCAGATCCTGAACCTTTGCCAAAAGTGATTTATAGCGAAAATGCCAATATGACTAGTTTCTGAAAATGGAAACCCTAGGCAGCAACTGCACAATGTTCTCTTTCAAACTTGCTTTGATACCATGTTAAGTTTTTACTTGTTTAGCATAATAACATTAAACAATAGGATCACTGAAAGAAATACAAGCACATCAACACGAAGAACACAAAATTTCTCTCGTGGAAACCACAAGGGAGAAAACCTCAACAAAACTTCCTCAATATTGAATTCACCAATACAAGATAAAGGCCCCAAGACAAAACAACTTCTCTCCTTCACCAACGAACTTCTCTCTCTCTTATGCGAGCTTGAGTGAGTGAGATGAGTGGTGCAAATGAGGAGGTCGAATTCCTCATTTATACTAATCAAATGACTTGACCTTTTTACTAATTAGGTCGGCTTGATTCACCTAATTGAGCCGACCTGTACACTTTACAATAAAATCTTCTTTTCTAGATCTTTCCAGGCCGACCTAATAGTTAGGGTTTACATTGACTCTTTTAATGACTTTTACATGATCAATTACATCAATGACATCTCTCGAAGGAGGAATAACAATAATACAATAGACAAGTTCATTTAGAATATCTTCCGCAGTTACATTTCTTTAACACATGCATGGCATGCGGGCCATATTTCATGTTGTATGCACTGAAACTCCTTTATTGAACTTCCATGCACATAGGAAGCACTACATGTGAGTCAACTGGAAATTAGAAGAAAAAGCGACCTAGTCATGCAAAAGTTAGGTCAGGCCATGTGAAAGTTATAAAAGAAAGGTAAAGTGAGTGAATAAGGCCTGCTTATATGATTATTGATTTGAGAAGTCGACTTGGAGAGCTCAGTCAACCATTTAGGGTTGAGGGCACACCACTCAACCATTCAGTGTATTTCGGCAGCGAAATCTATCTGCCCTAGTCACTATCAGGGTTGGATCATCCAGATTCAACATTACTACTATCATCAAGTATCATTCTTCAGCATTCTCAGGGTTCGAGCTACAAATTGGATTGAGGGAACTCGCCATCCTTGCATGGGCAAATTGCACCAGAGAGATATCTTCGTATCTCATTCTACAGAGGTCCTTTCGTCTGCTTGTTGGCTTCATTCTTCCGAGAGCACCACTATTACTCTAATCCTTGAAGAAGGGCTTCCCTTACGGATCTAGTAGCAGGTTATCACCATTTCCACCTTTCAGAGGACGTCTTCTACTGCATGGGCAACTTTTCCTTGAGGAGGGTCACGCTTTAGGCTTGGGAGCTAGTGCATGGTCTGCATGCACCTTCCACATTAATAAGATGGGGAGCATAACCCTAGTGCACAACATCCGGAGTCCTCTCACAGCAGTTCCACCCTTATTCACTCATTCAGAGGATTGGAAGGGCGCTTTAATTACAAGGGCGCATTCTTGGAGGTAGAGCACTCCATATCTTGCTCGATCACCGGCAAATATTCTGCATGCTGGATTCATATTGATCTACGTCCACTACTTCAGCTATTGGTATGTACATGCATCTCTTCTATCCCTACTTTATAGCATTTCTGATTATTTGGGTTATTTAGGGGTTGGCAAACCCATGCATCTGCATGCATGCTAATGCAAGCATATTTCAGTATATGCATTCATATTTACTTCAAGTATTGAGCCATAAAGACTACTAGCAAGCAATAGAAACTCCATAAACAGACAGAAATATCCGTTGGAATATTACACAAAAACAATGTTCCCCCAAGTTTCCGGGACGCGGGAGCGCGGGAACGTGGAAACGCACGTTGGGGACGTGTGGAGACCACCCCCAAATTTTAGGAAAATTCGGGGGGAGCGGGGGGGGCGTCTAGGTCATAAAAATTATATAAAAATATAAAATATAAAAAAAATTAAAAATGATAAATGATAAATAAGTTAATAACAAATATCATAAATCTTAACTTTCATCTAACTTTGATCCAACTTTCAAATTAATAATACAAGCACGTTACACAAGGTGACAATTCATCATGATCATTTTCAATTTGTCATTTGATTCTTGATATTCATGATTCATAATTATAGTTCAGTCATTCTAATTGAAAAATAAATTAATAAAATTGAATCAATGATACATTGATATTGCATGCAAATAGTAAATATAAATATCAAATACTAGATACTAAGTCTGAAATAGACATTGAAACAGTAAACCATTAATAGTACTAAGAAAATGACTAAATTAAGTTTGCTCAAAGAGTCAAAAATATAAAAGAGTCAAAGACTCAGTCATCACTGATCAATATCTAGAGTCAAAAGTTCAAAACTAACAAGTAACAACAAACACTGAAAACTAAAAGACTAAAGTAGCTGAAAGAAAGCAACATAAAATGAGCATCAAGGAGTCAACTCCATGGATTGGTCCTCTCCATCCATCTGCTGCATGAAAGCATCGGGACCATCAATGGGAATGTCATCATCTGGGTCTGAGTCACTCTCAGGAGTGACTAATGGCACACCAACCAAACCATTCTGCATCTCATCTGGCCCATCCTCCTCGTCTATCTGTGCATCATCCTCTGGATCCACATCCCATCGTACAGCTGGTCCCATCCGATACTCTGGTGTCTTCCTGTGTGCAAGACGCAGGGCACTATGCACTGCAACTAGCTTCTCCGCTCTCCTAGAGGTAAGTCTATTCCTCTTGATAGAGTGAATGAAGCTATAGGTGGACCAATTCCTCTCAGCTGCGGAGGAACTAGCAATCTGAGACAACAAGCGAACAGCAAGATGTTTGATCTCTGGAGCTCCATCCCCATGCATTTCCCACCAACCAATGGGGTCATCTTGGGCTAAGCCGCTACGGTCTGCCTTGGCATCAGACTTGTTGAAGGGACCTTTGAGACCTGCAAACTGAATCCACTGTTTCCTAAGTGTTTGCCCCTCCTCTTCACTGTACATCTTTGTAATGGCAGCTCGAAAACCCCTCTTGATCTCTGAATCCTGATAGGGAGAAATTCTACCAGGCCTAGAAATGTACCATTTTGGGTTTAGTGCATATGCTGCCATGTGCAAAGGTGTGTTCATTCGATCCCACCTACGCTGAATAATGGGTCGAAGTTGGTTAGTGTAGAACTCCAAGGAGGGCTCTTTCTGACGGATGGCTTCCCTTACCTTACCCAACATGCTGTCAAAAGTCTCATAGATTTCTCCAAGACTAGGAGAATCAGTGTCAGTGTAGCGAATGACCTCAACTATAGGGCGCAAGAATGAGACCAAATAGCTGCAATCTACCCACCAATCATTATCCAATATCTGAAGCCTGATCCTCTTCCCCTCCTCTGTCTTCGACTCTGTCCACCTGTTCCAATCTGGAGTCACAACCATGGCTTGCAATGCTGGCTGTATCTCCAACATCCTCTCCAATAAGAGAAAATAACTAGCATATCTAGTATCTGTGGGCTTGAGGAATTCCTTCCTCGAGTGAGCCCTATACATGGCTAAGGAGGTGTGGTGGTTGCAGATAAACATTTGCACATCCCTTGCAGCTATTACCAAGGTGTTTACCCAATCAATTTTTCCAATGTCTTTCAGGGCATTGTTGAGAGCATGGACACAACAAGGGGTCCAAAATATATGCCTATACCTGCTCTGAACTAGTAAACCAGCGGATCTGCACACTGCTGCTGCATCTGTCACAACCTGCACAACATTCTCAGGACCAACCTCCTCTATAGCATCCCGAAGAAGCTCAAATTGGAAAGCTGCATCTTTGCGCTTACCAGAACAGTCAACAGCTCTAAGAAAGAATGGCCCATCTATGCATGTAATTATGATGTTAATAAGTGGACGTTTGGTAATGTCTGTCCACCCATCCATAACAATAGAGCAACCTGACCTCACCCATACCTCTTTCATTTGTTCTTTCTGCACAGTAATATTGGACACCTGCCTCTCTAAGATCGTTGTCCTCAACTTGTGCTCACCTGGGGGCACATATGAGGGTCCCGATGCTGCAATTAAACGGACCATCTCCTTATAATAAGGAGAACGAGTAACATTGAAAGGAATGCCATTTGCAAAAAGGAATTTTCCAATGCCATCATCTGTATCATCACGGTTAAGTTTGCCATACATCCCTGTAATGGTCGGTGCTATAGAACAAGAACGGACCTTTTTTGATGAAGATGTCTCAGTAGAAGATGGTGGAGGCATACAAGTGGATGAGTTACCTTTCCTTTTGGAACTTGCTTTTGCACCGTGATGTTCTTTTAGTTTTGACCCGACATTTTGGCTAGAGAATGTGCCCTTAGCATCTGCTGCCATTTGCAATCTCATAAGCTCTGTTCTTTGCAACATGGTTAGCTTTGAACACACGGAAACCCCTTTGCCACCAATGCCCAAAAGGTGTTGTCTAACACGACTATAACTCCCAACCCAAGGATGGCCACACACATTGCATGCCCAATGACGTGACCCACCACTTTTCTTGTCTTTTTGGTTGGTTGACGGAACATTTACTTTGCTTGCATATAGCAAAAGCGGTTTCTTGGGATCAAATGTCCCCTTTGCATATTGAGCCAATGACCTGTGTGGGGTGAGATTGGAATTGCCTTCTCCTTCACTTTGACTTAACCTGGTTGATGAGGGAGTTCCACTCCCACTTCCAGTCTCTGTCCCAACTCCAACACTTCCACCCTCAGTCTCACTCTCAGTGTTGTCACTACTGTTGCAATTGCTAGAGTTGCTCATATTGCTGCTGTTTTAAGGTGCTGTATAATTGTATTTGATTTAGGGCACCCTGCTGCAACAAAACTTTTAAAATTTCATTGTTGTTTTTCTTTAAAAAACATTAAATTTCATCATCATGCTTGTTAGACAGATTTAAAAACTAAAATTTGTAACTGCAAGTAACATTTTCAAAATTTAAAATTTTAATTTTTAATAAAAACTGTGACATTTTAACGCTGAAAACGCCAAACCCAGAACTGTTCCAGCTTAAAAAGTTGAAAACTGTAATAAAAAAAAAAATTAAACACTAACAGAGTACAGACTAACAGTTAAAAATTAAAATTTAAAAACAAAAAAAATTAAAAAACCCTACCTTTGCTGCTCGAAATCCTTTGCTGCTCGAAATCCTTGCCAAAACGCGCCACGCGGGCCTTGCAACAGCAACACGGCCTTCACAACGCCTTGCAACAGCAACACGGCCTTCACGCGGGCCTTGCAACCAACAAGGCCCTTCCTCCAACGGCGCTCTGCAACACGGCCTTCACGCGGGCCTTGCAACCAACACGGCCCTTCCTCCAACGGCGCTCTGCAACACGGCCTTCACGCGGGCCTTGCAACCAACACGGCCCTTCCTCCAACGGCGCTCTGCAACACGGCCTCTCCAACGGCCAACAAAGCTTCAACGGCGGCCTCTCCTCCGCCTCTGCAACACGGCAAGCTCCCACGCACAGTCTCTCCTCCGCCTCTGCAAAACACGTCCTCACAGCACGGCCTCTCCTCCGCCTCTGCAAAACACGTCCTCATAGCACAGAAACGAGTCCTCGACTCCTCACAGGCCAAACACAGTCTAAAAAAACGAGTCACAGACTCACAGCACAGCAGCACGACTCACAACAGCCGACACAAGCAATGGGCGGCAAATGAGATGACTCGCGGAATGAAATGAGGTGGACGTCGGGAATGGAAAGGTAAGTTCGAAATTACTAATTAGGTTTTAATTTTTATGTTTTTTTTTTGTTTTTTTAAATTTTGTTTTTTTTTACAACTATAATTTGGAAAATCGGGGGGGGGCGTCTAGGAGCCCCCCATGCTCGGGAAGGGGCGTCTACGCGTCCCCCTCAAGTGGAACGCTGTTCGAAAGGTAGGAACGCGCCCCCATGTGCGTTTCGGAGAGTTTCTGGATTTTGGGGGCGATGCGAAACGTTTCGGAGGGAGCCCCCAAGCCCCCGAGGCGTGGGGAGCGAGGGGGGCGAGCCCCCGACCTTGGGGGGCGAGTTTCCGTGGAACACTGCACAAAAACAGTACATGCATGCACCAAAATTCTGCCTGCCCTACATGCTGACTAATTTTCTGCATGTAATCAAACACGATTTATTGTGGTGGCGTGGATTTCCTGAACTGAATATATTTGAAGTATATATGTCATTCAGGAACACTGTCTAATCTCGAACTCTGATGCTCATCATCTTGCATGCACGAAATTTAGCCTGCCAAAAAAGCTAGCACACATGTGTAAATGATCATCTCCCCAAGGTGAACTAGTACAATAAATTTCTCCTCTTGCATGCACTGAGCTTGCTGGATTGGTAAAGGTGTTAACATGAATTCTACACTGTGATATCTTCATTGCGAGTAACAAGGAACGTATTGTGAGCCTTCCTTTGTCGTCTCAAATTTGTTGTGTCTTTTGGAAGATACAGCATTCCCTGAATCTTTGACACTAGAAAATTCAAATCTAGGTAAAGTTTTGATCTCACAAGTTGTTTTTTAGTTCTCAATATTTTTTTTTTCTTTTTCTTTTTAACTTTTTATATAGTATATTTGAGTTCTTATCAGTTCATTGATATTATTTTGTTATAGATGTATTGCCTTTTGGGATTGTAATACCCATCTTTGTATTATGCCTTGTTTGTAAACAAGAAGAAAAGTTCAAACATCAAATGAAATGAAAGTTTCAAAAAATGAACTTGAAGTAGATTCTAGAAATTTGCTAGCTAACGATATCTTTACTTGATTATCATTTTAACTGCAAATAGCTCCTAAATGTTGTTGTACATTTTGTAATGAGTGGTAGATGGCCTCTTCAGTCACTTCATAAAGGAACTAGAAAAGACCTTCCATCACTTTGCCTCAACATTGAAGATCTAATCATAAAAGATAGCTTGACCAAGAGTATGCAACAATATCCGTTTGTCTTTTCTAGAAAGTTATGTATTTCTCCTCTCTGCCCCCACATCTTCAAAGAATTGTTAACTGAATTGCCTACTTGGTCTTTTCCATGCCCTCTCATATGTATTCTATTGGGGTCAGGTTAGTTGTGATGCTTATAAAGCTCTATGTGAGGCTCGATATGTTGCCTTAAGCGCAACATGGTAACTATTTTTTCGGGATTTAGGGGCATTTTTAAAAACATGCATGAAACACCAAATAAAGTAGAGCTTTCTCTTAAAAAACTTAAAAAGTGGCTATTTTCAATAAAGAGAGAGGAATGAGTCTTTTAAAGATCTCTTATTGAAAGGCACACAAATTAGAGATCAGTTGGAAGCCATTGATAGAAAAATTGAAGAAGGCATGGTGGTAATTATTTTAATAAGCCTACCACCTTTTTATGAAAACTTTCTAATGAGACGTAACGTCATTCAATATGCAAGTAATCTATTCTCTGTTGTTATATGTGCATTGCTGTCAACACTCGTGTGTGTAAACACTGAAATAAGCCAGTAGTTCAACATTAAGCATTCTTCATCATTATGTACATTCTACACTCCTCAAGTCCCTACATTTCAGTTTTATCAAGTTTTACATTACAAATTGTTCTCTTTGTCATTTCCGCACCATGTCTAGAAGTGAAGGAAAGTCTCGATGTCCAATGCTGAACCATGAATGTTAATGGATGAATGGTGAACACTGGAATGATTTGATTGTCGAGTGATTTGAATTTAAAAATGAATATGAATGATTGTTGATTTACATTAATTTTAATCTGTTTTACCATATATATATATTAAAGTTGAGATATGTACCCTTGACGTACCAATATCCCTTATTTTGAAAAATGTCATACCTGTATCGTAGCAACTTATTGGCTATATCATAGCAACCATAGTTGGAAGAGAAAAAAACATAGAAAGATCACCAAAATCAATGATAAACTGATTTTAAAGGAAAACAACATTAAATGTTCCTTTAGTCAAGAAAGTCTCTTTGTGGTTGAGGAATTTGGTGTATTTCCCTATACTTCCTATGCACAATGTGTCTATTTACTCCTCTATTAAGGATTCTGCATGTTGTCAATAGGTTTCACACTAGATTAAATAATAGTAAGTTGAAGTAGGGTTTTCCTTAGATATAAATCCAGGATAGAGAAAAATGACTTTTATGTCCTTATTGGTGCAAGAAGTAAGGGATCATCTAAGGAACTTAGTTGCAATTCACTAATTTATTATCTTATTTGTTGAGGGAAAAGACTAGACTAGTTACATTGAGAGAAGTGAGTTGCATTGTACAACCCAATATGGATGATATGTGTAACATCCATGCTTATAAATCAAAATGGAAAAAATGTAATATAAAAAGAAATTTAAAACTAGAGTACCAAGCATTAATTAAGATATTAATAAACCAACATAGAAGTCCAAGGGGCTAGCTTAACTGGTTGTGGCCATTTGGCTAGTCCCATTCTAGCAAGTGCCCAATTCAAATTACTTGAAAATTTCAAAATTGACATGGTCAAAAGAATGAACACAAAGCAAGCCCACAAATGAAAACCAAATATTACGTGATAAAACCCTTGAAAGGGAGACATCCATGGAGCAAAGGAAAAGCTCAGTTATTCTCTCATCTCAATCATCATAGTACATTGAGGACCTACGTCCTCTTTAGAGAGCAGATGCTTGCATGCTAGCTACTCACTTATTTGGAGTTCACTAAGACATAACTCAATTCACTATGCCTAAAATAGTAGGATGCTCCAAGTTAAACCAAACAAGTACCAAAAAAGCAAACATGAAAGTTGTTTATGTTAAATTTTGGGTTGGGTTAGCGTTTGAAGTAGAAAAATCAAAATTTCCATATTTTAATGCAAACATTAAATTTCTAATCTAGCATTAAAAACAACTAGTACAGCTGTAACAAGGCAAGATAAATTTAAAACATAATTTTCATCTCTTTCAACTTTTAACACTCCCAAGGAGGTGCCTATGTTAAAGTTGAAATCCTCAGCAACATGTAATCAGCAGTAGTAGTATAACTAACTTAAACAAAGTTCTAACAGCAGTAACATATCTATCTCATAATAAAAGGAACAAGTCTGAATATTTACCCGGAGTGTTGGACCCTTCCTTTTATACTCAGAAAAACTAACTTTCAGAACAGACTGTGTCTCTCAGGGGCAAATCAATCAATAGGAACAATCTGACCCTTACCTGAGGGTTAGTACAAACCTGAGAGAGAGATGTAGTAGGCTGTAGGGTAACCGAGACAGTCAAATACACAGACCAAGGTGGCAGTCTTCAAACAAGGTCCAAGTGGCAGCCTTCAAGCAAACCAAAAGAGGTCACTTACAGCCAAAAAACACAGTAGCAGCCCAGGCAGTCACACAACCAAACATATCAGACTTAAAATCTGACCTAAACAATTTCCAACAGGCAAAGACTTTCACAGGTGACCATTAGACAGTCATAATCAAATAGATCTGACCTGATCAAGCATCAACAAGGTAGATCCGATCCCAAGCAAGTAGATCTAACCCCAAGCAAGTATATCTAACCCCAAACAAGCATCAACAATTCAAATCTGACCCAAAGTAGGCATTAACACATAGATCAAGCATCAACAGTCAGCAGCCTCTATAAAAATTAACTTTCAGTCCACAGATGAGTACACACGGATTGGCGGCCTCCACACAGGTCAACAGCTGTCCACAAACCAGTCTACAAGAGGTGTGGCCTCCACAATACACAGCAGACTGATCACAAAATAGATCTCAGGGGATGCGGCCTCCTCAAATGGCCCTCATACAGACCTCAGTTCAGTCAAACAACAACCAGCAGGCTGCGGCCTATCACAAGCTGTCCTTAACAGGACTCACGGTACCCATACCAAGTCACGGCCTGCTCTTTTGGCCCATAAATAAGGTGCAGATCAGACCTCCAAGGCTGGCGGCCTATCAAAACTAGTTATGGAGCAGCAGAGCAACCATTAGGGTATGCAGCCTACCTGCAAGCAGTTAGATCAAAGCAAGGAGGTCACGGATCAGTCATAAGAATGAGCAGTAGGCTTCAGCAGGTGGACGGCCTAGACAAAAACAGCCCTAGCAGCAGCAAGAAACTTCTTAAACCCTTGTCGTCAACCCTAGAGCAATCCAAGACAAATCAGATCTGAGATATTACTTATTGATGATTCAAATGAAGAACATAGACATGGATTTATATTGTCTTGGTGGATTCTAGAAGGGTCATCTTCATAAAACTTTAAATGACTTGGGGTTCCATTAATTAAGGAGGGTTAGAAACAATTATAATATAAAAATAATTTTAGGAGTGGGTACTACCATATGTTAAGGAAGGTCAAAATATTATAAAGTTCTTAGGTGAGGGTACCAAGGTCAAGGATAAGGGTCTTGACTCTTAGCAACCACCTTAAAAGAAGGGCGCTAGAATAAGTACCAACAAGTGGTCAACACAAGACCACACCAACACAAACCATAAAACAAGGAAAGGTACATGACCCACAACCCATAGGACCAAAGGTGTACCAATAAGGTGGGTAAATAACACCTTAACCTATAAGACCAAAAACATCAAAGTGGTAAGGGTCAAGACAACTCAAGGTGGGTAGATAACCCTTCTAACCTCAAGTCAAGGTGGTGAACAAGACAAGGTGCTAAACCTTCTAACCACAAGACCAAGAACAACAAGGTGGGAAAACCAAGGGTGAACAACCAAGGTGGTGTTACAACCATTCATCTCTCTCTCAAATGTACAAGTGTTCCATACATTAACTGAAAGTTCATCACTGTATAAGAAAGGTCCACACTATATGATGTGATCATGTGGTCCTCTTGACTGCTCCTTAGGTCAACTGCTAGTGACTCCATCAAGGGTTGGCCGGTCCCTTGATAAGTGACTCCATCAAGGGTTGGCCGGTCACTTGACAAGACTACCTAGCTCAACCATCTCGAAGACCTAGGAGAGGAGGGCATCACACATCATCATCTTGGTTATCTGACCAAGATCCTCCATTCATAAAGAATGGCTCTCAGCCCAAGGCTGAGCTTTAGTCCCAGACTGAATCATGTTGACCAAGCCCTTGGTCCCAAACCAGGTCCTTCATTCTTTTGGAGAATGGTCCTCATCCCCAGGCTAAGCTTTCAATCCTAGACTGAATGTTGATCAACCACATGCAGGGCCTGCTTGGTCCTTGACAAAGAATCTGCCTGGTCCTAGACTAGGATGTCTCTGTCTCAACCTGCAGGATCTGCTTGGTCCTTGTGACCAAGAAACTGTCTGGTCCTAGACCAAAATACCCTAGAGATAGATAGGGGCCCTAGCCACATGCTAGGGACTTTGCCATGGCATCAACTTGCTTGGTCCCTGACCAAGAACCCCAGGAGACTGTTGGGGGCCTTAGGGTACCTTCTGGGGACTTACTTAACTGACTAGGGTACCATCCTCCTTGAGAATGGGTCTCGCAGCTGCATTATCTTTAACAATTTAATTGGCAAAATGGGTTGAAGCTAAAGAAGATCTAATGCAAATGCACCAAATGGAAAACTCGTCAATGACCCACATAAGTGCTTGAAGTTGAAGATGGTGTTGAACAGGTGCTCCATGTTAAAAAAGCAAACACCTAAACTGTCAAGATGGTTGGAGTTGAAGCTAAAGAAGATATTTCAAATAGGCATGAAATAGAAAACTCTAACAATGATGAACATAATTGCTCCAAGTAGGAGATAATGCTAGTGTAAAAACTAGAGAAAGTGTTTCTTGATAAAGAAACAATCACCATACGATGAGAGAGTTCTCTAAAGGAGTAAATTGCTATGATGAGGCATAGTTGGTGTGTCAAAAATGCTACTGAACAATGGACAAAACATGTTTGTAGGATGAATGCAAAGAACGTTGAAAGTGTTACAATGGTCAACCATCAATCCACCCACAAGAAATTTGAATGGTGGAGTTGAACCAAGATTTTTTTAATTTTTTGATATAATTTTCATCTCTTTCAACTTTAACAATAATTAAGGATTATTGTGTTAAAGTTAGGGTTTGAAACAAAAAATTAACAACTGCAAATATACACAGTAAAAGTACTACATAAATAAAAATCATAAACAATATGATTGTAGCAGTAAATAAAACCTAATTAGCAAAATAAAGTAGATCTAATAACTTACCTGATGAATGGAACCTTATACTCAGAATTTAACTTTCAGATCAGACTTTGCCTCTCACAGGCAAGTCAACAAATGGAACAAAACTGACCCTTACCTAAGGGTATGCACATGCTTGTGTGAGAGAGAGATAAAGTGCTATAGGATAGGCTTAGACAGGAACAATAGAGGGTACAACAACTTAGTCCATCCAAGATCAACCCCAATGCATTAACCAAGACAACCAACAAGTGTCCAACTATGAATTGCAGCCTACGGATGGCAGCCTTTAGGACAACTCACACAGTAAACAACAGACCCAACCAACCCTCAATATGCAGTGGGACCCTCACAACAAACAACGACACCCTCAAGACAAGTTGCAGCACCCTCAAGACAGGCAGCAAAACCCTCAACAAGACCATAACAGTCAGTAGCAGACTCCAATCAGGCAGTGGCAACTTCAGACAAGCAACGACAGTCCTAGACAAGTAGATGCACCCTCAAACAAGGAAGCGATATCCTCAAGCAGGCCTAAACAGACCTCAACCAAGTGGATGGAAGCCTTAACAGGTAGTGGCAACCTCAAAATCCCCTACAACAGTGAACAACAACCCTTAAACATAGGACAACAACCCCAAACAACATTTAACAGGCAACGCCATCCCCAAGAAGGCAACTCAGGTCCAACACAGACCTCAGACAAGCAACAACAGCCTCAAATAAGGTAGCGACACCTTTTGACAAGCAACAACACCCTCCAACAAGGCAGCGACACCTTCCACAATCCAAGAACAGTCCACGACTCACGTGTGGGGGAAACAAGGTGTAATCAGCCTTCAAAAGGACGACCATTAGTAGTAGGGCAAAAGAACAAGAGAGCATCCAAGCACAAGAAGCAAGGGAACCCTAGATGCCACCCAAACAAAAACACCAAACCCTAGATTAGAGATAAGCAATCAAATCTCTGATTTCATCTTCAAGATGCATTCATAATGAATGCTTAGACTTATATTTATAACCCTTTAAGGACTTCTAGAAGGATCTTCCTTTATTGACTTAGGGTTACTCTAACAAAGGGTCAAGACATCACACAATTAAGGAGGATTATCAAATATAAAATATAAATTATTGTTAGGACGCCTTAGGAGGGGGTAACAAAGACAAGTCTAAGGGTAGGATGACACATCCAAAGGGAGCGCTAGCATATAGGACCAACAAGGGAGTGGTCAACACAAGGCTAACCATAAGTCAAAGAGGGGTAAACAACCCTTCTAACCATAAGACCAAAGGTGTAACAACAAGGTGGGAAGGCAACCCTTTTATCTCTCTCTCAATGTACAAGTGTTCCATACAATAACTGGAAGTCTATCATTATTGTATAGGAAGGTCCATACTAGATGATGTGATCCTCTTGTCCTCCTGACTGCTCCTAAGGTCAAGTGCTAGTGATTCCATCGCCGGTCCCTTGAGGAAACAACCTAGCTCAACCATCTCGAAGACCTAGGAGAGGAGGGCATCACACATCATCATCTTGGTTAACTGACCAAGATCCACCTGGTTAACTGATCAGGAATATGCCTGTAGGACCTGCTTGGTCCCAGACCACGAATTTGCCTGGTCTCAGACCAAGATGTCTCTGTCTCTTTCTGTAGGATCTGCTTGGTCCTCATGACCAAGAAACTGTCTGGTCCCTGACCAGAATGCCCTAGAGACAGATAGGGGCCCTAAACACATGCTAGGGACTTTGCCATGGCTTTGACCTGCTTGGTCCTAGACCAAGAACCCCAGTAGCTTGCTCGGGGCCCTAGATACCTGCTAGGGGCTTACATTGCCTGGTTAATTGACCAGGAACCCTAGTTAATTGACTAGGGTGCCATCCTCCCAGATAGTGGCTCTCGTAGTTGCATTAACTTTAATAGATTTCTCCACTCCCTCTTTTCCACAACATATATATAGGAACTTAGGAAGAGATTTTGCAAAGCCAAGAAGACTTGTATGAAGATTGATCCCATGAATGAGAGGGAGAGTGCTCTCTGTCTTTCAAAATTGAAGATGGTGATGAGGTAGAAACCTCAATGTGTTCATGAAAACAAGGAGAAACAAGAGAACCATAACCAATGCCTTGAAGGGGGAGAGATGGGATATAAATCTCAATGTGTTCCTTAAAACAAGGAGAAGCAGGAGAGCCATAACCAATGCCTTGACGAATGGTCAAAACAAGGCCTCAATGGGGGGAACACACGTACTGTAGCCATGCTTTCCTTAACCACACTAGTAAAACCCATCTGGTTGTGTGATTTGGAACCAAAACCAAGTTTGTCACTCAAAATCAACAAACATATCAACTTTTACATTATCACTAGAGTCAAAATAAAGGTAGGAAGACAAAGACACAACAATGCCACACTCCATTAAAGAATTTAAAGGAAAGGCAAGAGTGCCCCCTTGAAAAATAGCGCGAGTGCTCTTTGTCTTTTGAAACTGAAGAACTTGTAGATGTAGATGGAGTAGAAACCTCAGTGTGTTCATGTAAACAAGTAGAAGCAAGAGAACCATAACCAATGCTCTGATGAATGGCCAAGACACGACCTCAATCGGGTGAACAGTACATGGCCTAAACCACCACCATTATAGCCCATCTAGCAGAGTAATCTGGAACCAAAATCAATTGTGTGTTGCTCATAATTGGTGAACACATCAACCTTTACATCATCAAAGTAAGTGGACGAAGAGCAAGACAGCAATGCCACACTCCATGAAATAATCTAAAGTATTGGTACAAGACTTTGGTGATATGATGTCTCCAAACTTATCAAGTGAACCAAGCTTGATTTTAATATGTACAAGAGATTGCTCCATATTGGCAATTTTATGACAAGCATGTTATGATTAGACTGTTGCACATGGAAGAGCTGTTTGGTAGTTTTAAGAGCTAGGTTCTCCTCAACAAATCGAACAATGCTTGTTTGAACTTTGAAGTGAAGTGACTTCAAGCAACATGTCATTTCAGCTTGCTAGTTATTATTAGCTTGCAATAGTGCCCTTACATCAAAATCTAAGAATCCATTTTTTAAGCATTTCCTTTTATATAGTAGAGCAAAAGCAATGTGGCTTTGCCTTCTCAAAGGGTTAAAGCGAGTCTTCAAAGAGTTATAAATACACTTGCAAAAAAAAGTGCAGGTGAAGACAATATCCCCTTCAAAAAAATTAAAGCACCCTTTAAACAAATCCGAAACAAAATTATATGTTGGTGCTACAAGCCCGACCATATGCCCGACATATTTCAGTATTAGAAATTGTCAACATACACTTTATAAATGTTTGTTACCAACCATTGAAAGCACTTTCCAACACAGTGAAAAGTATTATTTCACTTGATGCATATGGGATGTGGTCCTCGTAAAAAAGAGCAACTAAGAATTAAAAAAATTAAATTCTTACACAGCAGGAGAAAAAATGTAAGGAAGCTAATCAAATTGTTGTTTCTCCATGCACAGACCATGAAATCCAAACCCATTGAAGACTCGATTCATTTTTTAAGGGGAGGAAGCTAACCATGGTCATGGATCAGTGCATGATGCACTATGGAGGCAGAGGATTTTTATTGCTGTAAAAAATGTTTTTCCCTGTTCAGCTGCAAATAAAAATGTTAATTTTCTTAATTGATTACATGTACATGCTGATTTGATTGCCAGAGGGCAAACTAAATGCTGCAGATACCGAATTGATGCTTGAAGGGCCGATTTACAGCATGCAGAGGAAGATGGAGGCTGTATGGATCAGTACCCTGCATGGGTGAACAGCTGCGTGTTAACAAAGGTACAACCATGTGGATGTTTTCCACTGGAAATTGCTTGCAGATGAGAGCTTCTGCTGATATGGAATTGCCAAATAAACACTTGCTGTATTGAAAATATGGTCTTGGGCATGACAACTATGAGATGCACAACATGAGTGAGAGCCATAAAGCTATTGCTGTGTATGGAGTGCCCATTACTGTGCGGCAACACAAAAGGTGAAGATTCAGGGGCAGATAAACACAAAGTAGCCACAATACTTCAAAAGAATGTGAGAACAATATGAATGTTCCCCCAAGGTTCCGGGACGCGGGATCGGGGAGACGCACATTCGGGACGCGTGGAGACCACCCCCAAATTTTAGGAAAATTCGGGGGGGGGGGAGGGGGGGGGGGGACGTCAGGTCATAAAAATTCTAAAAATATAAAAAATATGAAAAATATAAATCCTAACAATAACAATTCATCCCATGCAAATTAGTAAATTACTAAATACTACATTCATCATTGTGCGATCATGCAATGTAATTTAGAATCTGATAAATTAATAATGCAAACACATTACATGATTCATCATGATTATATATGATTATCCGGACACCTAGAAGGTTCGTTGGAGGTTCGGAGTTTCGTGCGGGACGCCCAGAAGGTTCGCCGGAGTTTCGGATTTTCGTGCAGGACGCTAGGAAGTCCCCCCCAAGTTTCATCATGGAGAAACGAGTTTCGCCACAGACCGAAACGTTTCACATGGAGTTTCGCCAAGTTTTGCCCAAAGAGAAACGTCCCGAAACTTTTCGCATGGAGTTTCGCCGTCCCCGGGACGCGGGGAAATGCAGAAACGCGCCCCCGACCCTGCGGGACGAGTCCCCATGGAACACTGTGTTTTTTTGCTATCAGAAAAATCAGTTTGTTTTTAAATCACTTAATCAAGAGCTCAAAGAAAAACCATACAATTGACCTGCTTGATATGGGCAATCCATTGATGGGATGGCAATGCTCATGTCAATTGGTCTGACATGGAAGAAGGGATCTGAAGCATTCTGGTCTGCAAGTCATATATCTACCTGAACGTAGAATGGAGCTTGCCTCGAAAGGCTCTGATAGCATTTTTAAATTTTGACATGGTCACAGGAATGAACACAAAACAAGTGCAAAAATGAACACCAGATATTATGTGGTAAAACCCTCTGAAGGGAAACATCCACGGATCAAAGGAAAAGCTCTACTATTCTCGCATTTCAATCATCGTAGTACGATGAGGAACTGTGTTCCCTATATAAAGCAGATGCTTGCATGCCAACTGCTCACTTATTTGGAGTTCAATGAACCACAACTCTTCTAATTATGCCCAAAATAGTCAGATGCTCCAAGTTAAATTTACTTCAACTTGGGATCCATTAATGCATGTTAAGATTAGGATAACTTAGTCAATTTACACTAATAACTCCAATGCATTGATAATAACAAAGCTAATATTGTGCATTATTAATTATATGTGCAGAAGTAATTAAATTATGCGCACAAATAATTATGCATGAACGCAAATTCCCCTAGGTGAGGTGCACTAGCCTACGGTGACGGGTTTACTAGGGGTGCCATCCATGAAATGTGGGGAAGCTCCTTGGGTTTCTCCATGAGATTTTCCTTGGAAATATGTAAACCAGTGTAGATCCATCATAAGTCTATCTTTCAAGTCCAAGAATTTTGTACTTAGATTTATTTTTCATCCCTGTTGGTGTTTAATAGATCAGGAGCTAAAGATGGATCTATGTTGGTAACTATTACAAATCGAAACGTCTGAGGTTTCTGATTCAATCTACAAGTTGTGTTTTCAGAGGCTTACCTGGTATCGAAGGTAGACGAAAGGTATATAGTGCAAAGAGATGACCTTTTTGATATTGCTTATGTCCTTTAGCTTTCATTTTCTTAAATTCAGAGTTCTCGAAGGCTGATGCAATATGAGCGGACTAGATTAAAATGTGATACTAATATATATAGCTTTCTATTTATTTGTATTTTGTTTCATTTTCATTTTGAGTGAACATAGAAATATACAAGTAGAACACGTGCTGCTTAATCTGAGTTGGAAACATATGAAGATATGGTTTTCCTAATGCACTTTGATTAGCAGTGTCCGGTTATGGCTTCTGTGAGGTTTTCCATTTTGCATTATTGTAAAAACAAATAAATTTTGAATGTACCATTTTATTTCGGAAAGAGCAATAATGTGCACTGTGAGTGCTGCGGTTCAACTTTGAATTTGTTATGATTTAATGAGTATGCTGTCCAGTAAATTATGGATCTACAGGAAATATCTTTTTTCCTCAATATTATATATGCTCCTTTTTCTTTGGGTGGAAACAGACCAAAGTTGACTGCTGCTTCAAAGTTTGTTGATCTGCCTTTAACTTGCATTATACTTTCATTTCAATAGCTCTGCATAATTTGTGCTGCAATTTCATGTTATATTCTGCAATAACCTTGTTTTGGATAATGCAGAGAATCCGGTGCAGAGAAGAAATTCAAGGAAATTAGCAATGCCTATGAGGTACTTCACAGATTCATTTAATGAACTGTAACATGTTTTTTCCATGGAGGACGATCGGTTTGCAATACAGTAGAGTAGGCAGTGCATTTTTCTGGAGTACTTAGAAAAATAATGTGACTGAATGTAGGTTCTGTCGGATGATGAAAAACGCCCCATATATGACAAATATGGTGAAGCTGGACTTAAGGGTGTTGGTGCAGGCACCGGGGTGAGTTTTTTCTAGAGTTAAATCTGTATAGGATGTTAAATTCCAGATCACTTCAGGAAAATTAATATGTTGGCTTTTCTGCACGATTAATTTTGCCTTCTAGTGCTATTGTCTCTTTAGAATCACCGTGCTTCTGCTTTGAAATTATATTTCTATCCATACAGAAAAGCAATAAGGCTAATATTTTGTAAATGATGGAATTTTCATGTGCAGGACTTTAGCAACCCATTTGATATTTTTGAATCTTTATTTGAAGGAATGGGGGGTATGGGAGGTATGGGTGGGACTAGAGGATCTCGAAACAGACCAATGCAGGGAGATGATGAGAGGTACAACTTGGTTCTTAACTTTAAGGAAGCAGTTTTTGGGACAGATAAAGAGATAGAGGTCACTCGCCTTGAGAACTGCAGCACTTGTGATGGATCTGGTGTGAAACCAGGAACTGTGCCAACAAGCTGTAGTACATGTGGAGGTCAAGGACAGGTGATTACAGCAGCACGGACACCACTGGGTGATTTCCGACAAGTCTCAACATGCCAGGTTTGTGGTGGGACTGGTGAAAGTTCAACACCGTGCAGTTCATGTAGGGGGGATGGACGGGTGAGACGCACAAAAAGAATCAGTTTGAAAGTTCCAGCTGGTGTAGATTCAGGAAGTCGTCTGAGGGTTCGATCTGAAGGAAATGCAGGAAGAAGAGGTGGCCCTCCAGGAGATCTGTATGTCTTTATTGAAGTACTGTCAGACCCTGTGTTAAAGCGTGATGGGTCAAATATTCTCATAACATGCAAGGTTTCTTACATTGATGCTATTCTTGGGACAAGTGTTAAGGTCCCAACAGTAGATGGTATGGTTGATCTTAAAATACCTGCTGGAACACAACCTAACACAACTTTGGTGATGGCCAAAAAGGGTGTTCCATTGCTTGGGAAGCCAAATTCACGAGGGGATGAATTGGTCCGGGTCCAGGTTGAAATTCCTAAACGTCTTAGTAATGAGGAAAGAAAGTTAATTGAAGAGCTAGCTAGCCTGAACAAAGTTAAAGCTACAAGCAGCAGATGAGTAATCGGTACTAGTATGGAAATGTTACATGCAAAGAATACGTGATTGTTTTGTTTTAATAGTTGGTTCAACCAGTACAATATGTCTACTTATAGAGGTTTGCAAATCTGTTCTTGAAAATTGTGCAGCTTCATGTGCTTCTCTTTCCCAGTATGTGCCTCAAATATGACCCCTCTTGTGAAAGTTGTGATTGCTGAGTGAGCCTGAATTATATCACTCAACTTGACAATTCATAGCCTGTTTGATAGTTTACGAGAACACATTGTTAGAGTAGTTTAAATAGAACACACATTGCTTCATCTGAGTCACAACAGTAGTCTGTAATTGTATGTCAGTTATCTTATCAGGTTCTATTCTTTGTAGTATTCTTAAATGTTGCTGGACATTTTCAACATTGCCACCAAGGGCAGCTATTTTGCTATATTAACGGGTTTAACGCTTGCAATACTCTCTGTGACACAACTTCCCTGATGGCCAAAAAGGGTGTTTTATTACTTGGTAAGCCAATTCACGAGGGGATGAATTGGTCCAGGTCCAGGTTGAAATTCCCAAATATCTTAGTGACAAGGAAATGAAGTTAATTGAAGAGCTGGCTAGCCTGAACAAAGTTAAAGCTACAAGCATTGCTGCAGCAGATGATAAATTGGTACAAGCACGGGATTTTATTTGCAAACAAGAAGCAGTTGGTTTATTTTAATAGTCTGTTCAATCAGTACAATATGTATGTTTATAGAGGCTTGCAAATTGATTTTGAACATTATGCTGCCTCATGTGCTTCTCTTTCCCATTCTGCACCTCAAATATGGCCCATCTCGAGAAAGCCATGATTACTGGGTGAGCTTGAATTATATCAGTCAAGTTGGCAGTTCATACCCTATTTGATAGTTTATGAGAACACATTTTTAGAGTAGTTTAAACTTTAAATATAACACACCTTGCTTCATTTGAGTCACATTAGTAGTTTGCCTGTAAGTTAATCTTGTCAGGCTCTATTCTTTACTGCCTGGTTTTTTCAACATTGCCACCAAGGGCAGCTATTTTGCTATATTAACAGTTTTAACTCTAAAAAGGAAAATATTTGGGAGTGGGCCTTTATACATATAGATTGCTGTTACCGAGTTGCAATTCCATCATTTATGATAGTTTCTAATGCAAAATAGTAATATTTATGGTAAACAAGGCCACCAAGCTTTTCCATCATTGCAGATCATGTTGGCCAAGAGTCTCATTACATGTGTATTTCAGAACACATTCGGAATATCTTTTTGCAATGTCTATTCATGAATGATCAGCTCAAGAATATTTTATGAACCAAATACAAAGTTTCTTCTTTACCAAGTACTGCATTTTAATGACTTCAGAATAAAATTTATTTAGTTGAGAAATGGGCTGCTTATTGCTAGATGTAAATGGCGAGGATCCCAAATGAGCCCTACATAACTTTTTGACACTACTAGAAATGACATGAATAGCCGGGGCATACTTTATGTAGCAACCACTCACATAAAGAAGACACCATATTCATCGAACCATCTTTGTAGTGTTTTCAAAGAGGATATTCTCTCTTCACACATCAAATCAGCATTGTAAATTGGTTAAAATTGGATCACATTTTGTGGAAAAAATTTAGATCCCTGTATAGAAGGAACAGAAATGCAGCCAGGACTTTACATGTGCCTGGTGGCAATTTTGTCCTTGCAGGTGACTATGAAGTAGCTGATTTGATCTTTTTCCAATTTGCCTTCTCAATCACTATGAGGTTTTACAATATCCGCAGTCTTTGGCACCAAACATTCTTCAGTTACAACTACTTCCTTTTTAAATATTTTATTTGCGTGCTCCTTTAACATATGAAAATGCTCTAGTGAACAAGCGTGGATGACTTCCATTCTACACCATTATTTTCAATTCCATCCTCCCTTTTGCAAATTTTCTACTGCATTTTGTATGCACCTGCACATCACCTTATTATAATAGTAGGGGTGTTTTGTCATCATAACACAAAGCAAACACAGCAGGCCTATTTTCAAAGATTCAAGGGATTTGAATGAAAATATATCATGGAGAAGCAGGCCTATGCTCTTGTGCAGGCACTAAAGGCTTTCCAAGATTACGTTTTGCATTCAAAGATCATTGCCTTTGTGCCTAATATTGTTTTTAAAGACGTCTTAGTACAGCAGGATTTTGATGGTAGGATTGTTGTTTCTCGAGATGTTCCTCTTAATAGCATGTATTTACTGTGCGATGACAACTATATTAATGGTCCGTCAATTACTTCTTGTGCCTTGAATACTTGCAAATTCTCATGGGTTTTATGTTGCTGACATATATGTTCATACTTTATGCCTCCAGCATTACTTCAAGAGTGACTAGTTGCAAGGTGTTGTCTTTACCAATGCAAAATCTTGTGGGTATAATCTCCTGGTAACCTACCTTGTTACAAGAGTTACTAGTTGCTCATATGTTTTATAAGAGTTCTTCTCCATTTTTGTTATAACACTAAGATCATTGCAAATCAATTATCCATGTTCCTGCTTGTGTCACTACTGCGCTACATATGACCAAATGTTTTTCTGCATTCTCATGCATAGTAACTTGCACCTGGACTTGTGTAAAACTCAGGAAATTTTCAGAAACCAAAATATATGACACAAGTTTGGAAAAATCACACACCAGAAATCAATTATGTAAGCATCAATGTAGATATTATTTGCAGGGGAGCAATGCCTTGCGAGCCACTGTGAGGACATGAATGGCTAATAGACACAAGGTTATGTTGGAGTATCAAACATGCAATTCCAGCTATGCCTGAGACTCTGGAGATATCTCATAAGACCACCTTTTCACTTTAAATGCATGGAGGACAATTCAGGCTACAAAACAAGCAGAATAGAAAGCCTGCAAAAAACCCACATGACCGTACAGACATTTGATTAAATGCTGATATAAGCAAAACAGAACCCCAATTATTTTTATAGAAACAAGACTAAATATGAACAAATACATTCAGCTATAGGAGATGATGCTGAGTTGCCTTTAGAAGCCTTCAAATAAGAAGGCACGAAACGCACTTCATTACCCAGCAACTTATTTTTGGATTGGTTCCCTTCAGGATTCTCGTATTCATTGGTGGTTCCAGAACCAGCTATGAATGAATGAATTTTGGGCAGTGCCTTCTTTCTCTCTTCATGTTCATCCCTCATTTCCTGGTGAGTAAGCTGCCACTGGCCATACTGAAAACGACTTTGCCTTAGCAGATCACTAAGTTGATCCTTTACAATGTTGAGTTTGGAAATTTCTATCTCTGATTGGTAAGAGGAACTGCCCCGACCAGGGCCGGGAGGTGGCTTCGACTTTGCCAAGGCCTAACCGGGTTTGTCTGAATGAAGAGGTCACTGCAAACAGAAAACTAGTTTGATAAATTCCTCATTTATTTACTCTGATCTATAAATGCTGATTGATGGCCTTTCAAAGATCAATGAGCCACAAAACATGAAAGAAGAATTTTGAGAGACCTTTGGTATGGGTCTCAGAAAACAAAACAACTTACAATCTCCAGACACCAGCACTGCACTAAGGATCCCAGATGCCCCATATCCTTCCTTTACACAAATTGCCTTGGGCTTGATGATCTTTGTTGGGTTATCAAGATGACTTCCTGCTGATTGCGCCAAGAAGTGCTTCTACAGCCCAATATGGGGGAGATGTTGTCACGTTATGTTACATATTATGTAACGTAATGTTCCAACATAGTAATAATTGAGTCGACATAAATTTTAATTAAAAATTTAATAATAATTTTAAAGAATAGGAAATTGAGTCGACATAAATTTTAATTAAAAATTTAATAATAACTTTTAAAGAATTAGGAAAAAGTAATAAGCAAAACATGTTAAGACAATTAAAAAGTAAAACAATGTGGAAAAAGTAAAATAATAAGAAATAGTTAAAATATCTATTTAGCGAGGTAGATTAGGATAAGTTTAAACCAGAGGGCCCCAATTTTTTTGAGGTGGGTCTCTCTAGTTACACTCAAGAAATTGGATCCTCTTGGTGACATGGGATGGATTTTAAATATAATGTATATTGCTTTTTTAATTAGCAATTGTAATCTTTTATATCAAATTTTATATTATAACTTACAATATATAAATATTAAATTGTACCTTAAAAAAATGTAATATACATGTTTTTGGTATCCATATTTATATAGGGTTACTCCACATTTTCACATCAATTAGTTTTTGGTTTTCCATTAAAAATTAAAATAATTTTGATTTAAAATTTGAATATATATAAATCTCAATTATTTATATAATTCAATTATTATATAATTGAAATTAGTAGAAAATACACTAGATTTAAATAAAGAGTAATTATTTATTTAACTAATTAATAGAAAGCACAACAAATATCAAATATAATAATAATAATAATATATTTTTAAGGTCATTACTACTACTAATATTAATATATATTTAAAGTCACAATTTAGTTAGACACCAAAAGAGTAGCTATTTGAACCTATATGACATTAGGAGGAAAAACATGTTCTTAACCAATTGAAAATAATTATAATTAAATTAACTTTTTTAATTGCACCTAGGGTAGTGAGGTGCTCTAGCCCAATATGGAGGAGATGTCGACTCGTTAAATAAAAAATTAAAACCAAATAAATAAATAAATCCATGTTTGCTCTTAAAATAAAAAAATTAAAACCAACATAGATCTAGATTTATCAAGCACCAAGAGGGATCAAATTTCTCGTGTAAATTTTTTCTAGAAAGGGAAAAAATTTAAGATAAAAATTTTACACCTTAAGAAATCGGATCCTTCTCGGTACTTAATAGATTCGAGTTTAAGATGGATTTACGCTAGCGTAACAAACAAGTCCTCATGCTGAGTAATGATCACCACTGGGAATCCCACACATATGCCAAGATCTGATTGGAGATAATGTACATTGGATAAAGCCTGCCACCTATTTTAGGATGTAGAACTACCTTAATGTCTGGAGTATTCAATTGTTTTTCTTCATTAATATTTTTGCTTGGGATCGCTCCTGCCCCTTTTCAATCAAATATATTATATGTTGAATCAAACTTGCCACCTATTTTAGGATGTTGAACTACCTTAGTGTCTGTGGAGTATTCGATTGTTTTTCTTCATTTTAATATTTTTGCTTGGGACTACTTCTGCCCTTTTTCAAAACTTTGACTTCATGACGGATGTCCAATTTGAATCCTCCGTTATTATAGAATTCATACCAGGAATGCACATATGCTTCTTAATTGAGATGACCATGTTAGGTGCCCAATTTGCTACTGGATACAAAGTCCGGTGAACAACTTTTTTTTCCAGAGAAAAATTTGCAGTGCAACTTAAAATGTTTCTCTACGTTCATGGATGACATCCCTAGTCAACCCATTGGTGTATATCAATGCACCTAACCCAAAGAAATTTGAATGGAGCACCGATTAACAAAATGCTCAACAATATTGGTAGCAACCAATTGAACTTACTGTTGTAAAGATACAAATGCTCAACAATATTGGTAGCAACCAATTGAACTTATTGTTGTAAAGACACGCATCTGCACACACAAATGTAGAGAGGAAGAGAGTGGCATGGTGAAAATTTGATTCATATCTATTGAAAAACAACAAAAATGTAATTGAGATAATCTAAGCACAAGAATTGCAATCATTACATCTTTCTATATAATTAACAAATATTAATTCATCATAATATATAATTAAAAATAATTAACAAATATTAATTCATCATAATATATAATTAAAAATATTTCAAAGGTTAAAAGCTATGTCTTTTTGTATCAACCTCTAAAGTACAACAAAAATGTTCTTCCATGGATCACAATCTTTAATATCTCCTTGTATCATGATCAAATATTAATTCTATCATAGTAACAAAATTGAAATTGATGATCTTGAAATTACAATTATTATATTATAACAATATAAAGTACAAAATATCTTTGAGAAGCTACACTTAATATTAACATCAAAATATAAAGTATAAAATCAACTCAAGACAACAAAAATATCTTTAAGATAAATTGAGCTCAAAGATCATAATGATAAATATTAATTCATCATAATATTCAATTTTAAATTGATTATTTCAAAAATTAAAATTTACAAATTGAAATTACTATACTATTTATAAATGCAACAATTCTATGGAAGCAATCATCTTGTTATACATTGATTCATACCATGCTGATAAAAATTATTTGTAAGCTCTTCAACATTATTCATACTACGTTAACAAAAAATAATTTTGAATTATTTATTTTAGAACACATGGTTTGTGTTGAAATAAGTTGTTTTTAGAACTTATGTAATTGCAAGCTCTTTGCCATTAATATATATTCTAATCCAAATAAGGACCCATGCATAATTACAAACACATATTTTAATTAATATTGCAATTTCTACAATATTCTACATTTGTAATTTGTACAAGGTTTGTGTTAAAATGAGTTGTTTTTAGAACTTATGTAATTGCAAGCTCTTTGCCATTAATATATATTCTAATCCAAATAAGGACCCATGCATAATTACAAACACATATTTTAATTAATGTTGCAATTTCTACAATATTCTACATTTGTAATTTGTCAAATCTTCTAGCATGAAAATGGTGTACTAGGTCAATAATATCTTAAACGAGTTAAATTTGATGGGTATTTACCCTTTTATAGATTATTTAGTTCCTATAAACAATTAATTTTAAAATATGTAAGTCATTATTAACGTTTATTTTGTTGATATTCATTTATGTATATAATAAAAATATTGGAGATTAAAACATTGGGGCAGGTTAGGTCAATGTGGCAATTGCAAGTTAGTAGAACTTTAGAAGTATCCAAAGTTTTAAATAGATTGCATGACAACCACATGCCATAGTCTGAATGCAAACTACATTTTGTAGTATGTTGTACATGTCAATGTGTCACTTTTGGTTCATCAATTATCAGATTCTAAGCCTAGAGAGGTTACCGAGTGCTTCAAACCATAATCAAAGCCATAACAAAGGGAGGGGCAACATCGAATTGGTGGGTTGATAATGGCCTATGGTTTGCCTTTATTATTGTAGAGTACAGAGGTAGATGATGAAAGAGTGGAGAATTGATAGGGAATGGTAAACCTATGGGCCCTACATTGTTAACACAACTCAATAGTAGAATTTGCATTAATGGGCATGTTGATAAAAGTTAAGTTATTGAGATTGGTTCGTTGAAGTTTTGTTGGAGTATTGTCATCGATGGCAATTCATATATGAGTTGGTCAAAGATGTATAGCGAGCTGGTCAAAGACAGAACTAGTCAAAGGCAGAGTCAATCAGCTGGTCGAAAACATAACCAGTCAAAGGCAGAGTTAGTCGGGTTGGAGTCTGTATACTGTCGAATTGGAAATTCGGCTTAGTTGAGGCCGAATCAATCAAATTGGACGAGTTGGTCGAAGACATAATTAGTTGAAGGAAGAATGAAAATGAGATGGTCGAAGGAGCTCTAGTCGAAGATGACCGAGACATGGTCTGGGTGATCTCGAGTTGAAGTAAAATGATTAAAACAAATTCGAAGGCATAATCAGGTGGTTAAAAGATTACTAAGTCATGGTAGTACTGGAATTTTTGGTTGAAAGTCAAATAGTCGAGGTTGGTTAAGAATGTTAGTCGCAGTGAATGAACCAATTGGTCAAAGTCGAGACGGAGACTGGTCGAGGTCGAGTTAGTATATTGGTCGAAATAAGGCACAGGGAACCGACAACCAATTAAGAAGGTCGACAAGATAGGTGAAGTGCGAGGATGGTCGAATGAGAGACTCGACGAATTCAACGAGGAGAAAAGGACCAACGACAGCCGAATTAAATACCCAGGAAGTTAACACGCGTGAACAAAGAAGAGTGTTGAAGCAGTTGAACGATTTGTTTTAGTTATTTGTCGTTTCAGTTCTCGATTGGTTCTGTTACATGCTGATTCAGTTTCCAGCTGATTTAGTTGCCGAAACGGTCAAGCAATTTAGTTAGTTATCAAACCGTCAGATTGGAATTCGAAGAGACTACGATGAAAGATTAATCAGCTATATATTTGGATTGAATGAATGTTGCTAGTGTTGTTGAATATGGTAGAGAGGACGACATAGTGATATTTGGAATGAGAGAAGGCTGCATGGAGAACAAAGAGAAAACATAGAGATAATATCGAGAGCTTCCAATTTCTGTGAGAATGAAATTATACATCATTGACAGAAGGGTTTGAGTATTTCAGAGGAAAACAAAGAAATGGCCGAGATGACGAGAATGATGCAGACTTGAAGATGAACGGAGACAGAAAAGGAGCTGAGGATGTCAACAGAACAGAGACCAAGTTGGTAAGAAATGTTTTATTGAAGTTGAAAAACAGGGTGGTCGGGTGGTGCTAGGGAAGACTAAGGTCTTTTGTGTACAAGTCGGTGCTTGTACATGAGGAAGTGGGTGCTTCTATCCAGTTGGTGCTGGAAAACAGAGGGATTTGTTGCTTCCATCTAGTGGCTACTAGAGAAACAAGAGAGTTGGTTCTCTCTACAAGTTGTAGCTTGTAAAACAAAGGTTGTAGCCTCATTTGAGTCAGTGCTCAATATCAATGATGTACAAAAGTTGAAGCTTGCTTGACATCCTAAGAAGAAGAGGTTTTCTCCCTTTATGGGTTTCCTCGTAAAATCTGTGTCTTAGTGTTTATTATGTGAATGATTGTTTTTGAATAATTGTTCATTAAGCTCTCAACAACAAGTCGACTGTTATTCAGTAATTAAACATAAAAGTTAAAAAGGAATAAATAATTTAAGCTTATAAATAACTGATTCACCTCCCCCTCTCAGTTATTTGAATTCTTTCAACAATTGGTATCAGAGCAGGTTCCTTTATTCAAAGGTAGCTCCGTAAAGCTTAAACATGGCGATTCAAGAAGGAGGTTCGACTAATAAAGCTCCTCTATTTGATGGCACAAATTTTGCTTTCTGGAAAATAAGAATGAGAACTTATCTAATGTCCTTAGGTGCTGATGTTTGGGATGTTGTTGAAACTGGATATGTGAAGCCTATTGTATTAGCCACCAAAGATGACAAGTTGGAGTTCAATTTTAATGCAAAGACAATGAATGCTATTCTTAACGGTCTTGTAGAAGCTGAATTTGTGAAGGTCATGCATTGCACATCTGCCAAAGATATGTGGGACAAGCTGATAAACAGTTACAAAGGTAATGAGAAGGTAAAAGATGCTAAACTTCAAACTCACAGACTGCAATTTGAACAGTTAAAAATGAATGATGATGAAATTGTAAGAAAGTATTTCTTAAGAGTTGAAGAACTTGTCAATATCATGAAAGGTCTTGGTGAAGAGATAGATGATACCGTTTTGGTTTAGAAAATACTAAGATCACTTCCTTCCAGATTTAACTTTAAAGTATTAGCTATAGAAGAGTTAGATGATCTCAAACACTTTACCATGGACCAACTTCTAGGAACTCTAACTGCTTATGAAATGAGAATCAGTAAAGACAAACCCACTACAAGAGAAGCATCTTTTAAGGTAGATAAAGGCATTGATTATGATGTAGATGAGATAAAACAAAATTTGTAAGAAAACTGAAGAAAGGAACATGAAAATATAAAGGTAAGCTACTCATCAAATGTTTCAATTGTGGTAAGATAGGTCATTTTGCATCCAAGTGTCCACAAAAAATGAAAGACCAAGTATCTGATGATGAAGAAAATTTCAGTCACAAGAATTTTAATAAAGGGAAGACATCTAAAAAGAAAAGCATATGTGTAAATGATGATGATAATTCATCGGATGATATAGACAGTGAGTCAACTAATGAAGATAAGTCGAATGATTTCATGCTCATGGATCTAGAGGATTTAGATAATGAATATACAGGAAGTGAACTGAGTGATGAAGAGGCTGAAGTTGATCTAGAAGGAGAACTAGTCAATGCTATGGAAGAAATTGATAGACTCAGACATAAGGAAAGGAAACAAAAGCAATTGCTGATTAAATATGAGAAGAATTGTAATGAACCTAATGAAGGTCTTGCTCTTTTAAAGGTTGAGTTATAAGAAGCAAAGAGAACATAATACATTCTCAAACATCAGTTGGATGAAAAGAAAACAAGACGTGAAAATCTAGAAGAAGAAGTTGTTATGGTAAGAAAATAATTAGAAAAATTTCAAGCACTATAACATCAAAATATGTCAAGCATTAAAGCATCAGAAGGACTGAGCACCATTATGAACAATCAAAGATCTCCTCTTATAAAGGCTGGTCTGGGTTATGAAGGAAGTTCAAGTAGAAGTAGGTCGGAAAAAAAGAATCGACCAAGTTGATGAAATCCGAAAACAACAGGCAGCCAGAATACAAAGAGTCGAAAAATTTAATCAAAGTTGACATAAATAACAATAATGTCGAGTCGATGAGATGTGATAACAATAAATATGCAGAAAAAGTTGATCATACTAGACAACCAAGAAAAAGTGAAGAAAGATCGAACACCAAAATTAAAAATGAAGATCAAAGATATCAATCGATCTCTGCTCAAGAACAAAGTCAACAAAGGATGAGTCGACCATTTACGAGAAGACAACCAATATTCAGGTACCAATTTTTTTTCTATGGATAGTGTTTTTGTTGTTCTAATTTTGGTCATAAAGCTGTCAATTGTGCATTTAATCTTAAAAACACGCATCTAAGAACACAAAAGAACAACCGACTATCACAACAAAGAACAGAACAATCGACAAATGAACGTCGACAACATATAAAGCATTCAACAACTGAAAGGAGAATTCATGATAAACATGCCAATCTGTTTGATCTATTGAACAGGGAGCCAACATGTTATATTTGTCATAATTTTGGACATAAAGCATTAGACTTTCGTCTGAAGGATTATAAACCAGAACCAAGAATGAATCGCACAGTTGAAGATGTCAAAGTGTGGAAAAAGAAAGAAAATAACAAATGTGGGTTGGTGCTCTCTGCTCAGAAACAAAAGGATCATCGGTATATCGACAGTGGATGTTCCAAACATATGAGTGGTGACAAAAGTAAATTTCTGTCACTAAGTGAAAATAAAACATGAAATGTGGCATTTGGAAATGATGCTCCAGGAAGAATCAGAGAAAAAGGATTGGTGAGTTTAAGTAATGGTAGAGCCAAGGCTCAAGATGTATTGTTTGTCGATGGACCGAAACACAATCTTCTGAGTGTCAGTCAAGTGTGTGACAAAAGATGTCAAAGTCACGTTCACTACCAAGGATTGCAAAATAAAGTCAGTGAACACAGGAAAGACGATTTCAAAGGGGATAAGAACAGATAACAATGTATATGTGCTGGAAGAAGATAAGGAGGAATGTCATTTGAGCAAATATGATGAGAATAGGTTATGGCACAAAAGGCTTGGTCACTTAAATTTTGACCATATTATCAAACTCAGTAAAAGACCTTCCAAGAATATCTAAGCCATATAACTCTGTCTGCAAACCTTGTCAAATGGGAAAATTGACCCGTACTCACTTTAAAGCAAAGAGCTTCACAACGACAGACAAACCTCTTCAATTAGTTCATATGGATTTGTGTGGACCATCTAGAAAGGAAGGAACCAGAGGTGAATAATACTTTATGTTGGTTATTGATGATTATTCCAGGCTTACATGGGTAGCCTTTCTAAAAGAAAAGTCTGAGGCATTTAAAAAATTCGAAGTGTTCAAGGCTTTAACTGAAAATCAAACAGGTAGGCGAGTGAAGGCGATACGGTCTGATAGAGGAGGAGAGTTTTCCTCAGGAGATTTTAAAGAATTCTGTGATCAACATGGAATTAAAAGAGAATATACTATTCCATTTACCCCACATCAAATGGAGTTGCTGAGTGACATAACATATCAGTTCAACAAATGGCCAGGTCGATGATGAATGAAGGGAGTATTTCACATACTTTCTGGGTGGAGGATATTCACACAACAATTCGTATTCTTAACAAAGCTCATTTAATTAAGGCTGAGCAATGATAAACCCCGTATGAACTTTGGTATGATCGACCAGCTTCGATCAAGCATTTCAAGGTATTTGGAAGTAAATGTTATATCGAGAATACCTATGAACATTTGGGAAAATTTGAAGATAGAGCTCATGAAGGAATATTTTTTGGATATGCTACAAACAATACAGGATACATATGATTTAATAAAAGAATGCATAAATTGATGGATTGCATTGATGTTTGGGTTGATGAAGAACTTCCGTTGAAAGACCGACAAATAAGAAGTGTCGAGTTATATGATGAGAACACGACTGAAATTGAGGAACAATAATTTAGAAAATTGAATGTAGATGAAGAATCAACAACAAATGAAGAGGATTCAAGCAAGCAAGCATATCCAAAATAGAATTCAGAACAAAAACCCCCTTGAAGAATCACCTTGAAAGTCAAATCGGAGATAAGGATCAAGGAGTACAAACGAGAAGAAAGCTGATCAAAGCTTTAGAGAAATCTTAGATGGCCTTCATTTCTATGATTGAACCCAAGAGTTTTACTGAGGACAGTGAGGATGAAGATTGGCTAAAAGCTATGAATGAAGAACTTGATCAGATTGAAAATAATAACACCTGGGAACTTGTTCCTAGACCTTTAGATAAGAATGTTATAGGATCCAAATGGGTATTCAAGAACAAGGACAGATTGTGAGAAATAAGGCGCGATTGTTCTGCAAAGGATATGCACAAGGAGGGACTCAAATTTGATGAAACTTTTGCACCTGTGGCAAGGTTGGAAGCTATCAGGATGTTTCTTGCATATGCTTGTCACAAGAACTTCAAAGTCTATTGGATGGATGTTAAGTCAACTTTTCTTAATGGAGAATTAGAAGATGAAGTTTATATTGAACAACCTGAAGGATTTCAACTGTCAGTTAATCCTGATTATGTCTGCAAACTGAAGAAAGCATTATATGGGTTGAAACAAGCTCCACGTGATTGGTACTATCCACTGGATACATATCTTCAAGAGAAACGGTTCAAGAAAGGAACAGTGAACAGTAACTTGTATATAAAATTTAACGGTGATGATTTATTAATTGTGTTGGTGTATGTCGATGATATCATATTCGGGAGTAATAATGCTTCATCAGTTCAATGGTTTTCTATTGCAATAAAATCAGAATTTGAAATGTCGATGATAGGGGAACTGCCATTTTTTCTTGGTCTGCAAGTTATTCAAAACACTGAAGGTATATTTCTTTCTCAATAGAAATATTTAAGAGAAATGTTGAAAAAGTTTCAGATGGAAGATTTTAAAGGTCTGTCAGTACACCTATGGTTGTTGGATGCAAGCTAAGCAAGGATTATATATCACCAGAAGTTGATCAAAGCTCATATCGGTCGATGATAGGCAGCTTATTGTACATCATAGCCTCCCGTCCAGACATAATGCAAGCTGTCGGTAAAACAAAATCATTTGATAGATTTTAAACGTATATTTAAATATATGAAAGGGACAATGAATTATGCTCTTTGGTATCAGAGAAATCAGAATTTTCAATTAACAGTTTATACAGATGCCAACTCGGCTAATTGCTTGGATGAAAGAAAGAGCACAAGTGGAGGTGCGTTCTTTTTGGGAGATTCTTTAGTTGCTTGGTTGAGTAAGAAACAAGGCTCTATTTCCTTATCTACCACCGAAGTAGAATATATTGCAGCTGCCACTTCTTGTACTCAAGTGTTATGGATGATTTGGAGGTAAAATATGATGAACCCATTCCAATCCATTATGATAATACTAGTGCAATCAGTGTCTCAAAGAATCAAGTTTTTCATTCCAAGACCAAACATATACCAATCAAGTATCATTTTTTAATGGAGTAGGTAACTAGCAAAATTGTTCATTTGAATTATATTCCAGCGAAAAAATAAATTGCTGACATATTTACTAAACCTCTAACAAAAACACAGTTTGAGTATTTACGCCAGAAGTTGAGTGTAATATTTTCTTCACAATAAAATTGTCTAATCTGTCAAGGGGAGTGTGTTAGTTGAATACCTAAACATGTTATTTTTTTGCTTTAGGACAACTAACTGATAGGGAGAGTAGGCGGTTATCAGATAGAAGCATGTTATATAGGTTTGATGGTTATCTTAATAGGGGGATCAATGTTTATATATTCATTCAGATGGGTACCCTTTTCCATTGATGTCAACGAGGGAGAGAATTTGTGCAGTCCACTCAAGCATGATTGGTATGGTCAAGTGAACATGATAATGCTTAAATACAATAGTTGGCTTAAGAGCAGCATGGTGCAGTCTAGTACGATTGATGAGACAATGAAGTATTGCCATCAATGCCAAAGGGGGAGATTGTTGATAGAAGTTAAGTTATTGAGATTGGTTCGTTGAATTTTTGTTGGAGTATTGTCATTGAAGGCAATTCATATATGAGTTGGTTGAAGATGTATAGTGAGTTGGTCGAAGAAAGAACTAGTCGAAGGCAGAGTCAGTCAGCTGGTCGAAAACAAAACTAGTCTAAGGTAGAGACAGTCGGGTTGGAGTCTGTATACTGTCGAATTGGAAAGTCGGCTTAGTTGAGGTCGAATCAGTCAAATTGGACGAGTTGGTCGAAGACAGAACTAGTTGAAGGAAAAATGAAAACGAGATGATCAAAGGAGCTCTAGTCGAAGATGACCGAGACATGGTCTGGTCAATCTCGAGTTGAATTAAAATGATTAAAACAAAGTCAAAGGCAGAATTAGGTGGTCAAAAGATTACTAATTCATGGTAGTACTGGAATTTTTGGTTGAAAGTCAAAGAGTCGAGGTTGGTTTAGAATCTTAGTCGCAGTGAATGAACCAATTGGTAAAAGTCGAGACAGAGACTGGTCGAGTTCGAGTTAGTATATTGGTCGAAATAAGGCACAGGGAACCGACAACTAACTAAGAAGGTCGACAAGGTAAACAATATAGGTGAAGTGCGAGGATGGTCGAATGTAAGGATGGTCAAATGAGAGACTCGACGAATTCGACAAGGAGAAAAGGACGAACGAAAGTCGACTTAAATACTCAGGAAGATAACACAAGTGAACAAAGAAGAGTGTCAAAGCAGTTGAACGTTTTGTTTTTTGTCATTTCAAATCTCGGTTGGTTCTGTTACAAGCCGATTCAGTTTCCAGTCACGATTTAGTTGCTGAAACAATCAAGCAGTTTAGTCAGTTATCAAACCACTAGACTGTAATTCGAAGAGACTATGGTGAAATATTAATCAACTATATATTTGGATTGAATGTATGTTGCTAGTGTTGTTGAATATGGTAGAGAGGATGACATAGTGATATCTAAAATGAGAGAAGGTTGCATGGAGAACAAAGAGAAAATGTAGAGATAATATTGAGAGTTGCCAATTTTTGTGAGAATGAAATTATACATCATTGACAGAAGGGTCTGAGTATTTCAGGGGAAGACAAAGAAATGGACGAGATGAAGAGAAGGATGCAGACCTGAAGATGAATGGAGACAAAAAAAGGAGCTGAGGATGCCAACAGAACAGAGACCAAGTTGGTAAGAAATGTTTTATTGAAGCTAAAAAATAGGGTGGTCAGGTGGTGCTAGGGAAGACTAAGGTCTTATGTGTACAAGTCGGTTCTTGTACATGAAGAAGTGGGTGCTTCTATCCAGTTAGTGCCGGAAAACAGAGGGAGTTGTTGCTTCCATCTAGTGGGTACTAGAGAAACAAGAGAGTTGGTGCTCTCTACAAGTTGTAGCTTGTAAAACAAAGGTTGTAGCCTCATTTGAGTCGGTGCTCAATATCAGTGATGTACAAAAGTTGAAGCTTGCTTGACATCCTAAGAAGAAGAGGTTTTCTCCCTTCATGGGTTTCCTCATAAAATATGTCTTAGTGTTTATTATGTGAATGATTGTTTTTGAATATTTGTTCATTAAGCTCTCAGCAACAAGTCGACTGTTATTCAGTAATTAAACAAAAAGTTAAAAATGAATAAATAGTTTAAGCTTATAAATAATTGATTCACCCCTCCCCTCTCAGTTGTTTGAATTCTAATGTTGGATTGCATCACATGCCGAAAAAAGGTACCTAATGCTCTTCCACCACCATTGCATATTTGTATTATGCAAGCAATTGCATTGTCACAAAAGTGATTGCAGCTATTGCCTTGTTAAACATGATTCCCATTCGATCTTTGGTTATATTCTATTTGTTGCAAATACATGATAAGAGCAAATTTTGGCATCAATCCCTTTAAGATTTTACCAAAAGATTCATTTTTTTCTTAATCATTGTTCTACATCCACTAATATCCTAAAGCAACATTGTCAACAATATGTGGTTAAATGACTTGTTCAAAATTCAATTACACCAAGGATTTCATCTAGAGCCTCAGCTTGATGTTTTGAAAGCAAGAAAAGAGAGATGCTCATGTGGGGCATTAGTATTTTTGATGGTTTATTTTTGTGAGTGCCTAACTTTCCTAAATATACACAAAAGGGGTTAAAAAAATAGAAAAAAATTTGAAATATGAGGGAAGATGATTTTTTTCAATAAATCCACAAAAAATTGCAATGGAAACAGGAGTCAAAACACAATGAAACTAAGACAACGTCAGCTTGAAATAATAATCTCTATGATCTAGATTCTTTCCAAAAGATGGTATGCATTGCTCTTGACTTCTAATTCGAGTGAAGAGCAAACAAAATGCACATGAAAGTTAGGTGATCTTAACAAAATACACATGCAAGTTGGGTGATCGTCCTTCCAAAAATTAGGTTGGTTTTTTTTCATTAAATAGGTGCATCATGTGTGGATATGCCTAAGATTTTAAATAACCCATTTTTGATAAAATGATAATAATAAAAAATGTTGAAATAAATAATTGAATTGAGTAGTTTATTTTTTTTAATAAAAATATATAACATATAAGTTAGTTCTTTGTATGATTTTGCATTGCTTTTTTTCTACTTTAGAATATTAATCCACTTATAAAATTTCAAAGAGTCTTGTTCGAATATCAATATCATTTTATATTAAATATATTTTAGGTAAATTACATTTTAGAGAAGTCTTTTAAAAAGAAAAAGCTGAGAAATGACCTTAAACCTTAAGTTATTAGAAAGATGAGTTGGTCGATCACTAAAATGACAACTACCAAATGATATCTTTAGGCGGTGTCAATTATATGTTGAATTTCACCTTTTCAAGAAAGCCATGGAGAATGCATACGCTTTTGTAAAAGCTTAGTGTGTCTTCAATCCCCTCATATCTCTTTCATGGAAGGAGTGTTACACATCTTTCTCTTAATCATTTATTCTTTATGCCATTACTAACATTTTAATTATGTGTTTGATTTCTCTTAAGGTTGTTGTAAACAACTTTGTCAATTTATGGCATTTTGGCTAGGAATAAAATATAATATGGATTAAAAAAGATTATCCAATAGCTAACTACGTTTGACTTTTATTTTATAGGTATTATATCAAAAAATGTCTCAAAGAGGTTTATAGGTATTATATCAAAAAATATTTCAAAGAGGAGCATAATTTTGATTTGAATGAAGACTTAGATATAATCATATATGATAAGAATGTGTTGAAGAATTTCAAGGGGGAGAGTCTAGCACTCTAAAGAAAATAAAATGAGAGTTTTGTGAGGAATGGAAACTAGGTACAAGTGGTTAAGAGAGCCAAAACATGAAGGAAATACAATTATGAAATGCATATACTGTGGAACTCATAACAAAGTTGGACCATGGAGAATCGACACTAGTTTCCTTAGCATGCAACATGATTCAATAGTTGTTCATGTGATTCACTAGTTGTTCATGCCTATTCAAGCATCCCATAAGATTTTACAAGCAAAATGGATGTGTGGAAATGAAAGGAAAGCAAAACCTATTACATAACACATAGCATGCACTGAGGATAAGAACAAGGAAATAGTCATCACAACCATGAAATAAGTTTATTAGATTGTGCAAGAAGATTTACCCCTCAAAATACAAATCCCTTGGCTTGTTTGCAATGTTACAAACATCAAACAAGCCAATGAATAAAAACTACACATCAAATACAAATCACAAGGTTGCAAATTAATTCCATTTTGTTATATCTAAGTATTTTGAAGAGGTACAAACTACAAGAATGTCAGATAGTCATTTTTTTCATAGATGCTAGATGAAAGTATGGATCATAATTTAGAGAAACACCTTTTGTTTTATTTCACATTTTTAGGCTCAAGAGGGCCGGGGCCTCTAATTTCATAACTTTGAAGATCATAAATGTTTTTGATAGAAGAGGTAAAACATCATATGATGTAATTAATGATTTAAAGGAAGGAAGGGTCCTTTCAAATAAATGATTGCTGGCAGTTATATAGTGTGTCATCAATGAAAATGGTTTTGTTACTTTTTTGAAAAACAAAGTACCTAGTTTTGTAGGTGTTTATTGCATTACTCATCATGAAGCTCTGGGAGCATCAAATACTTCCAAAAGAATGCTTGAATTTTATTTTGTCAATAAATTGACAAGAAAGATATATTCTCGGGTGCAAAATTCTACTGAAAGAAATGGTCAACTTATTGCTCTACAAGAACTTATGCAACCCAAAACTCTTCAAGTTATTCAAATCCATGGAGTTATATGGATGTCAAGAGGACAAGCCATTTAAGCTTGATTGATGCATCCCATATCGAATTTTGGGAAAATGAAAGGAATGACTCATTATATGATAAGGAAGTGATATTTTCAATTCACTTTTGTTTACATATGCTTGCGGATGTAATGTGTGAACTAAACAAGTTGAATAAGAAATTCTAGGAAGAGTATGTTAATGTTACTTGGAAGATAACTTTCCAAAAAATATATTTATTAATGTTTAATAATAATTCCATGTTCTTACAATGGGTACCCCCCCCATATATATATTTATATAAGAGAATGAGTAAGGGTTGCAACCCTTCGAATGCAACAAAGACGACCGTTAACCCCATTAACTAATAATTGATTTAGATTTATTACAAGTTGTCCCCTCCTGAAATACTTTGTCCATGAAGCATGGGTAAGGAAGAGTGCCTTGATCTAAATTCGCCATTCTCCTAGGTATCCTCATCTTCAGGAAGATTCTTCCATTTGATAAAATATTCGTTAACATTTCTAGAACGAAGGACTTTAGTTTGGACTTCTAAGGTACCTTTAGAATTAATATTAACTTCCCTTCTTCATCTAAGGGGGGTAGTTATGTTTGTATATATGAATTGTAGGAACCAACTTGTTTTTAAACAAAAAACATGAAAAACATCATGCAACCTTCCCTTGCTTGGAATATCAAGGGCATAGGGGCCCACTCTCTTCCAAATTTTATAAGGGCCATAAAACTTGGGCACAAGTTTATGTTTCTTGCAGTTTTTGAATGAGCTCTACTTGTAAGGTTGGATTCGAACAAATTCCCAATCTCCTACCACAAATTCATGATTAATTCTTCGCTTATCCGCCTATTGTTTGATTCAATTCCTTGCTTGTTCGAGATGATTTTTTAGAATATGCAAGACTTCATCAAAAGTAGCTAGATAGTCTTTGTTAAAATAAATAATGATGACTTGTGTGGCATTGTTGGTAAAATATCATTAAAATGCATAAAATAACTATAATATTATAAAATAGAGTTAGCCTACATGCATCATGTAATTAAATATCTTATAACCATTATTTATATAAGAGAGGTGGAAAGCTATTTATCCCACAATGTGTTATGGGATGTAAATATTCCACACATCTAGCTATGTAATAGAGGTGAAGGAGACCCTTTTGGGTATTTGTGATATATTGTGAAATCATGCATCTCATGTTGTGTATGTCATTTGTACACACATCGTTGTGACATGATGTGAATATGGAGAGTGATGCACATGTGAATATGCCTTGTATTATAAGATGGGGATTTATGAAGAATATAGAAGACCAAACCTTCCTGCCCATTTGGGGTTTTACCACATATATCTAGTGTATTGTTCTCTTGTTCTCTTGTCTTTTATTTCTTACATGATTATTGTGGCTTGTATGGATAGAAGGTTAGACTACTAGATCTTTGATATTGATTTACATGTTAGTGTAAATGTATTGTTGTATGCTTATGCATATTCTCAATATTCTAATAGTCTTTCACATCATGAACCTTGAAATTGTTGACACCATATTCTTTAATTAACAAAAGTGGATAACCATACAAGGCTTCAAAAGGGGTCATTTTTGTTGAGGTATGATTGTACTATTGTACCACCATTTTGTAAGCTGTAACTAATTGAGCCATTGTGTTTGGCGATCATTCAAATAATTCCTTAAATTCCCTTCAAGGAATTTATTAACCACTTCAGTCTATCCATATGTTTGGGGATGGTATGAAGTACTCATGGTTAAAAAAATCCCAACTCGGTGGAATAATTCCTTCTAAAACTTTCTAGTAAACTTGGGATCCCTATCGTTGACGATAACTTTGGGAACCCATGGAGCTTAAAGATATTTTTTACATAGCTATCAATAACTTGACTAGATTTGGACTTTGATGAAATTCCAATAAAGTGGGCATATTTGGTTAATCGATCTACGATTACAAATAAATTATCTTTCCCTTCTGAGGTAGGAAGACCGGTGATAAGGTCCATAGATATTTCAAACCATTTATAAACTGGGATGTGAAGGGGTTGAAGAAGGCCTAAAGGAGTGACCATTTCAAACTTTTGTCACTGATAGGTATCACATTCTACCACATATTTTTGAATATTAGTCTTCATACCTTTCCAAAAGAAGGATTATCATATATTATAGTATGTTTTGAGAAAACCCACATCACCTTCCATCGGGGAATCACGATTCTCTTTTAATATTTGAATTTAGAATTAGAAGATATGGGAAAATATATCCTTCATTTGTACCATAATATGTCATTCTCCCATGTTAAATTAGGATTTGTTTCCTTGTTTCTTTCAACATCCACTATTAACTTCCATTTTTAGAGCGAAATTTCCTCTATTTCCTGTCACATGAAGTAGCCTTGTTCCCTGATATTGAGACTTGAAATTCAAAGGTAGGGTAGATGAATATGTTTAATTGCTTTGCTATCTTTGTATCTATAAAATTGTGTGAACTGACACTATCTATTATCACTGTCACTTTAGTCTTCTTGATGTAGCCGAATATTTCAAGAGTTTGAGGTTGAGAAATACTATTCATTACAACAACAAAGAGTGTTGGAGTATTGTTGGCTTCCTAGATGTTGGATGCGTCAACATCCGTTTCTATGTCCGAAGAAGATACATCCCTGGTTTCCTCATCATTATCGCTCACTCTAATTATTATTGTTTTTTTCAAATAGGTAGAATTTTTTGTCATTACATCTATTTCATGGACTCCAATATGAGCATTACATCTAAAACATCGATTCTTATCCTATCCTTCTTTGCATTTGATGATGAATTCCTTTGGTGAGGAGGAATATATTTTGTACTTGATTTTTCCAACTAGGAAGAAAGAGTTTGTTGATAAGACATATGTTTTTCTTCAATGAGTTTAGCTTTTTGATGTGCTTGTTCAACATCTTTGGAATCTAGTACTTTAATTATGTTTTGTATATTTGGTTTCAACCCAGATATGTTGATTTGTAGAAGGCGCTTATGAAATATGTCATGAACACGGGTGACTAATACATAGAGATTATTGAAATATTCATCCATTGTCCAGGTTTGTTTTAAGCGAGTGAGTTTGTTGTAGAGTTTGTCTTCTTATATATATCTTGAAATCATTTAAAAATAATATTCTTGAAGGTGTACCAATCTCTCACCAATTCTGCCCGGCATTTAGAGTCCCACCACGGGAACCAATCACAAGTTGATCTCTGTAGGTACATTGATGCAATGTTGATTTTGTTATATTCATCACATATATGGCGCATAGCGAAATATTTTTCAACTTTCTTAATCCATGTTGTGTCGTCTTGATTCTCCTAGCCATCAAACTTTGACATATGTACTTTTACTTTGTGTATAATGTTGTTGACTAGACTTGTATTTGATGAATAATGAGGTTGCAAGGATGAGTTAGGGCTACTCATTCCATTATTTGTGTTTTTTGAGGTTTTGTATTCAACCTTAACTACTAGGATTTTATCAAGTTTTTTTGTGGATTCCTTGTACTACATTGGAAATTGGAGTAAATCTTAGTATCCATTTTTTCGTTGAGTCATTGCCCTTGGTAGGCCTGTCGGATTTCCTTTCTTGGTTTCTCATATTCATGTTTAGAGCCCGATCACCAGAGATGCCACTGACTCAGTAATGATTTATGAAATTGAGAATGAAGTGCGTGCATGCAGGATGACTAGACGTACAGAGGACACATATGCACATATTACCTAGCTAGTGACCCATGTACGGAAACCCACATTGATTGTTGGACGCCTGGATGCTCTTATACCAAATTGGAAGATACCTTTCAAAAAAAAATATTTATTAATGTCTTATAATAATTATGTGCTTACAATGATTACACTACAAATATATACAAGAGAACGACTAAGGGTTGCAACCCTTCGAATGCAATGGAGATGAATGTTAACCCTCTTAACTAGTAATTGATTTAGATTTATTACATTATTTCTTTAGGGGCAACCATAGTTACTATAGCCACTTTAAAAGGTGGTTTTTAAGAAGTGACACATTTGCATATGGCACATGTTACTTACCTAAATTTTCAGATGCCTCTAAATTTGGTTATCTAAAAATTCTTAATAAAGAGGGACTTGTTGATAGGCACAAAATTGTGATTTGTAGCAATTCCACATTCATATGGTGATTATGTTGATTCATAAAAACAATCATGGAAATCTTGCATTGATGGTTCATTACATTAAAAAGTTGCAAACAACTTGCAAAAGAATATGTTCAAGTTCTTATAGAGAGTTTGAATGAAAGATTCCCTAATCTTTATTTTTTCAACTCTGTAACGTTGTTTAGTTCTTGTCATTATTTACAAGATGTTTGTGGAAAAAAAGAGAATTCAAAGCATTGGCTTGAAATTTTTTTTTCAGCACCTGCAACATGTTATATGTGAGAGGGAAGAAAACAAAACACTATTTGATTTTGAAGCTTGTCTAAAAGAGTTGTATGCATTTATTGATACTCTTTGCATTAATTGTGAGGGATCATCCCGGAAAGATGCTTGGAGGATTTTTGTGTCACATAATTACACAAAATTTTCAAACATGTCAAAGTTATGGCAAGCGATACTTTCTATTCCATAGTAAAATGTGGAGGATTATTTTCAAGAAAAAACATAATAAAGGATGTACGGAGAACACAACTATCATTGATTACATTAGATGCATTATTGCAAGTGTCACTTACAGGGCTCTATTCATCAATAATGGAATGGGATAAAGTATATGAAATTTGGAAAGATACCAAACAAAGAATAATCTTAAATATTTAAAGGTTTTTCTCTTTTGTTTATGTTTGTAATAGTGTTGTATGATGATGTAGGACATATCAAATATTTTGTATAAACTTTTCCAGTTTGATGATGTTATGTCAAATGCAATTTCATAATAATTTTATGTTATGCATTCGATTGGAAACCATAAAGTAATGGAAATTGTTATTTCCAACATACAAGTTGCTTTTCTATTCACAACAAAATATTAACAAAAAAAAATATACTACATAATATTTAATTGACAGACAAAACTAAATACCAAATGTCATGCGAAGGACAATGTTGAAAAACATCATAAAAAATTTACTTGATGGATAGGGTTGCCCATCAAATTTAACCCTTGATGATAACTTAAGCACTAACATCATTGGTAATGATTTTATGGCATCCTCTACCCACCTTAAAAACAACTCTCTAGCGTTTGAGAGTAAATTCGAGCAGAGCAAAACAAAACACCTCTTTAGCAACTTGTTCTCGAATACATTTTGTACTCCAAAGTTACTAGAGAATCAAATGTGTGGGGAGGTGTATTATTTTTGGTGGTTTAAGAGCAAGGATAATTTTAGGGGTGAAATTTATCCCATGGGCTATTTTTCCATGTTTTTTTCCAAAAAAAGATTCGCCAATTTACATTTTTTCAAGCTCCATTTCGCCCAATTTTGATGGGGTAAACTTTTTTCACTCTAAAAATCGTCAAATTATTATATAAACTATATAAAATCCTTCGAAATTGAAAGAATTTTAGAAAAATATCGCCAAATATTTTATAGTTGACATTTTAAGAATTTGTAAGATTCGCCAAGGTTTATACACTTTTAAATAAGTATGGGTCCTTAAAATTATCCTTGTTTAAGAGGGGCTCCAAAATTTTGGGAACTTGGAAATTGAGTAATTCCACCATTTTTAGTACTTTTTACCATGTGCACCAACTTTACACAAACTACCAAGTCCAACATTTTAGATATTTCAATTTCTATACTGTGAATATGAGTTTGTCACCTTTATCTTAAACTTTGATTGCATTTTTTTGACATTTTTTACTGAAAAATAATCCAAAAACCTTTTATTTTTAACATTTTCACGCCTTCGCAGATTTTTTTTCTTCTTTAGTTTTCGACAAAAAGTATATTGAACACTTTGACCCCTACATGATCTTATGATTGTGGATCTATTTTTATCACATTTTTTTATTTCTTAAAAACATATTTATTTTTTAAAGAGGGGAAGCTTAATAAGAGAAGAACTTGTTATTTTTGCACACAAAGGGAAACCATGGAAATACATTGATTTGATCCCTTAAAAAATGAAAACTCGGAAAATCTTTGTCTAGGAGCAAGGGTTGATTGACGCAAATATTGTTGAATGGAATTTTACTAAAATCCTTGAAATTATTTTTTGTAAGCTATAATATATTTATACTAATTTGAAGAAAATATACAGAGGATTTATTTTATGGTTTTCCACGTGGGAAACCATACCAACTACACAATAATATACACTACAATGAGACATTCATAGAGAGTAATCTAAGAAGTTGGATAAACATTAATGAGACCTTGTGTCCTTGGGCCATTTCAAGGGCTCTTGTTGCGAATTCTAAACCAATGGCATCTTTGACCAAAATGTTGAGCTTAGCATCCATTTTTCTAATATGTTCTTACATTTCATCCACTTGCAGTAGTAAATCATTTCCTTCCTCTTTATTATCTAGTAGGATTTTGCCCAAAGTGACTTCACCTACCAATACAGGGCCACTGTCTTGAAGTATTTAATGTCCCTAGAGAAATAGGTACTTGCATCTAGGACCCAAGGTCCCATCTCTATCTCAATCTCTTAATCCTTGATGTAGTCATGCTCGGTCTTAACCCAACATTCAGCTTGGGAAATTTCTTGTCGAATATTGGTTGGAATTTGTTCCAAGTAGATGGTTTCTACTTCCATTGCTTCCAACCCAAATCTAAGATGTGAATTATGACCCCTAGCTCTCCGCGTGGTTTTCCCTCAAATTCATCTTGCCATTGGAATTGAATCCTAAGACAAGCTACCTTTCCTAGGATGGTGAACCTAGTTAATGGGGATATAATTGATGAAAAAAGTTCACCTTCTTTGAGGAAAAGAACCCAACATAAATCTAAAGAGGAAATGGACATAGATTTTATCAGATTGAACTGTAGTATCAATAGGGCATTACCCTGGTGGATAAAAGCGGTGCGTGTGAGACTTCCACCCCATTCTAAGAGGAAAAACCAATAAAGGAGAAGAGAGGGGAGACACTATGAGATAATAAAATTGTGCTATGAACCCTCAATAGGATACATCCCATATTCATGAAAAACCACATGCCTATCACTCAGAATGTTGGTTCTAGTTGGTTAGTTGTTGTCACATCTTGCAATTCCAAGTGTAATTAACACCCACAAACCACAATAACATCATCCGACCTATCATCATTGAATTAACCATCATGGAGGGAACCTTACATACAAAATACTCGGAGCTTGCATGCACTTGTCTTAGTAATCATCCCTATGAGGTACAAAGGTCATGCAGTAGAGTACCAAAGTTATACCTTTGCATGCCACTCTCTCACATGTTTTCTCTACTTATGTCGTCAGGTGATATGCTTTGTAAATACCTCACCACATCACTTGTTTGCTTTCATCGCCGGGTGGCCCCATCTATCTTCCCTATCACCCCATCGGACAAAAAATTATTGAAATTGGATTCATACAAAAAAACTTTTATTTGTTTGAAATCTCCACTTTATTCTTGATTTTTTGTGACTACGATTTTTTGGAGCGCCTCTCTCTTGAGAACATTTTAGTAAACATTCACAATTTACAAAGTTGAAAACAACACAAAAATAATAATAAAACATTGATTTGTGTTTGACATTTTTTCCAATTTTATTTTTCTTATAACTGAGTTGTAGATGACATGCTTCCCTGAGTTTTTGACTTCAACTTTAGTTATGTAATTTTGTGGAATTTTTAGGAGGTTTCTATTTCTTTTCTTCCTCCATACTAGTGAGTATTCTAAGATTTTGGTGAGTAAATCTTTTTGTTTAAAAGATCTTTTAACAACAAAAATTGTATCGTAATTTATGTCAAGATATATTATCTTTATGTTTTTCCATAAATTGCATATTTATTTGTTGGTTGCAACCAAACATGATTTACAAGTTACATGTTTACAAATATTAAATAATATGAACTGAACCATGCAATCAATCATACTATAACAAAAAATAGTTTCTATTTGTATTAAATGAAAAACACAACCATAAAGATCACCAAAACGCTAGAGAGTACTCTATCTTGTTTTGGTAGAAAAATAATGCCTTCAACAGTTAGATTGGACTTCATTTCTTCAATCAACCCAGACAATAATGTACATAGTTTTTGAAAAAGGGAGGTAAGGGGACGGAAAACACAACCAAGAGCATTTTTTTGATGATCAATTTGAAAATAAACATCCTAATATTTTTGAACATGAGAAGAATTTACATGGATTAAAAGTGTGATAAGAATGATTGATAAGATCTAGGGGAATATAGACATTTTAGTAACAACTTGACTCGTATGTTGATTTTGTAGAGGATTACTTTCAATATGATTTTGCTGTGTTGAGTGGTGAGAAGAATATAGGGTTAGAAGAAAATGCACTGCCATGTTTTAGATACGAGGTGAGAAGATAATGATTAAAGACGTCTATTGTGTTCCTTTTATGGAGAAAATACTACTTTTGATTATCGTATAATGAAGCATAGTCCACACTTGAGACATTAATTTTGAGCACTGATAAGTGTTTTATTGGCGACAAGAATAGCATAAAGAAGGTTTCTATGGTGTGGAAGAATAGGATTTATTTTGAATAATAGATGATGATAATGCAAGATTGGTTTAGTAGAAAGATGGATGTAATTTCACAGAAACTTTAGCCTAGTGCCTAGGTCAAAGAGGTGTCAAGTGAAACAAAACTAGAAATGAATCCTTAAAAGAAGTCTAAATCAACAAATAAGAAAAGGCAAACAATGGGTATATCATGCATTATTTGTTGTAATTGATGAGAAGAAAACCTTCAGGAAGGGTGAAGACGAAGTGGTAAAAAATGAGATGGTGCTTCCTTATAGAAGCAAGTACAAAATGTTGAGTTATTATACTATTAAGATGTGGAGGATGTGAGTTCAATGAACAAACTAGGTTCTATGTCAATGGTGATGTTAACTATTCAACCAACATGGGCTCTCATCTGGCTAGTGAGTCAATGCTGATATATAAGGATGGTGACAATTTGTACTTCATCAACCTTCCAAGATACACTTCCATCTTAGTTGTTGATTGAAGATTTCATCTTACAAACCTTTTTTTGTCCAAAGCTTCTGTTTTTTTCTTATTTGAACAAAAAATACAAATTGACCATCATGAAAAGGTGTTAGAGATAATGGTCATAATTAAAACTTAAACATATTAAATATAATTACATATAATAAACTCTTAATAATAAACTGATGTAATAAAGATTGCTTCACCTACTAATGAATGTATCAATCCAACTTCTCAATCTTATGTGTATTCATGTGTACACATATATGTAAACCTTGCATTGTCTGAGTAAGAATAATTTAGGATTCCCCATATTCTTCTCTGCATTCCCAAAACTTCCGACCCTTTCTACCTCTTTGTGCCTATTTTATTTATACCTAATAATTTAGGATTCCCCATGTGTACACATATATGTAAACCTTGCATTGTCTGAGTAAGAATAATTTAGGATTCCCCATATTCTTCTCTGCATTCCCAAAACTTCCGACCCTTTCTACCTCTTTGTGCCTATTTTATTTATACCTAATAATTTTTTTTACTTTTATTTCACCATTCTCTCATGCAATTTTAAATTTATTAATGTACAAATGCACACAAAGTCAAGAGAGTGTGATACAATATAACTCTTTTATATATAGAGAGAGAGAGAACATAACTCTTATATATATATATATATATATATATATCACATTTAAATATATTATAAATCATATAGTAAACCCAATTTGTTTCAACAATTTAAGTCCTATCGCCTTGTTCAAAACAATCGTAGGAATCAAGTGGAGTTTTAACCTAATAATGCCCCAAGTGTAGGGTGAGTTTGAGGATGCATGGATATGGAAGACTTTAATGCCCTTTTCACCTCTTCAACTTCTGCTTGAAGTCTGGCCAATTCTTTCTCAATGCCAGCCAACTCTTGTTGATGTCATGGGTATTCCTTTTTTCTCTTTAGTTCATCTCCTAGAGAATGGATTCTCCAATCTTAAACAATGAAGGTTACAAACCTCCATTTTCTCCACAGCAATACTAAGGAGTTTTACTTGTTTGGCCACTTAAATATGTAGCGGTGCATTCCTCTCTTCCAATTGCTAGACATACTTTCTCAGCATTTGATTCCCTTCTTGAATCTGCGGATTTATTGCGAGTTGCTCTTGAGGACTTTCTTTCTTTAAAGCTTTACCCATCGTTGAGACTCGTAAAAGAACTGCTCTTCTACCTTTGATCTGAATCAAGTGGTAGAGTCCAATGGCAAATAAATCAGATTTCTTGTTCAACAAATGAAATAAACTCCAAAAGAACACAACATTCTGTGTTGTTAGCATTCATCTGTGAGCTTTATTGTTTATAATATTAACATGGCAGCCAAACAATTATGTAGCACAAACATTATTAAAACCAATAATAAAGCATAAAAAATAAACATGCGCATAACACTGCAAACCATGGGTTTAATCTAGAGAAACCCTCTAAGGGAAGAAAACTCCAGATGTCATTGAATCTGCATGGACAAAATATTCACAAATATTGTACTTCACCTCTGTCATGAAATTTGAATTCCCACGAAGTTCCTCATACAGTGATGCATTTGTAGCCTTTTTGTCTCCTTTGGCCAGGGCATCTCTCTGCCTTTTACAGACTCCTTTTTACAGTCCCTGGTCTTCCATAGAAATGCTTTCGACTGGATTAATCTTAAACAATACAGTGACATTAGAAATTTATCACAGATGAATGCTCCGTGATCTGCACTTTGCTTCTGTAATTGGCTACAGATGCATACAACGTTCCTCACACGATCACGACATTCTCATGGTGTCTACAGAAAGATGTTTTGTACCCTCTATAATCCATCTATCTTCCATCCTGCTAAATCTTTCTTGGAAAAAGTGTACCCTACGCTTCTACAGAAAATGGCCAAGAACTTCAGCTCATACTCTCGTACCCGAATTAGAGAATGATAATATTTTGACCATATCTTGCAAACCATAGTTCCGGTTTTCGTCTTCTTCTGCTCATTTCGAAGATAACGAAAAACTCTATAGTTTTCCTTCTTTCGACAAACGCTAATTCCATATTGATTTTGCCCAGATTTGCCTGCAAGATCACAGCTCTTGGCTGGATTAAGAGTCTCTTCCAACCAATGCCACTTCTTGCTTTTTGGGTACAAGTATTCTATTTAACTAACTTTAAGACTTACTTTTACTTGTCCAATCGTTTCCATAGGATCTCGCATTGATGGCATTGATACTTTGGACGACAATTTTGAAAGTCAGCATGTATTGGGGCATTACCGTTGAGGATAGACTACAGCATGCTTCTTATTCTCAAGAGCTTTGAATGTTGAATACCTATAGGCCTGCCTAAATTTGCCTTAAAGTTGATAATTATTATCAGCATATACAAATTAAGAATAAGAGATCTGAGATCAAGGGCACAGTCACGCTCTGTTCCAGAATCCATATATTGATTCCACAGTACACTTCGTGACATTTTGATAAATTCACCCTTATATGGTATATACATGAGCAGACTTTGGATATTTTGTCTCTAATGCTTTGGAATCATGGATTATAATCTTTAAAATATTGTTTTTCTTTAAAATTTAAATATTTTATTTTATTTTGAGTAAATCGAATCATTAAATTCAAATCGACCGAGAGTCATTGCCGATTCATTACCGCCGAGTTTTAAAACATTGGTGTCAGCAATAAAAACACGAGCACATATCCATCTTACACTAGATTTATTAAGCACCAAGATGGATCAAAATGGAATCAAAGCACAAACCTATCGGTGTTTAACAGATCCAGGTTAAGATGGATCTATGCTAGTTTATTTTGTTATTATATTTTTTTGTTTATTATTAAAAATAGGTTTTTTCTTAGTTTTTCATTTTTACAGACCTCTATATTTTTACTTAATTTATTAGTGTTACAGATGTGACACATCTCCCTGGGCTGTAAATGCACCTGACTACTCTCAGTGTAACAAAACCCCCCACCACACCTACAAAACTAAATTTTAAACAGTATCTGTGAAGCGATCGCATAGTTTGTTGCCAAATCTGCTACGAGTATGTAGCTAAGAAAATGCTATGAAAAAGAATACTACCCCTTTAGGGTTGTTGATCATGACTAAGGCTATATCTGGTTCAAACAGGTTATGCTAGGAATGATACACAAAATATAAAAATTGACAGAACATCGGGCATTCCAGAAAATGTTAACACGTTTAACTCAAATAGCAATCTTGAAAACTGGATTACAAGTAAAAGGATTTCTGATAATAGAGTTGGCATTGACATGAAAAAAAGATGCATTGTATCTCAAACTACAGCCTTTAGGGTTGTTGATCATGACTAAGGCTATATCTGGTTCAAACAGGTTATACTAGGAATGATACACAACATATAAAAATTGACACAACATCGGGCACTCCAGAAAATGTTAACATGTTTAACTCAAATAGCAATCTTGAAAACTGGATTACAAGTAAAAGGATTTCTGATAATAGAGTTGGCATTGACATGAAAAAAAGATGCATTGTATCTCAAACTACAGCCTCCAGAAGAAATGCCAACTCTGAATGCCTTTACTTTTTCTTCAATGATGTTTTGGTTTAGAACACCAAAATATCGTCTCATTGTTGGTCATCAAAAAGCACAACCATTTACAACCATTTGTGCAGATTTCAGCAACGTGATCATTAAACCAAATGTTTAGACAGATTCCATCTCTGAAAGTGCTTCGTCCAAAATTTTCTGTAATTCTTTGACTCTATACCTTGCGAGTGCTATGCAATCCTGCCCAAGGTAAACATCTGTCAGTAATATTTTTAGAAACAACGCCATTAGGCCACGTATCTGTTAAATGCTACCCGCCTAATCTGGCATGTAAACAAGTTGACTGTAAAACAGCTGGTGCAATTCCACACCTGTATAGTGGAAGTGGATGCAAGAGCAGAACCACCAGGCTTGTAAAAGGAAACAAGGCGTCCAGATGGATCAAGCACAACAGTGATAGTTGTTTGAAAAACAGATTCTTCTTCAGCTGTAGGGTCTGCTACTATATGTTTCTTATGCAACATGCATGTCAACGAAAAAGGGATTTTCCCTAGTGTCAACTGCTGCCTTTGTTCTTGAACTTTAGGTGGTTCTTTGATTCCATCTTCCATAACAGTGTCTCCAGACAAGGGAATCACTTTTCCTTCTTTTGTCAGAGAAACAGCGGGAAACCGCACTGTATTGAAAACAAAGAACAGTTAAGAACAGTACAGGAACAAACAATTGGAAAAGCTTCATTACAATGTACCCAGACAACAGTTTAGAATAAAAGTCCTTGCAATCATAGTATTGTTTTTGCCAGCACAATTCCTTGGATTATTGATTGTCTTAGTGGCAGGATTGCCCTTCAGACATACTAGACCCTGCTTTAGTAAAACCTAATATAGATATTCAAAATTGTACAAGTTAGAACTCAGCAAAGACAACATCTACGTAGGGATTCAAATGCAAGTTAACTAACAAATGCAGTCCTACCAAAAATAAATTTATGCGTTACAAATGATTCAGATGTCGGTGATTCATCAGTTATCAAATAAAAGAGTGTACGAGTGATTGAACATTCACAAAAGAGGACCCTTTAGAACTCAACCTAATATTTTAGAAAGCATAGAAATGGGAATTAATAATAGCTAGTTGAAATAAGAGGTTCTCAAGAAAAGCAAGGTACATAGGTGAATTCTACATAAAAAGGCTGATAAATGGCCCGCATTTGCAGTTTATCATTTTTCTTCGGAGATGATAAATCCATAAATATTCAAGGAAAATAGAACCAGAAATAAGATTACATTAGACCACTCTACAAAAAACATGGATGTGCATTACAGAGAAGCAACTATAAAAGACAATCATAAAACTGATAATGGGCAATAGCAATACTTCTTGAAAAGGACTTGTATGGACAATTTTGTATGAGAGAACTCTGTGAAAGTGGTAAATATTAATAATTCTTTTAATGGCCCTACATAAGAAGACTAACATAAGAATAGTAGTATTGTTTGTGTGTACTAGAAACAAAGAGGGGCCATTTGTTTCCAAAGAAAAGACTAGAGATCTTCATAAGAAAAATAAGTAAAAGACAGATGGGGATTAAGTTATTAACCTTCCAAGTAATCCGACAAATAACAGACCAGCACCCATGCATATTCATGGCAGCCATCATGCATATGTATAGCAGCCGCCCTACAAATACAATAGGGCCGACCTGCATACTATTGCAAAAAATGGAAAACAACAGTGTGTATAAGAAATGAGAAAGTCATTTTCTATCATCATCGTATTCTTTCTCAACATTAAATGTGCACTCTGCTATCAATTTCAGTCAGAATTTATAAATACAAGTTTTATTGTTCTTGTGATAGTTTGGATTATCGGGCATACCTTCAAACCAGATTTTATCTCATACTCTGCCATATTGCATCACTAATGTCACAATTTGGTTTTTGGGTCACAATTTGGTTTTTGGGCTTAAACACTGCATCAGACTACTAAAAGAATCATCATTCTTGAAGGAGATTTCACAATCTTGTTTAGTTGAGAACATAAGGACAGCAATCACTTAGAGTTTGGAATTTTCACATAGTAACAAAGCTTCTCTGATTGAGAGGATCTGAGGAGTTTACGGCAGTAGATCAACTGCTGGAACCAACTGTCAGGAACCATGATCTGGAACCAACTGTCAGGAACCACGATCTAGAGTTAGAGGGTTTCAGAGGTAGTGGTTATCAGATTTGGGAGTTTGTATGATAGAGCTCAGAGATGGCATCAGCTAGCCTCAAGTTTGAGAACAGATTGGAAGGTACCTCGAATTCCCTATCATGGAAAGTCAGGATGACTCTTCTATTAGAAGAGAGTGATATTCGGGATATCATCAAGGATGCAATCACTCCGTCAACAGATCCTCGGTATTTGCAGATTCACAAGAAGAAAAAGTGAAAGCCAAGCAGATGTTCATGGATGCAATAAAGGATCATTTGATCCCTCATATATCCAAGAAGAAGGTGATCATGGAAGCTATAAATGATCATTTGATCACACATATATCCAAGAAGAAGACAACGAAGGAGATGTTCAATGCTCTAATTAGCCTTTACCAAAGAGAGAACATCGACAGGAAGATGGTATTGCATAACAAACTCAAATCAATAGAGTTAATCAAATCTGACACAGTTACAAGTTACTTGATGAAGGTCACATAGATTCGTGATCAACTTGCAGCAATCAAGGAGAAGATTGAAGACAAAGGGCTAGTGAATCAGGCATTGAATGGATTATCATCTCCATGGGAAACATTTGTCCAAGGTGTTTGTGCTCAAGAGAATCTTCCCTCATTTGAAAGATTGTGGGATCATTTATCCAAAAGGAAACTCGGATGGAATCAAAGGCCAACAAGCAAGGAGGTGAGAGTGACCATGCCCTATTTGGCCAAACAAAGAAGGGCGGAGGTAAAGGACCCAGCAAGCATAAGGTAAAGAATGAGGAGTCAACCTCACAGCCAAGAAAGAAGGACTTGAGTAAAATCAAGTTTTTCATATGTCATAAGCATGGCCATTATGTATCACAGTGTCCAGACAAGAAGAAGGGTATAGGGAAGCAGCAACAGCATTAGGTAACAACCTCTACTGAAACTCAAATGAATGAGTTTGCCTCCAAATTCGAGAGTAATTTCTCGATGGTATCTTGCCTTTCTCCAAGCACAGTTCTGAGGAATGCCTGGTATGTGGGCAGTGGAACATCTAGCCATATGACATCAGCCTAGAAGTTATTTTCAAGTCTGAAAGAGCACGTCTCAGGAGTTCAGGTCGAACTTGGTGATGATCTCAAGTAATCTAGTAATAGGAGTTGGTACCATTCCTTTCCAACTCCAATCAAGTAACTCTTTAGACTTCGATGATGTGTTGTTGGTTTTAGATCTACGGAAGAATCTACTTTTATTTTCAGTTATGGAAGATAAGGGCTTTACAATAGAGTTCAAGAACCAACAAATCCTTATCAGACCAAAGGAGTCTAGCCCAAAATCAGCTTAGGTGATCAGATTTAGGGAAGGCAACGTATACAAGTTACAAGGTGAACCTATTCGAGCACTAGTTCATAACATGCACAACTTGTGCGAGTTATGGCATAAGAGGATGGGGCACCTGCATCATAATGCACTACCTATTCTCAGGGAAATGGTCACAGGTCTTCGAGAGTTCATCCTTGAGTAGCAGGTAGTATGCAAAGGATGCGTGCTTAGCAAGCATGCCATTGTTGCTTTGCTAAGCAGCGAGCATAGGTCTAAGGGAATTCTAGACCTAGTGCATTCAAATGTATGTGGACCGATGTCACTAGCATCATCTTAGGAAGCATGTATATGTTTCCTTCATCAATGACTTCTCTTGCAAAACTTGGATCTACTTCCTAAAGACCAAGGATGAGGCCCTTAGCAGGTTTCAGGAGTTTGAAGCTCTAGTCAAGAATTAGACAAGGAAGAAGATCAAAGTTTTGAGATTAGAAAACTGGGGTGAGTATACCTCCAAAAAGTTCAAGGGTTTCTGCAAGGATTCAGGAACCAAGAGGGAGCTAATTGTTTCATACAACCCACAGCAGAACGAGGTCGCAAAGCAGAAGAACCGATCCATCACAGGGTATGCTAAAGCCACGATTAATGACTAGGATTTGCCAATGTTTTTATGGGTAGAAGGATGCAACACGACAATCTATATCCAAAATCGGGGTCCTCACAGGATATTGGAGGACAAGACACTAGAGGAGGCATTCACTACTGTGAAGCCAGAGGTGAGTCATTTCCACATCTTCAGTTGTCCAACTTATATCCATATACCAGTAAAAAAGAGGACCAAGTTTGAGCCCTCCAACAGTAAGAGTTTGTTTGTTGGTTACAATTGTTGAATTTTAATCACTTTCATAAACTGGTAATTATGAGTGCATTTAAAAAAAATTATCTTTAGCATAATTACACATGAAAGTATCAACCATATTAATTTCTCATGAGTAGTATGACATCAACCAGTTGTAACAGTAAACTAAATAGAGCAAAAAGCAAACACATCACATCACAAAAGACATGCACAGTACACACCATGTTTTACCCTAGAAAAACCCTCACTCCTTTTGAGGGGAAAAACCCAACAACCTTTCTTACGATAGATTCATTAATGAAGAACAAGTATACATCATGACCTTAAACATTAAACCCTTCTCAGATGAGGGTAAACAAATAGAGAGACCAAGTACTTATATTTTCAGCTGATGTAAGCTTTGTTCACTATGACATTAGCCTTGATGTTGATGTCATCCCAAAGCTAAGATGACAATGGCCCTGATGATCTGCCTGAGAGGGCCGAGATCTACTGATATAAATTTCTGTCATGCTGATAAAAATCCCAGAAGATGGTAGTGTCTCTATTGATGTAAGCCTTAGGCTTACCAACCGCTGGATATAAATACACCAAGAGATAGAAGAAGATGAGCCCAGCGATGCAAGCCCTGATGATGATGATGTAAGCCCTGGTCAGCCCTAGATCTGTCCATTGTTACTGTAGAAACCCTAGAACCTCTGCATTAGCCCACTTAGGACTTAGGTATGCCTTCGTTGACTTGAGGCAGCCTTCAATAACCCTTACCTCTGCATCAGAGTTTTAAGGCCAGTTGTAGGGTGTCATCAGCCTTAATGGGCTTAGATTTGTCTTCCAGACTCTTATGGAGACCAACGTTACCTTGCACAGGTGTGACGTCAGCTTGATCTGCCCTATTGTCAACTTCCTAGGGTCTGCGTCAACCTGATCTACACTCTAGACACCTGATCAAACCTGCAGCCCTGATTTGTCTGACCCGAGTCCTATGGATGGGTTGCCCTGCCTCACGCAGCCTTCTATACACTGATCCGAGCCCCTTTTAGGGCATGTCCTGCCTGCAGCTACCCTCTAGAGGTTGTTGCTTCCTGAACCGAGCCCTCTAGAGGCTTAACGTCAGCCCATTAAGGCCTTATGATCATGAACTAGACCTCTGCGTTGAAGAGAAGGATAAAGAACAACTGAGAACCCAACATAAATTCTTTTGGAGTAGACCGCATTAACCTTCTAGGACTGTATATAGTGCTTCCAGCCTCACAAATGCCTAAAACCAAAGCTTAGAAAACCCAACATAAACTTTGACGAAGACAATGAAGAGAAGAATGGATGATGATTGAATGTTTGATCACTTGAGATGACTCCTTTATTTATAATTCATCATTGAGAGTCAATTCCATACATTTAGGAGTCAACCTAAGTTGCATTGATACAGATACGGATACGGGGGGGACACAAATATGACAAATTTTCAAAAAATATGGATACGATACGACAAGGAAACGACATATATATATATATATATATATATATATAATCTAACTAAAATAGTAAAATTTAACATTCATAATTTAAATTTCAAATTAAAACTACATATTAACATATTACATTAATACATAATCATCATCATCAACATAAGTCAAATATACAAATTACAAAAGGAATTGAGTGGCAACCTACTATCATATTCATTGTTCAGTGATTGTTCGTACTTCATTGTTCAAAAATTCAAAACAACATTATAAATTACATTTACATATCATAAAAAATGTTCGCGTCCATGTGACGAAGATCAACATCAACACTAGCACTTTCACTGCCTCTAGAACTAGAAGTGGGAGCATTGCTGCCATGTCCACTTGATGGTGCCCCCTCATCAAATGGATTCATTTGAGACATGGCATTCAATGTCATATCTAAGTCAGGTAACTCTGGCTCTAGATCCCATAGTTTGGTGGGCCCTGATTTGTATTCATCCTTCTTATGTGACAGAAGGTGAAGATTGGAATGGACATATACAAGTTCCTTGGCCTTCTTGGAGCCCAATTTGTTTCGTTTCACCGAATGGATGAAGCCATATGTGCTCCAGTTCCTCTCTGCTGATGAGGAACTAGCAACTTGTGACAAGATCTTGATGGCCAATTTTTGGATATTTGGAATTTCCCCACCATGGAAGTTCCACCAATTAAATGGACTTAGTCTGGTCTTGTCCCGCATAGTCTCAATATCTGCACCCAAATTTCAAACTTCAAACCCTCAGATCTTAAACAAATATGAAATGAAATAAGAAACCAATATGAAATAACAATGATCTTGATTCTTAAGATGATAAAGGATCATTACCTGCACCCAAACCCTTAGATCCCACAAAATGTGAAAACTCTTCACGAATCTGATAGGCAATATCAGGATCTACAAATAGCTTTCGAAAAGCTTTCTTAAACCGTTGGGAGACTTCTGGGTCGTTGTTTGGTGCAGTTCTTTCTGGATCATTTAGCAACTCTACAGAATAATATTTAGGATTCACTGCATAGGCCAAAAGGTGCAATGAAGTGGTCATCTTGTTCCACCTTTTGGTCAATATGTCTTTTACTTCTTTGTAAAAGACTTCATCTGGGTCCTGCTCCTTGGCATTGATGACAACTCTTATCTTCTCTATCATGGAGTCAATGCCCTCATACACCTCTCCCAAATTGGGCCTATCTGTGTCAAACATGCGTAGCAAATCCACAATTGGCTTAGTAAATGCCAAGAGGTACTCCACCTTATCCCACCATTCATCATCAACAACCAACTTCTTCATTGCTTGTGATCTTTCAGTTTGAGATTGCCTCCATTGATTCCAAAGAGAACTGCATACCATTGATTGTAAGGCTTCTTTTACCTGCATAAGCCTTGTCAAGACTATGATGTGAGAGGCAAAACGAGTCTTTGCAACCCGCAAGTGCCAAGATTTCAATAAATTAAAATTTAGAGTCGTAGGCTTCTAACATTTATGAAACAAACTTTACAAGTTTAAACTTTAAACTTTAAATTTTTGGTACCTTAAGAAGCTCCAACTTCGCAAATTCCCTGTAAATACCTTGGGACGTGTGGTGGTTTGTGATGAAGGCTTGTATTTCCTTTGCCTCTTCAAAAATAAGTTGCATCCACTCGATTTGAGTCCCCATCTTACTCAACATTAGGTTCAATGAATGAACAACACAAGGGGTCCAAAAGATGTGTTGATATTTGACTTCAACAATTAGGCCCGCTGCTCTACAGACCGTTGCATTGTCAGTTATGACCTGGACAACGTTTTTTGCCCCCACAAATTCAGTTGCTTCAATCAAGATGTCAGCAATGAATTGAGCATCTATTTGTTGCCCCTCACAATCCACTGCCTTCAAAAACATTGCCCCTTTAAGGCTTTGAGCAATCACATTGATCAAATGCCTATTCCTTTGATCTTTCCATCCATCAGAAATGATGGACAACCCTAATATGCGCCATGAATTACGGATGGGGTTCAATGCACCCTCCAAACGTAACTTCTCACCTGTCAATAGTGTAGTGCGGATCTTCTCATAACCACGGCCAACGTATCATGTTGGGGCTTCATTAACTTCTCTAATCATCTCCGCCCAGTAAGGAGATCGCACAAGGTTAAAAGGAAGGCCATTTGCATAAATGCACCGGCCTATAGACTCATCCGTTGTCCCTCGAGCATCATTATTAAAAATCTTTTCAAGCGGTCCCAAATTAGACCGCTTTGAGTTTGAAGGACTACCAGCTTCAAGAGAGGGAAATGGAGTCTTTGATGAATATGCCTATGTTCTTGTTGGTTGTTTGAATTGAAAGGCAATGCTTGACTCATATGCTTTAGCATCTGCCTCATCCTGTTCTTTCTTGTATTTTGCTATTTGTTCTTTGTTCAAACCCTTTCCATCTTTTCCATCCGATCTAGGTAAGCATGCTACAGAATACCAATATTCTTTATCCCATGCAAATGTGCTTTCACTTGGGTGTAGGATGCCTTGAATTCCTTTTGACATTTACTGCAAATCGATATTAATGACCCCCCTCCTTGGATCTTCCTGTTAAAAATTCAAAAATGATAGCAGTAGCAGACTGTAAACATCAAAATGCAAAGATAGCTAACTGTAGATAAAAATAGGACAATATGCAATCACAAGAACACAGTTGTTTACCCTGGGGAAAACCTTTTAAGGTATAAAAACCCCAACAAAAATATCTTCCTTAAATATGAGATGTCTGAGTTTTACAACAGTAGGCTAAATAAGCCTTCCCAACAATTTAGAATTGTTTCATTTACAAAGAAGAACCATGTTCTGCAGTAGCTGAAGCAATCTCAACCTCTGTAGTGACTTGTAGATGGCTGCAAATATTTATAGACAGACCTGAATGCAACTCAGCTGAACTGTAACATGCACCAGTAGTAGAACCCAGCAGTAAACAGCCAGCAGTAATAACCACAGTGTAAAGAGTGGAGAGGACTCAGCAGCTACAGCAATATGGAGATATCTCAGCAGTATGAAGATGACCCAGCAGTAAAGAGATGACTCAGTAGTAAAGAGATGACTCAGCAGTAAACCCAGCAGTAATGGAGAGAACCCAGCAATAGAAGATAACCCTTGAATGTACAGCAAGAATGCCCTAACAGGGCTCGAGTATGCACAGTAATGAGAACCAGAATTATATAGCATGAACACCACCGAACTGTTTGTCTAACATCACCGAATTATTTCAGAGCTGTCCACTAACACCACCGAACTGTCCACTAGGCACCACCGAACTGTTTTAGAGCTGTTCTCACACTCACACGAATTGATGGATAGAATGATGAGTTTTCTTTTGTATTAATAGTGGAATAATTCCACACAAAATAAATGAGGCCGACTTACATTCATTAGCCACTAAACATTGAGGCCGACTTGCATCAAATAGCCATTAACTCTAGTTTAATCAATGTGGCCGACTTGTATTACTTATGGATGTTTATTTCCATTTAGTGAAATAAATGAGGTCAACTCTTCAATAACATATCTTCACATCATTCACCATTTTAATTTGTCTTCCCTCCAATAATGAGTTGACCAAAAATAAATAAATAAATACATATTTAGTCTTTCTTCTTCTTCTAGCTGGTGGGTTCATGGACCAAGCCAAGTGGTGCTTGGGTTCTATAATAAATCATCCAGGTGTTCTTCAGGGTCTTCATGTCCACTCCAAGTACATCATCATAGGAAGATATTTAATTGCTTTACTTCACCCATCTGTGGTCAACAAGTCCAAGTGGAGAAGTACACCACTTGCCCAGACCCGATCTGGGGCTTACAGTGAAATCCTGGTAACTGACCAGGTACCTCCATTCTCCCAGAGAATGGCTCTCAGCCCCAGGCTGAGCTTCCAGTCCCAGACTGGATCAATATCTTGGTAACTGACCAGGTGCCTCCATTCTCCCAAAGAATGGCACTCAGCCCCAGGCTGAGTTCCCAGTCCCAAACTGGGTCAATATCCTGGTAACTGACCAGGTGCCTCCATTCTCCCAGAGATGGCTCTCAGCCCCAGGCTGAGCTCCCAGTCCCAGACTGGGTCAATATCCTGGTAAATGACCAGGTGCCTCCATTCTCCCAGAGAATGGCACTCGATGCTGCTCAGGAAAAATCAACACTTCCCTACAACAGTGACATACTGCCAAAGAGGAGACTTTGGATCAATTTTCTGATTCTCTATAGCGGCAGATTAAATTTCCTACTCCCCAACATTCACGGATGACGATTCCATGATGCAATCTACAAATGCATAGTAAGTTGTAGCAATGCTACTATACCCTGCAAAACCAAAAAAAAATACAAAGTGATCATTACTAAATTACTAATTAGTACTCTATTAGTATTACTATTAAGTAGTAGGAAATTCATAAAAATTATTCATATTCATGGTCCGGAAATTTTCTTTAACTGTACAGTGTAGGAAATTTGGCATTTGCATGGTCAAAAAAAAATTTCATTCATATTTTTATTTTATAGGAATGTTGCTTATTAAGTTATTCATTGAAATTTGAAAAAGTTAAAAACCACCATATACATAAACTGTCATGGACTCGAATCTGGATTGATACTGATTAGATTTGGATTGATTTGATTAGATCTGCATATTTATTATTGTCCTTAGTTCTAAACTTCTATGTCAAATTGTCAACAGTGGAAATGTTTGTTGTTCAATACTCAAGTCACAAGTGCCTGTCTGAAAACATTTTTTACTTTTTTTTAATATTATATATATTAATATATATATATAGTGTAAGCCTGTAACACTGTAAGTGCCTCACGGCTCACTGTCTAAAAGTGAAAAAACGTTTTTTTTTAATATATATCGGTATCCTGTCGGCTGTCTAAAGTTTCAAATTTAAAGTTTTTTTTTAATATTATAAATTTATAATATATATATATATATATATATATATATATATATATATACGATGATAGCTTGATTCATAAGTTGCACAAAACGGGGAAACGGGGACGAGTTTCCGAAACAGTGATGAGTTGGAAACGACACCCCCCAAAATTTTGGAAACGGGGAAACGCGATATATATATATATATATATAAGCAAGGACATTTTAAAAAATGAATGTGAAACATAAATCATAAACCATACATGTCAGCGAATCATTGCCTATATTGGGATCTTATTCATCAATAGCACCCTATGCCTTCCTCCTCTACGCTCTAGCCCTTGCCTCTAACTTGAATCTCAAAGTTGATCCTCCAAGGACATTTGTCAATGACTCAACACCCTACAATTTTGATGAAACTTCCTAATAAAATCGTTAAAATAAGGTAGAAAAAGCTTCCCATGCTTAATAAGTGATTTTGCTTAAGTGAAGAATACATTTTTATTAAGGGCATGACAAAGGAGTTCAACAATCAACACCACCAACATCAAGGTACATACAAGGGTTAATGTGCTTGATTGAATGCCAATCCCATACCCTCATACATGATAGAAACTGATGGAAACTTTGCAATCCTGAAATCCTGAAAACTCTTAAGTTTGTTGAATTTTGAATGGAATCTAAAATTCTACTTTTTGCATATGAAGTCCGATGACGTTAGAACCACTCTCAAACATCCTGAAACAATTAATGGTAATGTTAAAAATTTAAGTAAAAGTGACATTCTCATCCTTTTACTTTAAGAATTAATATTACCATTTAATACTACCAACTACTACTGACTAAGGGGACATTTTTCATCAGCTAGACAATTTTTTTTTGGAAACACGGCCTTATAGACCACATCCGTATCGGAAACGCGTTTCCGTACGGAGGGGACGCGTTTCCATCTCAGGAAACATGCTCGTCCCTATGGAATGCGTTTCCATGTCGTACGGTATGTGTTTCCGCATTTCCAGCAAGAAACGGCCTAGTGACATGGGGGGCGGTGGCGTTTCCTGCAACATAGCCTGATTCCTGTTGTAACAATAAACAACTAAACAAATAACTATTACACAATGCATTAAAACTTAAAATTTAGTGTACTTGATTCAGCTGTATAGTTGGGAAGTGGGAACGATTGCAATGTAAATGCACAAAAACTGAAGCTGGGAACGATTGTTAATGCACGGCCCCTAAACAAAATAACATAGCCTCGAACCGGCGACTACCAACTGAACTCAGGACTGCTCTGCTCACGACCATGACGACTCTGCGAGTCTGCTCACAACCACGATCACGACAGCTCTGCTCACGACCACGACCACAACAACGATGGCTCTGTTCTGCTTCCATGACGGCTCTGCTCTACTTCCATGATGACGAAAACTCTGCTTCCATGACAACGAGTGCGATAGGAAAGGAGTCATTTAGGGTTTCGAAATTTCCGACGTCCGAAATAAAGTGGAAAACACTGTTGAAATGGATCTCGCCTTTCCAAATCCGTATCACAAAAACCTTTCCAAATCTGTATCACGAAAACCCGGATTCGTTTCAGAAAACCCCGATCCGTATCTCAAAATCCTTGATTTGTATCCCTTTTGTCTGATCCATACCAATAATTATGAATTCGTATCAAGGCTGTATCCCATCCAAATCTGTATCAAAAGCGGCGAACGACGTTTCATGATGGCTTAATGGTCGTTTCATGTAACTTAGGAGTCAACAAATAATTAAAAATAAAGTTAGGGTTTCTAATAGTTTATTTTTCACTTTTAATCCTTCATTTGTAGGCTTTTAATACCTTATTAGGATTATCATCATTTCATTTGGGCTATTAACCCACTCTTCTTAGGTAAGACACCTTTTGGCAAATTCTTAGCCCCCACGTGCCCACCATAAGGTAGACTATTCTTTAGTTGTCTTAAAATCAACTTAGATCATTAAAAGCTCCTCTTCTAATTTCTCATGAAGGCGTAGACAACACATCTTGGGTTAAACTCTAGCCCCAGTTGGTCTTCATGGTCCACATCTGTCCTAGAACCCTTGGGATCTTTCAAGAGCTTCTGGCTTGAGTCTTCCTGACTCAACCATTAAGTACTTTACACTGGGTCCTCTACCCTATTCAATGGTCAACATGTCTTCTTGAATCTTCATAAGAAAGGTTTATTTATGTTGATGTAGTCTCCTCCAAGAGAAAAACAAGAACATCAACATCCTAGTCCTAGACTAGGATCTCAGCCCTAGGCTGATGCCAATCTCCTAGAGAATGGCTCTCGATGCTGCCCAAAAATCAACAACAATGAGAATTCAAAGGCTTACAAGGTCTTTATTCCATAGTAGAGAAAGAAAATGGTAGGCAGGAATGTAAAGTTTGAAGAAGACATTGCATCCAAGAATTCTCATGAGCCTATTGCAGTGACTAAGGATGAGGAGCATGAGGCTCCAAAGGTTGAGCCAAGGTTACTAGTGACTTCCAGAGCGCAGAGGAGGAGCCACCAGCTCCTACTAGTTCTGTCAAGAGACCTCGATGGTTCACTTAGACATTGAGAGATACTCAAGAGCATGTTGAGGCCCCTACAAGCACATTCAGGGAGAGCAGACCTCCGAAGAAGTTTCCAAACTACATGGCATTAATGAGCAACGACATAGATTCTGAGCCTTCGAGTTTTCGAGGGGCAACAAACCAACAAGTTTGGAGGGATGCCATGGTGGAGGAGTACACCTCCATCATGAAGAATGATGTATGGGACATAGTGCCAAGACCGGAGAAGAAATCAATAGTGAGTTCCAAGTGACTTTACAAGATCAAGCATGCTATAGATTGCAACATAGAGAAGTACAAAGCAAGGTTTGTGGCAAGAGGGTTCTCCCAAAAAGAGGGAATGGACTACGAGGAGACTTTTTCTCCAACCTCCAAGTACACTTCAATTAAAACAGTGATGTCTTTTAGTTTCCATTATGGGATAGAGGATACATCAAATGGATGTAAAGATAGCTTTCCTCAATGGAATAATTGAGGAAGAAGTGTACATAGAGCAACCTCAAGGCTTTGAGATTAGTGGGAAGGAGTCTCATGTTTGTAGGTTGAAAAAGGCCTTGTGTGGACTCAAGCAAGCACCAAGACCATGGTATTCCAGGATCAATGGATACCTGCAAGCTATGTCACAGGGTTCGGCGGATTTCTTCTTTCAAGTTCGAAATTCGCCGAACTTCAACCAAAATATCAAATTTGTTTCAGTTCGGCTCATTAAATTCGTCCAGGCTAACAAGGCTTTTCTGTTATTGCCAAGTCGCAATGTGTTTTCTAGTTCTGGGCTTCAGTCCTCAAAGGTAGAAGCGGCTAGTGACATACGCGTGCCGTCAATCATTCACAATCCGATTATTTCCCTCTCAGTGGCCTACACATTACTTTCCCTCTCGACAGCCAGATATCAGTGTGTGCATTCCGTGTATGTAAAAATTGTGCGTAAAAATGTGGGTTTTCCCTCTCAATGGGCAGATATCACTTTAACACAGGTTTTTTTATAACAGCATATGCATTCAGTGTATGTAAAAATTGTGGGTAAGAAATTTGGGTTTTACCTCTCGACCACCAAATATCACTTTAACACGGGTTTTTTTATATCAGATATCAGCTTGTGCTTTCCGTTTATGCCATATAATTCATAAAGTTCATACGTTATAACTTATAACATGTATATTAGATATTTTAGGCATATATTATAACATATATATATTATTATACTTTATATTGTATATATATTGTACATCATATATTAGTTTATAATTTAGTACATATTATATATTATAAATTTATATGTAAATATATTATAGAAAATAATTTATATTTTGAAAATATATATATATGGACGAATCTAATGCTGAACCTCATTTCAAACTTTATCCCAAAAGCCGAATTCTATCCCGAATTTCATGGTGGTCGACCTCGAATTCGAACCCGAACCATGTGACCCTGCCTGCAAGGTATGGGCTTCACCAAAATTGAAGCAAATCCCAACTTATATTTTATATTAGTTGAAATTGATTTGTGTGTTTTGGTGTTGTACGTAGATGACTTGTTTCTTACAAGTTTAGAGAAGCTCATTGCAGGATGAAAGGAAAATATGGCAGTTGGGTTCGAGATGAAAGACATTGGCCCAATGCATTACTTCTAGGGGTTGGCAACTTGGCAAAGACCAAGGGATATTTTCCTTGGGTAGGGTAAGTAATAAGTATGCAGTCAAGATCTTGAAGAGATTTCAAATGTAGAATTGCAAACCTATGGCCATGCGTGTGATAACTAATCTGAAGGTTTTGGCATGAGGTCTGCTTTGAGGTCATCTATGGTGTGTCCCACTCCTTCCAGATCAGTTTGCAGTAGTCAGTGGGGTCCACACAGTCATCAGGATGTGATTTGATGCATTCTTCTCTCAGTTGAGGGGGCCAGGATTTGATCATTTGTACACTTGGACATGTCATTGAGTCTTATGTTATATTATTATGCCATGGGGTGATGCTAGTGAAGGGAAGTAATACCTCCTAGTGCCACCATGTACTCCTAGTCACTTGTACTAGTCATCTATTGTGGCATACTTGTATTTTTGTTATATTTATGTGGTGCGCACGCCTTGGAGGCCTCTTTTAGTGTGTGCACCCCCCCCTCATGTGAGTGATCCATGTTATGTTGTACCGGCTCATCTTAGTCGTTGATTATATTATTGTATTTTTTGATCTCCACCACTAGTTTTCAAAAGTGGTTTAGGGTTTTGGTCTCCCTCATCCTATTTAAGGAGGAGACCCCCCTATTGTAAAGGCACCTTTTGGGATCTGGAAAACTTGGAATAAAATATTATTTTGTAAATCTACTTCTTGTGCTTTGATGGGTTGCTCTTGTACATGATTATACATCTCTTGCTTTAAACATCTTTGCTTGTTACAGGTGATTTTGACAGCTACAGAGGGAGGCCGAATTACTTGTGCAAGGAGTGTGAATTGCTTTGAAGGGAAGATTGTTGGGTTTCTCACATCCCCCTTGGGAAAGATGTTTTCATCTTGAAGGGAGTTTCTCAATTGTGTTTTGTCCATTGATTTGCTTCTTTTGATATGCCATGCTTAGATCTCATTCATCCGTGGATCAAATATAACTTATTGTAGTTGTTTTACAGGTTGAGTGGGACATTTTCCTCCTAGGTCTTGGACGTTTTTGCTTGGAATCACTTGGATCTAGCTTGGAATTGTAACTAAATGCAAGGATCATCTATGTGCAACGTAGTCTCAAGCATTTGAGGTAAGATCTACAAGGTACGTATCCATTTTCTTGTCTTTCATCCTATTGGTCATTAAAACCCTTAAAATCAAAACCTTTGTATTTTTTATTTTTCAGATCTATGGAGATCTAGCAATTATTAGGGCTTAATAATTAAAACCCACCTCTACATTAGTCATAACTATCCCGATCTAAATTTTGGTGGACATCCGACTCCATTTGCCCCCTGATCCAAGGCACTGGGCCTCTCCAAGGGAGGTCACACTAGTTGGGTGAGTGGTCTTTCGCTAGATCCCATTCGTGGGTATTGCCTTTTCTTCCTCAAAGTCATAGATCCATTGTGTAGCATACCCCCTAATGCCATTTCATCTTGATTTTGACCCTGTGAGCCCCATTTGGACCATTTTCCATATTTTAAGGGTGGGCCCCACTTGGGTACTTTTTCTTGGCATTAGATCTATCTAGATCTACTACTCTTAATCCATAAGTGACCTTATCTTATACTTGGTTGAACATTTGTCCTTGTCATAAGCCTCTTCAACCAAGGTCTAACCTCTTGGGTCCACTTATCATTCTAGATCTAGATCTAATCTCATCTTGGTCTCTGTTATCACATATTATATCGGCAGTAGCTTCCACACTACAGACTGTGCGGCCGAGGACCGCACAGTACTTTTTTTTCCAGATTAGGAGATCAGCCGCCTCAGACGAGGCAGTTTTGTTCAGATTGCCCCTAGCAGACATATCAGAGGGGACAGACAGTTGGACTTACCATCTACCACAGGGTTACCTTTCCTTGCCAGGCTTTGACACAAGCCCATTTGAGACAGTTGCCTAGTCTTGTTCTGATTGAGATCATCACAGTACAGTGCTGGTTTATTATGTGCCCGAATTCAGCAGAGATCCAGCTCAGATACAGGTTCAATAGCAGCAGGTACATGGTGCAGCAGGTATTGCATATATTGATTATTGCTCATGTTGTAGATTAGACTCTTTTATACTTGCTAGTACACTAACTTTACATGAGATGATATATTTGGTGATCTACTTATGATATGATGTGTTTGGGCCTTTGGTGATGTCAATCCACCCCTCTAGTCAGACTTATGTATATGCACGCTGAGTCATGTCCTGTATACTTGGCTTAGACTTGATCACTTAGCCCCTTGATAGCTGACTTTAGCACCATTATCACCTTCTCCACCCATCCAATTCATCCATGACACTTTCTCCCCTGACTTGGATTCTGATTTGTGATCACGAGGACCCCCTTTCCCCACTGATCTCTGAGTTTGCCATGACTCCTTGTTTCTTATGCCTCGGCTCTTTAGTGTGTGAGATACACGGTTAGACCTGGGATTTGCTCCTGTCGGTTGCCCCCGATGTTGCAATGCAGTTAGGATTGTGTAGCCTCACCGGGTGCTCCCCACTTGTCGTCAAAGCTTGTATTACCCACCCCCATTACCTTTGCAGTATGAGCACCATGTTTATATCTTTTGAGATATGTATGTAGCCCAAGAGGGCCATGAAGAAATGAAGAAAGGAAGACTTGAAGAAATGAAATGTAAATCAGGCTAAAAAGGCCTCTATGTTATAAATGTAAAATCTAGCCAAAAAAGGGCTAAGTATGAAACTCATTGTAAAATCCATGCAATGTGTTTATGAACACACATGGATTCTGGTCAGCTATACATATCAACATTTGTAGTGGTTATTCCTCACCTAGTCCTGCGGGACGAGGAGGTGAGAAGGAGCAAAGGACAAGCTCAAGATTGCCCCCTAGAGTCTCATGTTACGGTTTGCCGGACACCTAGTTTGGCAGCTCTAGAAAAGAACCTCACGGAGTCTTCGGATACGGATGTGAGTTGTAGGATACTTGTTAGATGACCAGTGGTGGTTTCCCTGCACTATACCCATTTGTGAACCTCCGCCCTTCCCCGTGTTTTGTCATGGTATACTTACCTCAGTGGACCTCGCTTTCCCGAGATGTCTAATGGTCACACGATCTTTATCCTCATCCTCCCATATCTTTTACCTTGTTGTCCACATCACCTAGAGTCAGCAAGGTGGTCAATTCTATGGAGGTGTATAGCATTCTAATCTTTTGGAGGTGGTGGGCCCACTTCACCAGGGCCTTGTACTATTTCGAGATTTAATGAATTTTTTATCACCATGTTATCATTTATTGCTTAGTAATGTACTAACTTGTTTAATTGAGCCTTGTCACTTCATGCTTGCATACAGGTTTCAGCTAGCACTATAGTTGACCAAATTTGACTTAGTCAAACTGGGTTGACTAGGCCAAAAATGGGCCCGAAAAAATGTTGCAATCGGAATTTCGATTTCGATCATTTATTATCTACAGGGGTTCCATATGAGCATACAACTGACGGAATTGCAAAACATTGAACCAGTTGAGAGATTTTTAATTATTATTGGTCAACTTTGACCTGTTTTAATTAAAAATCATGGATTTGGGGCAAGTATTGCCAAAGTGATGGATCGGGGTCGTTCAAGTGGTCATCCCTACTACTTTTGGAGTCCACGATCACATTGCAGCAGATGGTTCGGCAACCCGGGCAATAAAAGTGGGTCAAAAGCCCAATTTTCATCTTCAGCCATATAAACCAGCAGAAAATACATGGAAATCAGAATTTTGACTAAGGCAACTATAGGCAAATGGCAAAATCAATGGTTGGCAATGGTAAAGGTATTTCATAAGGTAATTTTGGTATGTTTTGACATTATATTTGATGGTTGCGGGGCCCTCATTTGCCTAGCTCACCATGGAGGTCGATTTTGGCCCATAGGGGCGTTTTTCTCTCTAGTGGGGAATTCGATTTGCTTGATGTTGATGGTGGGACCCTTCTTGTATGTGGTTGGGGGGATAAAACATCCCATAGACACCCCCCAACTCCACCTTGTATTGATGTATGGCCCACATGGGCCCCTCTCTATCCACTAGTGCGCTCTCTTGGGGCAATTCACACCCCCCTCTAGGGATTCATCTCCACCATTCGATTTTGTGGATGGGGAGATGATCTCAACCCTCCATTTTGGGGGGAAACCTATCTTGAGAGTGAGCCATCTCTATAAGAGAATGGACTCACCTCCATTGTACTTCTTCTTGGCATTTTCGACTTGCACTTGATAGAGAGAGAGACATTCCATTTTCAGCTTGATACTTGGTGTTGTGGAGTTGATCTTGTGGTGATTGATAGCTAGTGTTGGATGCATTGTGGAGATATCTTGTGTTGTCTTTCCATATTTGTTGGTTGGTTTTTATTTGCAGCATTGGTGGCCATTTGAAGAAGGGCACTATACTTGGAGCAGGAGCTCCACTCTAGCTGTTTTCTTCGAAGTTATTCACAAGGGAGTTGTAGTTTGCTTATTGCTATTCAATTCTCTCATCTTTCAGCCATTTATTTGCTGTTGTACTTGTTTATTTGCTGCAGTTACTGATTATTTCTTGATTGTGGCAGGTGCCCAGGTCGCCATTGGCATCCAGTCGCTCCTCATGCTCAAGGGAACACGCAGGCTGCTCCACATTTGATCTTCTGGGCTAGTCTTCACTCAAAAGCTCTTCACTTCACCATTTTACCAGGTGCTCTTCATTTCCTTGTCTCTTCTTTGTCATTTTCACTGTTTTGCTAAGCTGCAACCATCAAAAATAAACCCTACAATTATAAAAAATTAACTTCCCACCGTTAGAATCTTTTTTTATCTAAAACCCAGTAATGATTTATGCTTAAACGCCCACATCTCAAATTTCATTGCAATCCGACTCCATATGCCCATAGAACTAGGCACTAGTCCTTCACCAATTTTGCCCTACCTGGGCAAAACTGTCAAATCTGGTTTTTTGGGTCAACTTTAGGGTTATGGGTACTCTTTAATCTGCTCCGTAACGTCTTTTTACCTTCAGGTACCAAGTATCAGCAACTGGAAGTGCTTAAAAACGTCTTTTTTTACTGCCATAGGTCCATTTTTCTACTGTTTAACCCATTCCCCTTGGGCTGTTAATTTCATTGCTTGCTGGTCTGTTTTTTTGGTGTCTTAAATCAGCCATTTAATCAAGTTCTAATTGCTGGAATATGTGTTTAAATTGCTTATTCATCTTTGCCATGTATTACTAAATCATAATGAGCTTCATTCCCCATAGGCAGGGTTCCTATACACTCTTCTAGTAATTTTCTGTTCGCTGATTTATTTTCCAGCCTTATAATCTTTCATTAAGTCCATCACTTGTATGTGTAATCAGATCTGAATTGGTTTCTTCTAGTACATTTTCCCATCCAGAGTCTTGATTCCACCAGGCTGGAGGATTTCTCACACTTAGTCATCCATTCTGTCTTCACTTTGTTTATCTTTTGGGTTTGGGTGTCTAATTGTAGAGTCTCAACCATCACTGGTTGAGTGGGGTCTCCCCCCTGACTTGGCTACTGGCCACGTCTAAAGCGACTGTAGCCTTGTCCGGTGTGACTTCTGTCCCTTGGACGGAGGACCTGGCTACTGTTTGTTACACCTACCTGGCTGTTCACCTCTACCATCCCTATTGGGATACATACCACAAGCAGCTAGAGTTTGTGTGATAACAGTCTCCTACTTTATCTTCATCACATTTCCCTAGGAGGTCTAGATTGGGTTCGCTAGCCTTCATTGGCTAAGTTAGGGTCTCCCCCTTTGTCTTGATTAGGCTTGATCTAAAATGAAGAGTGCCTCGGTTAACGTGACACCCAACTCCATTGGGAACCATGGCATCTCTTGGGTCACCTCTTTAGTTGCCCAACACCTCTACCGTCCTGGATAGGATAACCTTTAGGGACAACTACAAGTTGTGTGATAACATTTTTGGCGTCGTTGCCGAGGAGGTAGAAGCTTACCTCAGGTATCTGCGAGTATCCATGTGTAATTCATATCTTATCGCATCCGGTCTTGTAAACTAGATGGTTATCATTTATATTCCTAAATCATTCATAACCATCCATTTTCACTCATATCTCCTTGCTTATTCACAACATATATTTTGGTAAAAAATAACCTAAGTCTACCTGGCGACTCCATTTCGTGACTCCACTGAGAAACGAACCTGTTGCCGCCTAATACACACCTGGGGGGGGCGCGGCAAGAAACCTTCAAGCCACTCAGTGTGTCCTTGGGGGCAAGTGAGAGTCAAGTGTTGTCACTTGATTACTCGACTCCTCCGTCTAGGCTTACTCGTAGCGAACCAAGGGGGGTGGTCTCTATGAAAATTAAACTAAGGCTTTTAATCTACAACAAAAGTAAAAGTCTATTCTAGGAGTTAAAAGATAATGAGATGGAAAAATAACAACTTAGCATTGCTCGCAAATTAAATCAATCAATTAACCCCACACAAGATAGATATGCATTCACGACATGTATGATCGAAACTTAAAACATGGAAAATTAATGACCAGTGCCGAGAATGTGAAATGCATGCGATTGCTGCTATGTAGGGTTGCTTGTGTGGTCTCGGTGAAAGTATTGCAGTGTCTCAGTTGGTAAATTTTAAGATTATTTAAATGAGTGGATTAAGGAATGGGTTAATTCTTGGTTTGGCCCAACCAGATCTAGCTCTTTGGACTGAGTGCTTTAGCGGCTTAACCGAGTGTCCAACTAGGCGAAGATAAACCTTCTTAAAGTATCCTGCTTACTCTACAGTATACACCCATGCAACCTCCCGACTCCACTAAGAAAGATGAGATTGGATTGTCCTATTAAACTAAGTACCTTGCACCCGTTTCTGATTGGTCTAGCTGTTCCGACAAGCTGCAGCGGCCAAGAGCATACTTTGGGCTTGGTGCGTTGTTCGTTTTATTAAAATGTGTGAGTGGATGATTAACTAAACAACAACCCAAGAATATCTTTTCCTCGCACCACAAAGTGATGGGGTACTTCAGTAGAGCAAGGGGTTAATTTTAGAATTATATTTTAAGAACAGTTGTGTGATTGAATAAAACACATAAGCATATAACGAGATGATAGATGAGTCCTCGGAGGACGTTGTGTGCTTGAGTGAGTTGTTTAATTACTATTGCTCAAATGAAACTAATCTAAAACGAAAAAAGTTAGAAAAAGCTGCAAAAATTTAAAAAAAAAATAAAAAGTGCAAATCTCCCCTAGGGGGATTGGGGTTAGGCGCTGGAATTGCCTGCTATGCTCTTTTTATTCTTTCAATTACAATCAAGAAATTCATATAACTACTACTTTCCCTTTATCATTAGGGAACAAGACAGTTTACAATAAAATGCGAAAGTGAAACAATGCTTGAACAATTGATTCACAAGGTGGTTCTGGGAGCTTCATGATGACTTTTCTGTGAGTTTTTTAACTCCAACCTGCTAAGAACATAAAACAGATCAGCGAGCTAAAGTTGATTAGAAATGACAATTAGAACACTCTAACACTTTAAGAGTGTTCTGACAATGCTACAAAATGCAAAAATGAAAACTAATGCAACTAGTGTGTAAAAACTTTTTTTTGGGCAATTTTTTGAGTCTTTAACTGACTTTAAATTAATTTTCTAATGTAGGACTGTCATGCATGCAAGAAATTCCAGCAAACTAAAAAGTTTGTGAAATGCCTAAAAACAACTAAGAACTTGTTCTTCTTCTAAATGCAAACTAAGTCTCAAAAAACTAAATCCAAATGATGCAGAAAAGTAACTAGTAAGACAAGCTAGAAAGCTTGCCTTGCTAGGGATCTTTGGCTGCCCTCTTTCAAGTCGCAAGCCAAATTACAAGCCTAACAATGCTAGATATTTCTTTTATAAGCACTTTTCCTTAGCAAAACTTAGATTTTTTGAATTAGGTGCAAGCTTAAGGAAACTAGATCTACTTCTTATGATATTAAAACTTGAAATCTAGAATAAAATAGAACCGTAACCAATTTAGATTAGAAAGATGGATCTTGAAGATGAACCCTTGGGGGTTTGAGCATTAATTTTGGTCAATGGAGTTGTTCCCTTGAAGGACCTGAGAGATGGAACTTTGTTCGAAGATTCTAGAAGACGAGCAAGCTAACATGCTTGGTATTTCCTCCAATGTAGGTTACCTACAAAAAGATCTCACAACACTTGTACAAGGAGATTATAAATACCCGTGTCTGCAAATAAAAAGAATAATCGAAGATGTAAGTTCAAACAAGAATCTATATATCTTTGTTAATCCTTCTACCATTCAACAACAACAAATAATCTATAAAGCATTACCTGATGTTCTTACTTAAATTAATTTCCTTCCAAAGACAGATCTATCTCAACAATATATAAGACATGTGAAATCAATACAGATTACCTCATAAGCAAAGCTTAACACATCACGCCTCCACAGAACACTTTAGGACTAGCCTCCAAAGCCTTATTTTATTACTCAAATATTCGGAAAATGATACAACAATATCAGAGCAGAGATTCCACCTTCAAATGCCAAAATAATGGACCAAAGCTGCTCAATAAATAGCACAAGGCAAGTAGCCTGGTAAGGAGACAAATCCTTGATTGTAGAGCAAGGCAAGCTCTCAGCTAATGGAGATGCCTTACATTACTTGGAAAAAAACACATGAAATAGAAGATGTCGTGAGGATGGAGCTGCTGGCCCACGCATGAGGATGAGGGCGAGTGGATGTTTCCAAGTTTTCGTGGATGGTGTGCTGGGTGGTTGACTTAGTTTGAAATATTTCCATATGGGTGACACCTCCCAATGAGGTGGGAGCCCACAACTTGAAATCCTACTAACCAAACCGAAATCTGTTCATGGTTGCGTGGAGTAAAATGGCCCACGTGAAGGTTGGGATGGCACATATGCTCAAATGAGGAATTTCCACTTCTTAGTTGGATGGTGGGGCTGGTTGGAGTTTTAATCGAAGCTTGCCCATATGGATATGCCATCTCACAATAATGGTAGGCGCCCACCGAAATAAATCAGTCTCAAACCAATCCGTATGGCTAGGTAAAGAATGCATGGCCCACATGAAAGAAGTTTGTACGGTTTCGATATTTCAAAACATGTCTTTCCACTTTAATAATTCAGAACCTATGGTTTGAGATATAAATTAAAATATCCACCATATGCTTACTTATCCTCCAACCAATTCACTCACGGCCAAGTGCAGAAGGCTGGCCCCACGTGAAAGATGAAGGGTGATCCGTACAGTTTTTTTAAATGCTTCAAACTTTAAATTAGCCCACCACTCTCATGCTTTGATACTTTTATGAAGTCGCCCACCTTATTTGACTAATGCCATGTCAAATATCATGTGCCAAATACTTCTTTTTTAAATATTTTAAAAATTGGGCTTGGTGCATTTTGATGCTCTTTTAGCATTAAAGTGCCATTTTGTAGCTCTGATAGGCAAAACTGCTCCACGGGACGCCTTGGTCGCCCGAAACATAGGAAAATTGGGTACTAGGGTAAAGAGGATGCTCTGAGCTTGAAAACGAGCATCCTTGTGCCAAATTCCGACTCCGAATCACACTTTTATCAACCTTTGAATTTTTTCATTTAAACCATAAAAAATGGCTTAAAATGCGAAAAAGAAAAATTCTCGGAATTGACTGAAACTTCAGGGGGACCTAATACATGACCAAACGACAAAAACCTAGCGTCTAGCATGTTTATAAACGTTACAAAATGGGCTCTAATGATCCCCTAAGGCCTAACCCCCACTTTGGGCATTCCAGCTTTGGAGGTGGAGGAGAAAAACTCGTCGATTATACTCTGCTAAAGGCAAAGCATAATTGACAAGGGAAAAAACTCCGTGGAATACCTTCTTTGGTTGTCAAGTCCTAGGGAACCGAGTTACTCAAAGACCACCATGCTAGCTCACTTTATTACAAATCCCATGGGGCACGGTCATGCACTAAAAAAACTAAAAAGGGGCCTTGAACAGGCCAAACTTGGAACTTCTGAACTCTGAAAGACCACAAGTAATTGTGCAATACTGGTGGCTCACTGAAGTCCAACTAAAAGTGCAACTTTAGGTGGTAACAGAACCCATAAGAAAATGTCTTCTCAAAACAGCCTTATTGCTCAAATGACCATGGAATTTATGTCAAATATATGTGAAATGGTCACCAACATGGCTCTCTTCCTTAAAAATCAAGATGAGGATCTTAAGAAACGAGACCAGCGAACCAATGAAATGTTAAGTGCTATCTGTAACAATTCGGTCCCTCCAAAGAATAGTTCCCCTAGACCTCAACAGCATAAGCCAGTTGACCAACAGCCTAGTAAGATGGTGCGTCCTAACAACCAACCTGTGCGAAGAATCATGTCCAAACCTTCAAAGCCTTCATCTGAAATAATGTCAAAAAGTGGAAACAATCCCAATCCTGGTCAAACCCCTTTAACTAAGCAAAAGCAAGACCAAGAAATCAAGATTGATCTTCCTCGTAAAGCCAATACACCTAAAGCAACATTATGGAGAAAACAACCAGGGCCTGATAAGGTGAAGAATTCTCCAATCATAAAACCCTGTATCCAAGATCTTACTAGAACAAATGTTCCTAGCGAGTTAACCAATTCCTCTGCCTTAGTCTCTTTGAAGGACCTGATTAAAATCCCTTCTGTCAAGTATGACATTATGAAATTTTTGGGTTTGAATGTAAATGAAAAAGATAAGGAAAACCCCTACAACTTGAACATCAACATCTCGGGATTCTTGTCCAAAATGAACATGCCTATTCCTTTCTATGAGATTTTCAAAATCCCCTCTTTTCACAAAAGGGCTACCAACCATTTGGGAATCCAACCAAAGAACAAATTAACCAAGCAAGTTCAACTCGAACCTAAGGATTCCCCTGTCATGATCCAAAGTGTGTCAGGTGACAACTTTGGAGGGTGCCCTCCTTTTTACGTAGCCTTACAAGTCAATGGCTTGATATTACACAACTGTATGCTAGATTTAGGAGTTGAAGTCAATGTTATGCCTCTTAGAGTCATGAAACAACTCGAGTTGATGCCCATAAGGCCTTACAGGAATGTATGTGGTATAGACTCTAGAATAGTGAAAGCCATTGGGATAATAGAAAAATTGCCAGTTAGATTGGTTGCATGTTCCGACATTGAGCTTTCAATGAACATCCTAGTCTTAGATGTCCCTGATGTCTAGGGAATGCTGTTATCTAGAGAATGGTCGGCTATACTAGGAGGAAGTGTGCAAATGGATCTCACTTATGCCACAATCCCAAACGGAAAGGGTTCATCTATAACTTTATTCAATGAACCACCTATGCAAGAGCATGTAGAAACACTTGAGCACTTGTTTACTGAGGCAGTGTATTCTAGTGATGAAATTGGAAACTTCATGGTTTTGGCAAATTATTGGGAAGAAATAAAGAAACACCCTTTCCCACTAGATCAAGTGTGGAAGATGCATTTTGACGGGGCTCGTTCTCGACATGGTGCAGGGGCTGGGATTGTTTTGACTTCACCATCTGGAGAAGAAAGCCTATTTTCTTTCCGCTTGGAGTTTGATTGCACTAATAATGTAGTTGAGTATGAAGCCTTACTTTTGGGATTGGAAATTGCTTGAGAAAGGAACATTAAGTCTATATCTATCATAGGTGATTTCAACCTCATTGTATCGCAAGTTAAGAATCAATTTGCTGCAAAGAACAATAGACTTAGAGGTTACAAAAATGCAGTTTGGGATACCATTGAGTGTTTCGATGCCTTCGGAATTAAGGCAAGTCCCACGTGAGCAAAACACTTTAGCTGATGAGTTGTCTGTTATAGCCAGTACCCTCCAAGCCTCTAAGTCTTTGAAGCAAAGAAATTGCAAGGTTGAATTCTTATTCAAACCCTCAGTCCCCGATAACCAAGACTATTGGCAAGTTTTCGATGATGATGCTCAAATCATCCAATTCCTGACTGCTTCTCAAGCCCCCGGGGTTAATTTTGAAGATCAACTAAAAGGTAGTTCTATAGAGGGGCATGGACATAACAGAAATCACTTTTCCTTTAGAGAAAAACTTTAGCAGGCATCATGAGTTTAAGTGCAGACGATCTGAACCAATTGATGAGGTCATTGAAATCAATATTGGTTCCTCTTGCTCTCCAAGAATGATTAAAATAGGGAAAAATGCCTCTAAGGAAGAAAGAAGGAAAATTGAAGAATTAATCAGAGAGTACAAGGATGTCTTTGCGTGGACTTATGATGATTTGAAAACTTATGACCAATCTGTTATTGAGCATACTATTCCTCTTAAGGAAGGAGCTAAACCTTATCGTCAAAGGTTGCATAATGTAAACCCTAAGTTAGCTCCTTTAGTCAAAAAGGAATTGGAAAAGATGTTAGCAGCAGGTATCATTAGGCCTGTCAGGCATACAACATGGGTATCTAATCATGTGGTTGTAAGAAAGAAAAGTGACGAGATTAGGATTTGTATTGACTTCAGAAACCTAAACCAAGCTTCGCTAAAGGATAATTACCCTTTGCCTAATATGGAAAATTTATTGCAAAGTGTAACTGGTGCTGGGTGTTGTCTTTGCTTGATGGTTTTTCGGGTTATAACCAAGTCCAAATTAAACAAGAAGATCGTGGAAAGACTACTTTCACCACACCCTGGGGAACATATGAATATATCTGAATGCCATTTGGCTTGCTTAATGCAGGATCAACTTTTCAAAGGGCAATGGATCATGCATTTGAGGATTTAATTAGTAAGATTATTGTCATTTATCAAGATGATTTAACTGTGTTTTCCAAAGAGAGAAATGACCATGTGAAGCATTTGAAGAAAAATTTTGATAGGTGCCGAAAGTTTGGAATTTCTTTAAATCCTAAGAAGTCTACCTTTGGTGTTGATGAAGGGAAGTTGTTGGAACATAATGTCTCTAAAGAAGGCATCAGAATTGATCCTGAAAGAGTGCAAGGAATCCAAGCCATAGCCCCACCAAAAGATGTTAGCTCCTTGCGATCATTTTTTGGAAAGATAAACTTTGTGAGGAGATTCATCCCTAATCTAGCAGAGTTGGCAAAGCCATTAAATGCCTTGTTAAAGAAAGATGTAAAGTTCGCCTGGGATAATAAGTGTGCAGCCTTATTTAATTCTTTGAAGAAAGCTATCTCTTCTACCCCGTTTTAGTATGTCCTGATTATAATAAGGAATACCTGATTTACTCATATGCTTCGGAGGACACTATAGCTGGTGTTTTGTTACAAAAGAATGAAAGTAATCATGAGCAACTAGTTTCCTTTATGAGTAAGAACCTTAAAGATGTCGAATTGAATTATACAACCACTGAAAAGCAAGCCTATGCTTTGGTTAAATCCCTAAAGCATTTCAGGACATACATAGGATATTCTAAGATTTTGCCTTATGTCCCGTATCAAGCGGTTAAGGATGTATTATCTCAACATGATGGTATTGGGGTTAGAGGAAACTGGATTTGTAGAATTCAAGAGTATGATATTGAGATCAAACCAATCAAGATAGTAAAAGGTCAAGGACTAGCCCAACTCTTAACTGAAACCAAAGCTCAATTAGATGAAGATCATCAAGTTTTAAATATGGTATTTTATATTGATGAAGATCATGAATGGTATAAGGACATTATCTATTTCCTCAAACATTTGCCATGTCCTAATCATCTCCTGGATCACCAAAGAAGAGCTTTGAGATTAAAGGCATCTAAGTATGTTCTGACAGAAGATGGCTTGGGATGGAAAAATCCAGATGGAATTGTCCTAAAATGTGTAAACCCTGACGAGTCCCAAAGGATCATAAATGAAATGCATTCAAGATTATGTGGAGGACATTATGCGCCTAGAACTACAGCCACTAAAATCATGAGAGCTGGGTATTATTGCCATCTTTGTTTAAAGATGTGCATGCTTTTGTTACAACTTGTCAAGAATGTCAATTCTTCTCAGGAAAGCCTAGATTACCCTCTTTGCCTTTAACCCTAGTCATCGTAGAGGCACCTTTTCAGCAATGGGGAATGGATTTTGTTGGTCCTGTTGACCCTAGATCTTCTAATGGATATAAATACATCTTGACTTGCACAGATTACTTCACCCGCTGGGTTGAAGCTATCCCTACTAAAAGAGAAACAGCATAAGTGGTGGTTAAATTTCTAGAAGAGAACATAGTCTCCAGGTACAGTTGTCCTGTGAAAATCACAACTGATAATGCCAAAGCTTTCAGCAAAGAAGAGATAGTCTCCAGGTACGGTTGTCCTGTGAAAATCACAATTGATAATGCCAAAGCTTTCAGCAAAGAAGAGATGACAGCATTTTGCTCCAATCATGAAATTACTCTTTCTCATTCCTCCAACTATTACCCACAAGGAAATGGTTTAGCCGAGTCTAGAAATAAGAATCTAATCCGACTTTTAAAGCGAATGATGGGTGAAAACAAAAGGAGTTGGGATAACAAACTCAAGTATGCTCTTTGGGCAGATCGAACAACGGTTAAGAGAATAATTGGTAAGGCTCCTGTAGACTTCCCATCAACCTCCAGATCCTAATGTATGAACTCTAGCAACAATATTCTTTGGATCAAGAAGCAATGCAAGCCATAATTGATAAATTAGTTAAATTAGACGAAACCAGAAGAGAAGCATGGAATAAGATGGTTTTGGAGCAAGAAAGGGTGAAGGGAACTTTTGATCAAAGGAGTAGAAAGGTCCACTTTAGAGTAGGTGACATAGTCTTGTTTTGGGACAAAAATAAAGAAAAACCAGGGAATCATGGAAAATTTGAGAAAATATGGATGGGCCCTTATCGAGTGAGCAAGATAGCAGGAAAAGGTTTGGTGTGGTTGGAAACACTTGATGGTGATGAATTGGAATTGCCAGTAAATGGGGTATTGTTGAAACATTAGTACCCCCTTGTCCATGTGGGGTAAAGGCCCCTCTTGCCTGTTTAGAGTAGGTAGGTCTTCGAATAAGCTCACTTGAGCAGTAGGATTTGAGTGCCTTTTGTTTTGAGTTTCTTTTGAGTGATTTTCCTTTTTGGTGACTCTTTTGAGTACTTCCTCTTTTTGATGAGTCTTTTGAGTGAGTTGAGTATGCTCCTTCCTAAGCCTTTCTCATCTCCTGCATTCACGGACTAGTCGGGATCAGGTGACAACACCTGACTCTTTGCTTGCCCCCAAGGTCACACCGAGCAGCTTCGAAAGATTTATGTTGTGCCTCCCCCCCAGGTGTGCATCTCGGCGGCAACACACAGCATCTTCCCAAAACCATAAGGGCAATCCTGCATGCATTCTTATACTCCTTGCAAGCTCCATGATTGTCTTGTTCATCCTTTCTGACACACCATTTTCTTGTGATGGTCTTGCAACCATCTTCTCCCTATGATTCCCATGGTATGAACAGTAACTATCAAACTCCTTACTACAATATTCACCTCCATTATCTGATCTGAGACACTTTAACCTTTTTCCTGTCTCATTCTCAACCAAAACTTTCCATTTCTTAAAAATATCAAAAACATCAGATTCTTGTCGAATGCAATAAACCCAAGTTTTCCTAGTTGCATCATCAATAAAAGTAACATAATAATGAGAGCCACCAAGAGATGATACCTAAGTCGACCCCCATACATTTGTATGCACAAGCTCGAACTTTTCACTCTTATTTTTCTTCCCAACTCGGAAAAATCTTACTCGCTTTTGTTGTCCATAACCACAGTGCTCACAGAAATCAAAATCAACCTACCTCAAATCTAGCAACAGATTCCTTGAGTGGAGAATCTGCATCCCCTTCTCACTCATGTGCCCAAGCCTATGATGCCACAATGTTGTATCTACCCCTGTAGAAGCTAAATCAATAGAAGAGATAGCATTATCGGTACATAAATACAACGTACCTACCTTCTCTCTTTTTGTTATTACCATTGAGCATTTAGTGACCTTCCACGAATTGCCTGTAAATGTAGATGTACAACCTTCACTTCCCAACTGCCCTGTTGAAATTAGATTTCTTCTCAAGTCATGATGTGCCTTACCTCTTTCAACACCATTGGTTTCCATTCTTTAACTTTAACTGTATGTTACCCTTTCCAACAATTTTACATGGTTCATCATCACCCAAATAAGACTATCCAAAATCACCTTGAACATAGTCTTGAAAATATTTCCTGTGGATGTGCCATTAAATGAAGCCCCCAAGTCTAATACCCAAGAATCAATAATATTATCTAATGAAAGGATTAAAGCATCTTGCAGCATGCCACCTGCTACATTTGCTTCCTAATTATTCTCTTGTTATCCATCTCCTTGTTTTCCTTTTAGAGACCTACAGTCTTTCTTTAGGTGTCCTTTCTTCCCACAATGCCAGCACTCTAGCTTCCCTAGTCTGGATTGGGATCTTCCCTTCTTAGACTTCCCATGATTCCCTAGGCCCTTTCCTCTCTCCCTTTGTCTTCCCCTATTCTCCATTGTTACAGCCATACCCGATCTCTCACCTGTGCTTTTCCATCACATTTCTTCACTAAGGATACAACAACAACATCATCAAACCTTAAAGTGCTTGAACAAGAGACAAAATTACTCACAGCCATGACCAAGCTATTCCAGCTTTCTGGCTATGAGCACAAAATCAAAAGAGCCCTAACCTCATCATCAAAGTTTACTCCTACAGAACTAAACCAATTGTTGACCATGTTAAACTCATTTAAATGATCCACAACAAACCCACCTTTTAACATCTTCATATTAAATAAACGCTTCATAATAAATACCTTGTTGAATGTTGAGGGTTTCATACAGTTCTGTTAATGCCTTCATCAGATCCTCCATTGTCTTTTCTTTTGAAATATTGAAATCCACTGACGCTGCTAGGCACAGCCGTATCGTTCCTAGTGCCTTTATGTTAAGAACCTCCCATTCTTCATCCTCCATAGTCGTCGGTTTCTTTGCTTTTCTACCCAACAGTAGGAAAAAATCCTTCTGATATAGACAGTCCTCCATTTGCATCTTCCATAGCTTGTAGTTTTGGTCGTTAAATTTCTCGACCCTAAACTTTCATTCTTCCGCCATTACTCCCATTTGAACCAGGAACCCTCCTTTCCTACAAATTTATTATCCAAATAGACCTTCAACTCTGATACTAGTTGTTAGAAACAGGATCACAGAACAAATTATATTAGACAATGCTTTTTGGGAAAGTGTTGTGAAGGTTCAAAAAGTATGTGAACCAATTGTTGATATGCTTCGCATGGTTGATAGTGACACCCCTTCTATGGGTTTTGTTTATGAGGGCATGGATCGTTGTAAGGAAGCTATTGCAAAATCCTTCAACAATGTGGAAAATGAGTACATGGAAATATGGCAAGTAATAGATGAAAGATGGAAGATGTTGCACAGCCGTTTGCATGCAGCAGCTTGTTATTTAGACCCCAGTTTGTTTGGCATAGAAAGAAATGATGATCTAGAAGTCATGAGTGGCCTTTATGCAGCTATTGAGCGGTTGACTCCAGATCCAGAAGAATCTAGGAGGCTCAGCGAGCAACTTCAGGCATACAAGTCAAAAGAGGGGTTGTTTGCTAGTGCTTGTTGTTAGAGTTTGCACTTTAATTCAATTTAAAGTTAGATCTTTAAACTAAAAGATAGACAAGCACAGCAAAACACAAAAGACACAAGAATTTTCCTCGGGAAAACCATAAAGGAGAAAACCCCGCAACTTCCTCAAAAATAGATTCGTCACTAGTACAATATCAAACAAGATAGAAAAACCCAAATACAAGATGTCTTATGCAGCTTCTCTCTTTCTCCTCCAGCGATCTTGTCTTCTCTCTCACTTGATGTGAACTTGCTTGAGTGAGTGTGATGTACAAATGAGAGAGTGATCCTCTCTATTTATACTTTAAGTGTGAATGACCTAATTCCTCATTGGGGCCGACTTGCCTAACTGACTGGGTCGACCTGTCCTAGGGAGACTCAAAATACAATTTACATTTATCTTGTGGGGAGCTATTATTATTCCTCATTGGGGCCGACTTGCCTAACTGACTGGGCCGACCTGTCCTAGGGAGACTCAAAAATTTAAAATACAATTTACATTTATCTTTTGGGGAGCTATTGCCCCAACTTACAATGGAGGTTTTACCTCAATATTCTTGCATGACCAAATACAATAATGACATCCCCAAATGGAGGAAAAACATCTCCGACGTAGGTACAATAAAAGTACAATAATAATAAAATAATAATATACAAAAGAATATCTTCCGAAGCTACATTTACAACAACACTTGTTCCATAAAGAATAGGGCCAATATTCCTCCAAGAACATGGTGGAGTTATTATGGAGCTGCGAGCACAAGCACTTGAATTGCAATGTTTTGCAATTCGTGTTTTGAGCCAGCGATCAAGTTCCTCTCCTTGTGAAAGGAACTGGAGTAACTTTAGCCATATCCAATCCAAGAAAAGAAACAAATTGCTATCTAAATGATTGGAAGACCTTGTTTATGTTCGCAACAATTTTAAATCGGCATTAAGCAGTGTTGCCAAAGATTCATCTAGTCCAACTCGCCCAAGAAAAGAAACAAATTGCTATCTAAATGATTGGAAGACCTTGTTTATGTTCGCAGCAATTTTAAATTGGCTTTAAGCAGTGCTGCCAAAGATTCATGTAGTCCAACTCGCCCATGGTGTGACCCTATTCCAAGTGCAGAAGAAGATGATCTTGGAGTTGGCATGGATAGTGACAATACCGATGAGCCTATTGTTGATGATGATAGAGATTCACTTATTGATGAATCTGATCACAATTCTAGTGCCTTTACTAACCCATGTGCTCTTGATGATTTAGAACTTTATGATGTTACAAGTAGGCCACAAGCATAGAAAGTGTGACCATGTTTTAAGTTTTGTGAAACGGTTTCAAGCTTTCAAGGATTATAAGTATTTGACATTATGGACTTAAGTAGTTGACATTATGGACTTCCTTTTAATTTGATATTTGAAGACTATGTTCTCTTTCATTTTGTATTTTGTAGTTGTAGCATGTATTTACATTCTAATTTCTGATCATGTTTTAGCCATATTTTTGACAAAATTTTGTTCATGTTTTAAAATATTAAATATGTTCTCTTCATAGTTACTGGATTCGGCCCTAGGCATAAGCGCACCCAAATCAGATTCTTCCGAATCGGATTCTTCCACCTCATTTTGACAAATCTAAAGCTGTTTATGTAGGATAAATAGATGATAATTAGGGTTCTGAATCCCCGATTCCTAATTTTGCGGTGAGTGTCGCACCCGTATCAGATTCTTCAGCCGATTCCGATCGCACCCACAGTTCGTGTAACCTTGGAACTTCTCTTTCATTTTGTATTTTATAGTTGCACTATATGTTTACATTCTAATTTTTTATCATGTTTTAACTTTTAAATATAGTTTTGACAAAATTTTGATCATGTTTTAAATATAGTTTTTTTGAGTGAATTCTTATCATGTTCTAAATTCTATTAGCTGATTATATTGACAACTAATAGCTGTTTATTACTACAAAATTCTGCATATGGTTTAATTCTTGTTGATTCTAAATTTCAAATGATAATTATGATATAGCATAATATTAGCATTGATGATTGGATATTATATCATGATTAAGTTATATACATATGTTTATTGATCATGATTCATTGATTCTTAATGATATATGTTTGTTTACTTTGAATTTTTTATTTCTTATGTTATATTTTATTTAAAATTGTATATATATATATATATATATATATATATATATATATTTGAAATTTGTATATGGCCGAACCTAATGCCGAACCTCATCCGAAGGACCAAATTCAAACCCAAAACTCAAGGCTGCCGAACTCGAATTCGAACCCGAACCATGTGACTTAGGCTAGCATTTGTGTAGAGCTGGACCTAAGCAAATTTAAGCCAAACAAGATCGGTCCCAACAACATGATTGTGAGAATACTACCTTCAGATGTAGACTCTATCTAGAGATGAGTCATCTGAAAGATGCTTGTCCAAAAAAAGATATCCAATCATGTAGAAGAGATTCATCCTCCCAATGCCAAGGAAAGCCCAGCTGGATTACAAGGAGTCATTTGAAGGAAAATAGAAGTAGTCAGAGGAGGCAACCAAAAAAAGAAAAATAAACCAAACGATCCTAGATCATCTACTAGCAAAGAGGAAATTCCTATGCATATTCTTCTTCAAAATTCTACAGTTGGGGAAGAAGATACTAGAATGGAAGATTCAATATTAGTAGAACGAGTGAAGCAAGGAAATCCATCCATCAAAGTATCAGCATCAAGCTCCCATCTAAATGTAGAGCAAAGGAAAAAATCAAGGAACAATTCTAAACTTAGATATTACTATGTTCCACTCTTTCAGTCTTAAATGCCTAACAGGAATTGCTGTAACTCTGTTCTATTAAGATAAATTTGAATTTGTAAAACAATATATAGACAAAGGAAACAACATCCATATGCATCTACAACCGCTTGAGTACTTAACCACAGTTAGCCACAGATAACAACAATTAAAAATTCACCATGTTTAGACATGGTAAAAGTTTAATCATGAGATATTAATTAGCTGCACTTAACTGACCATATTCAGTTACAGTTAAAAACTAACCCACAATTAAATTCTGTCCATATATAATCCTCCGACCTGTTTTTTGTGTTCAAGTTGATAAATTGAGGACTTTATCATGGCAATTATTTGCTACAGGATAACTATACTAGAGTGTGTGTGTGTGTGTGTGTGTGTGCACGCGTGTGGTGTGGATTTATGTAAGTTTAAACAGAAGTCACGGATCTAGGTATTGTCTTGGCATAAGACTACCTTTTAACATGTTTAACCGACATTTTTCAAAAATTGGAGACTGACTGCTCTCAAAATCGAAAGAATTAACTAATGTAGTCTAAGTATGCAACAACACATTAATCACAAAGATTTCTGGTATTAAATATCATATCGACATTTGGACAAATATTTGTTTGACACTATTTTTCACTAATTTCCAGTGAGCATTAACTCTAACTACATTTGCAATTTAGAGCTGCTTCTTTCTATCTCACATCAGTACAGAGTATATGCGCTGTATCCTGGCAATTGTTTGTCAATGCCATGAAATAGTGCTAGCACGTCTGCGCAAATAAGTTTAAAGAGAAATCTTGAATCTAGGCGTTATCATCGCTTAAGCTTGACTGCTGTTAATGTATTTAACTGACATTCTAAAAAATCAGAGTGGCTTCTCTCACTAACTCATCTCTAATTTTTCAGGTGCAAAGCATTAGGTATGTATCAGTACTGCAGGTTAACAGAGTTTGCTACTATTTTCCTGTTATTCCCAATGCTTATTAAAGTTAAATAATACATGCAAGAAGATTATCGAGGGGTGCTTGTCTCTATCTCGCATCACTTACAGATTTTATCTTAACAATGTACATATGTAAAGTAGTGGGAAAAGTGAATCAATCACACCAAAATACACATGGAAAGAATATGAGATTCAATTTGTTTCCCTCTCAAACAATCCAAGCACGAATAATAGTAGGAAATAAATACCTTTGATATCCATATTATTGATTTGACAGCAACTTCCATACTTATTTGCATTATTCATAATACAAAATCTATTGCTACTGTTACTAAAAAGGCTTGCAAAGAAGGATGGGATAGTACACAGTGTGCAAAGGCACCAATAGCTGCAAGCAAAGCAGCATCAAACAGTGCACCATCCGCATCGAGACAGTATATATCCTGCATCACAGAAATGTATTATGCTCCTGTTGATATAGAATTATGCCATAATAATTTTCAGAAATTTACAACTGGAAAATGGTTGTATATGAACTTCATAATCCACATGCCGTAACCATCAGTTTCATGGTCTCTTTGTCCCAGATGCTTTCACCTAAACAGGGACCAAGATTCGCAAATGAACAAGATAGAGCTGCGGAGCAGCGAAGTCCCTGCCTATGTTGACTTGGAACACAGTGGTGAAATAAAGAAATCAATGCATCCACTAAAATTTGTATACACAATGAAAGTAAGTTTAGAATATCAAGTAGGGAGTTTCCATTTCTTTTGCCATTATGTTCAACAATGAATCAATTAGTTTGGAATCTAGTTTATGTTCTTGTAGGAGCTTGCGGACTTGAGCATGAATATTGGTCTTGAAGGCTCCATATACAAGTCAAACCAAGAGAAGAGGTTGTGGGAGTAGACCTTGGCTCTTAATTAAAAAGGACAAAACTAAATCACAAGTTTGTTGGAATAAATGTGTCATTAAGAGAGAGGATAAAGAAAAATGCAATAAATTCATTAAAATAAATACTCAAAACTATAAGGAAAGAGTAAAGCAAACAAAGTGCTAAAGAATGAAGCAAATATTATTAGATGACATGGTCTTATTAGGACAACCTTTGAATTAAAGCCTACCCATGGTTCATCCATTTGCAAATTTGTTTAGAAATAAATTATGATATACCTTATCAAAATTTCAAAATGAATAAGTATTGTAGCTATGTGTATTTTGAGCCATTAATCGTCTAGTCATTTTGAGCACCAAAACAACATTTCTCTCTATATATGTACTTGATTTGGTAGTGTTTTAAAAGTGTCCAAAAAAGGTTAAGTGAAATGTATACCTAATAGCACCTTTGGAAGACAACATACTACAAAACATGGTCATTGATCAAGGGCATGCAAAATTCTACAAAGATTACAAGATCGTGATGTAATGTAGAATTTGGGAGGATGAAAGGAAGAGTATTAAGGATATAATGAAACTTTGAATAAGGAGGATAGTAAAAACAAAGTCTGAAGAAGAGAAGCCAAGAAACTTTACAAGCATATAAATGCTAAAGTAGAAAAATCTTTAAAAAATATGTCCAAAATAGAACTCCGCCGTATTGTGTTGAATTTGTAATGAGAGATGTCCCTTTGCTCCATGTTATTGTGTTTGTCATGGGGGGGGGGACAATGTAATGTTACTTTAGTCATGTTACGTTAGTGAGTTAAGTGACTTTATAAAAGTGAGTTAAGCCTATGTACTTTAAGTTGTCACTTTATGAGCATTTAATGACTTTATGTGTATATTAAAGTACATTTAATGTGGGCCCTTAGATTAGATCTAATCCTAGCCATTAAAGAAAAGTATGATAGGGTTAGGGTTGTTTTAGGGTGTTAGTGAGGCTTTTAGTTATAAATACATGCCTTGGGTCTCATTTGAAAACACAAGGAGATAGAGAGAGAGCTGTAGCTTGAGTTTTGAGAAGAAGAGGAAGAGCTTTTGAGTTAGCAAGTCAGAGGCACGGTTTCCAATGAAGAGACAGTCCGTACAGTCTGCTTTCAGCTTGCTTGAACAGCTGAAAAACACACTGTAATTTCCAAACAAGAGGTGCAGATTTCGAGAGCAGACAGAGGCAAGATTTTTTAGGGTTCCTGCTCTGTCAGATCCGTACAGCACGGGCTGTACGACTGTACTTCAGTACGGATTTCTGGAGCATTAATTACGGGCTGTACTGCTATGGTTTGGCACTGGACTTGGAGCTGAGTTAAGTTTTCTTCCTGTGTAATGATAAGTTATTTCTGTACTTTCTGTTGACTGAAAGAGGGCAGAAATACAGTCTTATTGTCTCCTGTAGTTGGCTGCTTGATTGCTTCAGAAATTCTCTTGTAGAATTCAGATTTGTGCTCTTCCTAATACAAAGTTACAAACTATCTCTATGCTGGGTTTCCCCTACACTGGGGGTTTTGCCCTGGACATTTGTCCTAAGATCTAGTGTTCAAATCTTCATGAATTTCAGTGGTTGAATGTTCCTTAAGTATTTTTATTCTAAGTTTTCCTAAACTCAGCTGAATACTAATCTCTGTTGGAGCATTTAGATTTGCGATTTCAGCATTAGAGTTTTGCTCCAGATTTCTTCAAATCTCTACATGGTATCAGAGCACTAAGCTCTTGAAGTTTGTGAATCTAGTGTTTGCTTGAAACAGTCAAGCCTGTTGGGTTGAGCCTTTTGTTGGGGATCAGAGTAACAGTTTTATTTTCCAGCTTTATTCCATGACCAGTATCAGATTTGAGGATTGGTTAGATGGAGTGTCTAACTATCTTCAATGGAAGGTTAGAATATCTGCAGTTTTGAAAGAGAACAAAATCTGGAGATTTGTAGATTCCGTGGTAACCTTGCCCTTAGATCCGGTGTCGCAAGACATGCATGAGGTGCTTGAAGCTAGGTCTCAGAGAATCATCCTAGATGGGGTGAAAGACTGCCTTATTCCACATCTGGCGGAGAAAAAGACAGCGAAGGATATGTGGGATACCCTTCTAAATCTTTATGAAGCCAAGAATGAAAATAGGAAGATGGCCCTTCGTGACAAGCTGCATTGTGTCACAATGCCTAGTGGGGAAAGTGTACTCTCTTACCTGACCAAAGTTGCACAGGTAAAGGATGAACTAGCTGCTGTTGGTGATATAGTTCCAGACTCAGAATTAGTCCAGATAGCCCTGAAAGGGTTCACCAAAGAGTGGGCTGCGTTTTTCAAGGGTGTTGTGGCTCGAGAGAGATTACCAGACTGGTCCAGATTGTGGGATAATTTTACTCAGGAAGAGATCAGAGAAAGCTCTCTGAGTAAAACTGTTGCTAAAAATGAAGAGAATGTGGCCCTTGCTACCAAAGGCCATCAGAAGAAGAAGAGGGGTACTGTTGACATCAGTAAGGTAAGATGTTACTCATGCAACAACTTTGGACATTATGCATCCCAATGCCCAAACAAGAAGGGGAAGAAGGAGCAAGAGAAGGCAGAGACAGTGGCTGCTATTGCTGAATTCTCAGAGACGTTTGACAGAGAGTTTGTACTGGTGACCAGAGATTCGTGCACAGGGAGTAACAGCCATGGACTTGAGCACAGGTGGTTTGTTGACAGTGGAGCAACAAGGCACATGACTGGAATGCTGGAGGCATTTCACAATATCTACTATGGCATTGACAGAGGTCATTTCGTGAACGGTACTCAGGAGGTCAGAGGAATTGGGACAGTAGTCTTCCGGCTAGAGTTTGGTGAAACTCTTGAGATAGACTGTGTTCTATTTATTCCGGGGTTGAGAGATAACCTCATCTCAGTTTCAGCTCTGGAGGATGCCAGCATGGCATTGATTTTCAGACATGAGCATGTACTGATGTATAACATACATGTTCATCTGGACAGACATGTCTTTCTTGGTGAAAGACAAGACAGATTGTATCTGTTGAGAGGACAACATACACCGAGGGAATCTGGATGGCTTTCAGATTCCGAGGAGGAAGCCCAGAGGATTGACAAGGCGCCACAGAGTCAGTCTACAGTGCAGTGTAGTGAGCAGCATACTCACTCAGTTACCGGAAGGAGGCTCAGCTGGTATAAAGAAGTTGAAATGAAGCAAGCTCAGGCAGGGAGAGCAGATTCTCCATCGAGCTCAGATCCCAGAGCAGTTTGGCACAGATCTCCAGGTCAGATTCCAGAGTCAGAGGGAGCTGCTGAGAACGGTGACCCAGGTGGAGCAGAAGATGAACATGCCAGAAGAACTTCCCTCATTAAGAGAGAGTGTTGAATTTGTAATGAGAGATGTCCTTTTGCTCCATGTTATTGTGTTTGTCATGGGGGGGACAATGTAATGTTACTTTAGTCATGTTACGTTAGTGAGTTAAGTGACTTAAGCCTAAGTACTTTAAGTTGTCACTTTATGAGCATTTAATGACTTTATGTGTATATTAAAGTACATTTAATGTGGGCCCTTAGATTAGATCTAATCCTAGCCAATAAAGAAAAGTATGATAGGGTTAGGGTTGTTTTAGGGTGTTAGTGAGGCTTTTAGTTATAAATACATGCCTTGGGTCTCATTTGAACACACGGAGATAGAGAGAGAGCTGTAGCTTGAGTTTTGAGAAGAAGAGGAAGAGCTTTTGAGTTAGCAAGTCAGAGGCACGGTTTCCAAGGAAGAGACAGTCCGTACAGTCTGCTTTCAGCTTGCTTGAACAGCTGAAAAACACACTGTAATTTCAAGACAAGAAGCGCAGATTTCAAGAGCAGACAGAGGAAAGATTTTCGAGGGTTCCTTCTCTGTCAAATCCGTACAGCACGGGCCATACGACTGTACTTCAGTACGGATTTTTGGGGCATTAATTACAGGCCGTACTGCTGTGGTTTGGCACTGGACTTGGAGCTGAGTTAAGTTTTCTTCCTGTGTAATGATAAGTTATTTCTGTACTTTCTGTTGACTGAAAGAGGGCAGAAATACAGTCTTATTGTCTCCTGTAGTTGGCTGCTTGATTGCTTCAGAAATTCTCTTGTAGAATTCAGATTTGTGCTCTTCATAATACAAACTATCTCTCTGCTGGGTTTCCCCTACACTGGGGGTTTTGCCCTGGACATGTGTCCTAAGATCTAGTGCTCAAATCTTCATAAGTTTCAGCGGTTGAATGTTCCTTAAGTATTTTTATTATAAGTTTTCCTAAACTCAGCTGAATACTAATCTCTGTTGGAGCATTTAGATTTGGGATTTAAGCATTAGAGTTTTGCTTCAGATTTCTTCAAATCTCTACATATCGTTAGAGGTCCGACAGTGACAAAGCAGGGAGGGTGGATCACTTGTAATTTATCTTCAGAAGTAGACAGACAAATGACATAAGATGTAAATCTCATGGACTGGTAAAATTTGGTTGAAATTGAGAACAACACAAACCTTATAGCTTTGAAACTTGAACAAGAAACAAGTTGAGAATGGAATAGAGTATGAAGTTGCAAATTATGGCAATTATGGAGTAGAGTATGACGTCATGGATTTCATGCTTGAACTAACCATCCATTTAGAATATTTTAAGTAAATTTGGTAGTGATAAAAGGCTTAAAGAAAGCACACAAAAAAGTACAATCAGATACCTGCAAGTGTTTAATCTATGTTTCATTGGAAAACATGATACACTATACAAATACCCTCTTGTTAGGCCAGTATCCACATTAAGCTTGCCATTACATAAAAGACTATTTGAGAACTCATACTCAATGCTGCCAAGCAAATTAAACTACAAGATTTGTTTCGCTATGCACATCCTGCTTTGAGTCACAAGAAGAGACTATTATCGTGGGTGTTTCAAGCATGTAGGGAAGAAGTTGTCTTTTGAATCATTCTTACTAAATTCATTAGACCTCTAGAGATGAACAATTTGATGTGAAATAAGGTGGGCACTCTTTAGTCTGTTTTGATTCAGTCTAAAGGTTTTGTGTTTCAATTAATTAAACCATACCTTTGTGCAAACTAGCCATATAATAAGGAATTATTTTTACCAAGTCAATGTTTAAGATGCCCATTTCCTATAACCTTAGAATAATGAAAATGAAACCGGATAAAATCAAAATTGATTGCAAATGATACATATAAATATAAGATAAATAAAAAATAGAATATGCACATCCATACCTTTTAAAAAATAAGGAAATAAAACATTCTCTGAATGAAACCCTCTTAGGTTTTTAATTGAAAAGAAAACAAAAACAATGTCAAATGAAATATTTGACTTCATATACTAAACATCTCAATGAAACCATTTTCAAAGCATCTTTAAAGTAAACTTTCGTTGATAAGTGTTTAATTAACATATTCAAATATCTTTTCTAAATAGTTTAATAGACTTATTTATGACTCCCTTTAATGGTAATATATTATTAGTAAATAGCCATGTACAACGAAATTTCAAGGAAAAGAGCTTTAATTATGTTACCAACTATTTTGTACCATAGTTGGATTTCTTGTGAGCCGCCAAAGTTATGAACATGTTCAATGTTCATCGTCAGTGTTCAGAAGTCCAGAAGTCATTTGCAGAGCCAACTTTGGCCCCTTTGTAATATTTGCATGTCCAGACCCCCTTGGGGGAATTGTAATAAGTTGGTCTAAGCATGGTCTTTTTGTAAAAGGCTTGGCCTACCTTAGGTTTAGCTATCAAGGGGATACTCTAGAGTGTTTTTTCCTTAGGAATTATGCGTTGTGCTTCAGTGGCGTATAATTCCTAAGTTTTTCACTCACACCTCCAAAGTTGGAGTATTTTCCATGGTGGTCAAACCTTAGGAGGTTATTAAAGCCTAAGTGTATATATTTTTAACATGCTAGCCATTAGTAATGAGTCATATGGACATCCACTACGTCCTCTAAGAGTTTGAGTCAATTCCGGCAAAAATAATTTTTCCCGTAAAATTAGACCATTTTTTAATGGTTTAAATGGAAATTTTCAAATTTTAATAAAAGTATGGTCTGGAGGCGGAATTTGGCGTAGGGATGCTCATTTTCACATTCAGAGCGTCCTCTTTATCCTAGGACCCACTTTTCCTAGGTTTTGGGTGATTAAATTATCACTTATGGCATTTTTTCTTAAGGAGACGACAAAACGACACAGAAATGCTAAAAGTGCTACAAAATGGCACTAAGTCACAAAGTTAGAAAACCGAGAAACATGTTCAAAACATGTGGGAAAAGGTGGCAAATTGTTCTCTTATGAAAGGAAACTTAGTTAGGAGCATAAAGCATATGTTTCAAAGTGAAATCATAAGGTGGGCGATGATATCAACTTAAGAGATGCACCATCCTTCACGTGTGGGCGACTGGGCTCATGTGGTTGGTTTTCATTCGATGGAGATGTTTCCAAGGTGAAGAGGGGCGTCCCTCTCATGAGGTGGCAGCCATCTCTTCACATCAAAACAAGCAAGCATTAGTTAAAGCTCAGATCAAGCGTAAATCACTCCCATGATTGAGAGTTGCGCCCTCCTTGCCCTATTGGAGCCATGCGCAACCCCTCTCTATTATATCTCTATAAAATGAAGGTCCATTCCATTGTTTTAAAGATGGATGGTGGAACCTCTGCCCTTGTACTCTATATTGTAATACTCTTGAACAGAGTTTGAAGACTTTGAAGGTTCGTGGGGTGCAATTGATCTACTAATGTGCATGTGGTGCTTTTAATGAGGTGATATTGTGCTTGTTACTCTTCTTTTGCCATAGGCTTGTTAATCTATCTAGCTTAGAAGGCTGCTATCATCCCATGGAGCAAGCATTTGTAGTCTTCAACTTGCTTGTTTATGCTTTATCATTAGAAATCTAGGAGTAGCAGACAGTAGTCAGTTATACTCAATGTTCCCCCAAGTTTCCGGGACGCGGGGACGCAGGAGCGGGGAAACGCAGAAACGACATATGCAGAAGTACCCTGCCAAATTTTAGGAAACGTGGAAGGGTACGTCGGGGTCTTCAACATTGGGGACCCCACTGGGAATACTACAAAATTTATATTAGAATACATAAAATTTGAAAGTTGGAGCATAAGTCATTACAAACTTTAATTTTATAATCTAAAGGTTAATACAAGTTTACAACATACATCAAGTGAAATAAAATGAAATACAACCATACATAAGCTATAATTGATAAAACAAATTCGGAAATACAACCATATTGAACAGCGAAATGATATTGAGGCTAATGAGAAGGAAAATAGTGGACGGTGTGGCCCTTTGTCATTTAATTTTTTATTTTTTGATAAAAAAACTGTCAAAGGAAACGTGGGGACGCCATTTTTAGGAGGGAAATGTTTCCCTTCCGAGTTTCCTTGAGTTTCCTTCAAACGGGGACGTGGGGGGGACGTTTCCAATGGAGTTTCCAAGTTTCCGAGACGTGCGGGGGCATGGAAACGTGTTTCCTACCCTTGGGGACGCGTACCTGTGTAACACTGGTTATACTTATGCTCTCATAATTTCTTTTTATGAATCATACTAGATTTGATCTCGTTTGTGCAAGGTTTTGTAGTTGTGCAGGTCACCTATCTGAAGGAAGGAGTTGAGCTCAGTTGCATCCTCTTCTGCCTTCGGAACCTTTTTCGATCTAAGGTTTTGTTTCTCACAGGTACCTCTTTGTCTTCATACGGTTCAAGCTTGGGCTTGATTTTTCTCTTCCATCTCTCAAACTCAAACTTCACCCTCATTTCAGTTACTTTGTTTCTTTACAAGTAAATTGAATCTAGAAAAGTTTTATTATTCATCATTTACTTGTTTAGTATTAGATCTGAAGGAGCTTAAAATCTCCATTTTTAGTTTAGATCTGAATGTTAGTTGCTTTAGCACTTAAAGTATAAATGTTTCCTAATTTTTGTAAGTGCTAAGTTGTAGATTTTATGTGATTTTAGCGAACAAACACTAACGCTTAATAAATTTGCGGTTTGCTGGTTTTTCTTTTTCATTGTAGGAAAGCGGAGGAACTTGGGCGAATCTGGGAGTTTTAAGCCTCTAAAGAGGATCATTCCAACTCCTTGTACTTATTCGAACTTTTTCAGGCCTTTTTAAAGTCTCTTGAATCTCATTCTTACGGATCAAGGGCGCTCTCTGTCGGAGAGTTAAACTTGTAATAAATTAATAAAAAGGCAAGTGAGATTACGGCTCCCACACCCCCTTTCCCCATTTTGGTGAAGCATGTACCTGTCCCCTTTACTTTTTGCTTTAGATTAGTTATGCTTGATAGATTAGTTCTTTCAATTTTTTGCAACTAGATCTAGATTTTCTTTCAAGTTTTACTTTACTAATTTACTAACCCCCTTGCTCTCCCGAGTATGGTCTTTGACCTGAAAGAGATTCTTGGGTAGTAATTAAAAAAGGTTTGTTTTGTAACTTGAGTTGCTTTTCATTTTTTCAGTCTTTAAGGCTCCTTAAAAGTCTCTTGAATCTCGTTTTTGCGGATCAAGAGCGCTCTCTATCGGGGAGTTTAACTTTCTTAAAATCTCTTGAATCTCGCTTTTGAGGATCAAGAGTGCTCTCTGTCGGAGAGTCTTAAAATTGGAACAAATATTTCGCATGCTCCCCTGGTCTAAGCTTTGGGATATCAAAAGCGGTAGTTTTGAATTCTTTAAATTTTCCACATTAAGTCAATCCACTCAAACTAATAAAATCCAGTCCCCCATAACCAATGAAAATACGGCATTGCCTCGACTTGATCGAAAGTGGGGAAATTCCGTAAAGGAAGCGGGAACAACTGGGAAGCGACCTCAGGGCACCATTAGACTACATCCTTGTTGGTGTAATGTTGAACACACTCTTGAGACTCCGTTCCAGCCCACATGTCCTTGTGCGGAACCACTTAGAACAAGATCTGGACATATTCCCCGTATCGCAAGGTATATCGGGAATCCCCCTTTTCCCCTTAATCAAATCATCAATTTCATCACAAATAAAATCAACCAAGAACAATCGCACAACAGTTTTCACTACAACACTCATATATTTGGTGACTCCATCGGCACTGGTTTCAATCTTTTAGCAACAACATTTTTATGTTTGCTTATTATCAATCTCGCAATTTGTTGTTTATTTCATGCTGATATTATGTTGTGGATGTGCTTAAGTTAATTTGCAACAAACTTGGTTATATTCTTTCACTAATTCACTCAAAAAAAAAGTTAAAAACTCCTAAATAACACTCTTTCCCATCACTAAACATAAACTAAAAAAGCCTTAGAAACCTTTTTCAGTAGGGTCTACCCCCTTTGGCATTAGTCAGGAGTTTGCCTAAACGGAGGAGTCAAGATCAAGTGACAGCACCTAACTTGAGACTTGCCCCCAAGGTCACACCGAGCAGCTTCGAAAGATTTTTGCTGTGCTCCCCCCCAAGTGTGCATTTCGGTGGCAACAAATTCTATAGAATGCTTTGATATAATGAAAACATTTTACGGGACAAGCTTTATTTGAGAATTATAGAATGCTTTGATATAATGAAAACATTTTATGGGACAAGCTTTATTTGAGAATTTTCATCCTGTTGTGAGTCATAGAAAATTAGTATTTGAATCCTCTGATTGTGTATCAAAGTGGTAAATATTTGTGGTCGAACAAAAAAGATGATGTGTCAATAATAAAATAGTGTGGCATTTCAAATTTAAGGAAAATAATATTTATCTAAGTTACCAGGGTACCTGTACCCAGGGTTGGGGATGCGTACCAGTACCCGGCACACGTGTCGTCGTACCCAGTATGGGAATGGCTGCTTTTGGGCGTACCCAAAAAGTACCCGATACGGGCCAAAAGTACCTGGTACTTCTTAACTGCCAGACTGGTACAGGTACTCCAAAAATGACCAAGTACCTCGATTTTGGGTACTTCATGGGTACAGCCAGCCAACAAAAAGATGCCCGCAAACTTCAAATTTGGCATTTTTTTTAATTTTGAAGTGAGGAGGGGTAGGGGGATGGTGGGGCCCTCTCCCAAATACCTAAACCCAAGATTAAAGCTCAGTAAGAGCTCAACCCCATTCAATGTTATTTCTATCCATGCATTTGCATTGAAGAGTTGAGGTTGCGGCTTGCATTTGGTGACCATTTCAGGCTTTCAGCTGTCCATACATCCATGGAGTCAGGACCAATACCAATAGTGAACAGGGAGCTCAGCTTAGGTATGAGGAGGTGTTGTCCACTGTCCAGCAAAGAGGAGAAAGTCAAACAGTGACCAGCAGTGAGGGGAAACAAGACAGTCCAGCAGGCTGCACTGATATTTGGCAATTAAAAATTTGCATTTTATTTCCAGATTTCAAGTTTCAACTCATTTTTATTAATGCCTTTCTTTTCCATATTTCTCCAAAGGGAAAAAAAATGTTTTCAGGTAATCCACAATATCCACTGTGGAAACATGTGGAGAAGAGAAAACCAGAAAACGCTTCAGGAGGGACAGCCTTAATAAAATGTAAATTTTGCAAGGTCGAATGGAAAGGGACCTATACTAGAGTGAAAGCCCATTTCATGAATATTCCAAGGATGGGTGTTGAAGCTTGTACTAGAGGATCCAGAGGATCCCTCTAGACTCCCTAGTGCACAAAAGGAGCAACATAGGGCTGAGGATAAGGCAAGCAAGGCAATATCAAGGCTTCATGTTAGTGTGGATGAGACCAATGAGGATGAAATGCCATAGGATGATGAAGAAGTTCAGCTTGATGGTGAGCATGTGCCATCAAGATCATTAAAAAGCACTAAACCTGTACACAAAAGACCAAAACTTGGTGGCCTTTATGACATCTTTGATGTCAAAGGCCAGGAGGGTGTTGATCTTGCAATAGTAAGATTTTTTCTTACATGTGGGATTCCTTTCAATGCATCCCGCTTATCGTATTTTGAGCAAATGCTTCGTGGAATTAATGATGGACCTATGGGGTATAAGCCACCTACTTATGAGAAGCTTTGAACTGTGTTGGTGGACAGGGAGAAAAATTGTCTTGAGAAGACAATGGAACTATTGAAGGGATCTTGGAGTGTAGATGTGTGCTCCATTATCATGGATGGTTGGACTGGTTGTCGGAATCGTCCATTAATAAACATCATTACCTCTTCCTTATCCGGTCCATATTTTCGAAGGGCCATTGGTTGTTTTGGTCAAGAAAAGAACGTTGTGTTCTTGAAAGACCAATTATGTGATGCCATTGCGAAAGTGGGGCCAACTAATGTTGTTCAAGTTGTTATCGATGCAACTCCAGTTTGCAAAGCGGCTAGGATGATGGTACAAAAGATGTACAGGTTAGTGCCAACATACAAGTCTGATTTTTAGTTATAAGTATTTTTTTTCTAATTTTTAGTACTTAGTCATAAATCACTGCAAAAATCTAATTTTTTTTTTAATTTCTTGATGAACCTATATCTTTTGGACACCATGCGCCATGCATTCTTTGCATAATGCATTGAAAGATATTGGGAATTTTGAATCGGTTCGGCTGTTAATTGAGAATGGCTGTAAAATTCAAATGCTTATATGCAACCACCACCAATCACAAGCCATTTACCGCAAGCATGCCAAAATGGAACTTCTTAAGTCGGCGAACACCAGATTTGCAACTTACTACATTTTGCTTAGGTGGATTGTGGAGATGAAGGGGGCTTTAGCTGCCACAGTTATCAATGATATGTGGGAGTAGTGGAAGCTATCTACCTCAGATGCAGCTGTAGAGGTGAAGCAATTGATATTGGATGATCAGTTTTGGGTTGATGTAAAATTTGTTGTGGAATTTGTAGAACCAATATGTGATATGCTTCGCTATGCAAACACAGATGGTCCATGATTGGGTGAGATTTATGAGAACGTGGAATCTATGTGTGAGAGGATCAAATCCATCACAGACAAGAAAGATCATACTCTATGGGCACAGTTTCAATCATTTATACATGGGCAGTGGAATAAATTGAACAGTCCATTTCATATGGCAGCTATGCAATTAATAACAAAATGGTATGATCCCACAACAGGAAGGAGGCCTTTTTCCCAAGATAGAGAGGTGGTTAAAGGGTTTATGACTGTAGTTAACAAACCAGATTCCAGGGGCAACATACACCAGTAAATTAAAATACACCAAAGGGCAACATGCGCCAGGCGGCAACATGCGCTAGGCGGCAACATACGCTAGGAGGCAACATGTGCTTTGTGTGTTGGGGAAGTTTCCTCAAACCCCTCATGACCTTTGTGTCTTTTTTTTTAACTTCGGCCAGATTCCATGCTCTACATGACCTCTGTTTTTTTTTTTACCTTCGGCTAGATTCCACGCTCTAAAGGGCCACCCTAGGTTGGGTGGACTTTTTATGGTTTTACAGAAGAGGCCACTGAGATACAATCTCAATTTGCCCAATTTTCACGTGGGTGAGGTGTCTTTGCTTCACATGTTGCTTTGGCCGATAGGGGCAAGAGGAAGGATCCGATTGATTGGTGGTGGCTTCATGGTGTTGATGCTTCTGAGTCGCAGCAATTTGCAATACAATTACTTGGCCAAGTAGCTACTTCCTCATCTTGTTTCTGTATTAATTTTTGTAATTTGATTAATTTAATTTAGTAATTTACATTGCAATATACATAGTACATACTTAACATTGCCTTCCCACACCAATTTTATTGCAGGTAGCTAGTTTCTCAACATGTCAGAGGAATTGGAGCACTTATGGTTCCATCCATTTAGTGAAGAGAAACAGGTTTGGGTCGAAGAAGGCAGAGAACCTAGTCTACATTCATAGCACACTTCATCTCATATCTCGAAAAGACCTAGGGTACAAAGAGGGTCCTTTCAAGAGATGGGACCAATACACACATGACGTCGTATGGGTGGACAAGGAAATAGAACTAGATGACCTTGTCGAGAATCGAGATACCGCAAGTTGCTATGGATGGGGAGCCTCCACTTGAGTGATCCTTACCTGGAGAGCTTGTTGACCAAGGACCTCAATGATGCTGATGATCATGAGAGTGATGTTGCAGATATTGCTAACCCAGCAGAGATGGCTTTAGGAGGCCAAATCAACTATGATGTTTAGTATTTCACAGTTTACTATTTTACTATTTTGTATTTCATGTTGGGAAATGTGGCAAATGCCAATTGTCAAATTTTGGATGTAGTATGACAATGGACATATATCATGATCATGATGATAATTCATATCAATATCAATATGTTATTTGAATTTCAAGTAATGTGCAATGCCAATCTGTGTTACTTGTTGAAAACTTAAATATAAACTTGAAAATTATATATATATATGTCTACAGTACACCAACATACCTGTTATCACACCATAGTAGCTAGGCTACTATTCTTGCTGAGCAAATATCTGCACTTTTCAGAGCTTTGCCTTTACAGAGATCAGCAATGATGAGCAGATTCATTTGTGATCACTTACACATCAGAGCAGTTTATATCAGACATTGTGTAGACCTTGTGCCAAGGCTGAGCCTTGAAGAGCTTAGATTTGATGATCGATATGACCTTTTGTTCCATACAGTATCAGTTCAGTGCCCAGAGTTCCAGTTATATTATTGCAGCAGTGTTTCATTGGTTCTAGATGATGATGATTGATATGCAGTGATATGACCATTAGACCTGTGATTGTTAGCATTGACTATTATCTTGTTGTTTTAGTCATCTTCATAGCATTAACTTGGTATATAACTCATGATGTGGCAGTGTTATTAATAAATGAAAAGAACTATCTTGGATGGATTTAAAATAATGAATTGGATGTATTACTTGCACTTTAAGGTTTACTGACTATACTCATTGGTTTCATTACCCTCTTGTGAGCATGGACATGGTATTTCCTAACTTATATGTTTGCTAGTTTAGGCACCACATTCACTTGACTCCATCCATCCATGACTTTCCTTATTTTTGGCATTCACCTTGACTTGCCTTTTTGACATTTGATATGGAGGACTTTCCCATTTCTAACTCTGTGTTGGATAGCATCCACATTTGTTTTGTGTCTCGGCTCTAAGTTGGTGACAGAACTTGTCTTTGGTGAGTTGGATTTTATGCCTAGATCATTCTAGCCGGTTGCCCCGATGTGTGGCTTAGTGCGGAATTCCCTCTAGTCACATGAGTTGTTGCTGGCTAAAACTGAAAGCACATGTACTACTTATGGAAATTATTGAAAACCTCTTATGAAATCCTATTGAAATTAAATTCTAGAATGTGTTTCTAAACACACGATGAATTAAAGGCTACAACAATGAAATGCTAAAGTACCCCTCAAAGGGTCCAAAAAGGTCTAAAAGCAATGGTTAAATAAATGTTATATCTAAAGATTGTTGACCTCATAAATGTAAATATACCCTAGATGCAACCTGTGATTAGTTGCGCTTTTAAGCGCATGCAAAATCCCAGAGGGGTCATATAGGCCAAAAAGGCCATGGAAATTAAATGAATGATCCTAATGAACTTGGATCAACTTGATGTACACATGATGCCAAGGTTGAATAAGCACTCTCTAAACAACTTATCCATTTGTGAGGCACTGCCATTCCCTTTGTTTATTTGTCTAGCACAGAGTGTAGCTTCCCCTCTCCCTGTCCAAAGTGTCACTTAGTTGAGTTGGTCAAGTCATCCCTTTTACCTAGCCTTGTTCTTAGCCCTCACCCTTCGCTAGTAGTTAGGCCATGTCCATTGGATGAGTATGTCTTTAAAGCTTTTGTGCAAGTAAACTATAAACAGCATTGAACTATATATGTATTAACTGCCACTAGATTGATGTTTATACCTTAAGTTAAGTTGTGAATATGGTTAAAGGAACATATCTTAGTCATTTGTTACAATCTAGTCTTTGGTTGTATTTTCACCTAGTCAAACATAGTTTGACCATGGTCATTCTTGGGATCTGTGATGAGATGGACCACTTGTGCTTTATGATGTTGATCTATGATCCCGCATACACCTATTGATGATTCCATATGTTGGACATATGCTCCATATGATGATTGATGCAGTTGGTCAGTTTTATTACTATTTCCATATCATCATATTTTACACTGTCCGGGTATGGTGTACCCTACAGATGACCCCACGGGTTATCATGAGGTGTATGATTACTCCTCTCTAGTGGATTTGGGTCTTCTGGATCCATTGAGACACTTATCCTTCAATTCCGGGCACTTCTGGGCATGATAGTAGCATTTATCCACCTGTTGACCAGTTTGGGCATGTTGATCCAGCCTATCCAGCATGAGCATTGGAGGCAAGTCGTTGCCTAGGGCACTACAGAGGAAGGGGTGGTCCAGCTACTTGTTTTTACCATTATACCCCCCTTTCGGACATGACGGCACCTTCAGTTTGACAGCGCAGGCACGCTAGAGGCAGTTTTGGGCACTTTCAGGGTTTTGAGGAGGATTTAAAAAATGGAATAAAAAGGTCATTGAGGAATTCGATTTGGGCAATTGAGGCAAGGTTTTGGCACTTGGTCTGCTCTGAGGTCATCCATGGTGTATCCCCCTTCTTCCAGATCAGTTTGCACAAGTCAGTGGGGTCCACATGGGCTACAGTAGCTCTTTTATTGCACTTTTCTCTCTGATGATGGGGATAGGATTTGATCATTTGTATTACTTGGACATGTCATAGACTTATATTTTCTATTATTGTGCCATGGGGACATGCTAGTGAAGGAGATTAATGCCTCCTAGCCCCACCATGTGCTTTTAGTGACTTGTTGGGGTCCACATGGGCAACAGTAGCTTTTTTATTGTACTTCTCTCTCTGATGATGGGGACATGATTTGATCATTTGTATTACTTGGACATGTCATAGACTTGTATTTTATATTATTGTGCCATGGGGACATGCTAGTGAAGGAGATTAATGCCTCCTAGCCCCACCATGTGCTTTTAGTGACTTGTCTAGGTCTTATTGTTGTGGCACGTGTATTTTTAGCCACCCCCATGTATGGCATCACCCTAATTGAGCATTTTAGGCTATGACGTCATCACTTAGTTAAGTGATCCATGTCTTATATTGTATTGGCTCATCTTAGTTGTTGATTAGATTGTTATATCTTTTGATCTCAACCACTAGTTTTCAAAAGTGGTTTAGGGTTTTGGTCTTTCTCTCCTATTAAAGGAAGAGACCCCCTCATTGTAAAAAATATGTAGAGATTTTTGGCTCTTGGCTATTGGGATAAAATTCTATCTTTTGGAGTAATGCTTGGATCTTGGAGTGGATGTTGGTTGCTATGATTGTAAATGCTTGTGTCCATTGCACTGGAGGATATCTTGTAGCTATCTTGCATCTTTTGCCATACTTTTGATTTACAAGTGGAGAAGACGTCTTGGGAGGAATGCGTATTGGTGGGGAGGCTTGCCCTACAACTTATTTCCAAATTGTGGATCAAACAGGGAGTGGTTTTGTCTTTGTACCAATCATTCTTTGATTATCTATTTCTTGCTTGTATCTACCGTCATCTTGTTAGACTGATTGATGCTTTATCTCCTTGGTTTTGACAGGTTAGAGGGCTACACATGTGGGCTTGGACAAGACGTTTTGGCAAGAGGGCTTCAAAATCTTCCATTTGATCTTTGGCAAAGTAATCCTCATCTCAACTAGCATTCAACTCTTCCTCCAGGTATGCTCCAAAGGTTAGTATTTTTCCTCCTTGGCTTATCCATGGTTTCTAGATCATAAAACTCTTAAAATTCAAAACCCTCATTTTACTTTTTTTTAGATCTACTTGGATCTAGCATCCTTTTGGGGATGATATTTAAAACCCACCTCTATAGTATCCACGGCAATTCGGATCTATAGTTTGGTGGTAATTGGCCTTCATTTGACCCATTTCCCAAGGCATATTGGTCTCTCCAAGGGAAGCCGCATTCCTTGAGGGAGGCTAATTTGTTGGTTTCAAGACGTGGGTAGAAAAGATTGTTGCTTCATTGGATAGATCAACCCCTAAAACCTACCCCTAGTGCTTCACCTTGTTGATTTTCTCCTTGTGGGCCCCATTCCTAATTTTGAGGGTTGAGCCCCACTTGGGTCACTTGGTGATGCATTAGATCTATGGAGATCTAGCCATGGCTTGTACTTGACATTGAAAACCCACCTTGATATTCATCTTAATTATCCCAATCTATAATTTGGTGGACATCCGACTCCATTTGCCCCTTCATCCAAGGCACTAGTCCTCCTTGAGGCAATTCGCACTCCTTGGGTAGGTGGGATTTTGCTAGATCCCATACTTGGGTATTGTTAATACTTTGTCTAATCCATAGATCCATGACATAGCATACCCCTAGTGCCATTTTATTTCAACTTTGACCTTGTGGGCCTTACTTGGACCGTTTTTCACTTTTTAAGGAGTGGGCCCCACTTGGCCATTTTTCATGGTACTAGATCTAATAATTCAACTTCATAAGTGGCCCTTATCTTTCATTGGTTGAACCATTTGTCACTTCATAAGCCTCTTCAACCATATCCTAACTCTTTGGGTCCACTTAGTCGTCCTAGATCTAGATCTCCTTCATCTTGGTCTTCCTTCATTTCATCATCACATTTCCTTAGGAAGCCTTGATTGCATTCACTAGCCTTCATTGGCTAAGCTAGGGTCTCCCCCTTGGTCTTGCTTAGGCTTGATCTAAAGTGAAGAGTGCCTCGGTTATCGTGACACCTAGCTTGCATTGGGAACCGTGGCATCTCTTGGGTCACCGCTTTAGTTGTCCAACACCTCTACCATCCTGGATGGAATACCTTTAGGGACAACTACAAGTTGTGTGGTAACAGTACCCAAGTACCTTGTTTCAAAATGTGGCATCCCCGTACCCAAGTACCTTGGCAACTTAGATATTTATAATATTGTAGGGTCATTGAATAGTTGGAAAAGAAAAATACATCAACGTTTTACCAAAAATGAATACTTCATCAATAACAATAGTATACTCCCATAGTAAACTTTCAGTGTTTTGCTTTTCCAACAATTTCATAAGAGAACAATTGTTTGCTTCATTTTATACAAATTTAATCACTCAGTTATAATTTAATTTTTATTTTAACTTGTGAAATTTTGCATCAGGTATACCAAATCATTATACATAGAAACTGCATATAACATCCTAGTCTCACTAGCAAGTCCAAAACAAAATGAGTGATTTTTTTTTGTATCGAAAAATGACATAAACCTAATTTTGTTGGCAAGTCGGACTTTCTCAATCCTAACTCACCTTTACCTATAAGTCACTATCTTAGGTGAAAAGTCACAAGCATGATTCATGCCAAACTCCAAACAAGAGAGTCAAAATTGGGAATAGACTCAGAAATGGGAGAGTCCAGCAACATTGATGTACTAACCTCCCTTATTGATTTTTCATTAAATCCACAGATCCAGTTTCCATGGAGCGGCGGTACAATAGAGACGGGAAGGACTCTATGAATAATTGAACTTGCAAACAATGGTTATCTGAAATAAATTAGACATTGGACCAGTTTATAGCCATCGGATGAACAGGAAGAGCATTCTTCCTAGAGAAACCATACAAAACTCCAACTAATATGGTTTTGGTTTTGCACGACACCCTAATTTAGAACTATAAGAATAAACTTGTATAACATCATCATGGACTATGAAGAATCTTAAGCCCTCTTCACATTGTCAAAAAGTGAGTAAATCTAAGAAATGGAAGAAATTTTTTAATGGAATAAGGATGGTGAGTCAATTTTAATATTTTATTACTTAAAAAATCATAACCATACGTAATGATGGAAATGTTTCTCAAATAAATGTTTTCTGATTAATATAGCAAAATTTGGCAAAGAGAGGAAATTTTGGCATTAAATATTTGAAAGCGTGACAAATTTTTGGAAATTTTATCTTTACTTTCTCCAGATAATTTACAGAGCATGCATACATTTTGCTTTGGGCTTAGTAAAAAAACAATTTGAGTATAACATATTCAAGTAAAGCAAAATGACAGGTTCAGTAAAATGGTATCACCTTGAATGCAATATTTAAGAAAATATTATGTGAGATCAAAGCGAATTCATGAAAAATAAACTAATTTAGATTTTATTTATGAATTCCCTTTCTACAAGGCTATACGAACATGAACATGGGCTGGGGGTTGAGCTGAATGTGAAGCTTCAATGAAGGAGTTGCCAATGTTCATCAAGTCAACAAGTTATCAAGATACCATCGACAATTCAAATTAAAGTTACTAAATACATGTATTCAATTATGTCTTTTGAAGACTGATGAAATGTTTTTACAACATACCCAACAAGCTATAAAATTATCATCAACAATCCAAAACTAAACTCATTAAACAATTAAACAACAGAATGTTGAAACTAGACCCAAAACATGTTTAAAATCGAGTCTACTGAAAAAAGGAGCTCTCAAAACTTGTATTGAGATAAACATCAGCCGACAAGCTAGGAAGTTATCATTGACAATCCAAAACCAGGCTTATTAAACAACAGAATGCTGAAGAAAGGATCTCTGAAAAACTGTACTGAGATAAACACTAGCTTGTTTGAGATTTGCACTGGAATGATTGAATCGATCACAGGGAGCATCTCTTCCCACAAGCATCAATGATAATGTTGTAAACTTGCAAGCAATAAGGTTTGACTTACAACCAAAGATCTTGAATAACTCCAAGACGCCAATGGCTTCAAACAGTGGTGGCCATAAGCCCTAATAAGAGCAGAGATAGCATAAACATTGTTTCGATGGCCAACTACATTGGCTTTATGAAAGACTTGTCCCAAGCAGACCCAAAATGCTGATCATAATGCTCAATAGTTTACCTTGCTCATTCCTTTGGCCTTTTGCCAAAGATTGTAGAGTGAAAGCAATGCATTGCCTTCCTCTAGAACGAGCCAAGCAATTAGGGGAACTCCATGGTAAACGCTCTTTAGCACTAAGTTCCAACTACAATAACCCACAAAATTCTCTGGTGGACAGGCAATCCAGGATGGCAACCTAAGGTGCCCACAAGATAACCATGAGACTACAATCTTTGGTCCAATGTTCAAAACACGATGGTGGCAACATCAATACATCTAGATTGGAAGAAATATTGGGAGGGTTGCAGAGAACCCACAGGAAACGCTACCGGTTGCCTTCCAGTCCGAAATCCAACTCCACGATTTGACTGAGAAAAATTACATTTTCAAAGAATGAGAAGAGAACTAAACTTGCAAGCTGTTTATCCATACATTGCAGGTGTCCACTCTCATCTTCGTGATCAGATTCCAGGTAAGAAATGATGAACATAACCGGATATATGGAAGGTAACTTGGTAAGCTCATCCCATCTCTTGCCATTGAAGAGAGATTAAATGTTGCAGCTTTCTGGATCCTGACACGTATTTATGAGAATCTTGTTTGCTTCCACCAACAGATAGGAAAGGCCGAGGAAGAGATGATAGAATGGATCTGATTTGTACTGCATCAGATCTAGGAATCCCAGGCAGATATGGATAGACACTAGGACAGTACACCTCTGCACTCTTCATTCAAGGTGACATTATTTGTACTCAAAGCAAGAGGTAAAATGGTAATTTAACAAATATTTAAATTTTAAAATATTTTTATTGCATTTTTTTATTTTCTGACATTTGATATGCCTCCTGCAGGGATCTATGTCTTATCAATGGCATCCTCTACCAATTAAAAAAACTGAATGTTAAAATTTAAAACTTATAAATTTATTTTTAACTGTGAAAATAATTAATTTAATAGTCTTTTTGAGTAACATAAGAAAACTTAATGAAAATATGAGAAAAACAAACAAACTAATACAAAGTCAAACAATTTTGACTTATAAATTAAAAGTATACTGCCTGCATGGCAGGGAATAAATATGTGGACTATTGCATACAATCAAATGGATACTCGTGCAGAAATTTTAAAAAAATCATTTTTGTTGCCAAAACCCTTTCTAAGGAATTCCATCCTGTTGACAATTTATTTTCATATATATATGCAAAACGGATGAAGAAGGAAAAGAATAGATATTTACCAAGTATGCCATCCAAGCTGCTTGTCCCTTTGATATTGATAGTTCTTTTAAGTTGATAACCCCAGAACTGCATCAATTTCAATATTACTTCTGTCAAATAGTCTTTCAAGCACAGACATTCAAAACAGGAGTTTGGGGCTCTCTCATAGAACGACAAAAAAAGCCACATAAGTCACTTGCAAGTACAAGTTTGTCCAGAAACTCAAAAACTTGAAAAATCACTCTGTTTGCTACCAAAAATAATTAAAAGCACACTTGTGCTTCATTAACAATTTTTATCAGTTTATAATGGATAAATAGTAACTCAAACAAACTAACTAAATAGCATGATAAACATATTACAGCATGCATACACACATTCATAAAAATAGAGCTCCAAAAAACATTTCAATGTTTACTATGTTGTTGAGGTTATACTTCTAAAACTCATGATAGACATGGATCTATATTGAGGCTATCTCAGAGAAAGAAAGAAAAATTAAGAGCAAAGGGCAGTAAGAGGTTATTGTAGGCAAGTGGAAATCTCAGCAGGTTCTGTTTTGCATGTTGGCAGCATTTGCTACAGAAGGCAGCGAGGCGATGGGCAATTACAGGGCAAGGGTTTGTTCATGAAGAGCGGATTATGAGACCTCAAGTAATTAGCAGGCAATAATGAGGCCTATTCTTGTGGCAACAATGTAGGAAGCCTCCTTTGGAGGGAAAATAATGGAGCAACTTTTCTGCTAACAATGGAATGCCAATAAATGTAGGAGCGTCTAGTGGCTGCCTGTGCCATGTGGAAGGTGTAGAATCAGACTGCAATGCTAAGGATGTAGAATCGTACTGTGATGCTGAGGGCAGACAGAGCAAATATCTCTGCTGACAATAGAAGACAATTAAATGCAGGAAGGTCCAGAATCAGACTGTGATGTGGAGGGCAGATGGAGCATCTTTCTTTGCTGACAATGAAAGGCCATTAAATGGAGGATGGTGTAGAACTAGACTTTGCAAAATGGAGGGTTGAGGATTTTGTGAGAAGCTCAGCACTCAAAGAGACACTAAGAGCTTCTACAAGAGAAACCACAGGCCTTGCAAGGCGGACAACTCCATTACGAAAACAGTGGGCTTTGCTCAGGTAAGAATCACTACTAAGAACGTTGTGGATTGTGGGGGTTTGAAACAATATGTTTGAGAAAGCTTTAACAGGATATTCAATATTCTTGGCCATCTGCTATGGCCTTTGAAGATTAGTTATAAGGGATTTGGGAGAGCTTTATACACATTATTACCTTTACCTGATGTGCAACTTGCTTGACAAGTTAACCAACGACCATTTTTGGACTACCATGTATGAGGTGCAATGTTATACAAAATGAACCTAATTTTGTGTGCCAAACAATAGTGCTTGTCAGAAACAATAACGAGCTCTTCCTTCATAAGGAGAACAATTTGGAATAAACTTACCACATCTCTAGAGATCCATCCCCCTTTATTTCTGTACCCAGAAACATTCAAGGTACAAAAACAAGTATCAAACACATCACAAAAAATGTTGCAAACAGCACTTTTTTCCAAAAAAATTATAAAAAAGCATTGACCCTGAGAAACCCTTACCTTGTGGGACCCATTTTTGTTTGAAAAAAACATCCTATATATAAATGAAAATATTTACAAAGAGCAAGTCAAAATAGCAGAAGGGTATATACAATGGAACTTATATCCTCATCCTCAAAACTACTAAAGCAGAAATAAAATTAGAGTAAGCTACTGCACCAAGTATTTGGCATCCTTTATCAGCAGTGTCTCTTTGGCCAACAACTGGTGACATACCTCATCCATGATCCCACCACATGGAACAGAAAGCAGACAAAGAACTGACCTCATGCTCAAAAACAGACATGCAGTGGATCTTCTAGAGGGTAAACAGAGCAGAAATCTCAGACACTGCAAAATCCCAATGAAAGTGGAGCGCTCCAAGTAACTGCAATCACCAAATAGAGCTTCCCACCAATGGATCCATCCCTGGAGGAGAACTAAATACTGATCTTGGAGATATGCTTCACTGTCTTGGAACATTGGCAAACAGGTCAGAGACCATCAGAAAGTCCACTCTTTGCCAATCTGACCTCAGAAGGGATCCCCTGATAAATAACAAGCCATGCAAACACCTGCAATTTATTGGACAGTTGAACAAACCAAACACTAGGAAGCCGGCAAACCCACTTGTCCTCCAGATCAGTGGATACCCAACGTGCATTGAGAACAGGTGCTAGTACATACCACTGATGCGGACTGGAATATATCCTCCTGGAACTCATACTACTGCAAATGGCAACCAAAGCTCCACCCCCAATCCCTCCAAAATAGTCCTAGCATTACAATATTCAATTTGAAGATGTCCTCCAAAGGGATGAGCCCAACAACCTCCATGATAAATGGAGTCTAAGGGTAGCAAACCATAACCGTGTGCCAAAGTATGCCAATCTCTCCAGGAACGCGCCATTGAATCCCACAAGTCCAACCAAAAGAAAATGCCCTTGCTACTCAAATGAGGTGCCTAGAGGCACTGTAATGTCCTCTTCTGCTTAAGCACAGAGGACCATCCCACTAACCTATATGATTCCCATAGGTTTGAGCGGGCACTGACATTCAGGGAATCAACTGAGGATTGATGCCTTATTTACCCTAAGAAGATCTTAGCAGGGGTATTAGATCATCAGTAGGTGAACAGGGGCCACAGGAGCTATAGGCCACCTGCATACATGGCATCCGAGCATTATTTCATGATGCATGCACTGATTGAGTCTCCAGAGCACTGCATGCAAGTCAACTGCGAATTAGAAGGTAAAGTGACCTAATTAGGTCAAAAGTTAGGTCTGACAGGTGAATGTTATAAAAGAAAGGTAAAGATAGTAAGGAAGACCTGCTTATATGATTATTGATTTGTAGATTCGAATTGGAGAGCTCAGCAAGCTAAGTTGGGGTTGAGTGCATGCACTCAGCTAACTAGTGTATTTCAGCAGTGAAATCTATCTGCCCTAGTCACCATCAGGTTGGATCATCCAGATTCAGCATTGCTTCATCATCAGGTACTATGATCTTTCAGTTTTTGCAGTATTCCAGTTTATGAGTTATTAAGGTATTTGTCCTCCTGCATGGGCGCATTTGTCCTCAGCTTGAAAAAAATAAAGGCAAAGAAACAATGGCAGATGATAATAAAATAGCTTTTAACAGTCTCATTGCAGCTATAAAAGATCTCACTAATGGGCAAAAAGAAATGGTAAGTACTTACAGACAAATGGCAGAGAAAAACGGGCCCACCCCACATAGTCCATTATTTCCCAACAGTGATATGGTATCCACCAGTAGTAGTGGAGAACATTTACATACCAACATGCAGAGCCATCCCCATATATACAACAGGCCCTCCCGACCTACCATGCCGCAATTCTTAGAGAGCCCAGCCGTAGTACCTAGCCAGAAGAATCCATGAGTGCCTATTTGAGAGAGTATAGAGCATTAGGAGATGACTTCCAGTCAGCCATGACCTTCAATGAATTTTGCCACTTTAAAAGTAAGAACAGACCCAGAGCATACAATAGGCCTTTCAACCAGAACTTTGAGTTACAGCACACGGTAGGGAAACTAACTATCCCTATCTTTGAGGGGGACTTGGGGTGGCCCAGCGCGGAACTGGGTACAGAAGCTGGATACATACTTCCAACTCAACCCCATGATTGAGACAGATGTCATTAAATTGGCTACCTTGCATTTGGATAGGGAGGCCCATGAGTGGTGGTACCACGGGTTGGTGACATTGGGTCACAATACCATCACCTCATACACAGATTTTACACAGAGGCTCATTGAGCGATTTGATAGGAAGGACCCTGAGGTGCATTTTAGAGAGCTGGCATAGCTCAAGCAGACAGGTAGTGCAAATGCATTCATTTCAGAGTTTCAGAGGGTAGCGGTCATGGTGATAGATATTTCAAAGAGCAGGTTGATTATGTTGTTTACAGAGGCCCTCATTGAACCCTTACGTGGATGGGTCAAGTCCTAGAGACCCACCACCCTAGCCGATGCCATCAGTCGGACTAGAGATTTGCGGGATGCAGCACCCAAAAATAGATTTCCCCCCAGAACTAATCTCCCTATTAAAGATAAAGAGAGGAAACCCTTTCAAAAAGAGTGGCCCAAGAAAGAATGGATGGATAATGATACCCACCAGGACCTTAGAAGAAAAAAGTTATGTTTCACTTGTCATGAACCATGGGAACTAGGCCACAGATGTTCAAGGAAGGGAAAGGTCTACTACATAAAGGCCTATTCCGACAGTGGGGAGGATGAGGTTTATCAGGATCGGGAGCAGGGAGAGACACATGAGACAGCTGATGAGGGACAGTCACTAGGAGGAACCATTGCTGCAATGTCAGGGGGTCCCTAGATTTCACACTCTCTAGATCAGAGGTGTCATACAGGGCCACAGAGTGGGAGTGTTGATAGATGGTGGGGCATCCCACAACTTTATTGATGTTGCATGGGTTAAAAGGAAAGGCATTTAGACTGAGAGTTTTGATGGATTTTCAATAACTCAGCAGGTCACACCATGGAGTGTAGTCAGAGGATTCCAAAATTGAAAGTAACACTGGGGAATTATACAGTGTTAGAAACATTCTATGTGGTAGATGTACCTGACATGAATGTGGTATTGGGAGTTCAATGGCTTTATTCCATAGGGAAGTATTCCATGAACTACCAGACCATGGAGATGGAGTTCATGGGAACGGAGGGCCAGAAGGTAGTATTGAGAGGGATGAATACCTACCCTCCCACAGCAGTGACATCACACAGGATGGAGGCAATACTCTGACAGGGAGATATAGAGTGGGCAGCAGAGTGCTTGGTTACCTTCAGGAAACCACCAGATAAGGCCACACAACATCCAGCGGATATAGAGGCCTTACTGCAGAAGCAAAAAGCAGTATTCGGAGACCTTCCAGTAGGTCGACCTCCTGATAGGGGATTTGAGCACATTATTGAGTTAAAGGAAGGGACTCAAGCAGTTATCACCACTCCTTACAGACATCCCAAGAGGTACAAAGATTAGATAGAGAATACAATCAAGGAACTACTCAAACTAGGATACATTAAACCTAGCTCCAATCCATTTGCATCCTCAGTAGTGCTAGTGAAGAAAAAGGATGGAACCTTACGCATGTGCATCGATTACAGGGTACTCAACAAGAAGACTATAAAAAACAGGTATCCAATCCCCAGGATTGATTAGTTGATGGATGAACTACAGGGGGCAAAGTACTTTTCTAAGATTGGCCTCCGCTCAGGATACCATCAGATTCGGGTTAGGGAAAAGGATGTTCCAAAGACCGCCTTCTGTTGCCACTACGAACATTATGAGTTTCTAGTGATGCCATTTGGGCTCACTAATGCACCAGCCACTTTCCTGTCATGCATGAACAATATCTTCAAGGCTGAGTTACGTAAGCATCTTCTGCTATTCTTCGACGACATATTGATATACAGTAGAACTTGGGAAGAACATTTGAGACATCTAGACGAAGTACTTGGAATTTTACAAGAGTAGTCACTATATGCCAAAATGTCCAAGTGTGAGTTCGGCATGCACAAGATGTTATATTTAGGGCATGTGATAGGGGCCAACGGGGTCCAGGTACAACTAGAGAAGATTCGGGCCATATTGAATTGGCCTACACCTAAAAATGTGACAAAACTGAAGGGCGTTTTAGGCCTTTGCACCTACTATAGGAGGTATGTCAGTGGATTCTCACAAATGACCGCACCCCTCACCGATCTTACCAAGAAAGGGCATTCAGTTGGTCGGAGATAGCACGGCAGACATTCGAGAAAATGAAAAAGGTAATGAGTTCATGCCCGGTATTAGCTCTACCAGACTTTTCTCAACCCTTCGTGTTAGAGTGTGATGCCTCAGGAGAGGGAATTGGGGCAGTATTGATGCAGAACAATCACCCCATTGCATTTGAGAGTGGGAAGCTCAAAGACTATGAGCGCCACTATTCGATATATGACAAGGAAATGTTGGCCATTCTCCATGCGCTAACCAAGTTCAGGCAATACTTAGTGGGTGGCAAATTCAAGATTAAGACAGATCACAACAACTTGAAATACTTCCTAGAGCAGAAAGAGCTAAACGAGAGGCAGCAAAAATGGGTGAGCAAAATTCAGGCCTATCACTTCGAGATTGAAAACATTAAGGGAAAGAACAATGTCGTGGCTGATGCACTTTCTAGACGACCAACTACCTTGTCCTTTATGAGCATCTCATCAGATTGGAGATCTCATCTGTTGGTTGAGTATTCCAAAGATAAATTTGCCTGCGAGCTATTGGATGGACAAATTCAGGATGACAGGAATCGGGTAATTGATGACATCATATACTACAAGAACAGGATCTACTTAGTTCCAGAGTCTTCCCTCAAGAAGAAGATTCGACAGGCCTCACATGATTCACCATTAGCAGGGCATCAAGTGTTTCTCAAGACCTACCGACAGATTAGAGAGAGGTTCTCATGGAAGGGCCTCAAGAATGATGTGATGCAACATGTGAGAGAGTGCAGCTTGTGCCAACTCAACAAAATAGAGAACACCCACCCGGTCAGTTTACTACAACCCTTGCCTATTCCCGAGCAGAAGTGGGAGAGCATCTCCATGGACTTCATTACAGGATTGCCCAAGGTTCAGGGCAGAGACTGCTTGTACGTGAAGATTTTCTGCACTCTACTGTTTGCTGGTTTATGTCAACATTTCGTGGTTTTCATTCCCAGTCGATTATGCATTGACTGGAAACTACTTAAGAAATTTTCAGTAACAATTAAACACACAGTAAAATACACTAACAAGCTGAAAAACACATTTAGCAATCACACCATAAACTGATAGACTCGGAAATTTTTGGCCAAAATCAAGCCCTGGAAAAACCCCCACGGGGAAAACCAGTTAGAGAGAGAGAGAGAGTTTCTTATTTCTTCATTAAATCTCAGTACATAAATTTACAGCTAAATTTTACTTATCTCTACTGTGAAATTTCACTCAGCAAACTATCTCGAAATCAATGCCAAACTGGAACCTCGATTTATGTGCTTGAGTGCCTCAATTTCTGTGCTAAAAGTACAGTGACTGTACAGTATAGTCCTCCTCGAAAACTGTGCAGAGTACTGTCTCGAAATCTGTGCCTAGAAAGTATCTCGAGCTGTGTGCAAATTGTCTCGATATGTGTGCCCAAATTTACCTCGAAACAAGTGCCCAGAATGTCTCGAAACTTGTGCCAATAATCATTGCTGTACTATCAGACCTTGGGATGTGTGCCACTCCTCGAAATGTGTGCCAAATCAGTTGCTTCGAATTCTGTGTTGTACGAACAACATTAACTGCTGCATACATTACCTCGATTTCTGTGCTAATATGGCAGCCTCGGGATGTGTGCCTGTTAAGAAGAAATAATGACTGTCTACAAATCCCTACTGTTCAATAAATGCTCAGCTCTATACCTCGAAGTGCGTGCTAGCTGAAATCTGCATTCAATGCTCCTTGGAATTCGTGCCAATGCCCTAGCTCTCTCTTCAGCTCTTCTCTTTTCTCAAGAATGTCAAAAAAAAAGTGAATGGGTTTGCCTCCCTCAACCCTTTTTGTCTAAACCCTAAGTGGGAATCTAATCCAACGGTGGAGAAAGATCCAATCCAATGGCTAAGATTCAATGAGAGTAAAAATCACATTTATTTAAATCACTTAAATAAATTTCACTCACCCACTTAAATTTATCAAAAAGTGACTTTAACTTTATAAAGTCTCATTAAGTAGCTTTTAATGTGAGGGTCACCTTTTTCCCCCTTCTAAGTGACTTAGGCAAAAAATCACTTGGGGAACACTTCCCTAGGTACAAAACTAACAGTACGTAGTGGTGGACAGATTGACCAAGTTCGCTCACTTCTTTGCCATTCCTTCAGATTATTCAGTGGCACAGGTGGCAGAACTATTTTTCAAAGAGGTATTCAGACTCCACGGGTTACCCAAGACCATTGTCAGTGATAGGGATAGCAAATTCACGGGAGCCTTTTGGCAAGAGCTTTTCAGGTTGGTGGGAACTGAATTAGCTATGAACAAAAGTTATCATCCACAAAGCGATGGACAGACTGAGATAGTTAACAAGTGGATTGAAGGGTACTTGAGGAATTACGTAGCAGGCCAGCAGAGGACATGGATCAGATGGCTACACTTAAGTGAGCATTGCTACAATACCACCCACCATATGACTATTGGGATGACTCCCTTCAGAGCTCTATACGGATACAACGCCCTAACTTTTGCAGATCTGATATTTAGTGATAGCAGGGCCCCCAAGGCCAAAGAGTGGATTCAAGAGAGTCAAGAGTGGATTCAAGAGAGTCAAGACATCCTTAGCATACTCAGAAAAAACATACAAGCTGCTCAGAATCAGCAGAAGATATATGCAAACAGGCACCGGATTGAGCACAGTTTTGAGGTGGGAGACTTAGTTTATTTACGCTTGCAACCTTACCGACAGTCTTCCCTTAAGAAGAAAGGAGCAGAGAAGCTCAAGCCTCGCTTCTATGGTCACTACAAGATAATCTGAAAGGTCGGAGAGGTAGCATATGAGCTAGAACTACCCCCAGAGAGCAAGATTCACAATGTATTTCACGTGTCCAACCTCAAGAAGGCAGTAGGTAAGCATATTGTTACATCATCTGAACTGCCCCCCCTTGATGACGAGGGGCAATTGATTATGATTCTCGAGCGCATCCAAGAGGTGCGAGAGCGAAAACTAAGGAACAGGATCATCAGAGACTACTTGGTTCAATGGAGAGATTTGCCTATAGAGGAGGCCACTTGGGAAGGAGAACAGGTATTATAGCACCCAGCCTTACAGTTGTTTGAGGACAAGCAAATTCGAGCGGGGAGGACTGTAATGTCCTCTTCTGCTTAAGCACAGAGGACCATCCCGCTAACCTATATGATTCCCATAGGTTTGAGCGGGCACTGACATTCAGGGAATCAACTGAGGATTGATGCCTTATGCACCCTAAGAAGATCTTAGCAGGGGTATTAGATCATCAGTAGGTGAACAGGGGCCACAGGAGCTATAGGCCATCTGCATGCATGGCATCCGAGCATTATTTCATGATGCATGCACTGATTGAGTCTCCAAAGCCTGCATGCAAGTCAACTGCGAATTAGAAGGTAAAGTGACCTAATTAGGTCAAAAGTTAGTTCTGACAGGTGAATGTTATAAAAGAAAGGTAAAGCTAGTAAGGAAGACCTGCTTATATGATTATTGATTTGTGGATTCGAACTGGAGAGCTCAGTGAGCTAAGTTGGGGTTGAGTGCATGCACTCAGCTAACTGGTGTATTTCGGCAGTGAAATCTATCTGCCCTAGTCACCATCAGGTTGGATCATCCAGATTCAGCATTGCTTCATCATCAGGTACTATTATCTTTCAGTTTCTGCAGTATTCCAGTTTATGAGTTATTGAGGGATTTGTCCTCCTGCATGGGCGTATTGTCCAAGGACCTCCCTATTCGCATCATTGTCTACAGGGCTCACTTCTTCTGCATGCTGCTCTCATCCTCTTCAAAGTAGTGGTATTACCCTTCCCTTGGAAGAAGGGCACCTTAGCTTCAGTCTCGAACTATTTCTCAATATAACCATCTTCAAGAAGACGTCCTCTTGCATGTGGGCACCTTTCCTCAAAGAGGGACACTCGTTTTATGGCTTGGAGCCCTCAGTTGTTTTGCATGTTGCTTCTATCATCTTCAGAAGGGCTAGCACACCCTGTCTGGAGCTTCATCTGCGGAGTATTATTTATTGAGGAGCATTTATAGCTTGGAGGAGGGCGCATTTATTTATTGGAGGATGTCCTACCTTATCTCCCTATTCCACCAGCATAATTCCCCCATGCTGGGATCGTCTTGATCTACATCAACCGATCTATATACTGGTATGTACATGCATTGATTCCTCCTATTTTATAGCATTTCAGTTTATCTGGGTTATAGATATGCATGCATATTCCATGCATGCATGCACAACTGAGGAAAGAAACCCTAGAACAAAAACGCTCTGCTTCAAGAGATGTCCAGAACATGATCTATGGCGAGATAAGGGGTTAAACACAGCTAGAATAGGAACACCCTACACATGGGAGGTCAAGAACATGAAGGAGAGAAAATGCCCTAGCACTGGAGAAGGCTTGGAACATTATAAGTGATGAAGGAAAGATCTAATGGAGAAATGCCCTAGCTTGGACCATTGTTTTGGTCAAAGGCATCAAATAACTATAACTTGAAACTCTTGGTTATGAATTCAGTCACAAATAACTATAACTTATGCAAGATGTGTATTTTTAACATAGAAGTATAATTTTCATCTCTTTCAACTTTAATTTCATAATTCATTTCATCCCACAATTATAGCATCATTCATTTGCAGCGGAAAATAAAACAAGGATCACTGAAAGAATAACCATGCACAAGAGAAACAAAGATTTATCCTAGGAAATCCGAACTCGGGAGAAAACCCGGCAAACTTTTCTCAAAAGAAAAATCAATCCAATACAAGAACAATACCAATCATGAAGATTAGGCCCTATCACAAGAGTGTGCCCTTCTTCCACAAGAAACCCTAGCGAGGGTAGATATCTTCCAAGAGAATAAGAGAAAACCCCAAAATTACTTCATGTGACTTTTCCTAGTCCTCCTTGAGAAGTGCGCACCACTTAAGAGAAGAAGATGTGATGTGAATGTGTGAAATGAAGTGTGAGAACACTTCTATTTATATTCTTCAATTGACTAGAAACTTCCACAATTAGGTCGGCTTGTACTTTTATTTTGTTCTTTATTTATCTTTCAAGCCAACTTGTCACTTTGTCTTCTAGGGTCAATTTACCCCTTTTGTTGGGGCAGTTGTGCTCTTTCTTGCCTTCCACTTTCTCTGGGGCTTCTTCAATGGATTGTCTTGACTCCTTGGTTATTTCTTCATCATAGAAAACTTCTCCCTTGTTGATATCTCCTCACATGCGGTCACATTCCCTTCAGTAGAGCTCTAATGTTGATTTGACCATACTCTAAGAAGTCTCAGACACTTCTTCGAGCCAATTGTCAAATTCAACATTAGATTAGACTTTGTCTAATATACAAGGAGATAAGATCTCCTTGTAGCATAGACAAGTCATCTCACTTTACGAGAATGGATCACTCCCACTACGGAGCACTCCCATATGGAGTACGCAATGTGACCTCTAGCCCCCTATAGTCCAATCCACATGATTGAACGAGGCTAAGCATCCGAGCCACAAACAAGGGCTACAACGGGGCCATTCTCTCCAGGTCACGAACCCATCCAAGAGAACAATCTACAAAATGTATGCCTGATGCTGGAATCATGGAGAACATCAACAAGACATTAACATGGGATGGATCAATCATATATATATATATATCCTAAGCAAAAGGACCATCAAATGCCCATAGATGTTCCAATCAAAGCATGCCAACTCGTGGTTGGGACGAGCAAACACCATGCAAATAGCATAAGGTTCAAACCCCACTAGGTGTAGAGCCCTTGTGTGTGTGTGATGGAAGATGTTTGACCTCACAAATTGGTTTCCCTACTTATCAAAAGGGCTTAACACATGTCTAACAAGCCAAATTGGTCTAAGTGAATGTTAATAGGATTCTTTATTCTTTTAGTAAATGTGAAGTCTTGAAAAAAACTTTGAGAAGAACAACGAAGACGATTAAGATTAGTTAAAGATGACATCAGTTGAAAAATGATAAGTGTAGCTATAAGGTATGGAATTTGGCATGAGTAGACAAGATGACTCACTTTTGTGAATTCAAGTAGGTCAACAAGTGTTGATGAAGGCATCTTAATTGAGGAGTTACCTCCAATTGTTTCACTTTTCATTTAAGAAATAAATAATTATTATTGTATTAACAAGGGTTTATTAGCTTTGTCAAGTCCCACTAGCGCGATTGGTTTCTAAGGGTTCTGTTTGTTAGGCAGCTCAGGGTTCAAAACACCACGATAGTGGGGGAGACACCTAAAAATCCAGCCATGCTAAGGGTTGGTGTGACCCAGAATGGGTGCGATCCCCGAGTGATTTTGACAGCTTAGATGCCCCTAGGTCACGGTTTCTTAGACCACAGGTTAGTCACGCAAGTCACGGACATGCTAGCAAACAAACAAAACAAGGGTTTATTAGATTCCTACTATGATACCAAAATTTTGACATGAACTTGGTGAGTCCAATCCATTCCTAGTTTTGCACATGTGTCTCCTTGACAAGTTCTACACTCACATCATCCAAGAGTTTGATTGAATAATATGCAAAGCATCAATGTAAATTTGAAATGATATAGCTCCAAATTACAATATAATTACAAATACAAAGCTTATTTCCTTTCACTCCAAAATTCCTAGAAGAACATTTAGATTACAAGGAAGAAATAACAATTCTTAGTTTCATCTATCTACATCCATAGATCCTAGTTTCATCTATCTACATTCACAAATCGTAGTTTCACCTATCTGCATTTTAAGCTCTTTTAGCCTATCTCTATTTATGAATTAGATAATGTTCAAACCCCCAGTTGGAGTTGGTTGTTACACTTATACAATAAGGTAGTTCTTAGTTACAAATTCATCACATACAACTATAACTTATGCAAGACACCTCTTGTAATGGTTTGACTTCCTATAGGGCAAAGTCTCCCTCTCTTAATTGAGTCAACTTATCAAGTTGAGTTGAATGTCAATTTAACTTCATCAAGTTGAACTTGACATGTGTGTGAAGTCAACTTGACACTATCAATGTTAACATGGGATGTATCCATCAAATATATATCTTCTAAGCAAAAGCACTATCAAATGCCCATAAATGTTCTAATAAGAGCATGTCAACTAGTGGTTAGGATGAGGCGCCACCATGCAAATAAACTAGGTTCAAACCCCAATGGGTGTAGAGCCCTTGTGTGTTTGTGTGTGAGGGAAGTTGTTTGACCTCTCGAAGTTGGTTTCCCTATGTATCAAAGGGGCTTAACACATGTCTAACAAACCAAATTGGTCTAAGTGGACATTAACAAGATACTTTATTCTTTTAGTAGATGTGAAACCTTTAAAAAAACTTTGAGAAGAACTAAGAAGATGATTAAGATCAATTGAAGTTAATGTCGGTTGACATATGATGAACATGGCTTTATGGTTCAGCAATTGACATGAGTAAACAAGAATCAAGATGACTCACTTTTGTAAATTCAAGTAGGTCAAGAAGTGTTGATGAAATCATGCATCATAATTGAGAAGTTACCTCCGATTATTTCACTTTTTATTTAGGAAATAAGCATTTATTGTTTTTACTAACAAGGGTTCATTTAAGTTATTATATTATGTGTATTAGTTAACTATTTGATTCGTTATACACTAAAACCATATCACTTGAAACAAGGAAACAAGGACAGTTTTCCAAAATGGAAACAAGACTACCAAAATTTCAAGCAACGAGTAAACAACATGTGCACACAATACACACATGTATAAATGCATGTATGTATCCTTACAAAATTAATGCTCCATTATTATTAATAATATTATCAATAGTACATTATTTATACACTACAAATAATACCAATACATTAATAAAATTTTATGGAAAACAATACATTAATAATATATTACTTATCATTAATGATAACTTAATAATGCATTATTTATGTCTGAATGATATTATCTACCAAGGGGATTGTTAATTAGGTTTAGCTTGGGTGGTTAAGAGGAGAAGTTGTTATCCTCTCCACCCAAGTTCAAATCCTACTTGTGACATGTTTGCACCTAGTGGATTGATTGGGGCTAACAAGATACCTGCAATCTCACTCTCCCTCACTCTCCCTTAAGTACTTGAGGGTGGGTCAAAATGTTTCTAAACATTTTAGCCCCAAGGGTTAGCTCAAGTGGTCAGCAGTGAGCAGTGAGATCTCTCCCTGAAGTTCGGAAGGTCACAGGTTCCATTCTCTCGATCCCCTCAACTTAGACACCAACGAGGGTGAAATCCCCAACGGTTTCTCATTCTTGATTATAAGGAAGAAAAAAACTGCCAAGGGCATTTTGATTCAATAGGCAATGGTATTGGTGATGGCATTTCAAGCAGCCCACTAGTGTTCTAACCCCCTTAAGGCACGTGCATAGCATCACCCTTTGTGAGACGTGTTGCCCGCCGATGTGCACACAGCAGCAGAAATATTTCGAAGCTGCTTTTCCAGGGGGGAAATGTGTGGCCTTGGGGGCAAGCAAAGAGTCAGGTGCTGTCACCTCATCCTGACTCCTCCGTTTAGGCAAACTCCTAACGAAGCCAAGGGGGGTAGACCCTACAAAAGAGTTACTAAGGCTCTTATGGTTTTGAATGTTTTAAGTGGATTTAATGGGTGTTTTTTAGGAGTTTTGAGTACTTTGCAATAAAATTATGTCTAAGTAAATACTTGCAAATATAGATCACATCCACAATATAATGATAATTTATAAACAAAGCATCCACAGCATGATATGACTAAAGCAAAGGATAACAATCTTTCAGATAGATAATAAGCAAATGAAATATTAAATAATTGTTGCTTTGTATAATGACCAGTGCCAAATGGAGTCAATGTCTTGAGTGCTTTGGGATGCTTGAAGTGTTTTGAGGATGTTTTGCAAATGTCTCTTGGTAAATTTTATTGTAAATTTTGGGGTGAAGTTGATTATTATGGGAAAGGGGATCTCCAAGATATACCTTGTGGTACAAGAGATATGTCCGGATAATAATCTAGGTGGCTCCATACAAGGACATGTGGGTTGGTCAGAGTCTCTAGAGCGGTGTTCAACACTACACCAACAAGGATGTAGCCTAACTGTGCCCTTAAGGTCTCGTTCTAGTGGTTCCCGCGTCCCTAGGCAGTATTTGCCCACTTTCGATTATTTGACGATCAACGCCAGATTTTCGTTGGTTTTCTTGGGAGTAAATTTTATTATGGTTGAAGTGGAATTAGATGTGAAGAATTAAGCAATCTACACTGCTTCTGGGTATCCCACAACAGGGTAGAGCATACACAGTGTAGTAAATGTTCTTTCCAATTTTATTATGTGAATGAAGCAAGAACCATTGACCCTCCGATAGAGAGCACTCTTGCCGCCTTATCGCGAGATTCAAGAGATTTACGAGCAAGAAAATGCTAAAATAAAACTAAACTACTTAGAGCAAAACGCTCTTCGACAAAGAGTGCTCTTGATCCACTTTTCAATGAGATTCAAGAGTCTTTATGTTCTTTTTAGCAATTTTGTATGAAATGAAAAACTAAACAACTAAGATACAAATGAAAAAGGCTCTCTGACAGAGAGTGCTATTGATCCACCTTGCGGTGAGATTCAAGAGACTTTTTGTTCTTTTTAACAATTTATATCAAAGTAATGAAATCTAGATGAAAGCTTTAAATGCACTGAACTAAAGCTACAAACTTGAAACTAATCAAGCAGTTTATAAAAATGAGACTAATCTAACATTCTATTCTACTCTTGCAGGTATAAAGGAAATAAATGACGATCAAAGGGCGATACAGGCTTCCCCCAACTAGGGGAAGAAGGGTGTGGGAGCCATAATCCCACTTGCTCTTTATTTATGATTTGTACAAATGATGTTAATCTTCCTATTGAGGGCACAAGGAATAGAATGGGGATGAAGAAGGGGGGAGATAGAAGTTTTTGTGCCCTTTAAGCCTTTAGGCTTTTGCTTTGCTTTGCTCTTTTGCTTTCCTGTAGATAAGAGCTTCAAACAAAGGATGGTTAATGGATTAGTATTGTTAGTGTATAAACAAATAAATACAAATTAAAGTACTTGACGAATGACTTAAGCAAGAGATACTTCAAGTACTAAAGAAAACCAGATCTAGCACTTAGGATGCTTTGAGACTCGCCCTAGCTTCTCACTTGGAGAAGAAGGGGTTCACTCTAGATCTAGGTTAGGGGAGCGAATAGATCAAAGGAGAATGAAAGCTTTAGAAACTAAGATCTAGATGGTAGAGTAGAGTAGATCAACTAAAGATAAAAACTTTTGAAACTTTGAACTACTAGCAAGGAAGAGCGAAAGGGTTTGAAAGATAGAACTTTGAGCTTTAAACCTACTTTGCTTCAAGAAGAGCGAAATGCATGAAAAGATAGAACTTTCAAGCTAGAACAATTCGCTTTAGCAACAAAAAGGGAAAAAGGAAGTTGATTTTGATTTTAAAGGGTGAAAAGAAGGAACCAATCCCAAGGTTGAATAAACTGAAGGCTTGTAGAGATCTACAAGACAAGATTAGAACAATGATCACTTGTTGAAGATGAGAGAATCCAACTTAGGTTCGCTTCCAAACCAACTTGAGAGATCATGCATCAAACATTCATACACTTGCAAGAAAAAGTGGATTAAATCTAGAAGATATCAATTGCTAAGAAAATGTTAAGAGTATTTTGTATATCTAACTACGCATACTACTCCCTATTCTCTTAATAACATATCAAAAGCATTCAACTCAAAGCTTGTGAATGAATACCTCTACGGGCTCAAAGGCCTTCCTCGCTAAACCATCCACAAGGTTCAAAATAGAAAATGCATAAACATGAGATACAAGATTACCTCAGATATGAACACACACCATAACACAGATCTTGCACACCTCTTTGACCTGCAAAGTCTTCAACAAATTCTCATTAAACAAAATAGAACACCTGAGCAAAGGTTCGAAGCTAATCCACCTGGAATAGGGGAGCTCGACCTTGCTTTTCTAGCCTCCAAGAGGGAAGTCGAATGCATGAAGAGAAGAGGGCAAGCGAATGGGTGAGAGATTGAAAGCTTGGCGACTTGAGGTAGGCGTGATTTGGTAGGTGGAGTTGGTGGGGGATGAGGTGGATGCCACCTCATGAGAGGGGTGCCCCTCTCCCATTGGAACCCTTGGCCAAGTCTTGGAGTATTTGCCCACATACTCAAGCTGCCATGGTTTGGATGTCGCCCACGTGAGAAAGGGAAAGCACATAACATGCTCACATCAACCTTTAAATGATATTCGTATATCCAAAGTTTCATAAAACATGTGCTTTATCACTTTGATATGGTCGTACACCATATTAGAATATTAACCACCCCTTTACAAATCATTTTTTTAATGAATTTTGTCATTTTTTTACTTTGTCCATATGTGCAATTTCTCTTTTTTTAGCAATTAAAGTGTTGTTTTGTAGCACCTTTAGGAAAATTGCTCCCAAAAGCGACGTAATCACCCGAAAACTAAAGAAAGTGGGCATTGGGGTAAAGAGGACGCTCTGAGCGTCAAAACGAGCCTCCCCACGCCAAAATCTGCCTCCAGATGACACTTTTATTATATTTTGAAATTTTCCAATTAAACCATTAAAAAATGTCTAATTTACGGAAAAAAATTATTTTCGTCGGAATCAACTCAAACTCCTAGGGGACCTAGTGCATGTCCATACGACTTATTCGAGATGGCTAGCATGTAAAAAATCCTAGACACGAAGACTTTAATAACCTCCCTAGGTTCGACCACCATGAGAATACTCCAGCTTTGGAGGTGTGCGTGAAAAACTCAAGAATTATACGCCACTGAAGAGTAGCGCATAATTCCTAAGGAAAAAACACTATAGAGTATCCACCTGATAGCCAAACCTAAGGTAAGCCAAGTCTTTTATAAAAAGACCATGCTTAGACCAACTTTTTACAATTTCCCCAAGGGGGTATGAACATGCATTATTACAAATGAGGCAAAATTGGCCTGAAAATGACTTCTGAACTTCTAAACTCTGAAGATGAACATTGAACATGTTCATGAAACCGACAGCTCACAAGAAGTTCAACTATTGTACAAAATAGTTGGTAAAAAGACGAATTGCTTGCAAAAGTAGGTTGGTTTATGGTTCACCCATTGAGGGCCAATTGGCTTCTCTCAACTGGGTTGTGATTAATTCTTCTATGTGACTATGAAACACCATTTTCAAGAAATAATTAATAACAATATTGATGATGCAATGACAAATTATAAACTAGTCAGATGTGGATGCTAAAATCAAAGTGAACATACCTATACAGCACTCTATTTTTTTGTCTGGACTATTGCTTCTTCTTTACATCTATATTGGTTTCATCCTAACATGTACAACTTCCTCAATTGGAAAATAGATGTAAGTTTGAAATGGCAACAAAATAAACAAAGGCATTTGGTGACATTGCCCCGTAACTGTTATCACATTTATAGTAGTTGGGATCTGCTATCATTTCCAGAGCAGTTGTCGCAACCCCAAGTCAATCCTTTACATCAGATGAGCCTTCATGCATCATGATGATCATTGGCAGAGTATATTCAGAGGCATCTAGACTATTCGGAGCAGTGTTATCAAAGTACCCTTGTCACTTTTGAGCCCTTTTCATGGATCCCATAGGGACATTTGTCATGCCATTGGTTCACTTTATCAGAGTAATAGAGCAGCCAGCTGATTCATTCTTCCTTTCCATCCAGATGTCAGAGGTATTATGAATCCATTTGATTGAGCAGGTATATGGTATGAGGTTTGTGCTCATTGTATTTCTTAGTCATCTTAGTATGTGACTTGGCATATGTAGTTGGCATTGGTGATCATAGTTTATTGGTTTCTTGTGGATTTGTGATTTGAATGGTTAAATGGGATTAGTGTTAAGACTTTGGTATATGCTCACGAGTAGGGTTAGCCACTATACAAACTAGATCATTCTCCATTATGATTAGCACCACCTCCACTTGTCCTCTCATCCATCTGTTGTTCCGTACTGCCAACTTCAAGCACTTTGACTTGGATAAGAATGATGCACTTGAAGACTTTCTCCCAGTGTGACCTTTGTGCTTGGATAGACCCCATGTTTATTTGTGTCTTGGCTCTAGAGTGTGTGTCTTGGTTTATGGATCTCGTCGATCTCTCTCTGCTTGTATGATGCCTTGTGGATTGAGTGCGGTTCTTGAAGTAAGCCTGTCACTTGAAGTGTCTCCCTTAGTCCTTGAAGTAAGCATTCCTCATTTGAAATGAATGCATCAGAGCGCATAAATGTTATATCGAAAAGGATGCAGGCCAAAATGTCAGGACATATGAAATGAAAAAGCCGCAAATGGTTGTGTTTCTCAACACAAATGAAAAAGCCACAAATGGTTGTGTTTGTCAACACAAATTGAAGAAATCAAAGGCTAATCAAATCAAAATCCTAAAGAAAGTCAAGACTTGCAATAATAGCAAAGTAATTATATGAAGTCTTGCAATGAATAGCAAGCAAGGATACTTGTTAGAGTTTGTTGGAGGCCTTCTAAGCGCTCCACCCATTTGTGAGACACCTCCATTCCCTAGTGTTCCTCTATCCAGCATATGTCACTTTGGTCTCCCTTTTCCCCTTTATCTGAGAATCCATTCAGTCTGCCCAATAAGTCAAGCAATCATTAAGCTTGTAGTTGTTGCTTTCCATTTTGTTACCAACTATTTTGTACCATAGTTAGATTTCTTGTGAGCCGCCAGTTTCACGAACATGTCAAATGTTCATCATCAGTGTTCAAAAGTTTAGAAGACTTTTTCAAGGCCAATTTTGGCCCCTTTGTAATAATTGCATGTCCATACCCCCTGGGTTTTGTAATAAGTTGGTCTAAACATGATTATTTGTAAAAGACTTGGCTTACCATAGGTTTGGCTATCAGGGGGATACTCTAGAGTGTTTTTCCTTGGGAATTATGCGTTACTCTTCAATGGCGTATAATTCATGAGTTTTTCACTCACACCTCCAAAGCTGGAGTATTTACCATGGTGGTCGAACCTAGGGAGGTTATTAAAGTCTATGTGTCCATGTATTTTTTACATGCTAACCATCTAAATTGAGTCGTATGGACATGCACTAGGTCCCCTAGGAGTTTGGTTTCATTCCGGTAAAAATAATTTTTTCCATAAAATTAGAATGTTGTCCTAGTTTTGCAGATCACAAGCGTGGAGTAGAGACCAGAGTTCAGCTACATCTCATCTTTCTCCATCACTTTATAAATCTAATGCTCTATTGTATTGCAGGTGCTCTTTTCTTTCAATCTTATTTAAGCTTAGGCTTGAGCATTCCTTCCTCCTTCAATTAAAAAATTCCAATCAACTTTCTTTCCCTTTTTGTTAAGAAAAGCATTCAGATCTGATTTCAAAAGTTCCATCTATAAAGTCTATTTGCTTCATAGATCTAGGAGTTGCTTTATATAAATCATAAGATCTAGATCTAAGTTTTAGTATTTGAAATAAAGTCAAATTTTCCCATCATTTTGCAAATACTAGATTGTGATATTATGTGCTTTTAGCTAACCAATACTAACTTGTTAATCATTTTTCTTGTTTGTTGGTTCACTTGTTTTGTGTTACAGGAAAGCGAGGAGAAGAAGTCCCTTAGGAGCTTAAACTAGGAATTTTTCACTTTTCCTTCAAACCCTTGCTATCCCTTTTGCCTTTTTAGGCCTAAAGTCTCTTGAATCTCGCTATTAGCGGATCAAGAGCGCTCTCTATCGGAGGGTTAATTTATTGTAAAAAATCATTAATAGAAAGCAAGTGGGATTATGGCACCCTTCTTCCCCATTTGGGGAACCCTGTATCATTTACTTTGCTTTTTACCTGCATTCAAACTAAAGGAGCATGCTAGGATAGTTTCTTTTTCTTTAAAAAGTTGATTTATGCTTCTTGTTTAGGTTCAAATTTTTTCATACTATAAAGAACTACTAATCCCCTTGCTCTCCCGAGTACGGTCTTTGGACCTGAAAGAGACTCTTGGGTAGATAATTAGAAAACTTGTCTCTTTTCATTTCAACATTTTATTTTTTTCAAACAAGGTAGTGTTCATAAAACCTCTTGAATCACGCTCTTAAAGCGGATCAAGAGTGCTCTCTGTCGGACAGTCAATCTTAAAATTTATTAACTTAAAAAATCTCTTGAATCTCGTTCTAAATCGGATCAGGAGTGCTCTCTATCGGAGAGTCAATCTTAACGAATATTTTTGCAAACACCGCATATGCTCTACCCATCGCAAGCTGGTCTGAGCTTTGGGATATCAAAAGCAGTTGTTTTGCACTTCATAATTTTTCACATTTAATTAATACTCATTAATAAAATCAAGTCCCACGAAAACCAACGAAAATATGGCGTTGCCTCATTGTGATCGAATGTGGGGAAATTCTGACTAAGGAAGCGGGAACCACTGGGAGGCAACCTCAGAGCACAGTTAGACTACATCCTTGTTGGTGCAGTGTTGAACATCGCTCTCGAGACTCCATCCCAGCCCACACATCCTTGTACGGAGCCACCTAGATCATATTCCGGACATATTTCCTGTACCGCAAGGTATATCGAAAATCCCCCCTTCCCACAATAATTCAACTTTATCTTTCAAATCACATAATAAAATAGACCAAGAGGAATTCGCCCAACAATCTTTCAGCACTCCAACAGACAGTTACTCCATTAGCACTGGTCTTTCATCAACAACAATTATTCAATTTTTTCTCTTTGCTTTCTATCTGTCTTGAGTCATTGTTGTTTATCATATCATGTTGTGGATAATATTTTGATTTAAATTGGCAAAAGTTGTTGTTGTCTTTCAATTTTATGCTGCGGATGTATAATTGTGAACAATACTTGGTTTAAATCTTTTCATCATTTCAAAACAACTCCTAAGAAACATCCATTCCAACCATTTTAACTTAAACTTTAAATAGCCTTAGAAACTCTTTTTTAGGGTCTACCCCCCTTGGCTTCCTTAGGAGTTTTCCTAAACGAAGGAGTCGAGATCAGGTGACAGCACATGATTCTTTGCTTGCCCCCTGTTATCACCTATTTTGTACAAATGGTTGAAACCTTATTGAGCCGCCAGTGTTGGAACACATCAGTGTTCACTTCCAGAGTATCTAGGTTTCAGATATTTGGGTCTAGCCAGTTTTGGCTAGCCAGTTTTGTTTTTGAGTCGACATGACCATGGCCCCATGGGGGTTTGTATCAAAGTGTGCTAGTAGGGTCTGAGTGGCTCGGTTCCCCATGACTGGATTAAACAACTAAGGTATTCTAGGGAGTTTTTTCACCGTCAGATTATACTTTGCTTCATGCGAGATATAATCTCTTGGTTTTTCTCCCGCTTCCTCCAAAGCTGGAATGCCCGATTTTGGAAATTTGGCCATGGGGGGTTATTAGAGTCCAACTATAATGTATAAACCTACTAGACACTATTAGAATAGGTTTTGGTCATGTCTTAAGTCTCTAGGACCCCCAGAAAAAATTTCGAAAAATTTTTACGAGATGCGTCGGAATTGGGGTTTTTTAATTTTTTTTAATTATTTAAATTTTAATTAAATTTCTCTATAGTTTAAATAGAGAAATTTGAGTCTGTAATATGTCAGTCATCCGGGATCCGATTTCAGTGATTGAAGGCTCCAGAATTAAGCCAAAAATCATTCATGATCCCCGGACCAGCTAACCCTAAGTTTCAGACAATTATTTGGCCTCATAATTAATATTTTCTCAAAAAATCAAAAAATGAGAAATATTAATTAAAATATTCAAAAAATAATAAATTGGAGATAATTTAAATCTCTCCAAAAAAGGCCAAATTGAATAAAGTAAAAGTCAAAATGACATGGCAAAAAGCATTTATGATGATTGGAATCTTCACCCACCTGATTCAGATCAGTTTCGGAGCACTGGGAGTGATCTACAGTTGAGAAATTCACCCACCTTCATGCAAATTCGTTTTTGTGATTTGGAAATTGATTAATAGGTTGTTGGATTTTGAAATCAATGCATGTGGGGCTCCTTCCTCAAATTATGGGCTCCAAACTCAAGTTTAAAGATGAGTTAAGACTCCAAGCTCGTTTGGTTGGTGTTGACATGGATTTGATTGGTTTTTGATGGAGTTTTTGGCTCTCTTCATTACCAATTCGAATTAGGGTTTTGGCATCTAGTTTTGCTATAAAGAGAGGCCCATTAGGGGCTATTATCTCATGGAGACTTTGATGCAAGATTACTCTGCACAAATTTGTAATATGCTTTGGCTTAATATTTTAAATAAAGATTTCGACTTTGGAGGTCCATGAGCTTTCGATCTTTGGTGTGAATTCATCTCTTGTTGAGGTGACATCTTCTCTAAACCCATCTCTTGATTATGCATAGTATTTGATCAATGGCTAGCTTGTGAGGACTATTTTTAGTACAATAGAGTAACCATTTATAATTTAAGTTGGTTATTTATGCATGGTTTATCAAGATCTAAATGGACATGAATAGTTGGTTATACAAATTGTTGATCTAATCTTGATATTTCTAGCATACTAGCATTGTTGATCTCACTTGTTGGTTGACTGGTTTGGGTTGTGATTAGGTGTTGCTTAAAGTGAAGAGGGGTAAGAGCTCGGTTGCATCAAACCCTTGTTCATCTTCAAGTTTTGGCCTAACACTTTGTGGTTGCAGGATCTACAATAATCTCAAGATCTTTTCATCTTAAGAAGGCTAGGAAGAGCTCTTCTCAGGTTTCTCATCAACCAAAAACTCTATTTTTAAAACCTTGTCACTAAAGGCTCTCTTCTTCAAGCCTCCTCATTTGCTCATCGATCTCTTCTTTCCATTGATTTGCTAGGCCTATCCTCTCAATAGTTTTTCCTACTCCTTTCATTCGTCCTCCTTGCCCTAGTTGTGCCTCTCTCCCATTTTCCTTGTCTTTTTGCCTCTCATACTTTCCTCCAACTCGTTTTTAGCCTTCTCCTTCTCCATTCGCCCTTCCTCCCTACCCTAGTTTCTCCTCTCTACCATTCGCCTTTGTCTTCTAGCTTATCCCTTCTTCATTTTGCTCCTTCACTTCTTCATCTTTTCCCCTTAGGTTTCTCCCTTTCTCCCTTTCTCGTCCACTTCCAAAGTGCCCTAAAAAACCACATAAAAAGCAAAAACCGAATTGGGTAAGTTAGTGTTTGTTAGAGTAGTTTCTTTGGTGAGATAGATCTTAATTTGTTGCATCTTGTAGATCATTGGCATGCATTGAAAAGATTAACTTTACGAGCATTCTAGAACTCTCTCTTTGTCTTAATATAGCTTACATTCGTTCAAGTTTAGGTTTGCTTTCAAAAGATAGAAAATTTTGCACAAAAATATTTCAATTTTTTATACTTTAGATCTCATTTCTAGGACATTTCGAGAGTTTGTTGTTCGCTGGTCCGTTTCGCCATAGTTAATATTTTATGATAAAATTTCATGCATTCCACATTTTAAAGTTAAAATTTTAAATCTAGACTTAACTAGTTCAAGTTTGATTTATTTTTTTTGCTAATGGTTAATGGGTGCCTTGTTTAGATGTTTTGAACTTGTGTAGGTCATTTGAGAGAGAAGTTTTTTTGATAAGATCTTGAAACAGAGAATCAAAGCAAAACAAAGTGAAGGATCCATGAGAATGACTTAAACTTGATACACTTATCCTTTGTAATAGCAAGTGAAACTTGTTTCGTCTTCAAATTTTCCAAGTATTACCTATCTCCTAAAAGACCTTGCAAGGTTTTAAACCCAAGGCATTTGTAGTCATTTCAATAAAATTTTCAAGTGGAGGGGGCCTCCACTATTTTGGTCTTCTTCCCCATTTGGGGAAGAGTGTTGGGTTTTGTGGTGTGGTTTAGCTTAGATTTTGTGTTTCTCATGCTCTTAGTTTAATTTTATTTCAAGTAAGTCATTTTTGCTTATCTTCCATATTTACTTACCCCCATGCTCTCCCGAGTAGGGTCTTTGACCTGAAAGAGATTCTTGGGTAGTTTAGTTTTATTTTTCGCATTTATCATTATCTTGTTTCTCTTCCAAAGCCTTCAGCCGGAAGTTGTATCCTTGAGATTTCATCTCAAGGGCAGGACCACATAATTTGTGGTTACTCTTCCTTCCCCGTCGGTTTCCTTGGCAGAGCTTTCAGCTGGCTGGAAGTTCTCAAGTGCAGGCGGTTCTAGCGGTTGATCTCGTTCGGAGATCAATCCCACCTATTAGATTAAAACTTGTGTGGTAGAACACTAGATTTACTTATTTCCATTTTATCTTGCAAGTGATATTGTTAGTAGTAATTCATATCTTGTCGATCAACGTTATTGTTTAAATCTGTTTCAAGTTAAGATATACTGCTACTACAATCTTTTTGCTTCTTTAAAATAAATCAAAGTCTCTTGAATTTGGCCATAATCCAAGTCAAGAGCACCCTCTGTCGGAGGGCATTTTAGTTTTTTGCATCATCCCTGCACTAGGCATTTTAAGTTTAGCAAGTCTCTTGAACTGTGGTCATAAGACCGAGTCAAGAGCGCTCTCTGTCGGAGAGTTGAACAAGGTTCTTAAATAAATAAAATTTTCCACTCATACACCTCTTAATTAATTTATCTTGGTTTCTGTCCTACACCCGTATGCTCTGCCAACCGGAAACGGTTGGGCTAGTACTCAGAAAGGTGGAAGACTTGTTAACTTACAAGTGAAAATCTAATTAAAACTTTCACCCCCATAACCAACGAACCGGCGTTGTCATAAAGTATTTTAATCAGTTCTCAGGGGAGGCGCCGGACCGCCCAATCTGCGACACGGTGGCTGGTTAGCATTGTGTGCCTCGCCGTGATTCCAGACAGGCCCCGACAGGTCTCTTAAAGGAGCTGCTTGAAACTACTTTCCGGACACTCTTTGAATATCCTTGGTTTTAGCCCTAATAATCAAGACAACTAAAACTTTGAATTTACCAAGATAAGCCGCATAACGTTCTCACAAACTTTCAATTCAAGCACTTGTATCAAGTTTTCACAATTCATATTTAATTTTTGACTCCATAAGGCACTGGTCCTTTATCTTATATTTTGTTTGCCTAAATATCAACATTGGAGTATCTGCTTATATTTCGTGAAAAGTGATTTACTTATTGCCCAAGTGTATCTTTCATCTTGTATTTGCAACGTGGATTGCGTTATCTTGTCTTATATTCAAGTTTTATATTGTCTCTCATTTCACAAAACTCCTAAACAACACCCATCCGCATCATAACACCTAAAAAACACTTAAATACACAAGAGCCTTAGTGAGACTCTCTTTTAGGGACTACCCCCCTTGGCTTCGTTAGGAGTTTGCCTAAACGGAGGAGCTGGGATTCAGGTGACAGTACCTGGCTCATTGCTTGCCCCCAAGGCCACACCTCTCTCACTTGTAGTGAAGAGACAGCTTTCGAAAGATTTCCGCTGCTGGTGTGCATTTTGGCGTACAACACCCCCAAGGCCACACCGAGCAGCTGCGAAATATTTTTGTTGCGCTCCCCCCTCCAGGTGTGCATCTCGGTTGCAACACATTTCACCCAGCTTAATGAGGAATTATCTCTTTTGTAGAATGGATTGAATGTGAAAGTGAGTATATGGTAGGGACTTCACTATTGACCATGCAACTGTTTTAATCATAAGTCCAATTTATGTACTTGTTGTACCGATCACCACCGTTTCATGCTACTAATGCTTTTAGCCTGCTACTAATGTGATTAAGAATGTACTACTTACACCTCTTGCATGAAGAGACACTCTATTTTGAACTCAGACAGTATTTTGATCAATTTTGACCTGGTCAACTCTTTGACTTGGTCAACGGGCATCGCCTGTAGGTGCATAAGACTACGATTGGTCATTTGATGTATTTTGATGCCTTTGGAGGTTCTTCAGGTAATTCCATGCTTCAATACATGAAAATTTGGCCATAGGTTATATTTTATTAATATCAGTAAGCTGTATTTTTATTTATTGGAGATGGATTTTGTTCTAGATTATTTCACAAGCTCCTCCATGGTGTATGAGTAGTCACCATTTATGGATTTGATGCTTCTGAGTTCATTCATGCAGTTATTTTAGTTTTCTGGGCAAGGGAAGATGATGTTATGATCAGATTGAGTATTTACAGAGATTATCAGCAGTTTAATTACAAATTATCAAAGTAACCATGGCATGGCAAGTGAAACGATGGGCAAGTGAATAGCAGAGATTTGACTTGGGTTTATTCTTATGGCTCCAGAGATGCTCCAGACACATTTTCTACATGGGTTCTTCATCATTTGGCTCCACACTTCAATTTTGCCTCTCTTAGGCAATTCGCACTCCCTAGAGGAGGGCGCACTTCTAGTTGATGATGATTCATGTTATATCTTGTACCTTGTGGAAAGATGTTGTTATCTCCCTAGGAGGCACACTTGGCCCCTAGGTGACCCCTTTTGATGTATTATCATGTTATATAATTATTTTATATGTAATTGGGCATTAACAGACAACTCACCCCCTATAGTCTAGTGATCCATGTAGTGTGTGTGAGATTAGATCTCCACCCTTGATTATCATTGTATTATGTTTTAATCGCAACCATCAATTTAAAAGTTACTTAGGGATTTGGTCTCTCTCAAATCTATTTAAGAGAGGAGACCGCTCATTGTAAAGGGACTTTGGATCTTGAGAGAAATAATAGAAGATTATTCTTGGCCCTTTTCTTTGGATTTCTCGTGGATGATTTAGCTTCTCTTTCTTCTAAGATTTTGCTACCACTAGATCTAGATCTATTATCGAGCAAATATTTTTAATTTGTCTTGGCAGGAGGGCATTTTACCCTAGTGCGAATGGGAGAGGAGAATGTCTCTCTCATTGGGGCGACTTCATCTCAGGGGGTTTTTCTACATCTTGGACATCTATTGCTTCAATTCATTTATTTGTTGTGATCACTCTCTATTTTTGTCAATACAATAGCTTGGTTAAGTTCATCTTAATCATTGTAATTGCATTTTGTTTACAGTGATCTCGTTGTCTTTGGCAAGGCGCACTTGTGGATTTCATCGCTTGTTCGGTAACGGATGCTTGATGTATATGGTGTTGTTGAGCAAAGGGAAAGGATCTATATCAACCGACGGGATCCACGTAAGTCCTCTAATGATTTCTAGTTTTTCTCTTACTCCATTGTCATCCACAATAAAAATTCATTAAAACTCTCATTTTGTAGTAACTAGGAAAATTCTTCGGGTCACATCACTTTGAATTTCAAAATTTCAACACTTAGGTATTTTCGTCCATCCCTCGAAACCCCTAGGGTGTCATCCTTGGACTCCATCTAGCGATTCGTTGAAGGCAATGCCAAGTTAGTCAATTTGCCCCCTAGGTCTAGAAGGTTGTCTAAAAGTTAGTTAGGGATTTGGTCTCGCTCAAATCTATTTAAGAGAGGAGACCCCTGATTGTAAAGGGACTTTGGCCCTTGAGAGAAATAATAGAAGATTATTCTTGGCCCTTTTCTTTGGATTTCTCGTGGATGATTTAGCTTCTCTTTATTCTAAGATTTTGCTACCACTAGATCTAGATCTATTATCGAGCAAATATTTTTAATTTGTCTTGGCACGAGGGCATTTTCCCCTAGTGCGAATGGGAGAGGAGACTGTCTCCCTCATTGGAGCGAATTCATCTCAGGGGGGTTTTCTACATCTTGGATATCTATTGCTTCTATTCATTTATCTGTTGTGATCACTCTCTTTTTTGCCAATACAATAGCTTGGTTAAGTTCGTCTTAATCATTGTAATTGCATTTTGTTTACAGTGATCTCGTTGTCTTTGGCAAGGCGCACTTGTGGATTTCATCGCTTGTTCGATAACAGATGCTTGATGTATATGGTGTTGTTGAGCAAAGGGAAAGGATCTATATCAACCGAAGGGATCCAGGTAAGTCCTCTAATGATTTCTAGTTTTTCTCTTACTCCATTGTCATCCACAATAAAAATTCATTAAAACTCTCATTTTGTAGTAACTAGGAAAACTCTTCGGGTCACATCACTTTGAATTTCAAAATTTCAACACTTAGGTATTCTCGTCCATCCCTCGAAACCCCTAGGGCGTCATCCTTGGACTCCATTTACCGATTCGTTGAAGGCAATGGCAAGTTAGTCAATTCGCCCACTAGATCTAGAAGGTTGTCTTTTTGTTTTGTGACTCGTCTCTTGCTTGTGATCTTTGCCTATCGTTGTATCTATCATCCAATCAAATCGGTTAAGTGATAAGAAGCAATAATTGGTTACTAAATCATTATCTTGGGTATTCTTCATTTGCATACTTCAAAACCCCCCAAGGTAGTGACTTGGTCATTCTTCCACCTAGCACTCGTAACCTGGATCATTGTAACTCACTAAGCTATTGAGATATAATCATTTGGTTCGCATTTGAACTTCTCTAATCATTTACCAATCCTCTAACCCTCTCTCTTTAGCTATCCTTTTGATCTTGGGTTTTCTTGTCAAGATATCTCTATCTTTCACTACACCAATTATTTTGGGTATCTTGTATTTAGGTCTTTTCCACAAGGTTAGGCCACGGTCTCCCCCTGATCCATTTGGTTCATTTGGCTTAAAGTAAAGAGAATCATGATCAGCTTGACAACTGATCCATATACGGGGATCAGGATCCTCTAGGGTCACCTCTTTAGTTGCTCGTCTCCTCTACCATCCTGGATAGGATAACCTTTGTGGGGCAACTACAAGTTGTGCGATAACATTTTTGGCATCATTGCTGGGGAGGTAGAGACTTATCTCAAGTGTCTGTGAGTGTACCCTTGTGTGTGTTTATCAATCATATCGCATCAGATTTAATTTTGGTGGCTATATTTATCATTCGTAAACTTTACATAGCCATCATTTTTCACTCATCTCAATCTCTCCAATGACATATCTTGTGGTGAACAAGATCATTAGTTCACCTGGCGAGTCCACAACGCGACTCTACTGAGGAGTGAGCCCATCCCATTAATCCGAGAAATATGGTTTACCCATAGTATTGTGAAGGTATGACCATGGGATTCATGACCCAATTATATGAACTAGTGACCTATGTTGTTGTGTTAGTGAAACAACAACAAGAAGACAACAGAGAACGTGATGAACATCTCAAACTCATGCATGAGAGCGTTTACAATACTTCACAATCTCCCATTGAGAAACGATGCCCAAAAGTCATTAAAGATCAATCTCGGCTTCCTGAGTGAACTGTAAACGAGCATAGTCAGAAAAAGAGCCCCATCTGGTTGTCAAGAGTAAAAACCTTTCTAAAGAAATTCCTCAAGCGCAAGATCTCGTAAGAACTAATGTTTCGGGAAAATTGTCAAATTCATGAATCTCAGTCTCGTTAAAAGAATTGATAAAGATCCCTCCAATTAAATCTGAGGTTAAATTTTTAGGTTTGAAGGTTGAAGAGGATGGAAAGGAGAATCCCTATAACCTGAAGATTGACATATCTGGTTTCTTTCCAAACTTTGCATGCCAATCTCTTTAGGAGAACTGCTCAAAATCCCATCCATGTATGATAGGGTTGCTAAGCACTTAAGAATTCAGCCCTAAAAATGCTCTACAAAAGCAATCCACAGTGGTGGTGAAAGACCCTCCAGTCGTGATTCAAAGGGTTTCTGAGAGGAACTATAGTGGATATCCCCCATTTTATATAGCCCTAGAAATCAATGGACTAATCTTGCATAACTGCATGTTGGACCGAGGTGCCAAAGTTAATGTTATGCCACTCTAAGTTATGGAATTGTTGCCGCCAGAACACGCACCCGAGGGTTATCACAACAGAAATCTTCAAGCTGCTTGGGTGCATTCCTTGGGGGCAAGTTTCAAGTTGAGATACTGTCACTCAACACTCAACTCCTTCGTTTAGGCAGAACTCCTAACGAAGCCAAGGGGGGTAGTCCCTATGAGTTACTAAGGCTGATTAAGATTTAGGTTTATGATTGGGTAAGTTGTTTAGGAGTTTTGGAATAGATTGACTGAAAGCAAAATTCACTTGCAAAAATTAAGATCAACAGCATAACATAATCATATAACACATAAGATTTGAGTCAAAGATTGAAATAAATATAAATAAGATCAATGCCAATATTGGAGTCGAAATAGCATGTTGTTGTATTGTAAATGTTTAGCAAGTGCTTCTTGATCAGTTTTAAATTATTATGATATGGGATTTGATTACGGGAAGGGGGAGCTCCAGATATATCGTGAGGTACAAGGAGTAATGTCCGAAAGTTAATCAATGGTGGCTCCTCACAAAGACGTGTGGGCTGGAATGGAGTCTCGAGGGCGATGTTCAGCAATACACCAACAAGGGTGTAGTCTAACTGTGCCCTAAGGTCACCACCCAGTGGTTCCCGCTTCTCCTAAGAAATTTCCCCACACAATAATTAAGTTCTTAGTGCCGAACTTTCACTATGTTCAGGGTAGTTAATTTTATTAGAATGAGTTTTTATTAGATGTGAAGAATTATGGAGTAGTTGCAACGCTTTCTGATTTACCACTGGCTCAGGCAAATGCCTGCAAGGGAAAAGAGCATACTTTGAGTTGAAAACTTAATATTTGTTCTGTTTGATTGCAGAAAAGATAAATATCTAAAGTAAAAACGTTATGCTAATTACTACAGGCAAAGATTCTCTTTTCTGATCATTCGATCACGTACTCGGGAAAATCCCTTTATGTGACGGCGAGAGCATACTTCGGGAAAGCAATGCCAAGTTCATTACTTTAAGAAAATCAAACACTGAAAGTAAATTGTTGGACTAATTACTACACCACGAATATATTTTCCCTTTTGGTACTTTGGTAGAGTGTGGCAAGTTAGTATTGATTTTCTTGGCAAAAATACTTTGAAAAAGTAAACTTGTTTGATATGTAAAGTATACTCCCTGCAAAAAATAGAAATTGAGTGTTCCTACGTCTTGAGTGAGTTTGAAGGCCGATATATGGATCGAACACTTCAAACGTTAAATTTTAGTACTAGATTGTTTTTTGTTAAACAATGAATAAAATATGTTAGAAAAATTCTCGCCACAAAAAAGCGAATCCCCCCAGGGGGTATGGGTGTGGGTACTGGGTAGCCCACTTGCTCTTCTTTTATTTATGATTTACAATGAATTTTTTAAAAGCAAAAATGCCTTGGATCTTTACAGATCTAGATCCAAAAAGGCTTACAAAATGCAAAGGGTAAATGCCGGATGAAGCTGGGATGCCCCAGGAAGCTCCGGAATGTCCCAATCTTGAAATTTTTGACTAAAAAGTGCCAAAACCTGCTAAAACGTAAAACAGGACAGCGAGCTAACTAGTACGTAAAAATGCCCAAAATCACTTGACTAAAAAAAATTATGGAAAAATTTCTAAGCTAAACTACTTGCAAAAATTGACTAAAATGACTCAAAAGGATAAGTCCTTTTGAGGATCTTGGCTTGATTTTGAGGGCAGCCAATGAAGCACTTTTAACTTGCCAAATAAAACTTTTAAAATGCATAAACTAACTTCTACTTCAAGCCTTAAACTTTTGCAATGAAATGACTTGCATAAAATGAAGCTAGCTAAGTTAGATCTAGAAACATAAGCTTTTAATTGCAAGATCTAAACATATAACCAGATCTACGAAGATAACTAAATTTTAACTTTAATGAGTGTTGAGAGGGCCATTTAGCCGCCTTTTGTTATCATCTTGTATTAATGTATGTTATTGTATACGTAACAAATGAGCGGTTGGAGCAGGTGTAACCGCTCCAACCTCTCCACTTATTGTATAATCACTGCCACAATGAATGAACAAAGGGGACTGAACGTTCTGTCCATTACTATCTTCTTGATAGTTTGTGTGTGTGTGTTTCTATGTTGTGCTTGAATATGCCTTGAACCTGAGCATTCAACAATGGCGTCGTTGCCTCTCCCATCCGGTCTGGGTGACAGCAGCAGCGGACGAGAGTGGTTCAAACCTGGAAGAAAAGTGAAAAGATTGTCTAGCGAAGACTGACAGAATGGAGGAAAGGTTGGCTTTGTGTTGTTATTCGCGGGGGTGTGGAAATGCTCATGTAAAGAATCGACTCACCAAGAAAACCCATGGATTGGTTGATCCGCATATGGACGATGATGGTTTGATGGAACTCTGTGTCTGGTATTGATCATCAATCTGTTTTTGTCAATCAATATAGTTTGTATGCATATTTTGTTGTCTAGCACTAGCTGTCGAGGAGTATCACTCTATTGACCTGCACAACATTCATAATGGAAGAATAGAACATTTCGTCGACCAAGAAGTTCTTCGACCACTCCAATACCGACCTGAGTAGCCATGGATGCATGCGAAGACAATCAGTCGTCGTGGATTCACGATATGTCATCGTCGAGACAGCCATCCGTCGACCAGTATTCAATAGATCAGAAGCCGACCATTCCAATGGATACGCAGCCGACCACATGCAAACATGTTCTTGGAACGAATCTTACAAGAAAGTATGAAGACTGCTCATGTGTTATTGTTATTGTGACATCCAGATTGTGCATGTATACAGAAATACGAGAAGAAACACTCGATTCGACTGCCAAATTGTTAAAAGAGATCGATCAAAATGTTCAGTTCGACCACATGCTTATTTGGTGGTTAGTGACCTCGACTGTCACAGCTGACCAATTGATACTATTATAGTTTATTTGTGTTTATTGGTCTTTTCGTCAAGCATGGAGGACAACACGTGGTGGATTTGTCGACTGTCAATTGCCTATAAAAGTATGCATCAATCGTTGGTAAGAGATCAAGGCTATTTTGTCCGCGGAGTATTAGTTGGCCATTGCCACCCTTTTGTAGAGTCCACTGCACAATCTATCGACGCATTGCTAGAAGAAGTGCTCATCGAATGCCATTTAGTCGGCTGCCAAAGGACTAATTATTGGTTGCATACTTATTGTCAAGTATCATGAGGAGATGGAGTCGACGCCGACTCGACCATAGTACTGCTGATACGAAGATGGTTGACCGGTAAATTAATTATTAAATATTAGGGACCCGACTGCCACAAATTTCCGTCTTAGATCAATATTATTTATAAGTTGTTGGAATGTTAGTATATGGTCGAAACTTTGTATAGATGGCAATAAAATATGGTCGAAGAGTAATAGTATGGGCCAATCTCTGTGGTTGATATCATTAACATGGTCGATTGTAAATAGTCGATGATATATGCTTCATGGTAGTTGTAAAATATTGTTGAACTTTTAAATATGGGTGATGTATGTGGTCGACCACTTTGGTCGATGCAAGTTTGGTCGAGTCCAGTACATGTGTTAATTGCGTCACCAACTTATAAAGTGACTCTATATTGTATTCGGTCGACCATTCTGGTCAGACTTCAAGTTTGGTCGAGCCTTAATGTTGGTCAAGTAAAAGTTGTGGTCGCGGTTCGACTCGTGAAAAAGTGGTCGGAACGACTTCATAAAATTTTGGTCAGATTGTAATAAAGTCGACCTCTTGTCAACCCTTATTAAAGTCGATCTTAGTCGAATTCAAGTTAGTCCAAGAGAAGTTGTCGATCTCGACCACAAAGCAATAAAGACATGCACCAAGCATACATTTTGCAGGTATTTCTCCCGATCGATGACAACCATATTCAAGCAAAAGCCATCTTACATCACACACAAGAAAGAGCTTAATGATCACATGATGATGCTACAAAGAACACCTGAACTGATTGAGCCCACCGGTGTTGACATACAGAAACATCTCTTCAGTGCGATTTCAGAAGTTTGAAGGCAATTGGTGAGATGGTGTAAAGGTAGAGCGTGGAAGCCCTCGTAGTTCCTGGACCGGTGGAGATGAATGCCGATAGGAAGGTGAAAGGGTGAGGCTCGATTGACCACTACCAGACTGTTGACGAAGGATAAAGAAATCACAACTCATGGTTGTTTTTGCATGTCTTCTTCGGGACGAAGAAGTGTTTTGTGGGTGGGGGAGATGTTGAGAGGGCCATTTAGCCGCCTTTGGGCCATTTAGCCGCCTTTTGTTATCATCTTGTATTAATGTATGTTATTGTATACGTAACAAATGAGCGGTTGGAGCAGGTGTAACCGCTCCAACCTCTCCACTTATTGTATAATTACTGCCACAATGAATGAACAAAGGGGATTGAACGTTCTAATTACTATCTTCTTGATAGTTTGTGTTTGTGTGTTTCTATGCTGTGCTTGAATATGCCTTGAACCTGAGCGATCAACAATGAGCAACTAGATCTGAGGGTAAGAGAACCGGTAACCAAGAAAAATTTGCTTAAAGAGGAGAAAGAGAAGGAGAAGCGATCTTGATGCCGAATAGAGTTCTTGTAGAAGCTTTCGGTGGAATATTATTGGACTATGCCACATGCATGTTTGGAGAGCAAAGTGAACAAACTTGTTCAAGTTTCTTTCCACGGTTACCTATAGCTATTCAAACAAATACTTGAATAAAGCTTGTGAGATCCAATGACATTTATATAAAAGATTAGAGAGGCGTAATAATAAACTTATTAGAATGCTAGATCTTTAACTTTACACATACATGAGCTATACAAATCAAATAATAAACTTATTATATGACTCTCCCTATCAACTGAGAACAATCCTACCAAGGTCGGATCCACAATACAGAAATGCAAGAGAAAGGAAAACACATTAGATACAAGTTACCTTAGACATTAGTAATGGTCATCCAACAAAAGCATCACACCATTAAGCCTCCAAAGCTTCTCTTTTTATTCCAACAATACAACAAATGAGACAATTACAAATAGCAAGAACACTCTTCTCATACAACTCCAACTAGCATGAATGGAGAGAGTAGTCTTGTTTAAACAGCAAATGAGAGAAAGTGAGGGTGCAATCCTCACGAGGAGAGGAGGGCGCATCACATGAGATAATTGAGGGATTGGTTTGTTGTGATTTGAATGAGGAGGTGCAACATCTCCATAAGGAGGCCCTCACTAAACTCCCCAACCAACCCATTCAAGAGATGCCACATAACACAAACATTAACCCACATGAAGGATGGCGCAATCCTTGATTTGGCGTGAAGAGTGAGTCAAAGAAAGAATCAAGGAGCGATTAAAGGGATAAGTGGGAGTTAGGGGATGAGGTGGGCACCACCTCACAAGAGGTGTGCCCCCTCTCCTTGGAAATATCACCTCACCAATGCTCGTCGCCCACACAAGGGTGCTCGCTCTCGTGAATGAGAATATGCGGGCCCTTTATGGATACGTATGCCATATCACTAGATTTGATTTAAAACATGTGACTTAACCACCATATGAAGTCGCCTTTCACTTGGGAATGTGGCCAACTCATTTGGCACATGCCCATTAGCTTTTTTTTAATATTTTTTTTTTGCTTTGGTGCATTTTTACCTTTTTTAGCATTTATTTGCCAAATTGTTGCATCTTTAAGGAAAAATGCTTCTAGAGACCACGTAGCTACCAGAAACATGGAGAAAGTGGGTTCTAGGATAAAGAGGACGCTCTGAGTGTGAAAACGAGCATCCCGACGCCAAAATCTGCCTCCAAACCACTCTTTTATTACAATTTGAATTTTTCCATTTAAACCATTAAAAAATAGTCTAGTTTTACGGAAAAAAAAAATAAAAATAAAAAATAAAATTATTTTCTTTGGGAAATTAAAAAAAACTTAGGGGGCCTAGCACATGTCCATACGAATCAAATTTAATATCTAGCATGGTAATATACATTGACACTTGAACTCTAATAACCTCCTAAGACCGAGAAATCATGCTGACCACCCCAACTTTGAAGGTATGAGTGAAAAACTCGAAAATTATATGTCGTTTATTCAACGACATATAATTGACAAGGGAAAAAACACTCTGGGCTAATTGGACTAATAACTAAGTCCTAGGAAAGTCAAGTTCTTTACAAAACCATCATGCTATGACATATTTTACAATTTCCTTGTAGGGCATGGACATGTGATTTTATTTTTAAAAAAAGAGCCAAGGTGGCCTGCTGGGACTTCTGATCTTCTGATTATGAACAAGTAAACTTGTTCCATCGTCACTGGCTCACTTGAAATCACTTAAATGCAACTTAGCTGATAACGGGAACAGTTAGAATTGACCTCATCTAGGCCATTTAAGAATGTATGTGGTATGGATTCTCGTCCGGTTAAAGCCGAAGGCGTGATTCAAAACCTAAGAGTACGGCTGGCTGCGTGCTCTGATATTGAATTGACCATGGATGTTATGGTTCTAGATGTTCCTGATGATTGGGGTATGTTGTTGTCTAGAGAATGGGCTACCAAATTGGGTGGTTATATTCAAATGAATTTAAAGGGTGGCAGGTGCGAGGGGGGTACTTCTCGGCCCATAAGAACGTCAAGAATGTAAGTATGCTTGGGGACTCGACATAGCCATGAATAATTAAGCTGACGCTTTGGCACTTTGGAAGGGTGTTGAGCTTGCTCTGAAAAAAGGCTATCAAAGCTTAATAATCATTGGAGATTGAGAGATAATTATCAGCTGTATGAATTCAAAAACTCCACCGAAGGACCCCTATTTGAATAGGCTAATCTCTAGAGTCCTCCTGAAATGTGGAACATTCACTAGTAAAATATTTCCATGTGCTAAAAAAACAAAACAAGGTGGCAAATTACCAAGCCAACCTTGAATGCTCATAAGATCAAGTCCATTGTAAAATTGGGGAGGGCATATATCCAACCCACATCCCCTAATGATTATCGCAATCTTGCAGAAAGTACAAATGAGGTGGCCCGAAAGGACAGATGATGTAAGGTGGCAGCGTGGCAACATCCAACCGTACCCTCCCATGAAGACTCGTTTGCGTCGATCATAAATGAAATGGGGGCTATGATGTATCAATCCCCTCAATCCTCTGCAGAAGTGTGGGGGAATTTAACGCCCCCTAACCTTTGAAATGGCGTCGAGGAAAGGTGGTGAATTTGTCATTCCATTTGTGTTCATTCCAGTAGCAAGGAGCAGGGGCAAGCGTCTCCGAAAAGCTGGTACCCGAATTGGTGTCGCGTGGTCACAATTGGTGATTTGCTGCAGAGCAAGAGTCATGGCAGGCTCCAGCTCTCATTCTCAAATCTCTCCAGCCCAACATGTCAGAAGGATTTCAGAGCTGGAAGAAAAGATAGGATTCATGTTCACCAATTTGGAACGTTGGCAACAAAGCATGGAGCAGGGAACAGAGGGCGAAATTCGCAATGCTCTTCAAAGGTATGAAGAAACAAATTCAAAATTGGAACAGGCAAATCCCAAGATCGCACTCTTGGAAGTGGAATTCAGATGTCTAAGAGGTCGTGGACACGTGCAAGGGGAATTAATTAAGGATTTGCAGCAAAATATCAGGTACTTGAAGCATGGGCTTGCGCCTCGTATTCGTCGGGTGGAGCAGAGAGCAACATCTTCTATGCTAAGTTACCGGAAACGGCCATTAAGCCATCCTGAAACGTCGTTCGCCCCCTTCTAAAACGGATTCAGATGGGATACAACCTTGATACGGCCTCGATACGGATCCCTAATTACTGGTACTGATCGGACAAAGGGGTAGGGATCAGGGATTTTGAGATACGGATCAGGGTTTTCTGAAACGGATCCAGGTTTTGGTGATACGGATCTGGAAAGGCAGCATCTGTATCAGCAACATTTTCCACTTTATTTCGGACGCCGAAAATTTTGAAACCCTAAACGACTCCTTTCTTATCGCACTCGTCGTCGTGGAAGCATAGTTTTCGCCGTCGTGGAAGCAGAGCAAAGCCGTCGTGGAAGCAAAACAAAGTCGTCGTTGTCGTGGTCGTGAGCAAAGCCGTCGTGATCGTGGTTGTGAGCAGACTCGCAGAGCTGTCGTGGTCGTGAGGAGAGCAGTCCTAAATTAAGTTGGTGGTAGCCGGTTCGAGACATTGTTATTGTGTGCAGGGGCAGTGCATTAACAATCGTTCCCAGCTTCATTTTCTGGGCATTTACATTGCAATCGTTCCCACTTGCCAGCTATACAGTTGAATCAAGTACACTAAATTTTATGTTTTAATGCATTGTTTAATAGTTATTTGTTTAATTGTTTATTGTTACAACAGGAATCAGGCTATGTTGTAGGAAACGCCACCCCCCATGTCCTCAGGCCGTTTCCTGTTGGAAACGCGGGAACACGTACCGTACGCATGGAAACGCGTTTCCATACGGACGAGCGTGTTTCCCGAGATGGAAACGCATCCCATCCATACGGAAACGCGTTTATGATACGGATGTGGTCTGTAAGGCCGCGTTTCCAAAACAAAAATTGTCTGGCTGATGAAAAATATCGCCCTATTCAGTAGTAGTTGGTAGTATTAAATGGTAATATTAAATTCTTAAAGTAAAAGTGACATTCTCCTTATGTCATTTTCTATCCTTTTACTTAAATTTTTAACATTACCATTAATTGTTTCAAGATGTTCGAGAGTGGTTCCAACGTCATCAAATTTCATATGCAAAAAAGTAGAATTTTAGATTCCATTCAAAATTCAACAGACTTGAGAGTTTTAAGTTTTTAGGATTTCAGGATTGCAAAGTTTCCATCAGTTTCTGTCATGTATGAGGGTATGGGATTGGCATTTAATCAAGCACATCAACCCTTGTATGTACCTTGATGTTGGTGGTGTTGATTGTTGAACTCCTTTGTCATGACCTTAATAAAAATGTACTCTTCACTTAAGCAAAATCACTTATTAAGCATGGGAAGCTTTTTCTACCTTATTTTAATGATTTTATTAGGAAGTTTCATCAAAATTGTAGGGTGTTGAGTCATTGACAAATGTCCTTGGAGGATCAACTTTGAGATTCAAGTTAGAGGCAAGGGCTAGAGCGTAGAGGAGGGAGGCATAGGGTGTTATTGATGAATAGGATCCCAATATAGGCAATGATTCGCTGACATGCACGATTTATGATTTATGTTTTACATTCATTTTTTTAAATGTCCTTGCTCATATATATATATCGCATTTCCCCGTTTCCAAAATTTTGGAGAGTCACGTTTCCAACGCATCCCCGTTTCCTTGTTTCATGCAACTTACGAATCAGGCTATCAGCATATATATATTATATTCTATATACATATATATATATATATATATTATAAATTTATAATATTAAAAAAACTTTAAATTTGAAACTTCAGACAGCCGACAGGATACCAATATATATTATATATATATAATATTAAAAAAAAACGTTTTTCACTTTCAAACAATGAGCCGTGAGGCACTTAAAGTCTTACAGACTTAGACTATATATATATATATTAATTATATAATATTAAAAAAACGTTTTCAGACAGGCACTTGTGACTTGAGTCTTGAACATTAAACATTTCCACTATTGACAATTTGACAAGAAGTTTAGAACTAAGGACAATAATAAATATGCAGATATAATCAGATCAATCCAACTCTAATCAGTAATCAATCCAGATTCAAGTCCATGACAGTGTATGTATATGGTGGCAGCATGTAAGGGTTTTTATTTTTAACTTTTTCAAATTTCAATGAATAACTTAATAAGCAGCATTCCTATAAAATAAAAATATGAATGAAATTTTTTTTTACCATGCAAATGCCTAATTTCCTACACTGTACAATTAAAGAAAATTTCCAGACCATGAATATGAATAATTTTTATGAATTTCCTATTTACCTAATAGTAATACTAATAGAGTACTAATTAGTAATTTAGTAATGATCACTTTGTATTTTTTTTGGTTCTGCAGGGTATAGCAGCATTGCTACAACTTACTATTCACCTGTAGATTGCATCATGGAATCGTCATCCGTGAATGTTGGGGAGCAGGAAATTAAATTTGCCGCTATAGAGAATCAATAAATTGATACAAAGTCTCCTCTTTTGAAGTATGCCATTGTTGTAGGGAAGATCCAAGGAGGGGGGTCATTAATATGGATTTGCAGTGAATGTCAAAAGGAATTCAAGGCATCCTACACCTAGGTGAAAGCACATTTGCTTCAGATAAAGAATACTGGTATTCGAGTATGCACCGGCCCACCTAGATCGGATGTAAAAGATGGAAAGGGTTTGAGCAAAGAACAAATAGCAAAATATAACAAAGAACAGGATGAGGCAGATGCTAAAGCATATGAGTCAAGCATTGCCTTTCAATTCAAACAACCAAAAAGAAGGGGCATATTTATCAAAGACTCCATTTCCCTCTCATGAAACTGGTAGTCCTTCAAAAGCGATCTAATTTGCGACCACTTGAAAAGATTTTTAATAATGATGCTCGAGGTATAGCGGATGAAGCTATAGGCCAGTGCATTTATGCAAATGGCCTTTCTTTTAACCTTGTGCGATCTCCTTACTGGGCGGAGATGATTAGAGATGTTAATAAAGCCCCAACAGGATACGTTGGCCCTGGTTATGAGAATATTTGCACTACACTATTAACAAGTGAGAAGTTATGATTGGAGAGTGCATTGAACCCCATCCGCAATTCATGGCGCATATCAGGGTTGTCCATCATTTCTGAAGGATGGAAAGATCAAAGGAATAGGCCTTTGATCAATGTGATTGCTCAAATCCCTAAAGGGGCAATGTTTTTGAAGGCAGTGGATTGTGAGGGGCAACAAAAAGATGCCCAATTCATTGCTGACATCTTGATTGAAGCAATTGAATTTGTGGGTGCAGAAAATGTTGTCCATTTCATAACGGACAATGCAACGGTCTGTAGAGCAGTGGGCCTAATTGTTGAAGGCAAATATCAACACATCTGTTGGACCCCTTGTGCTATTCATTCATTGAACCTAATGTTGAGTAAGATGGAGACTCAAATCGAGTGGATGTGACTTATTTTTGAAGAGGCAAAGGAAATACAAGCCTTCATCACAAACCACCACATGTCCCAAGGCATTTACAGGAAATTTGCGAAGTTGGAGCTTCCTAAGGTACCAAAAATTTAAAGTGTAAAGTTTAAACTTGTAAAGTTTGTTTCATAAATGTTAGGATCCTATGACTCTAAATTTTAATTTATTGAAATCTTGGCACTTGGAGGTTGTAGATACTCATTTTGCCTCTCACATCATAGTCTTGACAAGGCATATGCAGGTAAAAGAAGCCTTACAATCAATGGTATACAGTTCACTTTGGAATCAATGGAGGCAATCTCAAACTGAAAGAGCACAAGCAGTGAAGAGGTTGGTTGTTGATGATGAATGGTGGGATAAGGTGGAGTACCTCTTGGCATTTACTAAGCCAATTGTGGATTTGCTATGCATGTTTGAAACAGATAGGCCCAATTTGGGAGAGGTGAATGAGGGCAATGAGTGGTCATCAATGCCAAGGAGCAAGACCCAGATGAAGTCTTTTACAGAGAAGTAAAAGACATATTGACCAAAAGGTGGAACAAGATGACCACTTCCTTGCACCTTTTGGCCTATGCAGTGAATCCTAAGTATTATTCTGCAGAGTTGCTAAATGATCCAGAAAGAACAGCACCAAGCAGCGACCCAGAAGTCTCCCAAGGGTTTAAGAAAGCTTTTCGAAAGCTATTTGTAGATCCTGATATTGCCTATCAGATTCATGAAGAGTTTTCACATTTTGTGGGATCTAAGGGTTGGGTGCAAGTAATGATCCTTTATCATCTTAAGAATCAATATCATTGTTATTCCATATTGGTTTCTAATTTCATTTCATATTTTTTTAAGATATGAGGGTTTGAAGTTTGAAATTTGGGTGCAGATATATTGAGACTATGCGAGACAAGACCGGACTAAGTCCAATTAATTGGTGGAACTTCCATGGTGGGGAAATTCCAAATATCCAAAAATTGGCCATCAAGATCTTGTCAAGAGTTGCTAGTTCCTCATCAGCAGAGAGGAACTGGAGCACATTTGACTTCATCCATTCGGTGAAGCGAAACAAATTGGGCTCCAAGAAGGCTGAGGAACTTGTATATGTCCATTACAATCTTCGCCTTCTGTCACATAAGAAGGATGAATACAAATCAGGGCCCACCAAACTATGGGATCTAGAGCCAGAGTTACCTCACTTAGAAATGACATTGAATGCCATGTCTCAAATGAATCCATTTGATGAGGGGGCACCATCAAGTGGACATGGCAGCAATGCTCCCACTTCTAGTTCTAGAGGCAGTGAAAGTGCTAGTGTTGATGTTGATCTTCATCACATGGACAAGGACATTTTTGATGATATGTAAATGTAATTTATATTTTTGTTTTGAACTTTTGAACAATGAAGTATGAAGAGTCACTGAACAATGAATATTATAGTAGGTTTCCACTCAATTCCTTTTGTAATTTGTATATTTTACTTATGTTGATGATGATGATTATGTATTAATGTAATATGTTAATATGTAGTTTTAATTTGAAATTTAAATTATGAATGTTAAATTTTACTATTTTAGTTAGATTATATATGTGTGTGTGTGTGTGTCGTTTCCTTGCCATATAGTATCCATATTTTTTGAAAATTTGTGGTATCCATGTCCCCCCCCCCCCCCGTATCTGTATTCGTTTTCGTATTTGTATCAGTGCAACTTAGCTTCTGTGGGCTCTCCGAAGACTTATCATTTTCCAAATAAGGAAGAGTCCTCCGTGAATAGAAATGTCAATCAGCAATGGCACCCTCTGCCCAGCACGAGCCAGTCGGTCGCTCCTCGACAACCTCCAAGATCGCAATTCTCCAGACCTACGGGTTTCTCCAACTACCATGTTTTTATATAATTTATGCATTTCAAATGTTGTTGTAACAGCTTTATAAAAGTTTATACTAGCAAGCTTGGAGAGAAAAAAAACACCAGTAGAAAAAGATGGATAGGTTCTGGAGATACTAGAAATTTTGAAACAGTGCAAACTGATCAATTGACCTTCATTTTCGTATGCTATATGACTGGACAGTTCGGCCACAAGCCACTTTTAATATAAAATTTCGCGGTTATGATTAAAAAAAATATTCAAATGAATTTAACCTATGCAACCATCCCAATTGGTAAAAATCCCTTCATACCATTGCGTAATGAGCCTCCTATGCAAGAGCATGTTGAAACCCCTAAGCATTTATTTGATGAAGCTATGTGTTCCAGTGATGAAGTTGGGAATTTTATGGTTTTTGCCAACTATTGGAAAGAAATAAGGCAACAGCCTTTCCCTCCTAGTCAAATCTGGAAAATGCATTTTGACAGGACTCGGACTAGACATGGTGTGGGAGCTGGTATTGTTTTAACTTCGCCAATGAGTGAAGAGAGTGTGTATTCCTTTCACATGGAATTTGATTGTACCAATAACATAGCGGAATATGAAGCCTTGCTTTTAGGGTTAGAAATCACCCGAGATAAGAAAATCAAATGCATCAGTGTAATAGGCGACTTTGATTCCATTGTTTCCCAGATAAAGAACCAGTTTGCTACTAAAAATGATATACTTCAGGTGTACAGTGTTACGCGGTACCAGTACCAGCACACACTCGGATGTTTTTTCAAGGAGAGGGGTCGTATTTTTCTTCAGGGCCATGATGAGGATATTATCGGTACTTTCAGAGAGGTGGTTATGGTCGGACCCTTTGGTCCTTCCTTTAGGAGTACTATGGCTTAGTGGCATTGTTGACTGCCTCATTCTAGGGCTTGTAGCCCTGAGGTTGGTGTCTGGGGCTCCTAGGGGTGGGTCACTAGGTCACTGACCCCCTACTTGTATTCTACACCGGTGACAGCACTCCAGCTCTGAGGCTCTTGCCTCCTATTCTGGTCACCCTAGGCACCCATCCTGGCCCCTTTACAGCAAAGCGCCCTCTCTCCTTGGTGCATTTCCAGTCATGACATCATCCTTGGTCACCAAGCCCACAGGCTTGTAGAGGTGGGCGTTGAGGATTTTTTAGCATTGTTGGGGTTAGATGGGGCATGACGATCCCCCCTACTCACTCCACCTTTCGAAGTGAGGCCTTTTGTTCAGTTTTAGTCATTTTTATCAATTTTAAGCACCTAGGGGGAAAATACCACAAGTAGCCATCTTTTAGCCATATTTTAGACTATTTTATATTATTCCATTTTATATTTTTACATTGACATTTATTTGGCCTGTCGGCCTAGTTATTTTGTAAAAGTGAGTTGAGAACACTATAAATACAACTCCTCACTTCATTTGTAAATCATCATGGGATAAATTACAATATGTTGCTCTTTGAACCAAGATAGGCTCTTTGGATGTGATGCGCAGAGTTTTCTCTTCTTTGGCTTGTGAATAAAAGTTAGATGTTTTCTAGGGTTTTGCTAATGCATAGTGGATGCTAGGAATTGTTGGAACAACACAAAGCTCAAGTAAGTCTAGTTTGTAGCCTACTTGGTGAAGGTAGGTGAATTCTTGATTCTTGATGATAGAATTGTGACCATAGAGCTGCATTTTTTCTAAATAGGGCCCTTTTGTCTGCCTTTTGTCTTCTTGGCATGGTGGAAAACGCTCCCTAGAAGAAGTTTTCCCTAGTTTGGCCTTGGATCTCTAATTTTGCCCTTGATTAGGCTCATATAACGAACCCTAGAGGTTGTTGTAGGAAGCCTTAGTTTAGTAGACAAAGAGAAGATTACTCCAAGAGGGAGGTTGGTCACCTCTCCTCTAGGCCTAAGGTTTAGGGTTTCATCCATTAAAACTCTAGTTATCAACTTTTATTAAATTTACTTTGCATTTTCATGTGTAATTTTGCATTTTCATGGTAGAATTAGGGTTAGAATTATGCCTGCAATTTTATGTCTGAAACCCTAAAAAATCAAAAAGTATTTTTTTTTCATTTTTTGGCCACCCTAAAATTTCGGCCTCCCTTCCTACAAATTCGGCCTACCATTTTAGGCCCTAAAAACTCTAGGGAGAAATTGTGGCAGCCCTAAAAATATAAAAATTCTATAAAAACCCTAAAAAATACAAATTTGTAAAAATTTGCAGCCCTAAAGTGTTGTGCCCTCCTCCTCTCATCCTTCTAAACCCTAGACCCAACTCTCTAAGCCCTAGACCTACCCTTCTCCCTCACTCAACATCCCTAGGGCTTCCTTTCTTCCCCTTCCTCCTTCCTCACCAGCCCACGGCCTCCATCTCTCTCTCTTCCTCTTACTGTTGCTGCCCCTGTTTTTGCCTAAAACAAACTCCTTCATGTCCTTTGCATCCCCCTTAACATCCTTTTTGAGGTCTGCTATTATAGTAGACTATCATACATTCTCTGCAACCCTAAATCCTGCCATAAAGAGGACATCAAACAAGCCAAAAAGGGGTTAGCAGAGGATAATCTACACTTGCAAATAAAAATTTTAACATACTATCGAATAAGAGTTAGCATAAAGGACTGAAATACCACTGTATGCACGTTACAGGATTGTCAAATTGTTTGTAATATGCTAGTAGTATTGTTCTTTGGTTACATTTGGTTAAGATTCTAATTATAGTTTGTATACATCATTGCTTAAGTGCCACTATTGACTATTGGTGTGCTACAGGATTGATAAAACAGGCTTGGTGTATAGATTTACGAAGTTCTTATTATCTAACGAGTATGCTCTTTGATTTAGTTTACTTTGGCAATTATCTCTACTGTTAGGAGTTCCTAATTATTTGATGGTTGGATGAAACATTTGCTTAAATATACTGTTGTTGGTGACTGTATAACGCTACTTATCTATGTTGAAACTACCTAGAATTTATTGTCCCAACAATACTACTACAGTTGGTTTCTTTAGTTGACAAAATGATTACATGCTTAATAGTTGATGAAGTAAAGTTGTGATAAGTTTACTTTCGTATCTTTTACATCTGCACTATTTATATTTATATATTATGTTTTCTTCATTCTCTATTCGATTGTCTTAAAGGCACTAGTCACTAATACAATTGTAGAATATATTGTTTGCCTAAGTGTCTTGCACAATAGCAAAAAGGGCTCTCCCCTTGGAGGTCACGACACTCCTAAGAAGTTTGTGGAAGTGTGACCGAGGTGATATTGGGACACATTATCCTTACATTGTCTATTGGACACTACCCCTGCTAGTTTGTCCTGTAATATTTTTGGCGCCGTTGTCGGGGAACATTTCAAGTTGGTTGAAGTGTTGAATTCAGGTCCTTGGCAAAACAAACATTTGGTGAGCCTCGAGGTAAGTCTTTGTTTGATATCATTACATTTTTCTTTGAAGACTAATCTTGCCGGTTTGCCTGGCGACTCCGGTTAAAGACACCTCCTCCAGTACTCAATTAAGTTCTTGTTTAGTACTTTGGTGAGATTTGTTTGAGTCTAACTTGGCAGGTCTCTCCTTGCAACTCCCACTGAAGAAAATTAAAAGAAGTACTCTACAAGAACAAGGCCAAAGAGGTAAGCCTTGTTTTGTCATTTTATGATATTTTCGTTAAAGGTTAACCTTGCCAATCATATAAGGCAACTCCACTGAAGAGAACAACCAATAAGAAATGATATGGCTTCCATTGAAGAAATACGGTTCCATAATCCATATGCTCCATTGGATTTTTCGAATGTTTCGGGGTACCCAAATCAGTCACGTAAACATGGGTTAATCGAGGCCATCCCGATATTCCATCAACATGAAGATACAGCTACAGAGCATATAGTGAAGTTCAGAGAATATCTTATAGCATGGGATATTATGGATCAGGATCTGCGAATGATGGGGTTTGTGATTTCTCTTGATCTACGAAATAACAGAGATATGAGTGATTGGTATCATGGGTTCCCTCCTCGAGGGATTTCTTCGCTCTTGCAATTGGTCAAGGCATTTGGAAAAAAGTGGGATTCTAATCTTGACAAAGAAACTATTGAGACCTGTTACCAACTTTTTGTACCATAGTTGGATTTTCTGGAGAGCCGCCATTTGACAAACATGATAAATGTTTGATTCCAGTGTATCAGATGATCCAACATATTGTAGCTAGCCAGTTGTGGTTAGCTTGTTTTGTTTTTTGAGTCGACATGACCATGGCCCCATGGGGGTTTGTAATAAAGTGTGCTAGTAGGATCTGAGTGCCTCGGTTCCTCATGACTGGATTAAGCAACTAAGGTATTCCAAGGAGTTTTTTCCCTTGTCAATTATACTTTGCTTAAGGCGAGGTATAATCGATGAGGTTTTCTCCCGCTCCTCCAAAGCTGGAATGCCCGATTTTGAAAATTTGGCCATGGGGGGTTATTAGAGGCCAACTAATGTATATAAGCCTACTAGACACTGTTAGAATAGGTGTCGGTCATGTCCTAGGTCCATAAAGCCCTCAGAAAAAATTTCAAAAAATTTTACCGGGTCCGTCGAAATTTGGGTTTTAATTATTTTTTAAATTTAATAAATTTCTCTATAGTTTAAATAGAGAAATAATTATTTGTAATATGTCAGTCATCCGGGGTCCGAATTCAGTGATTGATGGCTCGTTTGATAAGCCAAAAATCACACATGACCTATGGAGCAGCTAAACCCAACTTTCGGATGTCAATTCAGCCTCGTAATTAATATTTTCTCTGAAAAGTCATTTATAGAGAAATTATTAATTAAAATAATAAAATTGATTATTTTGGAGATAATCCAAATCTCTCCAAAATTAATCAATTTGATTAAAATAAAAGGCTAAATGACGTGGCAATGAGCATTTAGGAGGATTCCAATCAACTCCAAATCATCCCAGTCAACTATCCAGTCACTAGAGTGTTATCCATTCAAGCTAATTCGCCCTTCTTCATGCAAAGTCGAGTTTGATGTGTTGTCAATTCGTTTTTGGGTTGGTGATTGAGCCTTTATGTGGAATGGGCGCCATCATACCTACCAAGCTTGGCTCCCACTCCAATTCGAGTTCACACCTACCAATCTATGCATGTGTCTCCATTAAACCAACTCGCATATCTCCAACCCTCACGTCAATCTCCATTTGCCTCACGTCCAAGCCTTGTTGGAACTCGTTTATTGGTTAGTGAAATCGTTGATTAGCTTGGCTTCCACTAAAGTAGAGTTAGCACCTACCTTTTTCCACTTGTCATTCATTAACCAACTAGCTCGCACTCCACATGGCTCACGCCCTTCCTAGCTTAGCTCACGTCAATCCTCATTTGAAGCTCGCATTCCCTTGTTGTAACTTGCTTATTGGATGTTGCTAGCATTCACACCTTCCTCCAAGTCGAGTCTTGCCACCTCATGCCAATCTCACCAACCAAGAACTCGACTTTGGCCTTGTCTATCTCTCCAAGCCCTTATTTGATTGGAATTCGACCTATCTACCCATTGCCAATTCGACCTAGGGCTAGCTTGAGTCTTTTACTATAAAGAGAGGCCCTTAGGGGTTATTATCTCATGGATTTTTATGCATCGAAACTCTGATGAAATTGTAAGCGCTTTTAATTGAGAATAAAGTTGAGACTTTGGAGGTCAAAACATGGAGGCTCTTGATGTGCATTGCTTCACTTGATATTTGAGGTGATATTGTTTTTTATATTCTATTTGAGGCTCTTAAGTTGTAGATCATGTTCAAGATGGCTAACAATCTAGCACAAGTAGCATGTATCTAGTTCTTTTCACTTAAATAGTTTGTTTCAAATACATTATCCATGCTCAAGGTTCTTGCAGGTACATCTTCACTTCATAATAAGATCAAAGGCGTTTTGGCTTTTGAATTTGAGAAACAAAGGGAGTTAAATCTTCTCCATCAAACATTCGAAACACATTTTTCATTTTTGGTTACTTGTTACTATAGGCTTCCATCTCTTCTAGCCTTTTAGTTTGCTCCTTGAGTTTTTGCTTTGACTTGCTAAGCCATTTCTAGCCCCTTAGCCTTGATCCGAAATTGTTCTTGTCTTCAAGCCATAGATTAGTTTGCCATAAGGTTGAAGTTCCTTCAACCTTGGGGAATAACTTGGAATTTGTTCCCTTGTGCTCTCTTCAACACTCGTTGTCGGCGTATCATCGGTTAACCGGAGGATTTCCAAGGCGGTGTTTTACCATCCCAAGTGTTCCACTTGAAGCCCTTGCCCTAGATCTACTTCCCCATAGGTTTGTCTTCATCCTCCCATTCGTCCCACTCAAATTTTGCCTTCCTCTCCTTGCATTCGTCCCACTTCTTTTTCTCCTTGCATTCGTCCCCCTTGTCTCTTCTACCTTTCGTCCTACCTATCCTTCTAGCCTTTCATCCTCTCGTCCCTCTCCTACTTCCTCTCCTCCTTCCACTCGTTTTCTCCTTGGCTTTTGCCTCTTTGCTTTCATCCATTCCCATCTTGCCCTACAACACATAAACAAAACAAACAACAAAAAACCACAAGTTAGTAAGTAGTTAGTGTAATTTTCATGCTTATTTAGTTGTTGGTTATTTGTTTAAAGTCTCAAAGTGTTAGCTAGTTGTTCTTCTTGGGAGAGTTAATGATTAGATTTATTTTATAAATCAAAATTTATGCATTGAAAGTTTAAGTTAGGCATAACAAAGGGTCATTTAGGGCTTATATCTAGTCTTTTCCCTTTAAGTTTTGTAGTTCCATTTCAAAGTAGGAAAGTTGGCATATAGGATAGTGTAAAATTTTGTGGTTGCATTCTCATTCCCACCATATTTTGGGGCATTTTAGCTTGCTGGTCCGTTTTACCATATTAATTATTTCAAGACAAAATCTCATGCTCTTTCATGTTTTAGTCTTATTTTGCAAACCTAGACTTGATTGTTCAAAGTTTGATTAGATTTCTAACGCTAATGGGTGCATGAGTTATTGGCTTATTCTTGTGGTAGGATTGTGGGAAGAGAAAGATCTCTTAAATCAAAAGATCAAATCGAAGAGAGAAGAAGAAATCAAGCATCATAAGACATATTTCAAGATACACCTTCTTATCCTTTGTAAAAGCCATTAAGGGCTTCAATTTTTTCAATTTTTATAAGTTGTTTTTAGGTAGCCATTAAAGATCTTTCAAGGATTTTCCCTTGGGGCACTTGTAAAAGATTAATAAAACTTATAGTGGAGAGGTCCTCCATTTTTGGTCTTCTTCCCCATTTGGGGAAGAGTGTTGGGTTTTGTGGTTTGGCTTAGTTAGATCCCTTTCATATGCTCTTAGTTTAATTTCACTTTAATAAGTCAATTTTGCTTATCTTCCATATTTACTTACCCCCATGCTCTCCCGAGTAGGGTCTTTGACCTGAAAGAGACTCTTGGGTAGTTTAGATTTACTTTTGTTTATCATTATATTGTTTCTCTTCCAAAGCCTTTGACCGGAAGTTGTATCCTTGGGATTTCATCTCAAGGGCAAGACCACATAATTTTGTGGTTACTCTTCCTTCCCCGTCGGTTTCCTTGGTAGAGCTTTCAGCTAGCTGGAGGTTCTCAAGTGCAGGCGATTCTAGTGATTGATCTTGTTCGGAGATCAATCCCACCTTTTAGATTAGAAGTTGTGTGGTAGAACACTAGATTTACTCATTTTATCTTGCAAATAGTATTGTTAGTAGTATTCATATCTTGCTGATCAATATTATTGTTTGAATCTTTTTTCAAGTTAAGATATACTGCTTTTACAATTCATTTATCTGCTTCTTAAAATAAACCAAAGTCTCTTGAACTTGGCCAAATCCAAGTCAAGAGCACCCTCTATCGGAGGGCATTTTAGTTTTTGCATTTCTCTGCATTAGGCATTGTTAAAATAGCAAGTCTCTTGAACTGTGGTCATAAGACCGAGTCAAGAGCGCTCTCTGTCGGAGAGTTGAACAAGGTTTTTTTTTTCTAATAATAAAATTTTCCACTCATACACCCCTTTAATTAATTTACCTTGGTTTCTGTCCTACACCCGTATGCTCTGCCAACCGGAAACGGTTGGGCTAGTACTCAGAAAGGTGGAAGACTTGATAATTTACAAGTGAAAATCTAGTTAAAACTTTCACCCCCATAACCAACCAATCCGGAGTTGATCGATAAGATAATTTCAGTGGGTAATCTCTTAGTGAGGGCGTTGGGATTCCATGTTCAGCCTCTAGTTTGCTGGCTTGCATTGCGCGGCCTGGCTAGAGCACTGGGTGGCCCGACATGTCCTTGAACGGAGGCACTTGATTTTGTCTTTTCCGGACTTTCTTTGAACATCCTTGGTTTTAGCCCTAATAATCAAGAACATCTAAAACACTTAAAATTTACCAAGAACAATTTCAAAACGATCTCACAAACAGCTACTTTCGATTTATTCTTTCAGCATCACAAGTTTTATTTGACTCCATTTGGCACTGGTCTCTAATATTTATATATCTTTGAAATCTGGACCATATGTCCTTGTCACTTGTTTAAATTTCAATCTTGTGGATGCCTTTAATTAAATTATAAGTCAAAGTATTCTGTTATCTTCTGAACTTGTATCTTGTGAATTTTGCAACGTGGATTGCGTGTTTAATTTTGTTCTAGTCATCATTCAAAAAACTCCTAAACAACACCCATCCGCATCACAACACAAAAAACATTTAAACACACAAAGAGCCTTAGACAACTCTTTAATAGGGACTACCCCCCTTGGCTTCGTTAGGAGTTTTGCCTAAACGGAGGAGCTGGGATTCAAGTGACAGTACCTAGCTCATTGCTTGCCCCCCAGGCCACACCTCTCCCCACTTTCCAGTGAGGGAGACAGCTTTCAAAAGGTTTCTGCTGCTGGTGTGCAGTTTGGCGGACAACAAGACCATTATTGCTCTTCCCACAAAGGAACCAATCTATATAACTCCCAAAGAACATCTCGCTCCTCTTAACTTGCCCAATGGTTTGAAGCAGTTACTAGAAGCTTTTGTGGCGGGATCCTGTGATGATGATCCCCTATACTTCGTCAAATATTTTATGGAAGTTGTTTCGCCTTTTGTCGTTCAAAAGGATGAGGAAGCATATATGAAAGCATTTGCATGGCATCTAGATGATGAGGGACTTGATTGGTTTCGACAATTGGGAAAGGGTACAATATCTTCTTTAGTAGAGCTGATAAAGATATTTTGCAGTCGTTGGCGCCCAACGAAGCGTGAGGAATGGATGCCCTATGTCGAAATGGAAAATGAATGGTTCCAGAAAAAAACAATGGAGAAGAGCACAGCGATGAGGATCGGGTCTCAGAAGACTTACTTGAAGAAGCCATTGTTCAGGATCTGGTCAATGATGTCTTAAGCCTAATATCCAAAGATGAAGATCCTCATGAAGATGAATATGCTCGCAATCCTAGAATTGAAGACCAAGAAGTCCTAGTTGAAGAAATTGAAGAACAGAAGGAAAGGGCGAGTTCTCCTTGCCATCATAAAATAGTTTCTTTTGATATCTCAGATCTCTTGAAGCAGAATGACAAGACTCTTGAAGACGATGATTATTGGATGTTTATGGGCCCAACTCTTTATGATTCTTCAAAACCTAGCAGTGTTGTTTACAGACCCTTTAATGACGAATACTTTGGAGAGGAAGTCAATAAAGTTTTCAGTATGCCATTCACAAAAGAACCAAAAGTCAGTATGGATCGACTCGAACCAAATTGGAATGGAGATATCTTGATCACCCCAAGGAAGGAAATTGAAATCACGATTCACAATTGACCAAGACATGATTATTCCATCTCCTCATGGCATTGATGATGAAGATTGGATTAACCCTTTTGCTCTTACATTTGATGATGAAGTGCCTCAAGATATGGGTCCTCTTGCCATTATAGATGATCACCATATGCAGGTATTTCGATATGATGAAGGGGTTGAAGACTGTGAAAGCCTTATTCTTGACGAAGCTTCTATAAGCCCAAATCAGTCATGCATATCCAGTATCAAGAAGGGTGGAGTATGTCATACAAAAGGTTCCTTTGCAGACGTGTTACCCATGGTGTGCCCTAATCAACATCATTTTTTGAAAAGTATTATTGAAGTTGTTCAACCCTTCCTGTCTGATGTTGGTAAGTTTCCAATGATCCATTTCAACAGAACCACTACAGGTATGTGCACAGGTATGTTATTCACTTTGCATTGCCAAAATATCTATTGTTTATCTTTTTTATTGGCTTGTTACGGTGGTACCAGTACCGGTGTACCTACAAAGGTGCCCCAGGTAGAGGGGGTCATTTTTTTCACCAGGAGGGGTGTTTAGCTTGCTTTTTCTGGGTAGGAGTTATGGCCAGACCCTTTGGTTTCTCCCTAAGGTTGGTGTCCGGGGTTTCCAGGGGTGGATCACTGGGTCACATGACCCCAACCCTGATTTAGCATTTTGGTGACGGTTCTTTCAGCACTGAGGCATCTCTTTCTCCTCCAGGTCACCTCCAGCACCCTCCTGGCCCTCCAATTCACCTACGCCCTCTCTCTGGGGCCTCCTTCAGATGATGACGCCATCCTTGGAGTCAAGTTGTGATGCTTGATTAGGGGGGGCGTTGAGGGATATTCACTTCTATTGGGGTTAGTTGGGGCATGACGACCCCCCCACCTCCACAGTCTGGCCTTCAGAACGAACCAATATGTTCATTTTTAGCCATTTTGCTCATGTATGGGTCAAATCTGGGGAAAACACCCCAATTTACCCACTACTTTAATTATTTTATATTATTATTGTTTTAATTTTAAGTTGACATTTCTAATTTTAAAAAGGCATGTCAACCTGGACTTTATTTTATTTTATTTTTGTAAAGTGAGTGTGAAAATATATAAATAACTTTTCCTCACTTCATTTTTACACAACTTATGGGATAAAACATTTATTTCTAATTTTTACCCTACTTGGGCTCTTTGAGTGATGCGCACCTCTTAAGGATGGATGTACTTGCTAGTTTGGAGACAAATCTTTGAAGTATCTTTTGTTCTTGCTCTTTGCTAAGATGATGCTAGGAGTTGTTTGCTTAACACATGCACAATGAGGTTTCTAAGTTTCTTCTCTTGATTTCTCTTTGTTAAATGTTGGATGTGTGCTTGTCTAAGGTTGAATGGTAGCCATTAATGTAGCTAAGCCATTTTCAGTCTTTAGTTACCCTAGCATTGTAAAGCTTGAGCTTTAGGTCTCCAAGGTTTGTCTTAACTAGGGCCTCTTCAACCAACTTTTGTGGTTGTTGAAGAAAACCCTAGCTTGCCAAACTTGGAAAGTACCATCTCAAGAGGAGGGCCATCCTCCTTGATGCCCTAGGGTTAGGGTAAAACCATAGAACCCTATGTTTGTCTATTTTCTCTACATCAAACCCTAGTTTGTATTTTTTGTAAATATTATTATTAATTTAATTTTGCATTTTCATGTGTAAATCTGCATTTTCATGGTAGAATTAGAGTCAAATTTAGGTCTGCAGTTTTATGACAAAAACCCTAAAAATCAAAAATTTAAATTTTTTTTATTTTTTGGCCTTCCTAAAATTTCGCCCTCTCCCCTACAATTTCGCCCTACCTTCTTTAACCCTAAAAACCCTAGGGCAAAATTTTAGGAAGCCCCAAAAATTCAAAAATATCAAAAATTCCTAAAAAAAACCCTAAAATTTTTTTTTAAAAATTACAATTTTTGCGCCTCCCTAAAATTTCGGCCTGCCTTTCTTGTTCCTACAAACACAAGAGCGAAATTTTAGGAACCCTAAAAATTCCAAAATTCCAAAAAAAACCCTATTTTCAGAGTTTTGTACTTTCGTATATATTATTTTGGTCTAAATTCTTTTCATTTTGTATTTTAGGTTTTTTTTACTTTTTATTTTACATAAAAATCATTTCTAAAAAAAACCTAAAAAAACCCTAATTTTCTGTTTTTGCCTATCTTTCGCTAGCTGGATGCTCTCTCCCTTCGCATCCTTCTTCTTATCCACCTTTTCTTCCATCTCCATCTTGTTCCTCCCTCCACCTTAGCTCTATTTTTTCCTTCTTCTCTGCCCCTCTCTTTTACCATCCATCTTTCCCTTTCCACCTTCGCTGCCTCTCCTTACCTCCCTAGTTTCCTCCTCGCCATCCCTTTTCTCCACGGCCTCTTCCCTTCATACCCTTGTTGTTGCTCCCTCCAAAGCCACACCTACAGCTGCACACACAAACAAGTTACAACATTAATCTTTTTTGTAATTTTCTGTATGTTATACTGTGAAAGTGGAAGTCTGAAACTTGCCTAAAGGAGGTTTGTAACTTACTCTTTCTTGAACATCATTTACTGTACTAAATTTCTGATATAAAGGGTGGAGATAAACTTGAACCTCGGTGCTAAATTATACACATGATTCAGGTGCTATTTGTGTGAAAGGAGGTCTGAAATTTACATATCTAACAGTCTGAAATTTGATTATTTGCCTAGTGAATGCTTTTGCTTTAGTTGTATGGTCAATATCATTTTAACTTTGGGTCTTCATGTATCCTAATACATCTGCTCTACTGCTGATTAATACTACCAATACTATTATACTATTGATGCCATCCTTTCCATACAGAATCAAGTAGATGACTTATGCCATACTGAGAATGATTAAGGTGGGATCCATATGGTAGTCTTTATGTGCATTTGATCATACTGCTGCTATAATACTGGTTGTCTTTGGTTTAAAATTATTTGGGATATTCGTAGTAGATGATATCTTTCATATTGCCTAATACATTTTGAAACAAATCTGATACAAGTTGCCACCTCATAGTTATAGAATTGTTCGGATATTGGAATCATAACAATGCTGGTAAATGATCTTTTGTACATGGATTGGAATTAATACTTGGATGTTCCATGGTTATATGACTTTACTCGTGTGCTAAGAACACTTTGGGTTGTCTATCTTGCTTATCACTCACATCATTGGATTAATATGCCTACAAACGCTTTGAATTCATTTTCTGCACTCTCAAATTGACTCCATAAGGAAATGGTCAAAACTAACAACTGCATAGAGAATATAGTCTTTGTTGCTTCAGTGTCCTACAGGGTATCAAAAGGGTCCTTCCCCTTGGAGGTTCTAACAATCCAAAGAAGTTAGAATTGTGATCGAGGTGACATTGGGTCACACTTCTTATATTTGCTTACTAGGAACTAACCCTGCTAGTTTGCCCGGTAACATGGCTGACAATTTCAAAATTTTAAAGATTATTCAGGATACTAACATGATCATTTCAAAGATGAACAATATACTCATGTATCCAAAGAAATGTTTAAGCAGGTGCAGGGACAGGTTACAATTAAACACGTGAAGATTTGCGAGGTCCACCTTTACAAACGGTCTCCCAGGTTCAAAATCAGGCAACCAGTTTCAGGCAAAAAAAATTCTCAATGCGACTGTATGATGGAGATGGCCCATACATAAGCCCAGTAGAAGCATGGATAAATGAAATTGTGAAAGCAATCCTTCTCCGTGGCACCAGTATCAAGGCTTCCAGGTTCCTACAGTTATTCAGCTTTCATTCCCCATCCTGATGCAGATCCTAGTATGTAATCAGTTTATAATTAATCAGATCTTATCATGGATTGTCTCTAAAGACAAAGAAAAAAGATCAGGTATGAATGACCTACTCAGTTGGCTACATTGGTGGTATGATTTCACTTAACCCATTCCGATTATCATGTTTAGCATAAGTAGGCAGATACTGTTACCCTTGCATTGCATTTGTTGTTCTTTCATGTTTAGTTATTTGCATTTCATGTCATTATATTGAACAAGGCAGGACGGAAGTGTCTGCCTCATGATGCTTTTAATGCCCTCGAATATTTGATATCTGTGTAGGTCTACAGGTACCCAGAAGATTCACAAGTTCTCAAGCACTCCCGAGAAGCACCTGTCCCACAGTTGGGGCCAGTGTTACGTGGTACTAGTACCAACGCACATTCAGATGTTTGCCCAAGGAGAGGGGTCGTATCTTTCTTAAAGGCCGTGATGGGGGTATTATCAGTACTTTCTCAAAGGTGGTTATGGCCAGACCCTTTGGTCCTTCCTTTAGGAGTATTATGGCTTAGTGGCATTGTTGGCTAACTCATTCTAGGGCTTGTAGCCCTGAGGTTGGTGTCCGGGACTCCTAGGGGTGGATCACTAGGTCACTGGGTCACATGACCCCCTATTTGTTTTCTACACCTGTGACAGTACTCCAGCTCTGACGCTCTTGCCTCCTATTCCAGTCACCCTAAGCACCCATCCTGACCCCTTTCCAGCAGAGCGCCCTCTCTCCTTGGTGCATTTCCAGTGATGACTCATCCTTGATCACCAGGCCCACAGGCTTGTAGAGGGGGGACATTGAGGGTTTTTCAGCATTGTTGGGGTTAGATGTGGCATGACGATCCCCCCTGCTCACTCCAGCTTTCGAAGTGAAGCCTTTTGTTCATTTTTAGCCATTTTTATCAGTTTTAGGCATCAAGGGGGAAAATACCCCAGGTAGCCATCTTTTAGACTAATTTATATTATTCCAAGTTATATTTTTACATTGACATTTATTTGGCATGTCTACCTGGTTATTTTGTAAAAGTGAGTTGAGAACACTATAAATACAACTCCTCACTTAATTTGTAAATCGTAACTCTTGGTATAAATTACAATATGTTGTTGTTTTACCCAAGATAGGCTCTTTGGATATGATGCGCACCTCTTGGAGTTTTCTCTTCTTTGGCTTGTGGATGAAAGTTGGATGTTTTCTAGGGTTTTGCTCATGCATGGTGGATGCTAGGAATTGTTGGAACAACACAAAGCTCAAGTAAGTCTAGTTTTTAGCCTTGCTTGGTGAAGGTAGGTGAATTCTTGCTTCTTGATGATTGAATGGTGGCCATAGAGTTGCATTTTTCGTGAATAGGACCTTTTTGTTTGCCTTCTATCTTCTTTGCATGGTGGAAAATGCTCCCTAGAAGAGGTTTTCCTTAGTTTGGCCTTGGATCTCTAATTTTGTCTTAGATTAGGCTCCTATAACGAACCCTGGAGGTTGTTGTAAGAAGCCCTAGTTTAGGAGACAAAGAGAAGATTACTCCAAGAGGGAGGCTGATCACCTCTCCTCTAGGGCTAGGGTTTTGGGTTTCATCCATTAAAACCCTAGTTGCCAACTTTTATTAAATTTACTTTGCATTTTCATGGTAGAGTTAGGGTTAGAATTAGTTCTGCAATTTTATGTCTGAAACCCTAAAAAAATAAAAATAAAAAATCATTTTTTGGCCACCCTAAAATTTCGGCCTCCCTTCCTACAAATTCGGCTCACCATTTTAGGCCCTAAAACCCTAGGGAGAAATTGTGGCAGCCTTAAAAATATAAAAATCTTTAAAAACCCTAAAAAATACAAATTTGTAAAAATTTGCAGCCCAAAAGTGCTGCGGCCTCCTCTCATCCTTCTAAACCCCAGACCTATCTTTCTAAGCCCTGGACCTACCCTTCTCCCTCACCCAGCATCCCTAGGGCTTCCTTTCTTCCCCTTCCTCCTTCCTCTCCAGCCCACAGCCTCCATCTCTCTCCCTTCCTTTTGCTGTTGCTGCCCCTGTTTTTGCCTAAAACAACCTCCTTCCTATCCTTTGCAGCCCTCTTAACATCCTTTCTGAGGTCTGCTATTATAGCACACTGTCATACATTCTCTGCAGCCCTAAAACCTGCCACAAAGAGGACATCAAACAAGCCAAAAAGGGGTTAGCAGAGGATAATCTACACTTGCAAATAAAAGTATTTACATACTGTTTAATAAGAGTTAGCATAAAGGACTCAAATACCACTGTAAGCACGCTACAGGACTGTCAAATTGTTTAAAATCTGCTAGTAGTACTGCTCTTTGGTTACATTTGGTTAAGATACTAATTATAGTTTGTATACATCATTGCTTAAGTGCCACTGTTGACTATTGGCGTGCTACAGGATTGATAAAACAGGCTTGGTCTATAGATTTACAGAGTTCTTATTATCTAACAAGTCTGCTCTTTGATTTAGTTTACTTTGGAAATTATCTCTACTGTTGGGAGTTCCTAATTGTTTGATGGTTGGATGAAACATTTGCTTAAATATACTGCTGTTGGTGACTGTATAACGCTACTTAACTTTGTTGAAACTTGAAACTACCTACACTTTATCGTCCCAGCAGTACTAATACAATTGGTTTCTTTAGTTGACAAAATGATTACATGCTTAATAGTTGGTGAAGTAAAGCTGTGATAAGTTTACTTTGGTATCTTTTACATCTGCACTATTTATATTTATATAGTATGTTTTCTTCATTCTCTAGTTGACTGTCTTAAAGGCACTGGTCACTAATACAATTGTAGAAGATATAATTTGCCTAAGTGTCTTGCAGAATAGCAAAAAGGGCTCTCCCCTTCGAGGTCACGACACTCCTAAGAAGTTTGCAGAAGTGTGTCTGAGGTGGCATTGGGTCACACTCTCCTTACATTGTCTATTGGACACTAGCCCTGCTAGTTTGTCCGGTAACATTTATAAATCAATGAGGCATGAACATTTATAGATCAAGTTTATTTTGCCAATTTTGTAGCACACCATACAGTAACACTTCAGCTAAGTATCCAACAGTAACAATCCATCGTTTCAGTGTAATGACTATGCAAAAGCAAACTACTTATCCAGTAATTATTAAACAATTAAAATCCTTGATATATGCCAAGCCAAATTGAACTTTTAAAGAGCTCTTCAAGCAAATTTATCCAAGTCTGATATGTAAGTTTTGTAGCATTCAAACAGTGTCCAATTCAATCGTTTTGACAAGTTTTCACCAAACAGTAGCTTAAGTGTTTTATATTGTAAAAGTAACTTTATATTTGGCTAACGTTTTCTGGTCATTATGATGTCTTGTGCAGCAGGTTTCAGGGCAGCAAGATAGATGAACAGGCTGTTAAAAATTGCAGACCTAGGATTGGGTGTGGAGATGCTAGAAGAGGTAAGGAAAAGGGCTGGCAAAGAGGAAGGGAGAGGGACCAGACCTTAGGATGGCAGGCCGAGGTCAGAGAAGAGGAGGGTGAGGGATGATAGTGGAGGCCGAGGTCAGAGAAGAGGAGGGTGAGGGATGATAGTGGAGGCCGAGGTCATTAAGGGGCTGCAACAAGGGCTGGAACAAGCCTGGAAGTGGAGGCCAAGGACCTTGGGGACTAGGGAAAGGAGGGCCAAGGTTGGAGGAAGCCCTAAGGCTGTTAGGTGAGGGAAAATCAAGCCGCAGGCCGCAACCCTTTAGGGCTACAAAAATTTTGCCAATTTGTATTCTTAGGGTTTTTTAAGAATTATGAAAATTATAGGGCTGCCACAATTTCGCCCTAGGGTTTTTAGGGCAGGCCGAATTTGTAGGAAGGGAGGCCGAAATTTTATGAAAGCCCAAAATTTGGAAAAAAAATATATTTTTTTATGGTTTCAGACATAAAAATGCAGACCTAATTCTAACCCTAATTCTACTATAAAAATGCAAAATTACACATGAAAATGCAAGCAAATTTGACAAATTTTGATAAAACAAGGGTTTTCATGCATGTAACCCAAAACCCTAGGCCTAGAGGAGAGGTGACCAGCCTCCCTCTTGGAGTAATCTTCTCTCTGCCTCCTAAACTAGGGCTTCCTACAACAACCTCTAAGGTTCGTGATAGAAGCCTAATTTAGGGAAAAATTAGAGATCCAAGGCCAAACTAGGGGAAACCTCCCCTAGGGAGCGTTTTCCACGATGCAAAGAAAATAGAGGGCAGACAAGAAGGCCTAAATCAGAAAAAATGCAGCTGCTCTATGTGTTAAAGAAATGTAACTGCGGAAGATATTTTAAATGTACTTGTTTATTATATTATTATTATTCATACTTCGGGAGATGTCATTGATGTAATTGGTCATGTAATAGTCATTAAAAGAGGCAATGTAAACCCTATAAGTTGTGTCGGCCTAGAAGAAAGCAGAAAAAGATATTTTATTATGTAATTGATAGGTTGGCCCAATAAACTAGGAGAGGTCGGCCCAGTTGGGGTAAAAATTCACCCAACTGAACAATATAAATAGAGAGGTCGAGTTTGTCATTTGTACCACTCATTCACTCACTAAAGCTCGCATAGGAGAGAGAGAGAAGTTCGTTGGTGAAGGAGAGAAGTTGTTCTGTCTTGGGGCTTTTATATTGTCTTGGTGAATTCTATACTGAGGAAGTTTTGTCGGGGTTTTCTCCCTTGTGGTTTCCCCGAGAGAAATTTTGTGTTCTTTGTGTTGTTGTGCTTGTCTTTCTTTCAGTGATCCTATTGTTTAATGTTATTATGCTAAAAAAAGTAAAAACTAAACATGGGTTCAGAGCAAGGCTGAAAGAGAACATTGTGCAGCTGCTGCCAAGGGTTTCCATTTCTGGAAACTAGTCATCTTGGCATTTTTGTTATAAATAGCTTTTGGCAAAAGTTCAGGATCTAAAACTCGGACAGGCCGAAGATGAAATGTTCATGTACCTTGTGTGCGAGTTTCGGCCTCAGATTTGTTGTACTTTAGGAGATATGATCCATGGAAATTAGGGTTCCAGCCTCCTCCAAAATTCAGTTTTGAATAGGTGACCTAAGGAGAAATGCTATATCTCGGGGTGGGAAGATCCAAATCGAATTCCATAAGATGTTCCAGAAAGTGCACGGACTTTGGTTTCTCTGGTGCGAGTTTCAGAACCCGAAGATGAAACAGTGACACGTTCGCTATACTGAAACAATCGATAAACAGGTCATCTTGGGAAACATAGCATAAGTTCCACTTGGTGAATCCAATCCTGCTCTAACTTGTGGGGTTGGAAAGAGGACAGATCAGACTATCATAGAACGAAGTTTCAAACCTTAAGGAGCAGAAATTTCTAAGATACATCAGAATTAAGACCGGACAAATCTGCAGTAGAAATTGAAGAAACTAGGGCATCAAATATTTTGCAGTCCTCTCCTGTCCACAGATTTGGAAAAAGGATTACTATGCCTAAATCGCCTTGGGGAGGCGCATATTTTCCTCCAATCAGTTTCTCAAGATCACAAAGTTGAAAAATTAGGGTTTTTCAATCAAACCTTAGGTCAAGCCAAAAACGGTCCTTGGAGAAGCAGTTTCACAAATAAGTACAATCTCCATTCTATTTTGATTTTAGGTTCTCATATTATCAAAATAACAAACACTACTAAAGCTTGATGAGAAGCTTGATGGAGCTAAGAACTTCAGGGCATGGAAATATAGAGTCATGCTCATTCTTGAAGAACATGACCTAGAGGGCTTCATAAATGAAGAAGTTGTAGAACTAGAAGGAGATGAGGCTAAAGCAAAACACAAGAAGAATATGATCAAGGATAAGAGGATCATAGCCGACTCTATCAAAGATCACTTGATTCCTCAAATGTCCTCCAAGAAGACTCCAAAAGAAATGTTTGATGCTTTGACCAATCTATTTGAAGGAAAGAACATCAATAGAAAGATGACCTTGAGAAATCAACTCAAGGGTGTGAAGGTTCAGAAGTCAGAGACCATGCAGTCATACTTCACTAGAGTATCTCAGATCAAAGAACAATTAGAAGCCATTGGAGACATGATAGAAGAAGCAGAGGTTGTGATGACCACCTTGAATGGTCTCCCAAGGGATTGGGAACCTTTCGTTTGTGGCATATGCTATAGGAAGAAATTGATCAAGTTCAGACAACTATGGGAAGAGTGTGTGCAAGAAGAAGAAAGGATAGCAGTAAGAGAAGAGAAGTTAAATGATAATGAAGATCAGGCTTTGGAAGCCCATGCCAAAGGAAGAACCATGAACATTCACATGACCACTCTCCTAGAAGATCTCAAAGATTTCAAAGGAACAAAAGGATCAAGAAAGTCTTCTCCTCCTTTGAATGTTTTACTTGTCACAAGATGGGACACATTGCAAGAAATTGTCCTCTCATAGCTGAACAATTCAAGAAGCAGAATAAAAGATTTCATGCCCATGCAGCTGAAGAAGATGGACATGATGATGAAAGGAAGGCCAAAGAAGATTCCTCCAATGATGAGGAATATGTACTTTCATCCAAACCAGGAAGATAAAAAAACCTCTTATCTATCCCAACATTGGATAAGAAAGGATGCAGTTGTGATTGGAATTGAAGAAGGAGGACTCTACAAATTGAAGGGACATGTAGACTCAGCCCTAATAGTTAAAACCATGAGTCCTTGTGAGTTGTGGTATAGAAGACTTCTTCAGCATTGTCAATCATAAGAAAGAAGAAACAGGTCCTCAGAATCAGATGATGGAGTGGAGCACACTATTAGAGACTCCTACAAGGAGACTAGGATCAAGAGAGATCCTACCAAACAAACAAAGATAAGTATTTGAATTGTCATTTCTTGTATTGTCCAGTTGTCTACATATTTATGTTCCTAGATTTAGGATATGTATTATGCATGTTAGAATGTTTGCATTGATGAACAGAATACTACTAATATGCATGTGATGGGTAAGTGGCCTATGGCCTATGGTGTTGTACAACATTCCATTGCTACTTATCTAGAATGAAACCTCTTTGCTAACATATTGGGAGTAGTGCACACTCTTAATAATGTTCTGGTAGAGATGGAAGGCATCTAGAAAGTTACCGTATGAATACGGGATATGTATGAATGTCGTGTTGAAGTATTGGCTAAGATAGTTGCATGACTGTGTGACCTATATTTGTATGCATAAGAATTTGTCATTATTAATATGTTTTTGGAAACCATGAAATGTTTCTAACCATGCAACTGAATTTGACTTTGAGGAAATATCGTGTACAATCACCTACAAACGAAGAATGATGAGTAGAACAAATGACGATTGTTCAACTATAACATTCAACAATATTTATGAAACCAAGCATACTACAGAAGTACAAAGCAAGGGTTCTCTCAGAAAGAGGGAGTCGACTATGATGAGACGTTGCTCCAATAGCCAAACACACTTCCTAAGTTGTGGATATTACACTAGATAGATGGTGTAATCGAAGTAGAAGAAGATATCGAGCAACCTACAGGACTCAGGACTCTCTACAGAAAACCACATGTGTGCAGATTGAAGAAGACTTCGTACGAGCTCAAAAGGCACCCATGGGATAGGATGATCACCTAGAGTAATGAGATATCAACCTTTGCTACAAGGTTGAAGATGAGGAGCTCATGGATGGGTCCAAGAGAGAACTTGCAACAGAGTTCGAGATCTAGGTATCCAATGACCTAGAGAGATGACATAGATGGATACCCAAAAGATTAACAGAAGAGAAGGCTACCAGTCACTCCAATGCAGAATGTCTCGATGCAAAGAGTACAAGATGCAGAGGGAGGATAGTGCTTAGTTAGAGAGGGAGCAGGGAAGCTCCACTTCAAAGGGAGTGACTACAGCATAGATGGAGAAGGTTGTCTGCCTCAGTATCTCAGATATGCATCAGATAGTGAGTTCAGATTGTATGGATATAAAGACTCAGATTGGGCTGGAAGTGCCGAAGACAGAAAAGCACTTCAGGATGTTGTTTTAGTTTGGGATCAGGTATGATCTCATGGCACAGTAGAAAACAGCACTGTGTTGCTCTCAGTACAGCAGAAGCTGAATATGTCACAACATGTTCAGCTTGTAGTGAAGCAGTTTGGTTTCGCAAGATGTTGGCAAGATTGTTTGATGCAGAAATAGATGTGACTGATATTCTCTGCAATAATCAGATTTGTATCAAGATGTCAAAGAATCCAGTGTTTCATGATAGATCGAAGCATATCGAGATCAAATATCACTATATCGAGGATATGGTGCAGAAGGGAGCTGTAAAGTTCAAGTATGTTCCTACAGAGGAAGAAGTTGCTGATGTGTTGACTAAGCCTTTGTCTCGTATAAAGTTTAAATATTTTTGAGACAAGCTTGGTGTGGTCCGTAAGAACCTCCCTCGAAAGAGGGAGTGATGATGACTAATCCGAAAGGACCTCCTTCAAAAGAAGGAGTGATGATGATGATGGTCCGATAGGACCTCCTTCGAAAGGAGTGAAGATGATGGTCCATGTTATCACATTTATAGTAGCCGAGGCTACCATATCTTCAGATCAAATTCCAATATTTTTCTCAACCAATCCTTTACATTGACATGTTTGAGATCAGCAGTTGATTAGCATTCATTCCAGGATCACTCATACTTTCATGCAGCCCCAGAGCAGACAGTACAGCCGTATGCCATGACTAAGCCTCATGACCTTAGATTTGATGACGGATGTAGCCATTTTTGCCATACAGAGCAGTATGATAGTGCCCAGATATGTGCAGCAGCAGTGTTCCAGTGACAGTGGATGGTTCAGATGGCATATGCAGGTATATGACCTAGCAAGTATGTGGATGTGCTTGGTTATAATGCTCTTTTGCTCATTTTGGTAGCTTGACTTGGTATTTAGCATAGTTGCACGGGTACCGCTCCCGGGATTTTGGCAACCCGTACCCGGCGTTTCCCCGCTCCTGGGAGTTTGGGAGCTGGTACGAAATGTCCTTTTTTGTTGGGAGCTTCTCTGGGAGCTTGGGAGCTTTTTGGGATCTTTTTGGGAACTTGCTTTAGCCGCTCCCTTTTTTGGGGGAGCTTCTACAAGCTCCCAACCATGTGGAGCCCAAAATCATAAGAAAAGTGTCGAAAATCAATTGAATGATTGTTGTTTATTGTTCCAAGAAATCACCAATAATAAAAATTCCAATTGAATCTATCAATAACGCCATTTTTAAAATTTCAAGGCTATATAAATTAATAGGGCTCACACCTCTTAAATGTTTAGATCCATTCACACTGAAAATATAAGCTGCTAGTGTACTTAAGTGAATAAACATGGATCTTTCTACAATACTAAGATATTGAACAACTTTAATTCATGTCTCAAACGTTTATAGTTAGCTTACGTTATTCATATTGATTGATATAGCAATTTAGGATGATAAACCACATCAAACTCAAAATACCGAAGACTTTGAAAGTTTGTTACTTGAACTTGAAACAATCAAGCCTTCATTCACATAAGAAGTAAGTAGTAGTTACCATTAAAAAAATGCAAAGGCACCCAAATACTAAGCACTCTTAGGAGCAATAATAGAGATGGAGTTGAAACAAGGAATTAGAAAAGATTGAATCTTCTGATTTATGAAGTTATTTGTGCTTCGTACACACACACACACATACACACACACATATATATATGCAATTTTCCTTTACAAACTCATACATTAGGATAAAGTTGCAGGTCACATTTACAAAACATACCATGGCACTAGAGTCATGCATAGTTAGGGTTTACTTCAGGTCACACAAACCCAATTTTTGTATAATGTGGACCTAGAGGAGTGAATAAATTTAAAATGATTGAATTTCATGACACTACTGGAGGCTTAAGAGGCTAAAATAGTTTATGCTATGAAAGTAATCAATTTTGTTTTTTTAACTCTTTAATTTTTTGTAATATATTTTAAAAAATTAATATATATTATTGTCGCTCCCAACCCGACGTTTCTTGCAAATTTGGGCAAAGCTTCTAGCCATACCGGATGCTCGTACCCACGTCCCAATGTACCCGCGTTCCAGAAACTTGTGCAACATAGGTATTTAGTGGTTATGATCTGGCGGTGTGTATATATGTGTGTGTGTGTGTGTGTGTGTCTGCGTGTGTGGACATGGTTGTTTCAATGAAATATCTAAATGGTCTAATTTACTCAAAATATGAAGTTCTTGTTTATACTCGTTGGTTTCACCCTCCTTAGGAGAATGGACGTGATCATTCCCGCCATTTATGGCTTGCTAGTTTTGGCACCACCTTTAACTTTCCCCATCCATCCATTCTTTTCCATCCTTGATTTTACCTTGACTTGCACTTTAGCCTGTGATATGGAGGACCTCCCCACTTTTGCCTCTTTGTTTGATAGTATCCCTTTTAGTTTGTGTCTCGGCTCTGAGTTGGCAACAGAACTTACCGAAGCCTTGATCCTTCTGGGCCAAGAGAACCCGCTGAAGTTGGTTCCTGAGCTTAGGTGAGTTGGATTTGATACCTTGATCTCTCTAGTCGGTTGCTCCGATGTTTGGTCTTGATTGTGGATAATCCCCCTAGTTGCCTGAGTTGTGATGGCTAGACCTGAAGCAAATAGTACTACCATCATTACATGCATGAATGAACTATTGTTATATCTCTTGTGCAAGCCCATGGAAATGAATTTAAATTGTGCTTCTCAGCACAATGAAAGAGGGATATGAAATTAAATGAATTGAAATGTGAAAGCACACCAGATGAAAGTTGCGATTAGTTGTGCTTCTAAGCACATGCAATATACAAGGGGTCCTAAGGCCTAAAAAAGCAGTGGTTAAATGTACGCTAAATCCAAAGACTACTGGACATGATATTATGTAATGATTAAATTCCTCACAGAGCCTACGGGTTGGGATGTGAGATGGAGTAAGGGACAACTAATTCTAAGTGTCCCCTAGAACCTCAAGTTACGGTTAGTTGTGCACCTAGTTACAGCGATTCTAGTAAAGATCCTCACGGAGCTGGATTCAGCTTGGATGTGAGCAGTAGACATTTGCCAAGGTTGAATAAGCACCTCTCAAAACAACTTATTCCATTTGTGAGACACTGCCATTCCCTGTGTGTTTATTATCCAACATAAGCTTAAGTGTGTATTCCCTTTTTCCCTTATCCAAAGTATCACAGTGTTGAGTCAGTATAGTCACCCCTTTATCCTTGCCTTGCATTTTTCACTTTCACCCAATTCTAGCAAAATTATAACAACCATGAAATGAGTATATTCTTGGGGTTCTATTTTGAGTAATTGATTATTTTAACTTATATTTGATGTTATTATTGCTTAAACCACCAGTGATATGTTGCTCTATACTTTAAGTCTTGCTATTAGAATGATTAAAAAGAGCATGTTTTAACCATTTGCACTTGCAGCATCAGGCAATTTAAGCCTGGGTCGTATTTTGATCAGTCTTGACCTGGTCAAACCCAATTTGACCAAATCAACCAATGGATCTGAGTTGAGTTGGACCAGTGATGTTTGATATTGATGATTTATGGTCCTTATATGCGCATTAGATGGTTCCATGTAGCAGACGCAAGTTTCAGATGATGGTTTGATGGTTTTTATGATTATTATTATTATTTACAGACCATTATTTTTATTTGTCAGGGCATGGTTATGATTATAGATGATTATATAGATAGCCACAGGGTGTATGGGTACTCATCTCTAGTACATTTGGGCTTTTTGAGTCCATTGGAATACTCAGTTTTTAGTTGGAGGCACTTCCGGATGAGATTTCACTCAGATTGTCATTTTATTGCAGCTTTGCCATTTTAAAATGGCCTGGCAGCATAGTTGGATTTTTATTTGGTTCACCTAAGGTGCTACAAAGGGAGCATGGAGTCCAGCCACTTGCTATTACCATGCCCCCAAACATTTTGGTGCAGTCAGTTTTGGTCCGGGGTACCAGGCAGTGAGCTACAGGCATTTTATTCTTTCACGGGTGATTTTTCTGAGGATAAAAAATGGTTAAAATGGTTACTGAGGAATTCGATTTGGGTTATTGAGGCAAAGGATTGGCATGAGGGTCATTCAGAGGATTTGTGTGATGCTTCCCACACCTTCCATAGCAGGTTACAGCATCCAGTGGGGCCCACACACACTCTGGGCTATTATTTTGTATTTTTATTACGTCATTGAGGGGGCACGATTTGGCCATGTGTCACAGTATGTTATTATTTGATGAGTCATTTTATGTTATTGTGCCATGGGGACATGCTAGAGAAGGATGAGTACACCTCCTAGCCCCACCATGAGCTTATGTCATGTGGTGCGTCCCCCTAGGGCGACTAAGCTAGTGCGCCCCCTCTATTTTTGAGTTGATCCGTGTGATTTGTATTTGGGCTCATCTTGGCTATTGATTATCACTTATGTATCTTTTGATCTCAACCACTCATTAACAAGGTGGTTAGGGTTTTGGTCTCTATCATTCCTATTTAAAGGAGAGACCCCCCTCATTGTAAAACGACTTTGGCTCTTGGAATTTGATAATAGAAGAAATATTTGCAGAGACTCTTGGATCTTCTTTGTTGGGTGTTCTTAAATGTTGATTGGAAAGTCTATTTCTCCTAGCATTTGAGATTTTGTTGTGGATCTGAAATATATTTTGTGGAAACAATGTTTATCTGCAAGAGGGCGACTTCACTTGGACGTTTTTGCAGGGGGCTCCTCTTCTCGTTCTCTTGAAGCAGCTAATATCAGGGGGTTTTCAATAGTATCTTTGATCTTTGATTTCCATTTGATATGTCTCATGCTTTTACAGTCATTTTCTCTTGATGCATCAAATCTAACTTTTGTAGTTTACTTGTGCAGGAGAGGAGGGCGCTCTTGGTTCTCTGGGCAAATCGATTTCACTTGGATACTCAGTCAAATCACCTCAAATTGATCGAGAAGGGATAGATCATCATCATCAAGGCATCTGCAAGATTTTCCGGGTAAGATCTACACTTGTTTTATTTATTTGAAGTTCCAAACCATTGGCCATTTTATTTTACTTTCAAAACCCTAACTGCACAAACTTCTAAAAATTCTCTAGCTCAAACAACTTAAAATCGTGGTGAACGATTTCAGGGTTTTAACCTTAAGGCCTAGCCCCAGGTGGGTTTCCTAGGGCGTCACCCCTAAGGGACTCCATCCTGCCCAATTCCCTAGGCACTATTCTTCTACCCAAGTGCACTTCCAGACTTAGCCATTTTTTGGGTTGTTTGATCGTTGGTTTTTTACTTGTGAGCTTAGATATTGTCATACTCTTCATCAAGTCTCATCCAAAGGTACTAAATAGCCCCACCTTAATTTTAACCCTTCTAATTTGGACACGTTTCCCAAGGCAGGAGAAATCTCTATCATTTGCTAGTGCCTTGATCCTGGATCTTTCTTTAAAACTCATAAGTCACTTGTACTATCACATTGGGTCAATATCTATATCTCATAACCCTCTTGATCCAACCTTAACTCATCTTGTGGCTTCATCCATAGATCTAGGGTTCATTATACCTTACACCTTACGTACTTCATTTATCTGATTTGATCTGGTGTTCTGGTTAGATCGCTCCTGTCGGAAGTTGATCTGAGTCTCCCCCACTGTTATCTAGGGCTTGGATAGCATAAAGTGAAGAGTGCCTCGATTGGCGTGACAACCAATCCATCTTGGGGATCGAGGTCCTCTTGTGTCACCTCTTTGGTTGCACGTCCCCTCTGTTGTCCTGTATAGGATCATCTATTGGGGAAACTACGAGTTGTGTGATAACAATCCGATAGGACCTCCCTGGGCATTGTTCTTCTACCCATGCGCACTTCCAGACTTAGCCATTTTTTGGGTTGTTTGATCGTTGGTTTTTGACTTGTGAGCTTAGATACTGTCATACTCTTCATCAAATCTCATCCAAAGGTACTAGATAGCCCCACCTTAATTTTAACCCTTCCACCTTGGACACATTCCCAAGGCAGGAGAAATATCTATCATTTGATAGTGCCTTGACCCTGGATCTTTCTTTAAAACTCATAAGTCACTTGTACAATCACATTAGGTCAATATCTATATCTCATAAGCCTCTTGATCCAAACTTAACTCATCTTGTGACTTCATCCATAGATCTAGGGTTCATTATACCTTACACCTTACGTACTTCATTTATCTAATTTGATCTGGTGTTCTAGTTAGATCTCTCCCGTCGGGAGTTGATCTGGGTCTCCCCCATTGTTATCTAGGGCTTGGATAGCATAAAGTGAAGAGTGCCTCGATTGGAGTGACAACCAATCCATCTCGGGGATCGAGGCCCTCTTGTGTCACCTCTTTCGTTGCCCGTCCTGTATAGGATCATCTATTGGGGCAACTACGAGTTGTGTGATAACAGTTCGATAGGACCTCCTTTGAAAGAAGAAGTGAAGATGATGGGTCCGAAAGGATCACCCTCGAAAGAGGGAGTAGTTTCATGGACCCTTGGTATGGCAGCTCACTCTAGGATTGGTACGTCAGTCTAACAAGGCCTGGTTGATTTGAAAGGATTGGTATGTCAGCACTGGCTAGATCCTAGGGGGATTGGTATGTCTAGCTAGGCTTGTTTGCTCCGAAAGGATTAGTAAGCCAGACAAGGCCTGTTTGATCCCTGGGCAGATTGGTATGTCTGACTAGGCTTGTTTGGTCCGAAAGGATTAGTAAGTCAGCATCATCTACCAAAGTGCCCACCACAGTGCATATTCCAGATGATGAGTTGTTCCAGTATTTATATACTGATGGTTCCAGCATTCCCATGATGATGATGATGTTGTTCTAGTATTTCTATACTGATGGTTCCAGCATTCACATGTTGATGATGATGTTGTTCCAGTATTTCTATACTGATGGTTCCAGCATTCACATGTTGATGATGATGTTGTTCCAATATTTCTATACTGATGGTTCCAGCATTCACATGCTGATGATGATGTTCCAATATCCACATACTGATGGTTGATGATGTTCCAGCATTTACACGATGATGACGATGTTCCAGTATTTACTTACCGATGTTTGATGTTGTTGTTCCAGTATTTACTTACTGGTTATTGATGTTGTTTGATATTGTTGTTCCAGTATTTACTTACTGTTGGTTGATGTTGTTGTTGATTTCAGTATCCATGTATTGATGATTGATGATGTTGTTACAATATTTACAAACTGATGATGATGATGATGTTGATGTTCCAGCAGTTCCTTGCTAACGATGATGATGTTGATGTTCCAGCAGTTCCTTGTTGACGATGATGATGTTGATGTTCCAGCAGTTCCTTGCTGACGATGATGATGTTGATGTTCCAGCAGTTCCTTGCTGACAATGATGATGTTGATGTTCCAGTAGTTCCTTACTGATGATGATGATGTTGATGTTCCAGCAGTTCCTTTCTGACGATGATGATGTTGATGTTCCAGCAGTTCCTTGTTGACGATGATGATGTTGATGTTCAAGCACTTCCTTGCTAATGATGATGTTAATGATGACGATGATGTTGATGCTCCAGTAATTCCATGCTGATGACAACCATCATGATGATGTTGATGATGATATTCCAGCAGATGATGTTGATGATAATGATGATGTTGATGATGCCCCAGACATATGATGATGTTCCAAAAACTTCCTACGACATATAGAGTTTCACCGGTCAGTTGTACAGTTGCTGATGGTGATGAAGATGCCTGTAGAATACCTTCCTAGTTAAGAGGGAGTGTTAAAGAAATGTAATTGCGGAAGATATTCTAAATGTACTTGTCTATTATATTATTATTATTCATCCTTCGGGAGATGTCATTGATGTAATTGGTCGTGTAAGAGTCATTGAAAAAGTCAATGTAAACCCTAGAAGTTGTGTCGGCCTAGAAGAATCCAGAAAGAAAGATATTTTATTATGTAATTGATAGGTCGGCCCAGTAAACTAGGAGAGGTCGACCCAGTTGGGGTAAAAAGTCACCCAAATGAACAATATAAATAGAGAGGTCGAGTTTGTCATTTGTACCACTCATTCACTCACTAAAGCTCACATAGGAGAGAGAGAGAAGTTCGTTGGTGAAGGAGAGAAGTTGTTTTGTCTCAGGGCTTTTATATTGTCTTGATGAATTCTATATTGAGGAAGTTTTGTCGGGGTTTTCTCCCTTGTGGTTTCCCCGAGAGAAATTTGGTGTTCTTTGTGTTGTTGTTCTAATCTTTCTTTCAGTGATCCTATTGTTTAATGTTATTATGCTAGACAAAGTAAAAACTTAACACTATAGCCACCATTCAATCATCAAAAAGCAAGAAACTCACCTACCTTCGCCAAGAAAGGATAAAACAAGACTTACTTGAGCTTTGTGTTGTTCCAACAATTCCTAGCTGGTATTGTTTTAACTTCGCCAACGAGTGAATAGAGTGTGTATTCCTTTCACTTGGAATTTGATTATACCAATAACATAGTGGAATATGAAGCCTTGTTTTTAGGGTTAGAAATCGCCCAATATATGAAAATCAAATGCATCAATGTAATAGGCGACCCTGACTTCATTGTTTCCCAAATAAAGAACTAGTTTGCTTCTAAAAATGATATACTTCAGGTGTATAGGACTGTTGTTTGCGATGCAATTGATATTTTCGATGCTTTTTCTATCAAGGTTGTCCAGAGAAATAAAAATTCACTTGCGGATGGATTAGTTGTTGTTGCCAGCACATTTGATGTTCCTAGCGACCTATCTGATCAAAATTCTAAAGTAGAAGTCTTATTCAGGCCTCTGTCCCAAATAACCAAGATCACCAGCAAGTTTTTGATGATGATGCTCAAATCATACGATTTCGGAGGAACATGGACAAATATGAAAATCACACTATTAGTTTGGAGGATCAATTAAAGGACCAACCCTTATCGGATATCGATGTCATGGAGCTCTTAATCCCCTTAGAAAAGAATTTAAATCGACATGATGAATATAAAGGAAGGAGAGCCGAACTCGTTGATGACATGAGTGAAGTGAATATTGGTTCCCTTGTTTCTCCCAAAATGGTCAAAATAGGAGAGAATGCTTCCAAAGAAGAATGTAAAGCAATTGAGAATATGATTCGAGAATGTAAGGACGTTTTTGCATGGACCTATGACGATTTAAAAACCTACAATCAATCTATCATTGGGAAGGAACAAAACCTTATCGACAAAAACTCAGGAATATCAATCCTAAGTTGGCTCCTTTAGTCAAAAAGTAATTAGAAAAGATGTTGGCGGCTGGTATTATTAGGCATGTAAGGCACACTACTTGGGTCTCTAATCCTGTAATTATGAGGAAGAAAAGCAGTGAGATCAGGATTTCCATAGATTTCAGAAACCTTAATCAAGCCTCTTTGAAAGATAACTATCCCTTGCCTAATATGGAAAATTTATTACAAAGTGTCACGAGGGCAGGGATGTTGTCTATGCTCGATGGTTTCTTGGGCTATAATCAAGTTCAAATCAGAAAGGAAAACAGAGGGAAACCCACTTTTACAACTCCCTGGGAAACATATGAATACATTTGAATGCCATTTGGGCTTTTGAATGTCGGATCAACATTTCAAAATGTATCACGCATTTAGTGATTTGATAGGAAAAAACATCGCGATCTACCAAGATGATTTGACTGTGTTTTCAAAAGAAAGAAGCGATCATGTTAGTCATCTTAGAAAGTTTTTGAAAGATGCAAGAAGATTGGAATTTCTCTAAACCCAAAAAAGTCAAACTTTGGCATTGATGAGAGTAGATTACTCGGTCATATTGTATCTAAGAATGGAATTCGTGTTGACCCTGAAAGAATTCAAGCCATTGAGGCTATTCCTACACCTCGCGATGTCAGTACTCTCTGATCATTCTTTGGAAAAATAAACTTTGTTAGAAGATTTATTCCAAACTTGGCTGAATTGGCTAAACCCTTGAATGCTTTATTGAAAAAGGATGTCAAATTTGTTTGGGATAAGGCATGCTCGGTATCTTTTGCAAAATTGAAGAAAGCAATATCAACTTCCCCTGTTCCGATATGCCCTGATTATAACAAAGACTTTTTGATATATTCCTATGCTTCTAAGGATACCATAGCTGGTGTGTTATTGCAAAAGAATAAAGATAATCAAGAACAACCAATAGCCTTCATGAGTAAAAATCTGAGAGACGCCAAGTTGAATTATACCACAACTGAAAAGCAGGCTTATGCTTTAGTCAAATCTTTGAAGCACTTTCGAACATATATCGGGTATTCCAAGATCAAAGCATATGTTCCATATCAGGCGATAAAAGATGTGGTGTCCCAATCTAATGGTATTAAGGTGAAAGGAAATTGGATTTCAAGGATTTAGGAATATGATTTAGTAATCAAACCATCAAAATTGTGAAAGGACCAAGATTTAGCCCAATTTTTAACAGAAGGGAATAGGAACTTGGCAAAGGATCAAGAGAGAACCAATAACGGAAATGCCATGATTCTATACATTGATGAAGAGCATGAATGGTATAAGGACATTATATTCTATTTGAAAAATCTGTCATGCCCGGATTACTTGGTTGACCATCAAAGAAGAGCTCTTAGGTTGAAGGCTTCCAAGTACATTTTGACTGAAGATGGTTTGGGATGGAAGAATCTTGATGGGATCATACTAAAATGTGTAAATCCAAATGAATCACAAACCATCATAAGGGAAATGCATTATGGATTATGTGGAGGTCATTATGCCCGTAGAACAACTGCGGCCATGACCATGCGAGCCGGGTATTATTGGCCCACTCTGTTCAAAGATGTGCATGCTTTTGTTAGAACATGTCAGGAATGCCAATTCTTTTCTGAAAATCCAAGATTGCCTTCTTTACCATTGTCACCAATCATAGTGGAGGCTCTTTTTCAGCAGTGGGGTATGGATTTTGTTGGACCATTCAATGAAAATTCTAGTAACGGGTACAAATACATTTTAACCTGCACAGACTATCTTACCCGATGGGTAGAAGCCATACCAACCAAGAAGGCTACAGCGGAAGTTGTGGTAAAACTTTTTGAAAAAAATATTGTTTCAAGATATGGTTGCCCATTAAAAATAACTACGGATAACATTAAGGCTTTAAGTAAAATTGAAATGTCCACTTTCTGTTTGAACCATGGTATAGTATTATCTCATTCTTCCAATTATTACCCGCAAGGAAACGATCTAGCTAAGTCCAATAACAAGAATTTAATCAGGCTCTTAAAGGGGATGGCTGGTGAGAATAGGAGTAGTTGGGAATCGGGATGGCAAATTAAAATACGTTGTTTGGGCAAATAGAACCACCGTCAAAAGGATAACGGGAAAATCTCCATTTGAGTTGGTTTATGGCCAAAACTGTAGATTGCCTATCAATTTGCAAATCCCGGTGTATGAATTATTGCATCAGTGCACTTCAGATCAAGAAGCAATTCAAGCTCGAATCGATAAGTTGGTGGAGCTCGATGAAGCAAGAAGGGAGGCTTTCGACAGAACAGTCATTGAGCAAGAAAGAATCAAAGGAACATTTGACCAAAGCACTAGACATGAAGATTTTGGTGATGTTCTCCATGGTTCCAGCATCAAGCAAACATTCTGCAAATCATTCTCCCAGATGGGTCACGACCCAAGTAGAGGATGGCCCCCTCATAGCCCTAATTAGTCATGTGTATTGACTATGTGTCTTGAGGATCAGATGCTTAGCCTTTGTCCAGTCATGTGGATTGACTGCGGTGATAGAAGGCTAGAGGTCACATTGCATTCTCCATGAATGAGTACTCATGATGAGTGATCTATTCTTATAGAGTGACTTATAGAGTGAGAGGACTTGTCTATGTTACAAGGGGATCTTATCTCCTTGTATATTAGACAAAGTCTAATCTAATGTTGAATTTGACATTGGCTCTAAGAAGTGTCCAGGACTTCTTAGAGTATGGTCAAATAAACATTAAAGCTCTATGGAAGAATGTGATTTGCATGTGATGAGACATCAACAAGGAGAACCTTGCTATGATGAAGAAATAACCGAGTCAAGACAATCCATCGAAGAAGTCTTAGAGAAAGTGGAATGCAAGAAAGAGCACAACTACCCCAATAAAAGGGGTAAATTGACCCTAGAAGACAAAAGATAACAAAAGATGAATATTAAACTAGCAAGTCGGCCCCAGTGGATAAAAGAGAAGTCGTCCCCATTGAGGAATCTTCTAGTCAACTGAAGAATATAAATAGAGGTGTTCTCACACTTCATTTGTCAGATTCAACAAGCTCATCTCTACTCAATTGGTACACACTTCCCAAGGAGGACAAGTGAAGATCACTAGAAGTAATTTTTGGGGTTATCTTATTATCTCTACAAGTTTGTTATCTCTCCCAAAAGGTTCGCTAGGGTTTCTTGTGGAAGAAGGGCACACTCTTGTTTTAGGACTTAATCTTCATGATTAGTATTGTTCTTGTATTGAATTAATTTCTTCTCATAAAAGTTTGTTGGGTTTTCTCCCGTTTTGGGTTTCCCAGGATAAATCTTTGTGTCTCTTGTGCATGGTTATCTTTCAGTGATTCTTTGTTTTATTTTCTACTACAAATGAATAATGCTATAATTGTGGGATGAAATGAATTATGAAATTAAAGTTGAAAGAGATGAAAATTATACTGCTAAGTTAAAATTCAACAGATTTTAAGATTGGTGACGTAGTACTCTTATGGGATAAGAATTAAGAAAAACCTAGAAACCATGGAAAATTGGAAAAACTATGGATGGGACCATATCTTGTGGTCTGGATCGCAGGAAAGGGGTCGGTTCGGCTTCAAAATTTAGAAGGTGGGGAACTAGAATTACTAGTGAATGGGAGGTTATTAAAACATTATTTTCCTACCATTGGTTCGGGATGAGATGAGTACTGTAAGTAGTTAGAAGTGAATAAGTTCACTTGAGCAGTAGGAGTTGAGTTCGCCTTTTCTTTTTCCTTGAGTTCAGTCTTTGAGTTCCTTGTTTTCTTGTTTGAGTTTGGTTTGCCTCCATGTGTGTGTTTCTTCCCACCAGTTGTCATAATAAAACTGTCATTTCAGTTCGTAGATAAGATTTCATTTCAGCATTTCTTTCATTTTCAGCATTTTATTTCCAGTATGATTTTCTATATTATATGCGGGCTAATGACGCCCGGTCTGTGAGATTGGTATAGCGTCTGCATGGTGCAAGAATGGGTATATTTGATGATGACACTGAGATCTAGGTGCATGTTGGTTGTATGCATAGAGAGTTTTTGCGGACCAGAGATCTGAGGTTCTCAAGTGCTCTCTCCCTTAGAGCACTTGTCCCAGTTGGAGCTAGATGTTATCACATTTACGGTAGCTGGGATCTGCTATCATTTCCAGAGCAGTTGTCACAGACCCGACCCAGTCCTTTACATGAGATGAGCCTTCATGCATCATCACGACCATTAGCATAGTACATTGGATGAGGTTTGTGCTCATTGTATTTCTTAGTCATCTTAGTAGATGAGACTTGGCATATGTAGTTGGCATTGGTGATCATAGTTTATTGGTTTCTTATGGATTTGTGATGTGAATGGTTAAATGGGATTAGTGTTAAGACTCTGGTATATGCTCATGAGTAGGGTTATCCTCTATACAAACTAGATCATTCTCCATTATGAGTGGCACCACCTTCACTTGTCCTCTCATCCATCCGTTGTTCTATACTGCCAACCTCAACCCCTATTACTTAGATAAGACTGAAGTGCTTGAATACTTTCCCCCACTGTGACCTCTGTGCTTGGATAGACCCCATGTTTATTTGTGTCTCGGCTCTAGAGTGTGTGTCTTGGTTTATGGATCTCGTCAATCTATCTCTGCTTGTATGATGCCTTGCGGATTGAGTGTGGTTCTTGACGTAAGCCTGTCACTTGAAGTCTCTACCTTAGTCCTCGAATCAAGCATTCCTCATTTGAAATGAATGCATCGGAGCGCATAAATGTTATCTCTAAAAGGATGCAGGCCATATGAAATGAAAAAGCTGCAAATGGTTGTGTTTCTCAACACAAATTGAAGAAATCAAAGGCTAATCAAATCAAAAGTCTAAAGAAAGTCAAGACTTGCAATAAATAGCAAAGTAATTATACGAAGTCTTGCAATGAATAGCAAGCAAGGATACTAGTTAGAGTCTGTTGGAGGCCTTCCAAGCACTCTACCCATTTGTGAGACACCTCCATTCAATAGTATTGCTCTATCCAACATATGTCACTTTGGTCTCCATTTTCCCTTTTATCTGAGAGTCCATTCAGTCTGTCCAATAAGTCAAGCAATCATTAAGCCTAGCCTTGTTGCTTTCCATTTCACCCAGCTTAGTGAGGAATGATCTCTTTTGTAGATTGGATTGAATGTGAAAGTGAATATATGGTAGGGAATTCACTATTGACCATGCAACCGTTTTAATCATAAGTCCAATTTATGTACTTGCGGTACTAATCACCACTGTTTCATGCTACTAATGCTTTTAGCCTACTACTATTATGATTAAGAATGTACTACTTAAACCTCTTGCATGCAGAGACACTTGGTTTTGAGCTCAGTCAATATTTTGATCAGTTTTGACCTGGTCAACTCTTTGACTTGGTCAATGGGCAGGGCCCATAGGTGGATGTGAATACGATTGGTCATTTGATGTATTTTGATGCCTTTGGAGGTTTTCAGGTAATTCCATGCTTCAGTACATGGAAATTTGGCCACAGGTTATATTTTATTATTATCAGCAGGCTATATTTTTATTTATTGGTGGAGATGGATTTTGTAATAGATTATTTCACAGGCTCCTCGATGGTGTATGAGTAGTCACCATTTATGGATTTGATGCTTATGAGTTCATCCATGCAGTTATTTTAGTGTTTTGGGCAAGGGAAGATGATGTTATGAGCAGATTGAGTATTTACAGAGATTATCAACAGTTTAATTACAAATGATCAAAATAACCGTGGCATGGCAAGTGAAACAATGGGCAAGTGAATGGCATGGATTTGACTTGGATTTATTCTTATGGCTCCAGAGGTGCTCCAAACACATTTGCCACATGGATTCTTCATCATTTAGCTCCACACTCCAGTTTTGCCTCTCTTAGGCAATTCACACTCCCTAGACAATCCCTGCCACTGGTGTTGGAGGGAGGTGGAGGTGGACTGCCGTGTCCTAACTGAGCTAGTAGAGAAGTTATTCTATATTTGATCTCTGCATGGTTTAGAAGTGTAGCCACCAGAGCCAAGATCAGACTTTATGAGAAAACTGCAGTTTATGGTTCTAAACTTCTATTTTATGACGTTGATCGAATATTCTAATTTATTGAGTGTTTGATCATCGTTCATGTAGTAACTAGTTGTATCAATGTTTTGTAAATGTTCTACTTTCAAAAAAAAATGGATCAAAAAAGAAAAATAGACATACCAGCATAGATCCATCTTATACCCGAATCCTTTAAACAACAAGAGGTTTGCATTTCAGATTCTTTTAATCCCTCTCGATGCTTATTAGATCCAGTGTTACGGAGAAGCAAGTACTAAACTCCTAGAGAATATTAAAGAACCCAAATGCTTTAAAAGCAAGACAACACTAAAGCCACCCTCCCAAAGAATCAATCAGCCAATTGGCAGCATAAAATTTCTACACAACGTCTAAATAATTTACCAATCCTGTGTCAGATCAATTGTGTGACAATATGGGGGCACCAATAAAGGTCCCCCGAGTGCAACAGGATAGATTCCTGGAGAACCATTCAGATGTACAGAAACACACCTACCTCGCTAGGACATTAGACAACTGCTCAGAAATCACAGCTGCTGCATCCACAGGCCTGCCAGGTCGAACATCAGGAGAACAAATGGGTGGCATTTGAAAGTCGACAGCTGAATGCAACAAACTCCAGCAGAATAAGCATTGTGTTTCTATTGCCAGGGACCAAATTCAAATAAGGATTGAGATATTAGAGCTCCAAAGTTGAAAGTACTCAAACTGACCAATGCGGCCTTCATCCGGAGACTCTGTAGCAGGCGTCATCACTTCCAATTTCACTCCAGCCAACATTGTCTGCCATCAGAAAAGCACCCAGATGGTAAATTAATTGTTTGCATCATATGCCAAACCCAGAGGATGTCATGAGAGGATCTACGGCAACTATTTTAATATAATTTTTTACCACAAATTAAACATGTTTCAGTGAAAGTAGCTTGAAAAGGGACATGTTTTTTCCTCTCGAAACACACTGCATAAAATAGACTGAAAATCCTGAAAGCAATAACTTACATAAGGAGATAACATACAGATCATTTCCTATCCTCCTTGTTTTGAGATTTAAGGCCTTCAGAAATCACTATAACAGATAACTTCCACAATTTTAAGACTGAAATGTTTGCAGGGTGACATACAAAATGGCATTCATTTTGAAAAGCATGCCGGAGGCAGTAAACTTACTGTGTGGCCAATCTTTGCCATGGCTGACCCATCTGCAGCTGGTACTGCCCCTGAAGAATTATTCACAATACCACCCCATCACAACATAGACAACAAAAACACTTGTAAAAAAAACAAACCCAAAATACAAGCATGGAGCCATTCATCCATCCATATGGGGACAGGAAAAGGCAAAGGCACCTAGAGTAAGTGAGGTGGCTCTTGCTCGTCCAAGAGGTCTGGCATCAGGACGGACACTGGCATTGAGATGACGCTCGTAGAACTGCAGCGGATAAAGCCTCTTGAACGCCTCCACCTCTATTTCCCCAGCCAAAGCTGCTTGGGATGCCATTATTGTACTCAACTCTACTCTGCTCTATTGCAGTCCTTCACACAATAACAGCTCTGCAGACCGTCTTTTCTCCAATTGCTTAAGTGGGTCCGCAGTATTTTACTCCTCAGCTCCTGCCTTGAATCTTTGGGTATTTATAATGGTTTCTAAGTGTGGAAGGAAGGCTATTCAGAGGGCTTCTAGTGTTTTTTATCCCTGTACCGTCCAGCTTTCGCCATGTCTCGTAACGTCTGCTGTCTACTTCCAAGCTCACGAATATGTATACATCTTACTCTCGCTCTTGTAGCGTCCCATGATAAGAAAATACAACTTCCGCAAAATCTCGAGGGTTTTGCACCCAGGGTTTAAGATGAACTAGCATTTGGGCTCTCGTCGTCTATAGGGTTTATATAACTAGGATTGTAGTTGACAAGATTCAACGAATAAAGTGAAGTGAGTTGAGCATAGTTTGTGTTTTTATTTTTATTTTCCATCCCATTGAGCAAATTGGTAAAGGTCCAATTCTTAATAATATAATAATAACAATTAATATATATATATATATATATATATATATATTTTTGTGTTAGGGGAATTGGCAATTGGAGATTGCGCTGGTACCACACATCCCGCAAGCATGGGACACGGATAAAGCCGGGTGTGATTTGAACTCGTGACTGCCAATTTACAACATGTGACTTCATATCAAGTGAACCGCCAATGAGCCACACCCGGACGGGTATATATTAATATTCTTTAACATTGATATGTTATATATTCTTTAATATTGATATAGATTCATCTTAAATTCAGATTTATAAAGCATTCAAAGGAATCCAATTTATTAAGGTATAAATTTTTTTTTGTTGATTTTTTACATTTTAAGATAAAATTTAGACCACAAGGAATTTGATTTTTCTATGTGCTTGACAGATCCACTTTTAAGATGAAGCTATGTTGGTTTTAAATTTTTTATTTAATAAGTCTACATGATTTTTTTTAATTACTTTTTATTATTTTTTGTAACTTATGAGTTAACATGATTTTTTTATTATTTTTTTATTTTTGGTAACTTGTGAGTGTACATGAATTTTATTTTTTTTATTTTACTTTTTATTTTTTGAACCTTACCTTACATAACATAAAGTGACAACATCTCCCCCATATTAGGTTGTAGAGCACCTAGCAACTATGGGTGCAATAATGGTGTAGTATGCTTTCATGTGGAACTTTGTATAAGAGTCGTATTATGTATAGAAAGTAAAACTAATAATTATTTTTTAGGGGTGCAAAAGTATGTTGTAATAAGGAGGTTAACTATAATATATAATACAAATAATACAAATTGTGGATATAGTTTGATGTTTGAAACCAAAGTTATTATTGGACAAATGGGAAATTAATATCCTAGCCTAGCCTCTTAAAGTACCATTGAAATGTTATAACTAATATTATAAATAACTAATTTGTGGTTGTGGTTAGTGTCTTTTGTGTTTTGTGGGCTCATTAAATATGTCCCATTTGAATGTTTGTCATTGCACCAAGAGGGTTTCGACGTCGTAGTCTGATGCAGTGTAATAAATGTCTTCAACAAGGCAAAATCTAAATATGTCAAAACACATAAAAAGAAAATGCAATTTATGTTCAACTAATGATTGTTTTCAATGTACATTGTGCTTGATTATTAGATAAAATTATATTGACAATCAAGTCTAAGTTTGATTCTAAGATTAAGTCCATCTTCAGTCATATTAAGTGTTAGTGAGGGACGGTATCTCACTTCCTTACCTTCAACAACTTCAAATGTGAAGAAACGTTCAAGAATAGTAGCAACAATCTTCATTTGCATGTATATGAAATCTTTGCTAAAAAAATTAAAGGCCAATCTTGTAATCCAAGCATACACCTTATCCATTTCGAGGCATTGTCGTAGTTCTTTCTCCAAAGATTAACTAGCATGGTTAAATCACTTACCTGAAATGCAATGATTTTGAATGGTGATTAGGGCTATGAAATCGTCTCTTAAGCCTAAGTTCTTCACATCATTGCCCCATTGGTACATCATCCATACCATAGAGTAAGGGACATAGTTCACCAAATCACCTTTCTTGATTTTATGTCCATCTAGAAGGATATCATCAAGTTGAGTTAAAAGTGGACAAACGCAACTTTTTCACCAAGTCTTTTTGTTTTCCAGTAAAGCAAAGTTCCACCATTTGTTTTTAAATTCTGTCTATCTAGGTTGTTAATGTAATCAATTCATATGTTGATTAACATATGTGTATGCACCTATTTGCATGTTGTGGCCATCACATTATAACAAGGTATTGGCAAACTCGGACCAATGCAACGGCCATTGCCACATATAAATTAATATTTATTAGAAGTGTGTGCCAAATGGATATTTAGTTGATGTTGTAGTTAGGTTGATATGTATTTTAAATTGGAAAATAGATATATAGTGAAGATTGGAATTCAATGATCGTGTCTCTTTTAAATATTGACCATCCACTCTACCTTGGTTGGTGCCACTTGCCTATCAACGTTCACTAGCTACGATTGAGTGGGTGTGCTAGTTATAAGATTGTAAAATTGGTGAATTTTTAATTAAACATTGTGTAATGTATCAACAATTTTTTGAACTCATGAAATAAAAATTGAGCTCACAATTTGTATGTTAATTACAATTTTATGATCTCAAACAAAAATTGAACTCGCGATATTTCCTAACTACCAACCCTATGCTGATTCATTTACAATTTTAAACTTGAATTGTAATTGAACTCACGATCTTTCCTAACTACCAACCCTATGCTGATTCATTTACAATTTTAAACTTGAATTGATCATTGTTAATTATAATATGTAAAGTTTTTTCTTTACAGAAATTGTATGTTATATATACTACATACATATCTATTGCATATTGTAATCATCTTTATACTTTCAAACCTCATCCACTTTTTACCACTCCTTCAACATCTCCATTCTATATTTCTAACATTTGTTTGCGTTGCACTTCGACATCATTCACCAAATATTATTATTCTTCTATTATCATTAATCCTCTCTTTCTACGTGTAATGTTGATCACCATTTAATACTACTCTTTACATTTCATTAATCATATTTTTACTACTATTATTATATATCATAATATATTTATTACTACTATTTTTTTTTAATACTTATATACATGTTCTACTACCATTTGCATCATATGCTATATTATATATGTTATTTGCTTTTACATATTATCACCACAAATACTTTTATATGTATCATTATTTACCTCGATACTTATATACATGTATTAATAATTATTTCAATACTCTTTATATGTATTAATAAATACTTTGATACCGCTTATTATATGCCTTTGCATCTCCCACTCTTCAATACACATTTTATGTATTCCATATATCATAATTTAGGGTCTATATAAATGATTTATGTAAGTTTCATATGCTTTATGTAAGTTTCATATTTTAGGTAAATGCACTCTATTTAGATGTACTCCATATATCATAATTTAGGGTTTATATAAATGTTTTAGGTAAGTTTCATATTTTAAATGAATACAGATTTATATAAATGTTTTAGGTAAGTTTCATATTTTAAATGAATACAGATTTGATGTATTCTATATATCATAATTTAGGGTTTATATAAATGCTTTATGTAAGTTTTATATTTTAGGTGAATGCACTATTCGTAGAGTACATTCCACATGTGCGAATGCACTATATTTAGATTTTTAAATAAGTTCAAAAATTTTACATTGGATATATTTATAAGCAATATCAAAATTACAATAATAACAAAATTCTTACACATGGCACGATTAGCTTGTCCAAAAGTCTAGAGTGTTCCATTTAGTTTCCTGTAATCCATTTATGTCAGATATAATCTGTATTTCCCTTTTTCTATATTTAGCCCTTCTTTAGATAGTTCATCTGCTCTCAAATTTTTTTCCCAGAATAATTTTGGGCTTATAAATGCTTTATGTAAATTTTATATTTTAGGTGAATAAATGTTTTATGTAAATATATGATAAGTTATTGTAGAGATCATGATTTCAAAATATAGTATTTTATTTTTTATATTTTTCAACATGGAAAAAATAAATAAAATTAAATAAAAATTAAAATAAATAATAATAATAATAATAATAATAATTGTTTCTCGTTATTTCAAGGAATCAAAGAGAACAATATTCATGCAAACTGTATATCATTTAACCAAGATGACCAAAATGAGTCTCACAAAAGGAATAGCTACTAAAAAATTATTTATGCTTATACTTTAATATTCTATAAAAATAAAAATAAAAAATTATTTTCTTTTGAAATTTTGAAAAATAGTGTTACATTTTTCTTTACTCTATAAAATTTTATAAACCAGCATAGATCGATTTGATCTATCAAGCACCGAGAGGAATCCATTTTATTGAGGGGGGTCCATTTTCTTGAGGTGTATTTATTTTTTTTAAATTTTAAACTCTATAAATTTGATCCCTCTCTTGCTTGATAGATCGGGGTTTAAGGTTTAAATTTTTAATTTATAAGCCCACATGAATTATTTTAACTTTTTTTTTCCAAAAGAAAAAAGCGTAAAAATGAATTATTTTAACTATTGTTCATAATTTTTTCCCCCATACTCAGTTGTAGAGCACATCACTCCTCTCTGTGCAGTACAAATTATGAAATGATAAAAACTTTAAAACCCATCTCTAAAGTGATTTTATTTCAAATAATTATAAAAATTTTATTTAAGTAAAAAAAATTGTATATTATAAAAACTTATTCAATTTCCTACTTTTTATATCTTTACATGGTTTTAAAATTAGTTATGAAGATCTCAAAATGAAATATTTACATTTTTCAATTTTATATAAAAACCATGTTATGCAAAATATTCATAATTTTGAATAACCATTTAACCATCTAGCTATAATTAGGTTATAGTCACTGTTGAAATTTGATGGGTAAATAGCCGTCATTTGCCATTTACACATCAAAATACTGCCACTTCATAAAATTAAACGTCATTAATGAAGTGTGAATTTAATTTCACTGGTCATTTTGAAGTGATTAATGAAGTGTGAATTTTAATTTCACTGGTCATTTTGAAGTGCATTTTTATTTTTACACGTCATTAATATCTATATCCCAAGGCCTATGTCATTAACCATTATATATATATATATATATATATATATAGAGAGAGAGAGAGAGAGAGAGAGAGGTGTTATTTATTACTACTACTAATTATAATAATTAGTAATAATAATAAATAACATACTAATTACTAATTACTATAATTAGTAATAGTAATAAATAACATATCTCTCACGGGTGTCTGAGGGGGGGGAGGGGATTCTCATTAATCCCGATGGAATTCGGGAACAAGTGTACTCTTGGGGATTAGGTGATGAATCTAACAATGTTGCAGAAGCTCTAGCTCTCTGGCAGGGCCTCCTCCGAGCTCGAAATCAAGGAATATCATAACTTATGGTAATTGGGAACTCGCGACTAGTCATTCAATCCTTAGCTACCAAATCACTATCGTCCCAGCTCAACCTTCGTCAGTTGCTTAGAAGGATTCAAAACCTCTCCAAATTATTCTGAAAGATTGACTATTTTCACGTCTTAAGAGGATTAAACGAACAAGCTGATCTCGCGGCCAACATTGAAGCCTACTTAAGCAAAGGGTCGTTGGTCTTGAATGGGGCTAGCTCCCTTTGCCTTATCCCATAGGACCATGGGAAAGGGAACTCGAGGCTGGGCCCATTGCTTCCCACGTGGCCCCATACAAAATGTTTTAAATGCTTCGCGTTCTGAATCAGCCTGGAGGTCCTCCGATGTTCCATCCCCGGTGTGTGAATGGTGTGATGGATATGCCCGAGATCGTGAAATTATGGTGCGTGCAGTTAAATTTTGTTAGAAAAACAAGATCGCAGAGCAATAACAATAAACAGAAATGCAAATATAATCACACATACACATTACAAGAGAGACACAGATATATCGTGGTTCACCCAACTTGGGCTACGTCCACACTGAAGTTGCCAGTCCTTATTATTATTCCATCCATCAAAGTGAAGGGATACAACCTGCAGCACAACTGCTGCACTTCCTCTTCACTGTCTCACAGTCTCTCTTCACCGATCTCAGTGATATTTACAATGCATAAAACCTAATACATCATTAACCCTAGTCGTATTACAATGTCTTTCTTTTATAAGGGAAATACAATGGGAAAATACCACGGGTTACCCAAAACCATGGGCCCGAAAACTAGTGGTGAAAACAACCCCAAAAAATTTCCTCGGGGGCACGCTGGCCCCTGCGCCCCCCAGCCGGGGGAGTGGACACTCCCCTGGACCCCCCTAGGGTCGTGCTGGGATCATAACCAAACCTAGGGTACAAACACGGCTGAATAATAATATCTCTGAATCTGGAGATCAGGCTCCACGACCAACAATCTCCCACTTGGAGACTGATCACAACAACTCCAATGCTATTGCACTTGCTGGACTTGGACTTGGCAACTTTCTCCTCTTCACCTTCATGCTAGAAGGCCAACTGAAGCCGAGCAGGAACTCAGTTTCTCTCTGGTCACTACCTTTGTGAACATGTCTGCAGGATTCTGGCTAGTGTGTATCTTTTCCAGCTTCAACAGTTCATCTTCTAAAACAGAGCGTATGAAATGGTACTTGAGTTGTATATGTTTAGTCCTGGAATGGAATGCTAAGTTCTTTGCAAGATGAATGGCACTTTGGCTGTCACTATACAACCTGCTATCCTTCTGCTTCTTACCCAATTCCTCCATAAACCTCTGCAACTAAATCATCTCTTTACTAGCCTCTATAACAGCAACATACTCTGCTTCTATTGTTGAAAGTGCAACAACCTTCTGCAATTTTGAAATCCAACTTACTGTTGTTCCACCTACAGTAAACACATACCCTGTGGTGCTCCTCCTGCTATCCTTATCACCTACCATATCTGCATCAACATATCCCTGTAGAACAGTGTCTGAACCTCCAAAACATAATGCCTGAGTGGTAGTACCTCTCAAATACCTGAGAATCCACTGTACTGCCTTCCAATGTTCTTTACCTGGATTGTTCATATATCTGTTCACAACTCCCACTGCTTGTGCAATATCTGGTTTTGTGCACACCATGGCATACATCAAGCTGCCAACTACTGATTGATAGGGAATCTTGGACATGTAATATGTCTCTTCCTGTGTCTTGGGACACATTTCCTTACTTAAACTGAAATGGTTGGCCAAAGGTGTACTTACTAGTTTTGCATTCCGCATTCTGAACCTCTCCAACACCTTTTGTATGTACTCACTCTGAGACAATGTCAATTTGCGATTTTTCCTGTCTCTCGTTATTCTCATACCAAGGATTTGCTTTGCAACACCCAAATCCTTCATCGCAAATGAATTAGCTAGCTTCCTTTTGAGTACATTTATATCCTGCATGTTAGACCCTGCAACAAGCATGTCATCCACATACAATAACAAGATAATATATCTTTCATTGTCTAGCTTCTTGAAATAAACACAGTGGTCAAAATGACATCTACTATAACCTTGTTTTGTCATAAACCTGTCAAATTTTAGATACCACTGCCTTGGAGCTTGCTTCAAGCCATACAAGCTCTTCTTCAACCTACATACCAAGTTCTCCTTACCTTTGACCTCATACCCTTGTGGCTACTGCATATATATCTCTTCCTCCAAATCCCCATGGAGAAAGGTTGTTTTTACATCTAACTGTTCAAGATGCAAATCTTCTACCGCCACTAGACTTAAGATAGTCCCAATTGAAGTCATCTTAAAACAGGAGAAAATATTTCATCAAAATCTATACCTTTCTTCTGTGCAAACCCCTTTACAACAAGTCTCGCCTTGTACCGCTTCTTACCTCCTTCTTCTTCCTTCAACCTGTAAATCCATTTGTTCTGCAATGCTCTTTTACCAGCAGGCAGCTGAACCAAATCCCAAGTTTGGTTTCCTACCAATGAGTCCATCTCCTCATTCATGCCTTGCTCCCACTTCTTTCTAGTTTCCACCTGCATTGCTTCTTCATAACATTCTGGTTCACCAGTATCAGTCATCAACAAATAATACATTGAAGGAGAGTATCATTTAGGGAGTCTACTTAACCTGGTAGATCTTCTTGCAGTTGCAGGAGTTTCAGGCACTTGTTGTTGTTCTTGATTTTCTGGCACCTTTGGAACTTCATTTTCTTGAATTTCATCAAGTACTGTGTACTCTGTGTTTTCCTTTTCCTGTTTCTTTCCCTGCAACTGATCTTTATACATGACCTTTTCATTGAATATGACATCTCTACTTCTAATGATTTTGTGATTTTCATAATCCCATAAACGATAACCAAAATCATCAACCCCATATCCAATAAAGGTACATTTCTTGGATTTAGCTTCAAGCTTTGTTCTATTTTCTTTATCAATATGGACAAATGCTTCACAACCAAATGTTCTCATAAATGAGTAGTTTACCTTTTTATCTGTCCATGCCTCCTCTGGAATACCACCATCCAAAGCACTTGAAGGTCCTCTGTTTATTAAATAAATAGCAGTATTTACAGCATCTGCCCAAAACTGTAAGGGCAACCCTGCATGCAATCTCATACACCTTGCACGCTCCATGATCGTTATGTTCATCCTTTTAGACACACCATTTTCTTGTGGTGTTCTTGGGACTGTCTTCTCTCTACGAATCCCGTGGTATGAACAGTAACTATCAAACTCATTGCCGCAGTACTCACCTTGTCACATACCCCAATTTTATTAAAATAATGTAATTATTTTTAATATTCCTGAGAACATTATGTTAAATTTAATGCTAAGTAGGAATGGATGACTCAGCAGAGTCTCCAGAAATGGAATGTAAATTCTGAATAATTATTATTAATAAATAAATTATGGAGACAACAGCATGGGAGAGCTGTTAAAAGAGGTTACTGGTCTAACTGGTGGATGGAATTAGGTGGAAAGACAAAAGACAAGTGGCAGCATCCTCAAACACTTCCTGAGTTGCAGGTGGCAACTTCCCTATATTTTGGGGTCATGATTCCCCAAGAAAGTGGAATCTGAGCAGGTGGCTCATTAATGACAGTTAGCCCAACTAAGACCTAGGCAATCTTTTAAATACTACTCAATGAACTGAGCTGGGGGTTCAACATTTGTTCTAGAGGGAGAATACATTCAGGTGAATGCTATTCAGGAGTCCCATTGAGGAAGTGGGAAAACAGTAAGGAAGTGTTTTTGAGCAGGAAGTTGCAGTAACTTGGTTCCAGTATAGCTGTTTTGGCTGAGGGAATTATTGGCCGTACTTAGATTCCAGCCAGTTAGACCAGAGCAAGCTCGGGGGTCCTGAGAAGTGCTGTCTGGGCACTCTCCAGGAATTGGTAGGGAGGAACAGCCTCCCATTGCTGTTATTTGTCTACCATAGCTACAGGTTCTGCCACTCTTCCTGTTGTTGGTTCAAATTATTTTCCTATGAGATAAACTAGTACATCTATGTATTGATTGTGTTCAACTTCAGCAAATCATTATCTGTACTATCCTTTGGTATAAATTTCAGAATGCAGATGTTTTAGAAGTTTTCATGTTTTTATTTAAATAGAGTATTTATCTTATACAGAACCTATTTGTCACTGCTACAGTTAATAAATACTATGTTTGTGCATATGCTAGAATTTCTGTTATTAGTTTAATAGTAGACAGAAATATTAGATAATAGATAATCCAGATTTATAACTATTAAACAATCATAAGAACAAATCTAGACAAACCTTAGTGTTTATTTTGAGATAATTCCTATCAGAATAACCTATCTATATATATATATGTATGGTATATTTTAGTAAACTTTAAGTTACAGGTCTTTCTTATATCAAGTTAACAGATAAACAAAACTCCTTTTAATATCTTATTTGTACTCAGAACATGTCTGACGGTTATCGATTAATTAAAAAAAAAATGACTGTAACAATATTTCATTGTTACAAGTTTTCATAAATCTTAAACATTTACACAGTAGTCAAACACAGACACTAGTAACTGTAGATTATTATTTACTTGCTATCTAGTATCAGAACACAGTAGCCATGTCAATATAATAGAAATAACAGAGTTGTTTTTAAACAATACAAACATATTATTACAACAGAGAAACTGTCGACTAACACAGTCATCATTGGCTGTTACAACCATCTTAAATTATACACAGTAATTTTAATTACTCAGAATAAATGTCTCCCTTAAAGTATTTCCAAAACCATACACGACCGTAGCCTTACATTATCCCTTTCGACAGACTGAAAAACAAATGAAAGGAATGCCTTATATGGCAGCCATAACTTACAGTATCCTTATACTTAGTTCTAAGTATATTTTATTCTACATACAGTTTCATTTAACAACAATACAAGAAACAAAATAAATAATATTATAATTCAATCCCAGTCACCATCGGGTAACAATACCATACTGATGCTTTGAACATAAAACAAACACCCCAAATTCGCCAGAATAACCCCAAGTTTTCAATTATTACAGTCACAGTCGAGGAACAGTCATCATCTTTCATTTAACTTTTCAAATTGAAGAAAAACACATAGAGACAAGTTAGGGTTTCATTTATAAACCGAGTTATCCTCCATTACAGGTACCGAAGCACCCTTTTTATCTTCATTTTCAAATACATTCTATATTTTTTTAACAAAACATGAAAACGAAACACGGTCATAACAGACCCAGTAATATATATTAAAAATATAAATCTTATACAGCGAGGTTTAAATCCTATGCTTAGCCATTATAGAAACCATAGTCGAAACCCTGGCCTCATATGGGCGTGGCCGTGAATGGCTCTCCATACACTTAACAGGGTTTCAAAACCCCTTTCATTTCAAACCAAAACAACTCCATACATATGACTGCAACTATGAATTGCAAGTTGTCAAACGACTTCACTATACAGGAGTTTTCCTCCTTGACACAACCCTAGCCACAAAACCAGCAAAGGAAGAGACAGCCGTGGATAACCAGGCTTACCCGGAGAAGCCTGCGTGAGTGATAAAGCCATGTACACCTTCAAGAGCCGCGTGACCTGCACATTGACGAATGCCGAGGATTTTAGTCACCATATTAAATGCAGAGAATAGAAACAAAAACGTAAATCTAATTAATGATTATAAAACTTAAAAACTGTAAAAATGTGGTTCACCTTACCGAGACATGGAGGAAAGTAACAGTGGACAACCGGTAGCCACAGGCTGAATAAATATAGAAACCCCATCATCTTCGTCAGATAGGTGAATAAACAAAACCTACATAACATTCCTTGACAGCTGAGACAAGGTAATAGTTCCCGACGAAACCCTCACGCTGGCATGGAACCAGACTTGAAGCACACCCAAAACCCAAATGCATCACCTCTCACATAACTTAAAGACAGTAGCAAAACCCTGTCTCCTATCCACACCAGCGAAGTGAAGGACTGTAAGTAGCTGGTTTTAAACAATGACGGAGCAACGAGACCACGAAATAAGGAAACCGTAGCCAAATCTATCAACAGAGCCGAGGATGTATTCTACTTCAGAATGAAACCCACGAGACCAGACCCCAACACGTTGCACTCAGTTACAGTGCTCTCATTACAAAAACTCAGACAGGGAGGGTTTCATTCTCAGGACCCGAGCCCGAAGGCAAATACAACAACCTGGTAGGGTTTCGATCAACATTTTATATATTGCCAACCGCATGGAGGAGAATCAACCACGTAGCCCCCAAATATATCAACGTAGTATGGGTCAAGACTATATAGTTCAAACTGCAACCCAAATCATTGCACATCGATTCCAAAATCATTACATAAGTAAGTCAAATGTAAAAGACAACATATGATATACAATCATTTTAGCATATAGTGTATGCTTGCAATCGAACCTTCATGGAATACCAAGGTACGTGCTATGTATAATCCCTACAACAATATAAAGGAGGTATGGTCAACTTCAACCATAAAGTTTTCGTGACCTAGTATGATAAATATAACCTTTACACTATATGTATTATAAAGCTTGCCATCGTATGGGGACAACATGATGTGGCAAAAACATTAGGTTACATGATATTTATATATTAAAATCAATCCTAGATTTATGCCATGAGCATAATACATTCCATGATCATGTAAGCAGTAAGGTAGTCAACCTCAAATGAAAATACCGTGTTACTTAACACCTGGAAATGTTACCAAATCTATTTGACAATCATACACAATTGCTATCATACACACTCATCGTGTTTGCTACCAATACTATTGTAACAGTAAACAATTTTTGAATAATAAATCTCTATTAGTAAGATGATTGAAATAGAGTTTCATCTACAGGTTCACATCGTGAAGGTAGTTAAAATCCATGCACAGTCATGTAACAGAATATAAACTTTAAAGTAGACATTGAACATTGCAGTATAGTTGAATATAATGGAATAATGCTAGAGGCGTCACCCTTTTACTTACGATTATTATTACGTGAACAAAACAGTAAATCATAGGTATTAAAATGACAACAAGTCACTTGGTGCTATGTCGCCTTACGTAGATGATAATTTATGATACAAACTATTGTTCCATTGATAAGTTACAGCAGTAACATAGCATAATATTCATAAAACAATAATTATAACTGAACTGTGTAATCTATTGCAGAACATGGTGATACTATCTGCATAAGAAATATCATGACGATCTTTTAAGTTTTAAGTACAGGGAATATTGATGCTCACCAAGTTCAACCAACGGTGATCCTTACTTCACTGGCGTACCTGAGAAACAAAAGACGACATATGCATTAGCTCGTAAGCTAAGTAAGCCAGTCAACTACGACTAGCTCTTCCCTTGCGGCTCAAAACAAAACAGTCATAAATTACAATCACCAAAATCAAAGTTTTTAATAAGACAGAGTCTTTCAACAGATTATGTTAGTTATTTAATTTAAAACAAAATCAGAAAAAAACTACCTAGTTAACATTTATTGTTATGAATAAAAATTTTAAAATTTTCAGAAATTTCGGGTTCTGACATGTGGTATCAGAGCTCAGTTTCAGACACTAGGCCTGGATGTGACTCCACTAAACTTCCGCAAACAGCGATCATAAAAGAAGATTTTGTTTTATTTATAAAATACTAACATATATTTCGGTTTCATGTACAGAACAGAAAAATTCTCTTTTCTGAATTTTACAGACAGATATGGAAAAACTTGGAGAATATACTGAGGAGGAATCTCCCAAAGCTGTGACAAGACAGATGTCAAAAGAACTGGAGACAGAAGAAGAAATTGCTCACACCACTGAACTGATGCAGACTATAAGAGGATTAAAGACAGAAATGGAAACAGTTAAGAAGGATAATGAAAGAATTCTAAAGACTCAGGAACAGCTAAATCAGCTATTGATGGAAAAATTTCAGACTGACGGAAGGAGCAAACCCGCTGACTCAGAAGAAGTTAGTCATCCAAGAGGGTCAAAAAGGACAAAACCAACTAAATCTGACAGCAGTTCCTCATCTGAAGAAAGAAAGGGACAACCCAGTTATCACACTAGCAGTGACAGCAGTGAAGCTGAGATGCACAACCGAAGGAAAAAGTACAGGCCTTATGAGGAGATTTCCGGGGAGTTTAAGAAGATAAAGCCCCCAACTTTCAATGGAGAAGCTGAAACTGGAGAAGAGGCAGAATCCTGGTTATCCGGGATGAGAAAATATTTTCAGATCTATAACTACTCAAATCAGCTAAAGGCAAGAATGGCCATCTACAACCTCTCGGGAAAGGCGTACATATGGTGGCAAGACCTGAAAAGGGTCAAAGGGATCAAAGAAAGAGAAGTTAATTGGAGTACCTTTAAAAGGTATTTCAAGAAGAAATTCCTGTCCGAGCAGTATTATGAAGAAAGGGCTAAGGAATTTTATGAACTAAAACTCGGATCTATGACGATGAAGGACTTAAACAGTAAATTTTTAAGTCTGTTGCGTTATGTACCGTATTTTGTCGAAGAGAAACCAAAAATACAGCGGTTTCTTAGTTGCCTGCCCTATCATATCAAGGACAGAATTGAATATGACAACCCCAAAACACTGGAAGAAGCTATGCGCAAGGCAAATTTCTGTTACGAACAGAATAAAAAGAAAGAGGGAATAGCCAGCTGGAAAGCCAAAAAGAACAGCAATCTGATCGAGTACAAGAAAAAGGAATTTGTTCCCCATAAAAGTTTCAAGAATGGCAAAAACGGGAACCACTTTAACAGTAAAAGTTTCCAAGGAAACAAAAATGGAGCTGTCAGCCATTCAAACAATTACAAAAACAGCAAAGAGACTCCTAATAACCATGGAAACTACACCAAAAATTTTGAGCGAAAAGAACCTGTCAAGTGCTGGGAGTGTAATGGGCCACATTATGCTTCAGTCTGCCCAAACAGAAAGAAACAAGTCAGCAATATTCATACTGTTCAAGACGAAATGACGGTTGGAGATTTTGCAGGAACTATGCCCAGAATAAATGCAGCGTTGGAAAATCGTCAGGCTGACTATCAAACTTCCATGGTGGAAGTAGGAGGTATGATTAACAAAACCCCAGTTACTATATTAATAGATCCAGGTGCTAGTCTTAGTTATATTTCACCTCAACTGGTAGAAAAATGTAATTTGACTGTTGAAAGGTTTGATAATTCTTGGTCTGTACAATTAGCTACTGGGGCTAAGAAGAAAGTAAACTGCTATGTAAAAGAATGCATCTTAAACATGACTGATTTTAGAACTACAGTTAAACTGAACATTTTACCACTTGGCTCTTATGACATACTTATCGGAATGGACTGGTTGGAACAACATAGGGTCGTTTTAAACTGTTTTGACAAAACTTTTAGGTGTATAAACAGTAGTGGACAGCCAGTAACTGTTAGAGGTATCCCTAGGAAAACAGTAGTTAGGCAGATTTCTGCCTTACAACTTAAAAGAGCAGTCAGGAAAGGGTGCAAGACCTATGCTGTAACTATTACAGACGAGACCGATAAATCTGAAAACAACCAGAAAACAGTAGAGAACATTCCTGTCGTCAATGAATTTATTGACGTTTTTCCTGAGGAAATCCCAGAATTGCCTCCCAAGAGAGAGCTTGACTTTACCATTGAGCTGGTACCAGGTGCTGTTCCTAGTTCAAAAGCCCCGTACCGTATGAATATTTTGGAACTTAACGAGTTGAAAACTCAGTTGAAGGAGTTAATAGATAAGAACTATATCCGACCCAGCGTATCCCCTTGGGGAGCACCAGTAATTTTCGTTAAAAAGAAGGACGGAACTATGCGACTTTGCATAGATTATCGTCAACTAAACAAGATGACGATCAAAAAAAGGTATCCGTTACCTCGTATTGATGATCTGTTTGATCAACTACGTGGCGCTACGGTATTTTCTAAGATCGATCTGAGATCGGGTTATCATCAGGTAAGAATTAAAGAAGAAGACATTTTCAAAACAGCCTTTAGAACAAGGTACGGACATTACGAATTTGTCGTAATGCCCTTTGGACTTACAAATGCCCCAGCTGTTTTCATGTGCTTAATGAACAACATAATGCACAAGTACTTAGATAAATTTGTTGTTGTATTTATCGACGACATTTTAGTCTATTCTAAGAGCGAGGAGGAGCATAAGGAACACTTACGTATCGTTTTACAAGAACTGAGAGAACAACAACTTTTTACGAAATGTGAAGAAAGTTTCAAGAAACTTAAGACCTTATTGACAACTGCACCTATTCTTAGAATAGCGGACCCAAATAAAGACTTCATAGTTTGCACCGACGCTTGTAATGATGGTTTAGGTGGAGTGCTGACTCAAGAAGGTCATGTCATTGCTTACGAATCTAGGAAGCTGAAAATCCATGAAAAGAATTATGCCACTTATGACCTAGAATTAGCTGCTGTAATTCATGCTTTAAAGATGTGGCGACATCACCTTATAGGCAGAAAATTTACCTTACTAACAGATAATAAAGGTCTGAAATACCTTTTAGACCAGCCAAATTTAAATGCAAGACAAGCCAGGTGGCTGGCATTCCTAAGTGAGTACGATTTTGAAATCCAACACATAAAAGGGAAGGAAAATAAGGTGGCTGATGCCTTGAGCAGGAATGCAAAACTAAATTTTATATCAGCTAGCAGCACTTATACCTCTGATTTAAATGAACAGCTGGCTGAAGGGATAAAATTAGATGAAAATTATCAACACTTACAAATTACAGCCAAAGAACAGCCCACAGAAAGTTTGATAAAAGGGTATAGTTTAAACGAAAACGGATTTTTGCTGTTTAAGGACAGGCTGTATATCCCTAATGCACCTACAGTTAAGCTGTTAATTTTAGACGAAATACATAAAACCCCTTACTCCGGGCATCCTGGCTATCAAAAGACTATCACTATGCTGAGAAAAGAATATTTTTGGCCTAACATGAAATCTGAAACTGCTGAATATTTAGCTAAGTGTTTGGACTGCCAACAAGTAAAAACAGAACATCAACATCCAGCTGGATTGCTGCAACCTTTACCTATTCCTAGCTGGAAATGGGAAATAATCAGCCTGGATTTCATTACGGGTTTACCCAAAAATCAACATCAGAATGATTCAATTATGGTAGTGGTAGACAAATTAAGTAAATCAACACATTTTATTCCTGTTAAAACCACATACAAGGCTGCAAACATAGCAGATATCTTTCTAAAACAGATTTTTCGGTTACACGGTATTCCAAAGGTTATTATATCAGACAGGGATCCTAAATTCACAGGAAATTTTTGGAGATCCTTGTTCAAAGGATTAAACACCACTTTGAATTTCAGCACCTCTTTCCATCCTCAGACGGACGGACAAACAGAAAGAGTTAATCAAATACTAGAAGATCTGTTAAGGATGTATGTTAAAGATCAACCAGGTAAGTGGGAGGATTATTTACACTTAGCTGAATTTGCATACAATAACAGCTATCAATCATCAGCTAAGTTTAGTCCTTTTGAGGTTTTGTATGGACGAAAATGCAACACTCCTATCTCTTGGAGTAATCCAGTAGATAGATTGGTATTAGGACCTGATTTATTGAAAGAAATGGAACAGATTGTGAAACAAGTGCAGGAAAACTTGAAGATTGCCCAGGATCGGCAAAAGAGTCAAGCAGATTTGAAAAGAACTCCTAAAGAGTTCCAGGTAGGTGAACATGTGTTCATCAAGGTAAGACCAAAGAAAAGCTCCCTAAGATTAGGAAGTTGTGCAAAATTAGCACCACGTTACTGTGGTCCATTTGAAATTTTAGCTAGAATTGGTCAAGTTGCTTATCAGTTAGCATTACCGCCAAATTTAAAAGTACACAATGTTTTTCATATCTCTGTTTTGAAAAAGTATGTTCATGATGCTACTCATGTTATTGATTGGAACATTGTACAGGTAGAACCATAAGGGGAAGTTCTGGTAGAACCGGATTGTATCCTCGGGAGGAGGGAAATTACTCTACGGAACCGGATAATTGGACAAGTGAAGGTGCAATGGAAGCACCTTAGTCCTGAAGAATCTACCTGGGAGCTGGAAAGTAAGATGCGGGAAGCATATCCCCATCTATTCCAGCAGGTAGCTGAAGAAGAAGAATAAGTAACATCGAGGACGATGTTACATTTTAAGGGGGTGTGTATGTCACATACCCCAATTTTATTAAAATAATGTAATTATTTTTAATATTCCTGAGAACATTATGTTAAATTTAATGCTAAGTAGGAATGGATGACTCAGCAGAGTCTCCAGAAATGGAATGTAAATTCTGAATAATTATTATTAATAAATAAATTATGGAGACAACAGCATGGGAGAGCTGTTAAAAGAGGTTACTGGTCTAACTGGTGGATGGAATTAGGTGGAAAGACAAGAGACAAGTGGCAGCATCCTCAAACACTTCCTGAGTTGCAGGTGGCAACTTCCCTATATTTTGGGGTCATGATTCCCCAAGAAAGTGGAATCTGAGCAGGTGGCTCATTAATGACAGTTAGCCCAACTAAGACCTAGGCAATCTTTTAAATACTACTCAATGAACTGAGCTGGGGGTTCAGCATTTGTTCTAGAGGGAGAATACATTCAGGTGAATGCTATTCAGGAGTCCCATTGAGGAAGTGGGAAAACAGTAAGGAAGTGTTTTTGAGCAGGAAGTTGCAGTAACTTGGTTCCAGTATAGCTGTTTTGGCTGAGGGAATTATTGGCCGTACTTAGATTCCAGCCAGTTAGACCAGAGCAAGCTCGGGGGTCCTGAGAAGTGCTGTCTGGGCACTCTCCAGGAATTGGTAGGGAGGAACAGCCTCCCATTGCTGTTATTTGTCTACCATAGCTACAGGTTCTGCCACTCTTCCTGTTGTTGGTTCAAATTATTTTCCTATGAGATAAACTAGTACATCTATGTATTGATTGTGTTCAACTTCAGCAAATCATTATCTGTACTATCCTTTGGTATAAATTTCAGAATGCAGATGTTTTAGAAGTTTTCATGTTTTTATTTAAATAGAGTATTTATCTTATACAGAACCTATTTGTCACTGCTACAGTTAATAAATACTATGTTTGTGCATATGCTAGAATTTCTGTTATTAGTTTAATAGTAGACAGAAATATTAGATAATAGATAATCCAGATTTATAACTATTAAACAATCATAAGAACAAATCTAGACAAACCTTAGTGTTTATTTTGAGATAATTCCTATCAGAATAACCTATCTATATATATATATGTATGGTATATTTTAGTAAACTTTAAGTTACAGGTCTTTCTTATATCAAGTTAACAGATAAACAAAACTCCTTTTAATATCTTATTTGTACTCAGAACATGTCTGACGGTTATCGATTAATTAAAAAAAAAATGACTGTAACAATATTTCATTGTTACAAGTTTTCATAAATCTTAAACATTTACACAGTAGTCAAACACAGACACTAGTAACTGTAGATTATTATTTACTTGCTATCTAGTATCAGAACACAGTAGCCATGTCAATATAATAGAAATAACAGAGTTGTTTTTAAACAATACAAACATATTATTACAACAGAGAAACTGTCGACTAACACAGTCATCATTGGCTGTTACAACCATCTTAAATTATACACAGTAATTTTAATTACTCAGAATAAATGTCTCCCTTAAAGTATTTCCAAAACCATACACGACCGTAGCCTTACATTATCCCTTTCGACAGACTGAAAAACAAATGAAAGGAATGCCTTATATGGCAGCCATAACTTACAGTATCCTTATACTTAGTTCTAAGTATATTTTATTCTACATACAGTTTCATTTAACAACAATACAAGAAACAAAATAAATAATATTATAATTCAATCCCAGTCACCATCGGGTAACAATACCATACTGATGCTTTGAACATAAAACAAACACCCCAAATTCGCCAGAATAACCCCAAGTTTTCAATTATTACAGTCACAGTCGAGGAACAGTCATCATCTTTCATTTAACTTTTCAAATTGAAGAAAAACACATAGAGACAAGTTAGGGTTTCATTTATAAACCGAGTTATCCTCCATTACAGGTACCGAAGCACCCTTTTTATCTTCATTTTCAAATACATTCTATATTTTTTTAACAAAACATGAAAACGAAACACGGTCATAACAGACCCAGTAATATATATTAAAAATATAAATCTTATACAGCGAGGTTTAAATCCTATGCTTAGCCATTATAGAAACCATAGTCGAAACCCTGGCCTCATATGGGCGTGGCCGTGAATGGCTCTCCATACACTTAACAGGGTTTCAAAACCCCTTTCATTTCAAACCAAAACAACTCCATACATATGACTGCAACTATGAATTGCAAGTTGTCAAACGACTTCACTATACAGGAGTTTTCCTCCTTGACACAACCCTAGCCACAAAACCAGCAAAGGAAGAGACAGCCGTGGATAACCAGGCTTACCCGGAGAAGCCTGCGTGAGTGATAAAGCCATGTACACCTTCAAGAGCCGCGTGACCTGCACATTGACGAATGCCGAGGATTTTAGTCACCATATTAAATGCAGAGAATAGAAACAAAAACGTAAATCTAATTAATGATTATAAAACTTAAAAACTGTAAAAATGTGGTTCACCTTACCGAGACATGGAGGAAAGTAACAGTGGACAACCGGTAGCCACAGGCTGAATAAATATAGAAACCCCATCATCTTCGTCAGATAGGTGAATAAACAAAACCTACATAACATTCCTTGACAGCTGAGACAAGGTAATAGTTCCCGACGAAACCCTCACGCTGGCATGGAACCAGACTTGAAGCACACCCAAAACCCAAATGCATCACCTCTCACATAACTTAAAGACAGTAGCAAAACCCTGTCTCCTATCCACACCAGCAAAGTGAAGGACTGTAAGTAGCTGGTTTTAAACAATGACGGAGCAACGAGACCACGAAATAAGGAAACCGTAGCCACATCTATCAACAGAGCCGAGGATGTATTCTACTTCAGAATGAAACCCACGAGACCAGACCCCAACACGTTGCACTCAGTTACAGTGCTCTCATTACAAAAACTCAGACAGGGAGGGTTTCATTCTCAGGACCCGAGCCCGAAGGCAAATACAACAACCTGGTAGGGTTTCGATCAACATTTTATATATTGCCAACCGCATGGAGGAGAATCAACCACGTAGCCCCCAAATATATCAACGTAGTATGGGTCAAGACTATATAGTTCAAACTGCAACCCAAATCATTGCACATCGATTCCAAAATCATTACATAAGTAAGTCAAATGTAAAAGACAACATATGATATACAATCATTTTAGCATATAGTGTATGCTTGCAATCGAACCTTCATGGAATACCAAGGTACGTGCTATGTATAATCCCTACAACAATATAAAGGAGGTATGGTCAACTTCAACCATAAAGTTTTCGTGACCTAGTATGATAAATATAACCTTTACACTATATGTATTATAAAGCTTGCCATCGTATGGGGACAACATGATGTGGCAAAAACATTAGGTTACATGATATTTATATATTAAAATCAATCCTAGATTTATGCCATGAGCATAATACATTCCATGATCATGTAAGCAGTAAGGTAGTCAACCTCAAATGAAAATACCGTGTTACTTAACACCTGGAAATGTTACCAAATCTATTTGACAATCATACACAATTGCTATCATACACACTCATCGTGTTTGCTACCAATACTATTGTAACAGTAAACAATTTTTGAATAATAAATCTCTATTAGTAAGATGATTGAAATAGAGTTTCATCTACAGGTTCACATCGTGAAGGTAGTTAAAATCCATGCACAGTCATGTAACAGAATATAAACTTTAAAGTAGACATTGAACATTGCAGTATAGTTGAATATAATGGAATAATGCTAGAGGCGTCACCCTTTTACTTACGATTATTATTACGTGAACAAAACAGTAAATCATAGGTATTAAAATGACAACAAGTCACTTGGTGCTATGTCGCCTTACGTAGATGATAATTTATGATACAAACTATTGTTCCATTGATAAGTTACAGCAGTAACATAGCATAATATTCATAAAACAATAATTATAACTGAACTGTGTAATCTATTGCAGAACATGGTGATACTATCTGCATAAGAAATATCATGACGATCTTTTAAGTTTTAAGTACAGGGAATATTGATGCTCACCAAGTTCAACCAACGGTGATCCTTACTTCACTGGCGTACCTGAGAAACAAAAGACGACATATGCATTAGCTCGTAAGCTAAGTAAGCCAGTCAACTACGACTAGCTCTTCCCTTGCGGCTCAAAACAAAACAGTCATAAATTACAATCACCAAAATCAAAGTTTTTAATAAGACAGAGTCTTTCAACAGATTATGTTAGTTATTTAATTTAAAACAAAATCAGAAAAAAACTACCTAGTTAACATTTATTGTTATGAATAAAAATTTTAAAATTTTCAGAAATTTCGGGTTCTGACATGTGGTATCAGAGCTCAGTTTCAGACACTAGGCCTGGATGTGACTCCACTAAACTTCCGCAAACAGCGATCATAAAAGAAGATTTTGTTTTATTTATAAAATACTAACATATATTTCGGTTTCATGTACAGAACAGAAAAATTCTCTTTTCTGAATTTTACAGACAGATATGAAAAAACTTGGAGAATATACTGAGGAGGAATCTCCCAAAGCTGTGACAAGACAGATGTCAAAAGAACTGGAGACAGAAGAAGAAATTGCTCACACCACTGAACTGATGCAGACTATAAGAGGATTAAAGACAGAAATGGAAACAGTTAAGAAGGATAATGAAAGAATTCTAAAGACTCAGGAACAGCTAAATCAGCTATTGATGGAAAAATTTCAGACTGACGGAAGGAGCAAACCCGCTGACTCAGAAGAAGTTAGTCATCCAAGAGGGTCAAAAAGGACAAAACCAACTAAATCTGACAGCAGTTCCTCATCTGAAGAAAGAAAGGGACAACCCAGTTATCACACTAGCAGTGACAGCAGTGAAGCTGAGATGCACAACCGAAGGAAAAAGTACAGGCCTTATGAGGAGATTTCCGGGGAGTTTAAGAAGATAAAGCCCCCAACTTTCAATGGAGAAGCTGAAACTGGAGAAGAGGCAGAATCCTGGTTATCCGGGATGAGAAAATATTTTCAGATCTATAACTACTCAAATCAGCTAAAGGCAAGAATGGCCATCTACAACCTCTCGGGAAAGGCGTACATATGGTGGCAAGACCTGAAAAGGGTCAAAGGGATCAAAGAAAGAGAAGTTAATTGGAGTACCTTTAAAAGGTATTTCAAGAAGAAATTCCTGTCCGAGCAGTATTATGAAGAAAGGGCTAAGGAATTTTATGAACTAAAACTCGGATCTATGACGATGAAGGACTTAAACAGTAAATTTTTAAGTCTGTTGCGTTATGTACCGTATTTTGTCGAAGAGAAACCAAAAATACAGCGGTTTCTTAGTTGCCCGCCCTATCATATCAAGGACAGAATTGAATATGACAACCCCAAAACACTGGAAGAAGCTATGCGCAAGGCAAATTTCTGTTACGAACAGAATAAAAAGAAAGAGGGAATAGCCAGCTGGAAAGCCAAAAAGAACAGCAATCTGATCGAGTACAAGAAAAAGGAATTTGTTCCCCATAAAAGTTTCAAGAATGGCAAAAACGGGAACCACTTTAACAGTAAAAGTTTCCAAGGAAACAAAAATGGAGCTGTCAGCCATTCAAACAATTACAAAAACAGCAAAGAGACTCCTAATAACCATGGAAACTACACCAAAAATTTTGAGCGAAAAGAACCTGTCAAGTGCTGGGAGTGTAATGGGCCACATTATGCTTCAGTCTGCCCAAACAGAAAGAAACAAGTCAGCAATATTCATACTGTTCAAGACGAAATGACGGTTGGAGATTTTGCAGGAACTATGCCCAGAATAAATGCAGCGTTGGAAAATCGTCAGGCTGACTATCAAACTTCCATGGTGGAAGTAGGAGGTATGATTAACAAAACCCCAGTTACTATATTAATAGATCCAGGTGCTAGTCTTAGTTATATTTCACCTCAACTGGTAGAAAAATGTAATTTGACTGTTGAAAGGTTTGATAATTCTTGGTCTGTACAATTAGCTACTGGGGCTAAGAAGAAAGTAAACTGCTATGTAAAAGAATGCATCTTAAACATGACTGATTTTAGAACTACAGTTAAACTGAACATTTTACCACTTGGCTCTTATGACATACTTATCGGAATGGACTGGTTGGAACAACATAGGGTCGTTTTAAACTGTTTTGACAAAACTTTTAGGTGTATAAACAGTAGTGGACAGCCAGTAACTGTTAGAGGTATCCCTAGGAAAACAGTAGTTAGGCAGATTTCTGCCTTACAACTTAAAAGAGCAGTCAGGAAAGGGTGCAAGACCTATGCTGTAACTATTACAGACGAGACCGATAAATCTGAAAACAACCAGAAAACAGTAGAGAACATTCCTGTCGTCAATGAATTTATTGACGTTTTTCCTGAGGAAATCCCAGAATTGCCTCCCAAGAGAGAGCTTGACTTTACCATTGAGCTGGTACCAGGTGCTGTTCCTAGTTCAAAAGCCCCGTACCGTATGAATATTTTGGAACTTAACGAGTTGAAAACTCAGTTGAAGGAGTTAATAGATAAGAACTATATCCGACCCAGCGTATCCCCTTGGGGAGCACCAGTAATTTTCGTTAAAAAGAAGGACGGAACTATGCGACTTTGCATAGATTATCGTCAACTAAACAAGATGACGATCAAAAAAAGGTATCCGTTACCTCGTATTGATGATCTGTTTGATCAACTACGTGGCGCTACGGTATTTTCTAAGATCGATCTGAGATCGGGTTATCATCAGGTAAGAATTAAAGAAGAATACATTTTCAAAACAGCCTTTAGAACAAGGTACGGACATTACGAATTTGTCGTAATGCCCTTTGGACTTACAAATGCCCCAGCTGTTTTCATGTGCTTAATGAACAACATAATGCACAAGTACTTAGATAAATTTGTTGTTGTATTTATCGACGACATTTTAGTCTATTCTAAGAGCGAGGAGGAGCATAAGGAACACTTACGTATCGTTTTACAAGAACTGAGAGAACAACAACTTTTTACGAAATGTGAAGAAAGTTTCAAGAAACTTAAGACCTTATTGACAACTGCACCTATTCTTAGAATAGCGGACCCAAATAAAGACTTCATAGTTTGCACCGACGCTTGTAATGATGGTTTAGGTGGAGTGCTGACTCAAGAAGGTCATGTCATTGCTTACGAATCTAGGAAGCTGAAAATCCATGAAAAGAATTATGCCACTTATGACCTAGAATTAGCTGCTGTAATTCATGCTTTAAAGATGTGGCGACATCACCTTATAGGCAGAAAATTTACCTTACTAACAGATAATAAAGGTCTGAAATACCTTTTAGACCAGCCAAATTTAAATGCAAGACAAGCCAGGTGGCTGGCATTCCTAAGTGAGTACGATTTTGAAATCCAACACATAAAAGGGAAGGAAAATAAGGTGGCTGATGCCTTGAGCAGGAATGCAAAACTAAATTTTATATCAGCTAGCAGCACTTATACCTCTGATTTAAATGAACAGCTGGCTGAAGGGATAAAATTAGATGAAAATTATCAACACTTACAAATTACAGCCAAAGAACAGCCCACAGAAAGTTTGATAAAAGGGTATAGTTTAAACGAAAACGGATTTTTGCTGTTTAAGGACAGGCTGTATATCCCTAATGCACCTACAGTTAAGCTGTTAATTTTAGACGAAATACATAAAACCCCTTACTCCGGGCATCCTGGCTATCAAAAGACTATCACTATGCTGAGAAAAGAATATTTTTGGCCTAACATGAAATCTGAAACTGCTGAATATTTAGCTAAGTGTTTGGACTGCCAACAAGTAAAAACAGAACATCAACATCCAGCTGGATTGCTGCAACCTTTACCTATTCCTAGCTGGAAATGGGAAATAATCAGCCTGGATTTCATTACGGGTTTACCCAAAAATCAACATCAGAATGATTCAATTATGGTAGTGGTAGACAAATTAAGTAAATCAACACATTTTATTCCTGTTAAAACCACATACAAGGCTGCAAACATAGCAGATATCTTTCTAAAACAGATTTTTCGGTTACACGGTATTCCAAAGGTTATTATATCAGACAGGGATCCTAAATTCACAGGAAATTTTTGGAGATCCTTGTTCAAAGGATTAAACACCACTTTGAATTTCAGCACCTCTTTCCATCCTCAGACGGACGGACAAACAGAAAGAGTTAATCAAATACTAGAAGATCTGTTAAGGATGTATGTTAAAGATCAACCAGGTAAGTGGGAGGATTATTTACACTTAGCTGAATTTGCATACAATAACAGCTATCAATCATCAGCTAAGTTTAGTCCTTTTGAGGTTTTGTATGGACGAAAATGCAACACTCCTATCTCTTGGAGTAATCCAGTAGATAGATTGGTATTAGGACCTGATTGGTAGAGTTAAATGGAACAGATTGTGAAACAAGTGCAGGAAAACTTGAAGATTGCCCAGGATCGGCAAAAGAGTCAAGCAGATTTGAAAAGAACTCCTAAAGAGTTCCAGGTAGGTGAACATGTGTTCATCAAGGTAAGACCAAAGAAAAGCTCCCTAAGATTAGGAAGTTGTGCAAAATTAGCACCACGTTACTGTGGTCCATTTGAAATTTTAGCTAGAATTGGTCAAGTTGCTTATCAGTTAGCATTACCGCCAAATTTAAAAGTACACAATGTTTTTCATATCTCTGTTTTGAAAAAGTATGTTCATGATGCTACTCATGTTATTGATTGGAACATTGTACAGGTAGAACCATAAGGGGAAGTTCTGGTAGAACCGGATTGTATCCTCGGGAGGAGGGAAATTACTCTACGGAACCGGATAATTGGACAAGTGAAGGTGCAATGGAAGCACCTTAGTCCTGAAGAATCTACCTGGGAGCTGGAAAGTAAGATGCGGGAAGCATATCCCCATCTATTCCAGCAGGTAGCTGAAGAAGAAGAATAAGTAACATCGAGGACGATGTTACATTTTAAGGGGGTGTGTATGTCACATACCCCAATTTTATTAAAATAATGTAATTATTTTTAATATTCCTGAGAACATTATGTTAAATTTAATGCTAAGTAGGAATGGATGACTCAGCAGAGTCTCCAGAAATGGAATGTAAATTCTGAATAATTATTATTAATAAATAAATTATGGAGACAACAGCATGGGAGAGCTGTTAAAAGAGGTTACTGGTCTAACTGGTGGATGGAATTAGGTGGAAAGACAAGAGACAAGTGGCAGCATCCTCAAACACTTCCTGAGTTGCAGGTGGCAACTTCCCTATATTTTGGGGTCATGATTCCCCAAGAAAGTGGAATCTGAGCAGGTGGCTCATTAATGACAGTTAGCCCAACTAAGACCTAGGCAATCTTTTAAATACTACTCAATGAACTGAGCTGGGGGTTCAGCATTTGTTCTAGAGGGAGAATACATTCAGGTGAATGCTATTCAGGAGTCCCATTGAGGAAGTGGGAAAACAGTAAGGAAGTGTTTTTGAGCAGGAAGTTGCAGTAACTTGGTTCCAGTATAGCTGTTTTGGCTGAGGGAATTATTGGCCGTACTTAGATTCCAGCCAGTTAGACCAGAGCAAGCTCGGGGGTCCTGAGAAGTGCTGTCTGGGCACTCTCCAGGAATTGGTAGGGAGGAACAGCCTCCCATTGCTGTTATTTGTCTACCATAGCTACAGGTTCTGCCACTCTTCCTGTTGTTGGTTCAAATTATTTTCCTATGAGATAAACTAGTACATCTATGTATTGATTGTGTTCAACTTCAGCAAATCATTATCTGTACTATCCTTTGGTATAAATTTCAGAATGCAGATGTTTTAGAAGTTTTCATGTTTTTATTTAAATAGAGTATTTATCTTATACAGAACCTATTTGTCACTGCTACAGTTAATAAATACTATGTTTGTGCATATGCTAGAATTTCTGTTATTAGTTTAATAGTAGACAGAAATATTAGATAATAGATAATCCAGATTTATAACTATTAAACAATCATAAGAACAAATCTAGACAAACCTTAGTGTTTATTTTGAGATAATTCCTATCAGAATAACCTATCTATATATATATATGTATGGTATATTTTAGTAAACTTTAAGTTACAGGTCTTTCTTATATCAAGTTAACAGATAAACAAAACTCCTTTTAATATCTTATTTGTACTCAGAACATGTCTGACGGTTATCGATTAATTAAAAAAAAAATGACTGTAACAATATTTCATTGTTACAAGTTTTCATAAATCTTAAACATTTACACAGTAGTCAAACACAGACACTAGTAACTGTAGATTATTATTTACTTGCTATCTAGTATCAGAACACAGTAGCCATGTCAATATAATAGAAATAACAGAGTTGTTTTTAAACAATACAAACATATTATTACAACAGAGAAACTGTCGACTAACACAGTCATCATTGGCTGTTACAACCATCTTAAATTATACACAGTAATTTTAATTACTCAGAATAAATGTCTCCCTTAAAGTATTTCCAAAACCATACACGACCGTAGCCTTACATTATCCCTTTCGACAGACTGAAAAACAAATGAAAGGAATGCCTTATATGGCAGCCATAACTTACAGTATCCTTATACTTAGTTCTAAGTATATTTTATTCTACATACAGTTTCATTTAACAACAATACAAGAAACAAAATAAATAATATTATAATTCAATCCCAGTCACCATCGGGTAACAATACCATACTGATGCTTTGAACATAAAACAAACACCCCAAATTCGCCAGAATAACCCCAAGTTTTCAATTATTACAGTCACAGTCGAGGAACAGTCATCATCTTTCATTTAACTTTTCAAATTGAAGAAAAACACATAGAGACAAGTTAGGGTTTCATTTATAAACCGAGTTATCCTCCATTACAGGTACCGAAGCACCCTTTTTATCTTCATTTTCAAATACATTCTATATTTTTTTAACAAAACATGAAAACGAAACACGGTCATAACAGACCCAGTAATATATATTAAAAATATAAATCTTATACAGCGAGGTTTAAATCCTATGCTTAGCCATTATAGAAACCATAGTCGAAACCCTGGCCTCATATGGGCGTGGCCGTGAATGGCTCTCCATACACTTAACAGGGTTTCAAAACCCCTTTCATTTCAAACCAAAACAACTCCATACATATGACTGCAACTATGAATTGCAAGTTGTCAAACGACTTCACTATACAGGAGTTTTCCTCCTTGACACAACCCTAGCCACAAAACCAGCAAAGGAAGAGACAGCCGTGGATAACCAGGCTTACCCGGAGAAGCCTGCGTGAGTGATAAAGCCATGTACACCTTCAAGAGCCGCGTGACCTGCACATTGACGAATGCCGAGGATTTTAGTCACCATATTAAATGCAGAGAATAGAAACAAAAACGTAAATCTAATTAATGATTATAAAACTTAAAAACTGTAAAAATGTGGTTCACCTTACCGAGACATGGAGGAAAGTAACAGTGGACAACCGGTAGCCACAGGCTGAATAAATATAGAAACCCCATCATCTTCGTCAGATAGGTGAATAAACAAAACCTACATAACATTCCTTGACAGCTGAGACAAGGTAATAGTTCCCGACGAAACCCTCACGCTGGCATGGAACCAGACTTGAAGCACACCCAAAACCCAAATGCATCACCTCTCACATAACTTAAAGACAGTAGCAAAACCCTGTCTCCTATCCACACCAGCAAAGTGAAGGACTGTAAGTAGCTGGTTTTAAACAATGACGGAGCAACGAGACCACGAAATAAGGAAACCGTAGCCAAATCTATCAACAGAGCCGAGGATGTATTCTACTTCAGAATGAAACCCACGAGACCAGACCCCAACACGTTGCACTCAGTTACAGTGCTCTCATTACAAAAACTCAGACAGGGAGGGTTTCATTCTCAGGACCCGAGCCCGAAGGCAAATACAACAACCTGGTAGGGTTTCGATCAACATTTTATATATTGCCAACCGCATGGAGGAGAATCAACCACGTAGCCCCCAAATATATCAACGTAGTATGGGTCAAGACTATATAGTTCAAACTGCAACCCAAATCATTGCACATCGATTCCAAAATCATTACATAAGTAAGTCAAATGTAAAAGACAACATATGATATACAATCATTTTAGCATATAGTGTATGCTTGCAATCGAACCTTCATGGAATACCAAGGTACGTGCTATGTATAATCCCTACAACAATATAAAGGAGGTATGGTCAACTTCAACCATAAAGTTTTCGTGACCTAGTATGATAAATATAACCTTTACACTATATGTATTATAAAGCTTGCCATCGTATGGGGACAACATGATGTGGCAAAAACATTAGGTTACATGATATTTATATATTAAAATCAATCCTAGATTTATGCCATGAGCATAATACATTCCATGATCATGTAAGCAGTAAGGTAGTCAACCTCAAATGAAAATACCGTGTTACTTAACACCTGGAAATGTTACCAAATCTATTTGACAATCATACACAATTGCTATCATACACACTCATCGTGTTTGCTACCAATACTATTGTAACAGTAAACAATTTTTGAATAATAAATCTCTATTAGTAAGATGATTGAAATAGAGTTTCATCTACAGGTTCACATCGTGAAGGTAGTTAAAATCCATGCACAGTCATGTAACAGAATATAAACTTTAAAGTAGACATTGAACATTGCAGTATAGTTGAATATAATGGAATAATGCTAGAGGCGTCACCCTTTTACTTACGATTATTATTACGTGAACAAAACAGTAAATCATAGGTATTAAAATGACAACAAGTCACTTGGTGCTATGTCGCCTTACGTAGATGATAATTTATGATACAAACTATTGTTCCATTGATAAGTTACAGCAGTAACATAGCATAATATTCATAAAACAATAATTATAACTGAACTGTGTAATCTATTGCAGAACATGGTGATACTATCTGCATAAGAAATATCATGACGATCTTTTAAGTTTTAAGTACAGGGAATATTGATGCTCACCAAGTTCAACCAACGGTGATCCTTACTTCACTGGCGTACCTGAGAAACAAAAGACGACATATGCATTAGCTCGTAAGCTAAGTAAGCCAGTCAACTACGACTAGCTCTTCCCTTGCGGCTCAAAACAAAACAGTCATAAATTACAATCACCAAAATCAAAGTTTTTAATAAGACAGAGTCTTTCAACAGATTATGTTAGTTATTTAATTTAAAACAAAATCAGAAAAAAACTACCTAGTTAACATTTATTGTTATGAATAAAAATTTTAAAATTTTCAGAAATTTCGGGTTCTGACATGTGGTATCAGAGCTCAGTTTCAGACACTAGGCCTGGATGTGACTCCACTAAACTTCCGCAAACAGCGATCATAAAAGAAGATTTTGTTTTATTTATAAAATACTAACATATATTTCGGTTTCATGTACAGAACAGAAAAATTCTCTTTTCTGAATTTTACAGACAGATATGGAAAAACTTGGAGAATATACTGAGGAGGAATCTCCCAAAGCTGTGACAAGACAGATGTCAAAAGAACTGGAGACAGAAGAAGAAATTGCTCACACCACTGAACTGATGCAGACTATAAGAGGATTAAAGACAGAAATGGAAACAGTTAAGAAGGATAATGAAAGAATTCTAAAGACTCAGGAACAGCTAAATCAGCTATTGATGGAAAAATTTCAGACTGACGGAAGGAGCAAACCCGCTGACTCAGAAGAAGTTAGTCATCCAAGAGGGTCAAAAAGGACAAAACCAACTAAATCTGACAGCAGTTCCTCATCTGAAGAAAGAAAGGGACAACCCAGTTATCACACTAGCAGTGACAGCAGTGAAGCTGAGATGCACAACCGAAGGAAAAAGTACAGGCCTTATGAGGAGATTTCCGGGGAGTTTAAGAAGATAAAGCCCCCAACTTTCAATGGAGAAGCTGAAACTGGAGAAGAGGCAGAATCCTGGTTATCCGGGATGAGAAAATATTTTCAGATCTATAACTACTCAAATCAGCTAAAGGCAAGAATGGCCATCTACAACCTCTCGGGAAAGGCGTACATATGGTGGCAAGACCTGAAAAGGGTCAAAGGGATCAAAGAAAGAGAAGTTAATTGGAGTACCTTTAAAAGGTATTTCAAGAAGAAATTCCTGTCCGAGCAGTATTATGAAGAAAGGGCTAAGGAATTTTATGAACTAAAACTCGGATCTATGACGATGAAGGACTTAAACAGTAAATTTTTAAGTCTGTTGCGTTATGTACCGTATTTTGTCGAAGAGAAACCAAAAATACAGCGGTTTCTTAGTTGCCTGCCCTATCATATCAAGGACAGAATTGAATATGACAACCCCAAAACACTGGAAGAAGCTATGCGCAAGGCAAATTTCTGTTACGAACAGAATAAAAAGAAAGAGGGAATAGCCAGCTGGAAAGCCAAAAAGAACAGCAATCTGATCGAGTACAAGAAAAAGGAATTTGTTCCCCATAAAAGTTTCAAGAATGGCAAAAACGGGAACCACTTTAACAGTAAAAGTTTCCAAGGAAACAAAAATGGAGCTGTCAGCCATTCAAACAATTACAAAAACAGCAAAGAGACTCCTAATAACCATGGAAACTACACCAAAAATTTTGAGCGAAAAGAACCTGTCAAGTGCTGGGAGTGTAATGGGCCACATTATGCTTCAGTCTGCCCAAACAGAAAGAAACAAGTCAGCAATATTCATACTGTTCAAGACGAAATGACGGTTGGAGATTTTGCAGGAACTATGCCCAGAATAAATGCAGCGTTGGAAAATCGTCAGGCTGACTATCAAACTTCCATGGTGGAAGTAGGAGGTATGATTAACAAAACCCCAGTTACTATATTAATAGATCCAGGTGCTAGTCTCAGTTATATTTCACCTCAACTGGTAGAAAAATGTAATTTGACTGTTGAAAGGTTTGATAATTCTTGGTCTGTACAATTAGCTACTGGGGCTAAGAAGAAAGTAAACTGCTATGTAAAAGAATGCATCTTAAACATGACTGATTTTAGAACTACAGTTAAACTGAACATTTTACCACTTGGCTCTTATGACATACTTATCGGAATGGACTGGTTGGAACAACATAGGGTCGTTTTAAACTGTTTTGACAAAACTTTTAGGTGTATAAACAGTAGTGGACAGCCAGTAACTGTTAGAGGTATCCCTAGGAAAACAGTAGTTAGGCAGATTTCTGCCTTACAACTTAAAAGAGCAGTCAGGAAAGGGTGCAAGACCTATGCTGTAACTATTACAGACGAGACCGATAAATCTGAAAACAACCAGAAAACAGTAGAGAACATTCCTGTCGTCAATGAATTTATTGACGTTTTTCCTGAGGAAATCCCAGAATTGCCTCCCAAGAGAGAGCTTGACTTTACCATTGAGCTGGTACCAGGTGCTGTTCCTAGTTCAAAAGCCCCGTACCGTATGAATATTTTGGAACTTAACGAGTTGAAAACTCAGTTGAAGGAGTTAATAGATAAGAACTATATCCGACCCAGCGTATCCCCTTGGGGAGCACCAGTAATTTTCGTTAAAAAGAAGGACGGAACTATGCGACTTTGCATAGATTATCGTCAACTAAACAAGATGACGATCAAAAAAAGGTATCCGTTACCTCGTATTGATGATCTGTTTGATCAACTACGTGGCGCTACGGTATTTTCTAAGATCGATCTGAGATCGGGTTATCATCAGGTAAGAATTAAAGAAGAAGACATTTTCAAAACAGCCTTTAGAACAAGGTACGGACATTACGAATTTGTCGTAATGCCCTTTGGACTTACAAATGCCCCAGCTGTTTTCATGTGCTTAATGAACAACATAATGCACAAGTACTTAGATAAATTTGTTGTTGTATTTATCGACGACATTTTAGTCTATTCTAAGAGCGAGGAGGAGCATAAGGAACACTTACGTATCGTTTTACAAGAACTGAGAGAACAACAACTTTTTACGAAATGTGAAGAAAGTTTCAAGAAACTTAAGACCTTATTGACAACTGCACCTATTCTTAGAATAGCGGACCCAAATAAAGACTTCATAGTTTGCACCGACGCTTGTAATGATGGTTTAGGTGGAGTGCTGACTCAAGAAGGTCATGTCATTGCTTACGAATCTAGGAAGCTGAAAATCCATGAAAAGAATTATGCCACTTATGACCTAGAATTAGCTGCTGTAATTCATGCTTTAAAGATGTGGCGACATCACCTTATAGGCAGAAAATTTACCTTACTAACAGATAATAAAGGTCTGAAATACCTTTTAGACCAGCCAAATTTAAATGCAAGACAAGCCAGGTGGCTGGCATTCCTAAGTGAGTACGATTTTGAAATCCAACACATAAAAGGGAAGGAAAATAAGGTGGCTGATGCCTTGAGCAGGAATGCAAAACTAAATTTTATATCAGCTAGCAGCACTTATACCTCTGATTTAAATGAACAGCTGGCTGAAGGGATAAAATTAGATGAAAATTATCAACACTTACAAATTACAGCCAAAGAACAGCCCACAGAAAGTTTGATAAAAGGGTATAGTTTAAACGAAAACGGATTTTTGCTGTTTAAGGACAGGCTGTATATCCCTAATGCACCTACAGTTAAGCTGTTAATTTTAGACGAAATACATAAAACCCCTTACTCCGGGCATCCTGGCTATCAAAAGACTATCACTATGCTGAGAAAAGAATATTTTTGGCCTAACATGAAATCTGAAACTGCTGAATATTTAGCTAAGTGTTTGGACTGCCAACAAGTAAAAACAGAACATCAACATCCAGCTGGATTGCTGCAACCTTTACCTATTCCTAGCTGGAAATGGGAAATAATCAGCCTGGATTTCATTACGGGTTTACCCAAAAATCAACATCAGAATGATTCAATTATGGTAGTGGTAGACAAATTAAGTAAATCAACACATTTTATTCCTGTTAAAACCACATACAAGGCTGCAAACATAGCAGATATCTTTCTAAAACAGATTTTTCGGTTACACGGTATTCCAAAGGTTATTATATCAGACAGGGATCCTAAATTCACAGGAAATTTTTGGAGATCCTTGTTCAAAGGATTAAACACCACTTTGAATTTCAGCACCTCTTTCCATCCTCAGACGGACGGACAAACAGAAAGAGTTAATCAAATACTAGAAGATCTGTTAAGGATGTATGTTAAAGATCAACCAGGTAAGTGGGAGGATTATTTACACTTAGCTGAATTTGCATACAATAACAGCTATCAATCATCAGCTAAGTTTAGTCCTTTTGAGGTTTTGTATGGACGAAAATGCAACACTCCTATCTCTTGGAGTAATCCAGTAGATAGATTGGTATTAGGACCTGATTTATTGAAAGAAATGGAACAGATTGTGAAACAAGTGCAGGAAAACTTGAAGATTGCCCAGGATCGGCAAAAGAGTCAAGCAGATTTGAAAAGAACTCCTAAAGAGTTCCAGGTAGGTGAACATGTGTTCATCAAGGTAAGACCAAAGAAAAGCTCCCTAAGATTAGGAAGTTGTGCAAAATTAGCACCACGTTACTGTGGTCCATTTGAAATTTTAGCTAGAATTGGTCAAGTTGCTTATCAGTTAGCATTACCGCCAAATTTAAAAGTACACAATGTTTTTCATATCTCTGTTTTGAAAAAGTATGTTCATGATGCTACTCATGTTATTGATTGGAACATTGTACAGGTAGAACCATAAGGGGAAGTTCTGGTAGAACCGGATTGTATCCTCGGGAGGAGGGAAATTACTCTACGGAACCGGATAATTGGACAAGTGAAGGTGCAATGGAAGCACCTTAGTCCTGAAGAATCTACCTGGGAGCTGGAAAGTAAGATGCGGGAAGCATATCCCCATCTATTCCAGCAGGTAGCTGAAGAAGAAGAATAAGTAACATCGAGGACGATGTTACATTTTAAGGGGGTGTGTATGTCACATACCCCAATTTTATTAAAATAATGTAATTATTTTTAATATTCCTGAGAACATTATGTTAAATTTAATGCTAAGTAGGAATGGATGACTCAGCAGAGTCTCCAGAAATGGAATGTAAATTCTGAATAATTATTATTAATAAATAAATTATGGAGACAACAGCATGGGAGAGCTGTTAAAAGAGGTTACTGGTCTAACTGGTGGATGGAATTAGGTGGAAAGACAAGAGACAAGTGGCAGCATCCTCAAACACTTCCTGAGTTGCAGGTGGCAACTTCCCTATATTTTGGGGTCATGATTCCCCAAGAAAGTGGAATCTGAGCAGGTGGCTCATTAATGACAGTTAGCCCAACTAAGACCTAGGCAATCTTTTAAATACTACTCAATGAACTGAGCTGGGGGTTCAGCATTTGTTCTAGAGGGAGAATACATTCAGGTGAATGCTATTCAGGAGTCCCATTGAGGAAGTGGGAAAACAGTAAGGAAGTGTTTTTGAGCAGGAAGTTGCAGTAACTTGGTTCCAGTATAGCTGTTTTGGCTGAGGGAATTATTGGCCGTACTTAGATTCCAGCCAGTTAGACCAGAGCAAGCTCGGGGGTCCTGAGAAGTGCTGTCTGGGCACTCTCCAGGAATTGGTAGGGAGGAACAGCCTCCCATTGCTGTTATTTGTCTACCATAGCTACAGGTTCTGCCACTCTTCCTGTTGTTGGTTCAAATTATTTTCCTATGAGATAAACTAGTACATCTATGTATTGATTGTGTTCAACTTCAGCAAATCATTATCTGTACTATCCTTTGGTATAAATTTCAGAATGCAGATGTTTTAGAAGTTTTCATGTTTTTATTTAAATAGAGTATTTATCTTATACAGAACCTATTTGTCACTGCTACAGTTAATAAATACTATGTTTGTGCATATGCTAGAATTTCTGTTATTAGTTTAATAGTAGACAGAAATATTAGATAATAGATAATCCAGATTTATAACTATTAAACAATCATAAGAACAAATCTAGACAAACCTTAGTGTTTATTTTGAGATAATTCCTATCAGAATAACCTATCTATATATATATATGTATGGTATATTTTAGTAAACTTTAAGTTACAGGTCTTTCTTATATCAAGTTAACAGATAAACAAAACTCCTTTTAATATCTTATTTGTACTCAGAACATGTCTGACGGTTATCGATTAATTAAAAAAAAAATGACTGTAACAATATTTCATTGTTACAAGTTTTCATAAATCTTAAACATTTACACAGTAGTCAAACACAGACACTAGTAACTGTAGATTATTATTTACTTGCTATCTAGTATCAGAACACAGTAGCCATGTCAATATAATAGAAATAACAGAGTTGTTTTTAAACAATACAAACATATTATTACAACAGAGAAACTGTCGACTAACACAGTCATCATTGGCTGTTACAACCATCTTAAATTATACACAGTAATTTTAATTACTCAGAATAAATGTCTCCCTTAAAGTATTTCCAAAACCATACACGACCGTAGCCTTACATTATCCCTTTCGACAGACTGAAAAACAAATGAAAGGAATGCCTTATATGGCAGCCATAACTTACAGTATCCTTATACTTAGTTCTAAGTATATTTTATTCTACATACAGTTTCATTTAACAACAATACAAGAAACAAAATAAATAATATTATAATTCAATCCCAGTCACCATCGGGTAACAATACCATACTGATGCTTTGAACATAAAACAAACACCCCAAATTCGCCAGAATAACCCCAAGTTTTCAATTATTACAGTCACAGTCGAGGAACAGTCATCATCTTTCATTTAACTTTTCAAATTGAAGAAAAACACATAGAGACAAGTTAGGGTTTCATTTATAAACCGAGTTATCCTCCATTACAGGTACCGAAGCACCCTTTTTATCTTCATTTTCAAATACATTCTATATTTTTTTAACAAAACATGAAAACGAAACACGGTCATAACAGACCCAGTAATATATATTAAAAATATAAATCTTATACAGCGAGGTTTAAATCCTATGCTTAGCCATTATAGAAACCATAGTCGAAACCCTGGCCTCATATGGGCGTGGCCGTGAATGGCTCTCCATACACTTAACAGGGTTTCAAAACCCCTTTCATTTCAAACCAAAACAACTCCATACATATGACTGCAACTATGAATTGCAAGTTGTCAAACGACTTCACTATACAGGAGTTTTCCTCCTTGACACAACCCTAGCCACAAAACCAGCAAAGGAAGAGACAGCCGTGGATAACCAGGCTTACCCGGAGAAGCCTGCGTGAGTGATAAAGCCATGTACACCTTCAAGAGCCGCGTGACCTGCACATTGACGAATGCCGAGGATTTTAGTCACCATATTAAATGCAGAGAATAGAAACAAAAACGTAAATCTAATTAATGATTATAAAACTTAAAAACTGTAAAAATGTGGTTCACCTTACCGAGACATGGAGGAAAGTAACAGTGGACAACCGGTAGCCACAGGCTGAATAAATATAGAAACCCCATCATCTTCGTCAGATAGGTGAATAAACAAAACCTACATAACATTCCTTGACAGCTGAGACAAGGTAATAGTTCCCGACGAAACCCTCACGCTGGCATGGAACCAGACTTGAAGCACACCCAAAACCCAAATGCATCACCTCTCACATAACTTAAAGACAGTAGCAAAACCCTGTCTCCTATCCACACCAGCGAAGTGAAGGACTGTAAGTAGCTGGTTTTAAACAATGACGGAGCAACGAGACCACGAAATAAGGAAACCGTAGCCAAATCTATCAACAGAGCCGAGGATGTATTCTACTTCAGAATGAAACCCACGAGACCAGACCCCAACACGTTGCACTCAGTTACAGTGCTCTCATTACAAAAACTCAGACAGGGAGGGTTTCATTCTCAGGACCCGAGCCCGAAGGCAAATACAACAACCTGGTAGGGTTTCGATCAACATTTTATATATTGCCAACCGCATGGAGGAGAATCAACCACGTAGCCCCCAAATATATCAACGTAGTATGGGTCAAGACTATATAGTTCAAACTGCAACCCAAATCATTGCACATCGATTCCAAAATCATTACATAAGTAAGTCAAATGTAAAAGACAACATATGATATACAATCATTTTAGCATATAGTGTATGCTTGCAATCGAACCTTCATGGAATACCAAGGTACGTGCTATGTATAATCCCTACAACAATATAAAGGAGGTATGGTCAACTTCAACCATAAAGTTTTCGTGACCTAGTATGATAAATATAACCTTTACACTATATGTATTATAAAGCTTGCCATCGTATGGGGACAACATGATGTGGCAAAAACATTAGGTTACATGATATTTATATATTAAAATCAATCCTAGATTTATGCCATGAGCATAATACATTCCATGATCATGTAAGCAGTAAGGTAGTCAACCTCAAATGAAAATACCGTGTTACTTAACACCTGGAAATGTTACCAAATCTATTTGACAATCATACACAATTGCTATCATACACACTCATCGTGTTTGCTACCAATACTATTGTAACAGTAAACAATTTTTGAATAATAAATCTCTATTAGTAAGATGATTGAAATAGAGTTTCATCTACAGGTTCACATCGTGAAGGTAGTTAAAATCCATGCACAGTCATGTAACAGAATATAAACTTTAAAGTAGACATTGAACATTGCAGTATAGTTGAATATAATGGAATAATGCTAGAGGCGTCACCCTTTTACTTACGATTATTATTACGTGAACAAAACAGTAAATCATAGGTATTAAAATGACAACAAGTCACTTGGTGCTATGTCGCCTTACGTAGATGATAATTTATGATACAAACTATTGTTCCATTGATAAGTTACAGCAGTAACATAGCATAATATTCATAAAACAATAATTATAACTGAACTATGTAATCTATTGCAGAACATGGTGATACTATCTGCATAAGAAATATCATGACGATCTTTTAAGTTTTAAGTACAGGGAATATTGATGTTCACCAAGTTCAACCAACGGTGATCCTTACTTCACTGGCATACCTGAGAAACAAAAGACGACATATGCATTAGCTCGTAAGCTAAGTAAGCCAGTCAACTACGACTAGCTCTTCCCTTGCGGCTCAAAACAAAACAGTCATAAATTACAATCACCAAAATCAAAGTTTTTAATAAGACAGAGTCTTTCAACAGATTATGTTAGTTATTTAATTTAAAACAAAATCAGAAAAAAACTACCTAGTTAACATTTATTGTTATGAATAAAAATTTTAAAATTTTCAGAAATTTCGGGTTCTGACACACCTCCATTATCAGATCTGAGACACTTCAACCTTTTTCCTGTCTCATTCTCAACTAAAGCTTTCCACTTCTTAAAAGTAGCAAACACATCAAATTTCTGTCTAATGTAATAAACCAAAGTTTTCCTAGTTGCATCATCAATGAATGTAACATAATAATGAGAGCCACCAAGAGATTGTACCTGAGCTGGTCCCCATACATCAGTATGCACAAGCTCTAACTTTTCATTCTTCTTCTGTTTCCCAACCCTGAGAAATCTGACTCTCTTTTGTTTTCCATAAACACAGTTCTCACAGAATTCCAAACTTACCTGCTTCAAATATGGCAGCAACTTCCTTAAGTGGAGAATTTGCATCCCCTTCTCACTCATGTGGCCAAGCCTATGATGCCACAATGTTGTATCTGTTCCTGTGGAAGCTAAAGAGATAGAATGGTCAGTATTATGAGGACATAAATACAACGTACCTACCCTGTCTCCTTTTGCCATCACCGTTGATCCTTTAGTGATCTTCCACCACTGTTCTCCAAATGTAGATAGACAGCCGCAATCTCCTAACTGCCTTGTTGAGATTAGATTTCTTTTCATAGCAGGAATATGCCTAACATCTTTTAACAGCCTGTCAGTTCCATTCTTAACTTTTATCCATACCTTACGCATTCCAACAATTTTACATGGCTCATCATCACCCAATAAAACATGTCCAAAATCGCCTGGAACATAATCATGAAAATATTTCCTATGGGGTGTAGCATGACATGAAGCCCCTAAATCTACTACCCAATAATCACTAGTATTATATAATGCAAGAATCAAAGCATCTTGTAACACATCACCTGCTACATTTGCTTCCTGGGTAGTTTCCTTCTGTGCATCTCCTTTCTTCTTTAGAGATATGCAGTCTTTCTTCAGATGTCCTTTCTTTCCACAGTTCTAGCACTCTATTTTTCCCAGTCTGGACTTGGATCTGCCCATTTTAGACTTCCCACAATTACCTTGGCTCTTTCCTCTCTCCTTTTGTCTTCTCCTAGTCTCCATGGTCAATGCATTACCTGATGTCTCACTTGTGCTTTTTCTTCGCATTTCCTCGCTAAGAATAACACCAATAACATCATCAAATTTCAAGGTGTTTGAACCAGAGACAGAGTTACTTACAACCATGACCAAGCTATTCCAGCTTTCTGGAAATGAACACAAGATTAGAAGAGCCCTAACCTCATCATCAAATTTCACACTTACAGAACTTAGTTGATTTGTAACCATATTAAACTCATTTAAATTATCAGTAACAGATCCACCTTCAGACATCTTCATATTAAATAAATGCTTCATTAGAAATACCTTGTTGGAGGTCGAGGGTTTTTCATACAGCTTACCTAATGCACTCATCAAACCCTCCGTTGTCGTTTCTTTTGAGATATTGAAAGCCACCGACGAAACCAGACTCAACCGTATTGTTCCCAGATCCTTTCTGTCAAGAACCTCCCATTCTTCGTCCTTCATAGCCACCGGTTGCTTTGCTCTTCCTCCCAACGGTAGGAATAGATCCTTCTGGTATAGATAGTGCTCCATTTGCATCTTCCATAACTGGAAGTTTTGGCCGTTAAACTTCTCGACCTTAAACTTTTCTTCTTCTTCCATTGCTCCCATTCGAACCAGAAACCCTAGCTTCCTGTGGGTTTATCTGCCAAATAGACCTTTGGCTCTGATACTAATTGTTAGAAAAACAGGATCGCAGAGCAATAACAATAAACAGAAATGCAAATATAATCACACATACACATTACAAGAGAGACACAGATATATCGTGGTTCACCCAACTTGGGCTACATCCACACTGAAGTTGCTAGTCCTTATTATTATTCCATCCAACAAAGTGAAGGGATACAACCTACAGCACAACCGCTTCACTTCCTCTTCACTGTCTCATAGTCTCTCTTCACCGATCTCAATGATCTTTACAATGCATAAAACCTAATACATCATTAACCCTAGCCATATTACAATGTCTTTCTTTTATAAGGGAAATACAATGGGAAAATACCACAGGGTTACCCAAAACCATGGGCCTGAAAACTGGTGGCAAAAACAACCCCCAAATTTTTTCTTGGAGGCTCGCTGGCCCCCGCGCCCCCCAGCCGAGGGAGTGGACACTCCCCCGGACCCCCCTAGGGTCATGTTGGGATCATAACCAAACCTGGGGTATGGAAACGACTGAATAATAATATCTCTGAATCTGGAGATCAGGCTCCACAACCAAGAAATTTATCAGGCTGAGAGTTGCAGGAATTTGCAGCACTCTACACCGTTCACTGTGGAGGTTTGGTTGGATGTTTCTTGCTTGTGGCTTCTTCAGGAACTATGGATTCCTCTCCAAAATCGTCCGCTTCTTCTGCCCTGGCTCTCTCGGTCACTTTTGAGCTGCGAGCAATCAGGAGGAAGCTCAGCAGACATAAGAGTTATTTGAAAAAAAATTGATCATGAAGGTGGAAGGTGTCTGGAATTGGTAGATAGAGATCTCTCCCGCCTACGTGAGGAATTCTCAGAATCTATTTCTCAATCTAAAATTGTGATGACCAGGATGATAGCAAAGTTGGAAGTGAAGTTTAATAAATTGGAGCTGGCAGTGGCTAAAATGGCAGCTGGTGCAGGAGGAGCAGTAGCAGCCGACTCTGGTCAGCATGGTGGCATCCAAGGAAAGTAGCAGGTTCCCATGGGAGCTCTCCTTTTTGAAATTTTTCTTTCAACAGTAGTAAGCTTAGTCTTTATCTATGTCCTCTCTGTGCAAAGATAGTGAATCTATATATGTAATCAGCAAAATTAACAGTCTTTCTTGTTTTGTGGATTCTGCCTATAATGGACATTCTCTGAACTATGTAGAAACTTTCTCGGTGGTTATACCATTGTTCGATTAATAAAAACATAATTGTTCTTGTCAAAAAAAAAAAATAACATCTCTCTCTCTCTCTCTCTCTCTCTATATATATATATATATATATATATCTATATATAATGGTTAGTGACATAGGCCTTGGGATATAGATATTAATGACGTGTAAAAATAAAAATGCGGGTGAAATTTTATATATATATATATATATATATATATTCTCACTATATTTCTAATTCTAATGTGGAAATTTTGATTTTGTCATGGTTTCGTTGTCTCTCCTTGTTAGGTAAACTTGATTTGGTCATAGTTTTTTGGGCCTATGGTATTTGGTGGCCCAATGTATTGTTTGTGAAGAAGCCTATTTAAAGGTTTCAAGGATAAAACCTTCTTTGTCATTATGTATGTGCTTTGTTTAATCATTATGTTGATTATGTTTTTTTTAATTGTATTTTTGTGAACCTTTTTTTTTGGTATTATATGAGGCAAGATATGAGAATTCATATAGTTATAAATTTTATTTCAAAAAAAAATCAACCATTATTATGACAGATAAAATTAATATTTAAACGTCAAATAAAAGGCAATGTTAAAATTAAAACGTCATATAAAAATTTCTTGACATGCAAAGTTGGACGTCAAATTTCAACTCTCATTACAGTAACCACACAATTTCATGTATATACATCATACAGATAGCTCGAGATCTCCCTCAAACTAAATGGTTTTTTTTCATCTCGTCAACATCACCGTAGGTCTCCATTCAAAAGTATTCTCATAGTGCACGAATCATGTATACTAGTTTGCATAGGTAAATCAATAATAACAGTATCTCGTTGGATTGAAAGGTTCACAAACTTAAGGTTTAATGTTACTCTTTACTCCTTGATACTTGTCTTTTATCCAATAGGTGTCTCGATTAAGAACTAGCAACAATCAATTGCACGTTCTTGAACACCAACAATTCCTTTGTTGAATTTATTTCCAATTTATGCTCTTGAGGATTCAAATATTTCCAACATGTGTCGTCTTCTCATAGTTATGCTCTTCAATCTATCTGTTGCCATATTTTTCTTCACATATCCCACTCTTGAATCTTTCTCATATAGTTGTCGTGAGAGTTTCTTAATCTAAATTTCTCCAAGACTGGAAACAAGTATCTATTTGCCTTTGTCTCTTCATTTTCATCATGTTGTCATGTTTTCTCATCATCATGTTGTCATGTTTTCTCATCATCGTGTTGTCATCTTTTCTCAACACTGCAGTGCTTTCTCCCATCATGCAATTGCCAATGAATTTTAAAGTTATCTTGTCGATTATTCACTAATGCAGACATATGCAAAGTGTGTCCAACTGCATCAAAGGTCACTCTCAACGATGCATAAATCATAGTCACCGAAGAAAATCGTCTTGATCTGACCTCTAAGGTGTTTCTCTAGCAGTTTATTTATGCAATCAACAACATCTTTAATACTTCTCTGGTTGAATTTCTTCATGTAATCTACAACGTCTTTGATACTTTAATGATTAGTAGACTTTCAAATCCACACACTTACTTATGTCTATCAATTATGAGGTGAATTTTTTAGCCTGTGCTCTATTAGATGCTTGGTAAAAAATGATCAATGCTAAATAGAAATGAAATGTTGTGTTTCCAACTCTCAATTCAAGGACCTTCTTAAAATTTCCATCTGCATGTTGAATGATCTATGCTTCAATTATGTTGTTACTAAAAAGATCAGAAATGGGTGCTCAACTAGTAGTCTTTGTCTAAGTGCTCTTTAAATTTACAAGGTCACCTTTGCAAAACTTTATATGGGCTACTTTTTATTCTGAAAAAAATCTTTGGCAATGGATATTTGGAGTCTTCCATTCTTGTGGAATGGAACATGAAGGAGGGGCAGATTGTGACTCGACTTTGACTCTACTCTACTCTCTAGATTATTCATAATATTGGACTTAGTAGTGTGCGTACATCATTTCACTGTATATTTTTTTTGAGTCTACTTGCTTTCTGATGATGATGATGATGATGAAGATGATGGTTATTAACATCCACCAAGACCAACTTTGGTCTATCAAACCTTAAGAAAAAAAGTTAAGAAATTAATTGGATTGCTTTAGAATTTTATTTATGTGCTCAAAAAGTTTGAGGAGAATCATTCCTAAGTCACTATAGTTTTGTTGAGTTAAAAGGTTATGAAGGTCATTATTGTAACAAATATTTTGAAATTGAGATCTAATGTAGGTGTACATAGGACAATCTAAGAGGAAGTGTTTTTCATTCTCAACCTTCTTAGTCTCAAAAAGATGACAAATTCTATCTACCCATGGAATTTTAGGAATTTTCCAACGCTCGGCTTCACTACGGAGCTCATGAGAGTTCATTCTTATTTTAGCAATGTTGATTTTCTTCTTTACGCTAGTTAAAACAAAGATATATTGTTGATATTCAATATTAGGGTTAATCAGCTCCTTATAATATCTTAATTTTCTCTTAATCTCTAAAAATTATCACACCACAATTTCTTCTTAAAATTAGATGTAATAATATTTTTTATGTTATCAATATTCTGCAAAGTGACCTCTTCCTCAATACCCCAATGATTTACCCAAGAGTTGACATCTTTGTGCCAACCCCGCTTGAGCCATAGATGGTTTAGACTATAATTTAGAGCAATATCCGGAATCATCTCATCATCCATGCTAATTACCCTTTGCTTATACATTATGGACCTAGTCATGGCCATGCTCTCAATGAGGGATAAACCTACTTTTACGAGGAGGATAGGATAGGGTGTATTGATTTTAATTTTAATATTATATGTTGTAAAACGTTTTTGGATTTTTTCAATCCTTCTCCAAGATTCTCTAGAGATTCTACAACCTCAAACTTCACAACCATATAAGAAAACAAGAGTGACAAGAGTCTCAAAGAGAAAGAAAAAAAAGAGTTATCCCATAGTAGAAGGTCTACTAATTTACAATTGTTTTCAACGCCAAAATAAGCTTTCCACCTGCCATTCATCATTTTCTCAATGATATAGTTCCAGTTAAGCTTGTGATAGAAATCGATTATGAGATATTTGTATGAAGTTACTTCCTCCAAGATATTGTTTTCATACACAAACATACCGTAAGTGATCTTTTTGGATTTGATTATCATAACCTTTGTTTTTCGGGGTTAACAGTCGTACATGTAATAGAACATAAATCTTTGAGAATTCTTAGTTGATTGTCTAGATCATAGGAACATCTTGCCATAAGAATGATATCATCAACATAGAGAAGAAGGATGATGACTATTATAGCCAAATTTGTGATAACAAAACCTACTTCTTCCAAACAACTTTCTAATTTGTCGATGTATATACCAAAAAGGGTAGGGTACAGGGGGACAACCTTGCTTAACTCCTATACTACAATTAATTTATGTTGACCAACTCTCAATACTCTTGAACTTTGCAATAACATTCTCATACAACCTTATCGCCGTAGTTGTCAACTCGAAAAGGAATTTTGATCTCTTCTAAACTATTACAGAGGTTAGTTTTAGGCATTGTGTCAAATGCTTTTCTAAAGTCAACAAAACAACATGGGGGATCGTTTTTATTATTGTGACATTCCTCTACAACGATCTTAAGCATAACAGGGTGGTCGACCATTGAATGATGGCTTCTAAACCTGACCTACCCTTTAGCCCTTTTTCCCTGAATTTATAGCCATTCGTTGATCTTCTACTCTGGGATAACCCCATATAACTTGGCTAAAAGAGGGCTAATCATAATGGTCCTATAATTTTATGGATTGTTTTTGTCTCAAGTTTTGAAAATAAGAATAATGAGACTTTAAACCCATGGCTTAATGAAACCTTGCTTGACCGCTAGATTGAAGAGCTTGTGAATGTGAAGGATGAGGATAGGCCCTCCAAGTTTCAGGATTTATGCTTCGTATCCCTCAATGTCCTTAACTTTCCATTTTGCAAGCTACTTAACTCCAAACTCTAAGTCTTCAAGAGAAAATACTTATTTCCCCGTAAAAAGGGTTTGAATGTTGTCCACTATATCATGGAGATCATAAATCTCATAAATATTTTTAAGGTAGGAATTCTAGTCCCTCAAGGAAATCATATTATTTTCCTTAGTTTTATGAGTTAGAATTTACCTCCAAAATTTCCCTAGGATCTATCTTAGAGAAGTGTAAAAGCTTCTCTTGTTTCTTATTTATATAGTATGTTTTTTTTCTTTTAATTAGGGCTTTGTATCTATTTATCTTATTAGCTTTTAGGGACTCATTAGGAGCTTCCTACCTAAAACCTATGTGGCTATTTACAAAGTGGTTCATAATTACAGAGGACGTTGAACCCAGATTTTCCACGTTTCCACATTATTAAAAAGAAGTCCTTTGATATAAGAAAGAGGTCATAGTCCTTTGGATATAAGATTACGTTACCCACTTAAAAAACCAAATATCCACTGTCTAGTAAGCTTCAAATCACATATAATCCTTCTACAAAATTGTTTAGTTCAACTATGAAACACCTGTGCAATTCTTCTTTCTCGTGCAAGTGCCTATAATTGTGTGTAGTGTAAAACCCATTAAGCTAAACCCTAATAAATCAGGCACTTAAATGAGAGAGATGTGACTATTTGACAATTGGTCATTTCAAAGAATTGATGACAGATGAAGCTTTGATGGTCATTTGGTTCAGCTCTGAAATGCCTATGCAGATCTTGTTTCTTGTATAATTGAGTGTAATTGTGTCCGGGTCAAAACAATTAATCTAAAAGCTAATAAATCACATGTTGAAACAAGAGAGATTGCGTAATTGACAATTGGGCTTTTCTAATAATCAATGACACAGGAAGATCCGATGGTCATCTAACACATCGAACAATTGTCAACAAAAAAAATTGTGGCGGAAAAAATAGCATTTGGAGAGGGAAAAACGCCTTACATTGTAAAAAAACAAAAACACACTGAATAAGTTGGAATTGCAAAATTATGTTTCGTCAAATTCCAAATGTCCACTTTAAATAAACTTTATCTATAATATCAAGTTTTAATGTTGAAATATTTGTTAATCTTTTTACAAGAAGGTTCAAAGACAAGTTATCTAAAAAATATGAAGGGGAGTTATGTTAGGGTTCTGCATGAGCTTTGAGTAGCTTATGTTTTTGGTTCAATACTATCCTTGTCCCCATTACTCCTCATCACTTTAGAGTAATTGATATTTGTTGGTACCTTGGATGTGGTGCTAGGACCCGTAAAGCATTTAAGTCATGGCACCCCTCATGTGTCACATGCAGCAAGGAGCCACCACCTGGCTCGGGACACTCATGCAAAGTAAAGGCAAGGAGAAGGAGGGATGGTTGGCACATCCCCTTCCAAGTTTAATTCACGGGTCTTCAAATGACGATGCAGATGGATGGTACTCGATGCAGGATGTGTTTGATTTGGTAATTGAGTGGGGGGAGTATGAGAAGGATGAGTTTGATATGGGAATGAAGCATCTTAGGGCGACGATCTTTGCATAAGACACAATGAGTGTTGGGTGTTGGTAATTTCAGGTGGTGAAGGGGAAACTCCGTTAAATTCGATTTGAAATTGGATATAGGAAAGTTTGTTGGTTGGGATCTTTTCATTCTAAGTTGTTTGGGAGGTCATGGTGTTCCTTGGGATCTCTTGGTGATGGTCTCTTCGGTGGCTACTGGGATGGTCTATGAGCACCTATCGGTGGTTTGGGTCGTAGGGTGGCTCTTAACTAAGTATGTGGGGATAGGCCTTGAGTGGAAATGGATGGTGCAACAAGGATGAGGGGGAGGATTTGTCATGTGAAGGGAAGTAGAGGCCCAACAAGTGTGCATGAGGAAGCACTGGACACAGAAAACAAGTACTACCAGATCATTCCCTTTGGCATTTGGGCTCAGATCTTAAGGGCGAAAGAGTGGGTAAAGGAAGAGAAGATGGTAATGGACCCGAAGATGATTCCAGAAGAAATGAAACCATGGGTTGAGTACATTGGTTGCACGAGGACACAATATATGAAGTATTACGAGACCTTCACACTCCACTCAACCACAAAATCCCTACTCTGCAAGGTTCTCCTCAACACCAAATAGGAGTGGAATAAATTTATCCTCCAAATGGATGAGATAACCAAATGTTGAACTTCTTGATTAGGGATTTTATAAATCAAGACCATGCTCTTGAGGTTAAACCTCCAACATGTGAAGTGCCTCCCATCACCATTTCCGATGATGAGCCAACATGATAATTATGTTTGTTTTCATGGTTGTTTTTTTAGTTATCATAGTTTTGTAAAATGGTATGCATGACTAGTTAGCATACTGAAAAAACGCATTTAAGACTATTAATAATGTTGTTAACAAGCTATTGTTTTACTTCTGGTCGGCTTCCCTTGGGACCAACCAATTTTGTCCTATTTGTAATTGTTGGTTCCGGTAATATAAATTCTATCTTTACAAAAAAAAATGTATGTTTGTTGGTATTTTTCTCACCACATGACCTATAACAAGCATTTATGGCTTCAAGGGATCACGAGGATAATGCATTTGATCAATCTTGAGCTTTAATAATTACATATCAACACAATGGTCCCCAAAAGGTACCCCAAAAATCATTCCAAAGGTCTATAAAGAGATAATGATAATGATCTTAAGGATATCCACGTTTACCATTGATAATTTTATTTTCAAATATGATGATGTTTGTAGTTTATATAAATGCACTCGCTACTTGGGGTGTCTTTTCAATCATATACCTTCAAAGGCCATGACCATGGCATGGATGAAGGAAGTATGAAAGGCACATGGATGACACTATGACAACACCTACAACTTGAACAATTTTTTTTGTTTTTTTTCATTCTCAAATGAATCATGTTGTACTATAGTTGTTACTCATTGTCTATGGATTTGTTGTAACATGCCATTTTTCCAATTAGATTTTTGCAGTGAAGCAATGTGATTGGCTTTGTTGCCCTATGTAGGTGGAGTTTCGTGGCCTTCCCATGCAATTTTGTCCCTTCCTTGAGTGTATCTCTATGCCAAACTTTATATATCATGAATCAAATTGATTATTTGTCCCTCCAACTCAAAATAGGGTATGCTTTCAAGTTAACCTATCTAAATATTTACAAACGTTTGTCCTTGTATGAGTGGAGGTTTAAATAATTGAGCAACATGTTCAATATATCAATTTTCCTAATTCTTAAATGTCAATCCTTTTATCACAAGATCAATGCTTTCTACATATGGTCGAGACAAATCCACCCTATACCTCATCCAATCAAGCTCAAACTTAGTCAACTAATTAAAGACATTGATTACTCTAATGGAGGTTAAGTTTTAAGTAATCTGTAAAAACTCTAATAATGACATGTTTGCTAACAATACAAAAGGCTCAACCCAACAAGTCAATGACTTATCATACATCCACATGAAACAAACCCACAACCTTCGTCACTGGGAAAGAGGAGGTTGGCCCTACCAAAAACCCTCCTATCAAGGGGGTGGTAAGAGGGTATGCTCACCATCTCCCCTTTCAAACTCCTAGGTATCTTCAGATCCTAATAAGTCTCAAGAAAATCCCAAAGTAAGAAATTTTGAATGCTATCAAAATTAAGGTTGCTTCATTGCTATTGAATAATCCACCCAACAACGTGCCATAAATAGTAAATTAAAATATTTAAATACCTACGAGTGGTTGTAGGAATTTGTAATGGTCATTGGTTCAATTCCTTGCATGGGTTTGATCCAGATGGATATCGATGGCCACCCACCTATTCCACTGGCTCAAAATAGTTTTCCATTTTGGATATTTTCTAGTAGTTTTTCTACAGTTTTTCTGGTCTTGAACTTTAGGGGCCGTTTTGAGGCCCTATACGATGTTTTTTGGGCCCATTGCGGCCCAGCTCGATACATTATTGTACTCTTTGGCTAGATATTTCCAACGGTCTACCTGTGGTGTGTCCAGCCCCGAATCCAAGGCCAGAGACACCATGAAACCTAAGGGAAAGGCTGAGTCAAGGTAATAAACAACGAAATAAGGGTAACTAAGGCTAGGCCAACATGCCAAAAAGCCAATAAAATAAAACATTCAGCCTCTTTTTATGAAATGCAATAACTTCAAAGCATAATATTTCCCCAATGCACATGCTATGAATTTAAATATGTTGTATTTGTAATATTGAATGTTTATGAGTAAAGCACGATAGTTGGTATTTCTAGTATTCTTATAATGGTTAAGAACATATGTTTAGCTCATTTACTTGATTGTAATTGTTGGATTGCAATGCTATTGAAAAGCATGATTGTAGACAATTGTAAGTATTAAAGTTATATGATTGTAAGTATTCAAGTAGTACAATTGTAAGCATTCAATTGTTATCATTATCATCCAAATGTATTTCAATTTTCTTTCATATGAGGATATCTTATTAATTCTATTACGTGTATATTGATTGTATGGTTAGATAGTAAGTAATAACAACATTAATAACACACCTACAAGCTACCATCTACAACCACAAAAACCGTAACAAATTCAGAGACACCAACTTCGATCTATAGCCACATAAACCATAACAAAATCAGAGACATGAGCTACCACCTACAACCATAAAAATAAGATCTCATGGCTGCCACCTATAACCATTATACAATAGTAAAAAAAATCAGTTTTCATGGCTGCCACATACAACCATCTAAGCACATAATAAATCAGGTTTCAAGGTTGTCATCTACAACCATTTAACCATGAAAGAAATCATAAATAAAGGCTGCCATCTTACCTCCATCTATCCATGAGAAAACAAAGAAGATATAAAAGATAGAGAATGCCCATAAAAAATTAGATTTATTATGCACGAAGGCCATCCATCTAGTATCCAATTCCTAACACGATAAGCATAAACAAAATCAGCCTCCATGGGCACATAAACAACATAGAATAAAATAAATAAACACATAACAAGATACGTATCTCATGAAGTGCAACTAACTGCAATAGAAAAACGTTCCACCCAGCCTTAGACATGCCATGCTCATGCATCTCTCAGCATGACAATCACCCTTGAGCTGAGGCCATGGATCCATAAGTAGTGGTACTCTCAATCCCAACTCTAAGCAATCAACTAGAGAAGCCACAACTCATTCCCTCACCATCTACTTTCCCTCCATCTACCCTACCCGGTGAGATGAGATTCCCTTCACAACACAAGTCCCTTAGGACATCACCACCTCATACAAGACTTTACAGGACGAGATTAGGGACAAGCAATGGACTATGAGGAGCAAAGGAAAACAACCAAAAACTCTCCGGCAACATCACTCTCAAACACATAATCTCTTTACACAAAAGTCACAATGATCTCCATCCAACCAACTAGTACAACAAAGGGGATAACACATGTATAAATATAGCTCAAGGAGGGAAATTCGAACCCAAGGAGACCAACTCAAATTGGTTGAGGTGTGGTTAGGCTTCATCATGGATATTGGCGGGCCTTGGATTTAGCATCTTTTTATCATCATTTCACCTTATCTATAATCCCTTTTGCTTATCCAATATCATGTATTAATCCCTTCTAATGCTCATATGTGGGTTTTAGGTTAAAGGCGTGTTCCATTATATATCTTAGTATTTCATTTGATTTTTTACTAACATTAGGGGGATTAGTGTATTATGTATTTGCTTTGGATATTGACTCAACTGTTAGAAAACAACTACAACATCTTTGAGGGAGTTATGTAGTAGCTACATATCCTCTACAGGTATATTGTGAAGGCTGCAGAACCATTGTAGGAAGCTGCGGAAACTCTATAGGAACCTACAGAACCTTTGTATGCAGCTACAAAAATTATATAGGAAACTATGGAAAATTAACAAGTGGCTGCGGAACCTTTTGCAAGCTACAGAACCTACAAGTTGTGGAACCTCCTACACAAACTGTGAGCAGCGAATCTTCCTACAGAACCTACAAGCCGCAGAACCTCTATAGAACCTACGAGCTGTGGAACCTCCTACAGAACCTGTGAGCTATTGAATCTCCTACAGACCCTGTGAGCCGCATAACCCTCTATAGAACTTGTGAGCTACGGAACTTCTACAGAACCTACAAAATCTATATAAAGTCAATAATTGAAATTTACATTCAACCACCAACTTTGGAGAAAGATATTCATTAGGAGTAATGGATTTTTATAAATCCACTTTTCTATTATTCTTATATGTCTCAAGTCACGATGTTAAATTATTTGAAAATTAAATGTGACAAATGGAGGTGGATATGAGTGCATATTTGGCTTATCCTCAAATATTTGAAGACCTCTATCAAATATATGATGGACCTAAGAAATCAAAATTTGTTAGGAGACATTTGTGATGAATTTTGACTATTTTATTATAGCCTCTCTCCATAAATTCGAATTTGACTTCAAAGGTATCCTAAATAGCATGTAGTTAGCAAAGATCTTGGAATTAGTTTTGAATTAGTTTTGAGATCCAAATTATTAGCAAATTGTTGAGGATATTTTGGATCTTCATTTATTATTTGTAATGGAGACTCATGTATACATAAGAGCTCATTCTCCATTCCAAGGGGGGGACTCTTAGAGCAATAGTCCAAATAATGATAGAATAAACTCCAATTTCATCTTGATTCAATAAGATCTTAGTTTTAGAATTCTTTGCAATATGATTTTATTATGTTGATGTAGTTTTACTTCATTGCTTAGTTTCCATTTCTTATTACGTTTGAAGTTTATTTATGCAATTTGATTTCAATCCATAGATTAGTGTTTTAATTATTTATTTTACAATCATTGTGCTTAATGCAATGGCGATATTTACTTCTTTGGCAATGATAGCTTTTAGATTTCATTGCTGCAATTTACTTTTATGTCAAGTGTGGTGCGGATTTCAATTTTTGCAAGAGTGGTTTAGGATTTCAATTTTGCAATTGGTCTTACTACACATCGATGAGGTTGCTTCGGGAGACAGTCGATTCATACTCCTAATACCTGCAGTCAGTGTGAATTTCCTTTCCCGCTCAATGTGAACGTAGTTTTAGAACTTACTTTTCCTGCACAGTGTGAATTAGCTTTAACATTTACTTTCCAGTAGCATGTGAATTTAGATTGGAATTTACTTTCCAACATAGTGTGATTTAGTTTAGCATTTACTTTTAAGTAAAGTGTGAATTTAGTATTAGAATTTACTTTCCTATTGTGTGATTTATTTTCCTTGCAATTTAGTTTCAATAGTTGTTTAGCTGGCTAGTTCCTTTCCAAGACGGTGTAAATGTTCATACCATTGTTTGTAAGTAAAGTTATTGAACTACAACTTCACAGTAGATAAACCAGTGTAAGAGGAAATTGTGGCATGCACATATAGTGCATGGTACCTTGCAAGTTCCCAATGAACCCCAGGTTGACAATTAGAAGGTAATTAATAATTCTGTCATTTTGGCACAGTTGACGGGGAGTTACCAAAGGTGCAATGGATTCTTGCATTGGTTCTAGAAAGAATTCATAGTTTAAAATTGATAGTTTTGCTAATTAGTTTCACGATGTTGTTTTTATTTATGAAATAATTTCATTCATTTCATCAAATTAGTTTTATGATGCCTTTTCTTTTCATGAATAAAAATAAAAACCTAAAGATGATTATTCTGTGGTGCAGTAAGAGCCACTCATATTACTAATTTGTCTTTTACGGGAAGTTTGGAAAGAGGAAGAATGTTTGGTGAATGAAGATTATATAAAAGGATTTAAGAGAATTTAAGAGGAAGCCATTGACGAAGGAGTACACAAGACTCAACAATTTCAACAAGGGTATGTAATATAACATTTGATTCATAAAAATAAATGATATAGCATTGAGATACAATTTTTGAAGTTGGCATGTAATCATTTATTCATATCTTGCAAACTTTTCAGTTTTTTGGGGATCCTTAGCTAAGTTGTGAATCCTTCAAAAATGCATGTGTAGGACAACTTAGGATTTGTATTCTTGAAATTTTAATTATTTGGATGTATTACATTGAAATTACACCCCTAAAAACATTCATTACCATCTAGATCATCATTTTAGTGAGAAATTGGCTATTTGGGCATTCAGGCTTGTTGGACTTACTGAAAACACAGTTGAGACAGTCATGTTCTCGGAGACCATATCGACACATTTTTAAATATTTTTTTATTCAAAGTATCATTTGAAATATAGTTTCTAATCCAATTTGAATTTTTCAATTTGGGTATCCAACGAAAAATATATGGTCAAAATACTGACCGGGTGTAGAGTATGTTGATCAAGAACAAGGTTGGGACAATCGCTTTTTGGGTGCCTAAATGGATGGATTTTTCAAACTTGTTTCTAAAGGAATATTCTCCCATGAATATAGTTTACAAATCAATTTGAATCACTCAATTCCGATATCATACAAGAAAGTTATGCCCAAAATACTAACTGCCTATCTTAAATCAACACTCTTAGAACTCTGTCTCTTAGGTTGTTCATTGTCATATTTGACCCATCAATTATTCTTTTATTTTAAATTTGTTTCTATTGGAGGTACCTACATGAATCTACGTTCAGCTTCAATTGGAATCAAGTAAATCCATCAGCAAACAAAAAAGTTGTGCTCAAATTAATGACTATTGGTCTAGGCTGGAAATTGCAAACAACTCTGTCGTGTAGGACGTTCTTTAGCAGATTTGGAATACCATATTAATGTATTTTAAAAACTTGTTTCTGTTGGAGGTCTCCCTCTAAACCTACTTTCATTTGGATTTAGAATCACTCAAATCGGACGAAAAACAAAGAAGTTATCACTAAAACACTGCTAGGTAGTCTAAGTGGACACCGCTATCTCACAGGTAAAAAAAAGTGAATTTTGTTTCGTTTATCTTCCTTGGATTTGTTTTATAAGCAATTATTTGTATTTTTTTTGCGTATCCAGGGGAGGAAAAGAGATTAATCACCTCTCGTCTTCCATGATCTCACGTTTTATTGCAGGTAAGTGATATTTGTTTGTAGGTCCCGTGAAGATCAAGAAGATCAATCTATGCATGAGTGATTTTTGAAGACCAAATTTCATGTCAAATAGGCGTGCCTTCCAAACATCCAACAATAAATATGCAATATCATGAGATGATGTGCTTAAATATCAAGTTCCTAGAATCCTAATCCAACAGTATCTCACTTGAAGACAACAACAACAAGACTTTTTATCAAAGGTTGCAGGTGGATCCATTATGAGACACATGAATAATTGATTTGAAGAATTTGAAGACCACTATTCCAGAGGTCCAGTACCACTGCCATGTTCCCAATTTCTACATATACTAAGCCATTGCCACAAAAGAATCCTTCCAGAAGACCTAAGGTTCATCATGCTTATTCACCAGTGCCATGGTATGCCTATGTATTTCCTTCTTCCCATATACATGCATGTTGAAGTTAATAAATATTTTGTTTTCTTATGTGGTTGATAACCCTTGATCATGAACATCATTCATGTCACCACTTACATCAGATTAATTTCAGCCTCCACCATTCCATCACTTCCATGACTTTATGCTTCATCCATCCCTGACCCACACAATAAAAGTTAGCTTGACTCATTTGCAATGTTAAGCTCCCTCATCGCCCTACCCCATTTCCAAATAAAATTTGATGGTGAAAACATGTCTTAGATGCCATTAGACCTTGGAATGCTTGAAAACCAGCTTGTTGGCAAGCATTCATTGGGAATAAATATTCTGACTATGAAAACCCTGTAGGCGCAGTTAGACAGATCTTGTTTGAAAACTAGCTTGCTGGAAGACAAGGTTTCCAAATAAGTGAGAAATAAACTATTTCATCCAAGTTTCTCTTTAAATAAAGTTTCCAGGATTTTCTACCCCATCGAAAGATCATTTTCAGCTCCAGATCTTAGTTGCGATTCATCATGCCATGAGCTCCAAATTCCACATTTCTTGCAAGTTTCTACATCATTGTGGACCACATCAGATCTTGAATTTCCTAGGATGTTGCTGCACATTTCATGATATTCTTAGGTGAGTGAAAGTATGATTATTTTCCTTATTGTTAGTCAAGTTCATTAAATACTATAGATTTGTATTTGGAAAATCACTTAAGCCTTTTTCCTTACTTCCTCCTATATTTCTAAGGGTAGTAAAAACTTTCAATTTGGGGGAAGGGGCACACCATTACCTACCATGAGCACACCCTTACCCATCATAATCCTTACATTACTTATCATCATTCTTGCATGTCCCCTACCATTATTGTTCAACCCAAATCCTCATCCTTCCATTTAAGCATTACCTCATATTTACTTCCCTAGCTGAGCCCACTTCGACATCTCTTAACACACAAGCATGAAAATGATGTTTCTACATAATCCTTATTGTTGTCACACAAGAACCAACATTAGAAAGTCTTGCTGCTGCCACACAAGAACCAACAGTGAGAAGAAAAGAACATCTGATGCACATGGACAAGCCAAAGAAACTATTAACTTGTTGTTGCCACATAAGAACCAACAGTAGAAGCACAAGAAGTCTTGTTTTTGCCACACAAGAACCAACAGTAGAAGCACAAGAAGTCTTGTTGTTGCCACACGAGAACAAACATTGAACAATAAGGAGAGATGGACAACGAATGCACATGGACAAGCCAAGGCCACTCCAGGAGTAAGGGAATAGGCTGGCCACAAAAACCTACATCTGAATAAACTATTGTAAACTCCATTCTTACAAGAGGGTGGAAATAGAGGTACGAGTTTCTTAATTTATTCATGTGTGCAAGATTGGTTCACATCTTCAAAGAATAGGAATCAAGCTTACAACTATTGGGACTGCATTACATATGGTCTTTGTCTGGGGTTGGAGCTTAGTACATTTGACAAAGCATCTATTGATAAGCATGTGCAGCCACATATTCAGGTTTCTCTATGCAGATCACTCCTCCCCATTTTTTAGGAAATATTGAGAGCGAGTATCTTTAAATAGATCTATTGGTTCTTTCCTAATGTTTCGTAAGGAATTTGTTTGACGCGCTAAAATTGACAGGCTATTAAGATTCAACATGCAAACCTTGTTGAAATTTACCTTCAACCACTAACTTTGGAGAAAGATATTCATTAGGAGTAATGGATTTTTATAAATCCATTATTTCTATAATTTTTATATGTCTCAAATCATGATGTTAAATTATTTGAAAATTAAAGGTGTCAAATGGAGGTGGATATGAGTGCATATTTGGATTATCCACAAAGATTTGAAGACCTCTATCAAATATATGATGGACCTAAGAAGTCAAAAGTTGTTAGGAGACAGTTGGGATGATTTTTGACCATTTTATTATAGCCTCTCTCCATAAATTCAGATTTGACTTCAAAGGTATCATAAATAGCATGTAGTTAGCAAAACTCTTGGAATTAGTTTTGAATTAGTTTTGAGATCCAAATTATTAGCAAATTGTTGAGGATATTTTGGATATTCATTTATTATTTGTTATGGAGACTCGTGTATAAATAAGAGTTCCTTCTCCATTCCAAGGGGGAGGACTCTTAGAACAATAGTCCCAATAATGATAGAATAAACTCCAATTTCATCTTGATTTAGTATAGATCTTGGTTTTAGAATTCTTTGCAATATGATTTTATTACATTGATGTAGTTTACTTCATTGCTTAGTTTCCATTTCTTATTATGTGTGAAGTTTATTTATGCAATTTGATTTCAATCCATAGATTAGTGTTTTAATTGTTTATTTTACAATCCTTGTGCTTAATTCGATGACCATATTTACTTCTTTCGTAATGATAACTTTTAGATTTCATTTTTGCAATTTACTTATTTGTCAAGTGTGGTGTGAATTTCAATTTTTGCAAGAGTGGTTTATGATTTCAATTTTGCAATTAGTCTTACTGCACATCGATGGGGTTGCTTTGGGAGACAGTTGATTCATACTCTCGATACCTGCAGCCGGTGTGAATTTACTTTCCTGCTCAGTGTGAACGTATTTTTAGAATTTGCTTTTCCCGCACATTGTCAATTAGTCTTAACATTTACTTTCCAGTGGCATGTGAATTTAGTTTAAAGTTTACTTTCCAGCAGAGTGTAATTTAGTTTGGAATTTACTTTCAAGTAAAGTGTGAATTTAGTTTTAGCATTTACTTGCCTTGCAATTTAGTTTAAGTAGTTGTTTAGCTGGCTAGTTCCTTTCCAAGACGATGTAACTGTTCATACCATTGTTTGTAAGTAAGGTTATTGAACTGCAACTTCATAGTAGATAAACCAATGTAAGAGGAAATTGTGGCCCGTGCATATAGTGCACGATACTTGACAAGTTCCCAACAAACCTCAGGTTGACAATTAATGTACATACTTCTTATTTATCCTCTCAGAAATTAGAAGGTAATTAATATGCCCGTTAGAAACTAAATCGAATTAGTGGAGTGGTGGCTTATTTTAGGGGATTCCCTTACCTGGATTAACGCCGTGAGGGGGAGTTACCAAAAATCAAGGAGTGGAGGCTAAGAAGAGCACAAGGGGTGCTTACTAGTCATGTGAGGTGAGAGAGTGGGTCCAATAGGGTCATAAATAAGATATAAGCACGAAAATAGGGAGCATCTTTCATGAATAGAGGAGTGGGGCACACTTGTGGAGGTGGAGGTTAAATTATAGCTTGTGGAAGCTAAAATCTAGCTTACAGTCCCTAAAAAGTAGGAATAGGGAACTCTAGTGCAAGTGGGGTCCACCAACCAATGAAAGAAGCATAATATCATCTCCATAGGCCAAAATAACCAAGAATAAGGTCCAGAGTATAAATTTTGGGTGATCAACAAATCCTAGTCCCGTTCCCCCTCACATGTGGAAACCATGCCCCCCCATTCCCATTGTTGTCCATGTTGAGGTAGTTTATTTATTACTAATAATATTGTCTTAAATCATTATCCCACCAGCTTGTTCCACAATAACAAGACAAATAATAATTACATATGTTTGGGGCTTAAAACATCTGAGTATTACATTCCCCTCCCCCTTTAAAACAATGCATTGTCCTCGATGCATACTTATTACATACATGCCTTTACAAAATTTCAAAAAATATGAGGGTATGCCTCCCTCATAGCATCCTATAGCTCCCAAGTAGCATCTTCAGGACTGTAGTAGGTCCATTGGACCTTTACCTGCTTGATTTCTCAATTCTGGAGCAATTTTACTTTTTTGCCCAATATTCATACTAGTTGTACTGGAAAATATCCTTCCGGTTCCACCTGAATCACATTCCAATCAATCACATGATTAGCATCAGGTATATATTTTTTCAACAAAGACACATGAAATACATTATGCACTTTTATGCAAGCAGGTCATGCAAGCTCATATGCAACAGGTCCTATCCTAGATAGGATCTCAAAAGGGCCACAATATCTAGCAGCTAGCTTGGAACATTTTCCTAAGTTCAAGGAACTCTTCTTGGGTCTTAATTTAAAAAAGACACGATCTCCAACTTCAAACTATTGTTTTTCTCTTATCTGCATTACTTTTCTGTCTGTCTTGAGGTGCTTTGAGATTTTGCTTGATTGAAAGCATCTGATCTTCCATGTCCTTCGTAAGTTTAGGTCCAATGATGATTATGTCTGTTGGATTGTTCCTACTAATAGGAGTATTGAACTTCCTCCCATGCAGTGCTTCGAAAGGACTCATCTTTAGGGAGGCATGATATCCATTATTATAGGCAAACTCTACCAAATGTAAATAATCCTCCCACTTGGATGGTTGATCCATCACATATGCTCTCAACATATCTTCAATCATATGATTGACTCTTTCTATTTGACCATTTGTTTGAGGATGGTATGTTGTACTCATGTTCAAATTTGTGCCAAATCCTTTGAACAAGCCTTTCCAAAAGTTATAAGTAAACTTTGCATCCTATCTAACACTATAGCCTTTGGAATTCTATGCAGTTTTCCAACCTCTTTCATAAAGATGACTGCAATGTTGGCTTCCTTATGAGTTGTTTTTACTAGAAAAAAATGTGCAACTTTAATCAACTTATACACCACTACCATGATGACATCATTATGTAGTCTTGTCTTCAGCAGCTTTGTGATGAAATAAATCCTCACTACATCCCACTTCCATTCAGGTATTGACAACGGATGCAATAAACCAGTTGGATTCTGATGCTCCACTTTAATCTTTTGGCATTCCATGCATCCAGTTATGTACTCTACAACATCATTCTTCATTACTGGACAATAGTACTGCTTCCTCACAGCTGTTATTGCCTTCTGATATCCCAAATTCCCAGCATAAGGTACATTATGCATCTCCTTCAGAACCATCTTCCTTATATCTCCAGAGTTTGGCACATAAATTTGTCCATATGCATGAGGATTCCATTTTCTTCCAGCCTATACTTATCAAACTTCTATGGTACTTTCTGTTGTTGCAATCCATTTATTATCTATTGGTAATGCTCATCTATAACATTGGATTGATTGATCTTATCCTTCCGATCTGATGCACCAATACTGATAGTTGCAACATGCATCACATACAACTTCCTACTGAGTGCATCAACTACCTTATTCTCCTTGCCTTTGATGTGCTTGATATCAAAGTCATATTCACATATAAATTCCATCCACCTTCTTTGTCTTGCATTTAGAGTAGGTTGCTCAAACAAATGATTCAAACCATCATGATCAATCCTTAATTCAAACTTCTTACCCGTCAAGTAGTGCCTCCACATATTTAAGGTATGAATGATAGTTGCAAGCTCTAGATCATGAATGGCGTAATTCCGTTCATGTTCTTTCAGTTTCCTGGATTCATAATTGATTACATGGACACCTTGAGTAAACACTCCACCAATGCCCTGCTTCCATGCATTTGTGCACACTACAAAGCTTTCATCAGGATCTAAAATCTTCAAAACTTGTGCACTGGTAAGATTTTCCTTGAGTTTTTGAAAACAGTCTTCACATTTGGAAGTCCATTCAAACTCCACACCCTTCTTCTTCAAATATGTGATGGGATGAGCTAACTTTGAGAACCCTTCAATGAATCTTCGACAGCATCTCGCTAACCCCATAAATATCTTACTTTTGATACATTCCTTGGTGTCTGCCATTCCATTATAGCTCTTATCTTCTCATGATCTTCTGAGATGCCTTCTTCTGATATGATGTGCCCCAAGTAATGGATTCTACTCTGATAGAATGAGCATTTACTTAGTTTGGCATACAATTGATTCTCTCTAAGTATTTGCATCACCAATATTAGATGCTCTTCATTGTTAAGCCCTAAATGTTGGCACATTACCCCTTGTATTGTGGCTCATTACATATTGTTGAGGTTGGCTTGGGTCTATTAGTGGTTATTGTCACTAGTATTATTATATTAGTTATGTTGGCTTGGGTTTATTAGTTATAATTGTACCTCTTTGTCTCCTATATATAGGAAGGATACCTTTTCATTTGAATGATCTCAACTTGTATTGTCTTGTGTACGTAGTACATTGTATAAGGAGGTTTCCCCCTCAAAGAGGATTGCTATTCATTTATTTTCTTCATTAATTAAGGTGTGGATTACTCTTTCTGGTCTATTTATGCTCTTTTCATGGCACATGCTCTTTTGGGGAATTTGTTGCATAACATTTGGTATTAGAGCTTGGACGCTTCCAAAACAAGTCATTGTTGAATTTTCGCTATATATTTTTTCTACAAGGTTGCAGATAGTGAAACTCGGAACCCATATAGAAAACGAGTTGAACTATTTATGGTAAAATTTTCATATCCTGACTCATTACATGATAGGAGTTATACCATCGGAAAGTTAGGGTTTATGATTTGCCCAAAATCTAGTCTCAAACAAGTGTTATAGGAAAAATTGTTATACCGGGAGCATGCAAGATCCAAATTGAGTGATAACAATTGCATCGGAAAGAAGACAAACCATAGTATCTATGGTAGCAATTTTTTAATCAGATTCACAAAATTGGACACGTGGTAGCACATACACTCTCGCTCTTTTGAAAAAATGCAAAAAAAACAAGTGTTGGGAAAATTGTGACAACTTTTTTTTGCAACATCCAAATTCAACAAGAATTGAGGCACTGGAAAGAGGACATATCAGGCTACCACAAGCCAAGATTTCAGACTCAGAGGAGCTGAAATTTTAGTATTGCATTAGTTTGAAATCAATATTCAAATATGGGTTGGAAAAAGGTACATCATTTTAAATTTTGAAATAACTTTTAGTAGAAGGATCTATTTGAGGTGAACATAAGGTGTGATATAGATTTATATTGTTCAAAATGCCACCAAAAGGAAGTGGAAAAAATTATACTCCAATCAAACCACTAGAGGATTCATCCCTAACCTGCAATGAAAGTGAAGACATATCTTTTAGGGTGTCCAAGTTGGAAGATATGATTAAAGGGACTATGAAAATGGTTGATTTAGCTAACTTGGGAAATAATATGGCTAGTAAAGAGGATCTAGTAAAGATGACTAATGAGATGGATAGTAAAGAGGATCTAGAAAAGATAATCAATGAGATGGCTAGTTATAAAGAAGATATTCAAGATTTGAAGGTACTGCTGAATGACATAAAACTTAGCTTTCCTACATATTCATCTACTCAAGAAGAGGATAATAAGGAAAAGAGGGACTTATTCCAGTCATGTATTGAGAATATTGAAAAACAATTAGAGAATAAGAGGTTTGAGTCCTCGTCAATTCCCACTAGCTCACTCGGTTAAGGTGTGGGTCTCGTCAGGAAGGCGACCTGAGTTCAATTCCCCTTAAGGGTGACTTAGTTGGGAGGCGACACCCAAAAACCCAGTCAAGTTGAGGATGGTGTGGTCCAAGCCAGGTGCGATCCCTAGGTGATTTTGACGGTTTAGATGCCCTTGGGTCGTGGTTTCTCAGACTAGAGGCCACTCCCGCAAGTCAAGGATATTCAAGTAAAAAAAAAGAGGTTTGAGTCCCCAAAATATGATGATCCACTGCATCATCACAAGTTCAACTCAAGTCCAAGGAAATACTTTACTCCCAAGATTGACATGAGAAATTTTGATGGCAATGATCCAATAACATGCATATTCCAGATGAAGCAATTATTTGATCTACACCAAGTGCCAACTTTACAAAAGGTAACTATTGCATCATTATATTTAGAGCCTGATAAATTTGTATGGTAGTAATGGCTTTGTGACTGTAAAAATGACTCTATTATCTCTTGGTCTATATTCACGAAAGAATTGATTGCACATTATGGTGATATTAATAACAACACTTTCTTTTGTCAGTTGATAAATCTCAAACAAAAAGGTCCAATTATAGAGCACATAAAGCAGTTTTAGAAGTTAAGTCTTAGAGTGTAGAATATTTTAGAAGATAATTTGTTGTATCTTTTTATGGGCACTTTAAAGGAGAATATTCAACATGAGATCAATATCCTTGAAACCAAATCATTAGAGAATGCTTTTAGTTTGGCAAGGAAAATTAAAAGTAAAAATATGGCAATGACTACTAGAAGGACCACATCCAACACATATAGAGAGAATAATGTTCCTCCTTCTAACCCACCTCAACACCTAGATGAAAGAGGAGCAAAAGGTCTATGCTTTAATTGTGAAAACAAGTATAGTAAGGGACATAAGTGTGGTGAGAATAAATTAATCTACATAAATTGTGAAGAGGAAGAAGCAAAAGAATAGGAACAACCTCAAGCTGAATAAATAGAAGAGATTACTCCCACCATATCCTATCATGCATTGGTTGGAATTAACACTACTCAAAATCTCAAGATTGAAGGATATATCAAAAAGGAAAAGGTAATAGTGTTGATTGATTATGGTAGTATTCATAATTTCATTCACTCTAAATTAGCCAAAGTTCTCAATTGCTTTGTATATCCAACACCAGAGTTTCAAGCAATGATTGCATGCAGAGGAACTATCAATTCCTCAGGGAAAATCCATAATATCAATCTTACTATGGGGGAATATGTATTGAATAGTCCAATGATTGTTATCCCAATGGGCGGTGTTGATGTTGTCATTGGGGTTCAATGGTTACAATCATTGGGAACAGTGGCCTGTAATTTTCAAGAACTTTCCATCAAATTTTCTTGGGAAGGAGAAGAATTTGAATTTTAAGGGGTATCACAGGGAAGCCAAGCAAGGTGATAAGCTCTAATGGTGTGAAAAAATTGTTTAAAAAGAGACATCAAGGTGTAATTGCACAATTATGCTCATTAGATGTTCAAACATCTAATCCTCATATTCCCTTGGATCTCTAAAAGGTCATTGATAAGCACTCCAAGGTATTTGAAGATATTCCAAAAGGTCATTGATAAGCACTCCAAGGTATTTGAAGATATTCCAAAAGGTCTTCCACCTACTCGATATTTTGATCATGTTATTCACTTAAATCCTGGAAGTGTTCCTCCTAACAGCAAACCTTTTAGATACCCCTATGGCCAGAAGAAAGAAATTGAACATATGGTTGAAGAAGTGTTATAGGTTGGCATAATTAGGCCTAACCAAAGTTCTTACTATGTACCAGTGGTAATGGCACACAAGAAGGAGGGATCATGGCATATGTGTCCATATTATAGAGATCAACCAGATCACCTTTAAAGATAAGTTTCCCATTCATGTCATTGATGAATTGTTAGATGAACGACATGGAGTAGTTTACTTCGCAAAGTTGGATCTCCGTTCAGGGTATCATTAGATTAGAATGAAGGAAAAAGACATCCCAAAAACAACATTCAGAACTCATGAAGGTCATTGTGAATTTTTGGTCATGCCTTTTGGCCTTACAAATGCTCCTTCCACATTTCAAGGTTTGATGAATTCCATTTTGAAGCCCTTCCTTAGAAAATTTGTGTTAGTATTTTTTGATGATATACTAATCTTTATCAAGTCTTGGGAAGAAAATGTTCAACATGTTGACATGGTGCAACAACTACTAAAGAAGCAACAACTATATGCAAAAAATTCCAAATGTTTTTTTGGGGTAAAGCAAGTAGAGTATATGGGTCATATTGTATCTCATGAAGGTGTCTATAATACCCCGGTTGTTAAGCCCTAGACTTATGATCTTTTATCTAACTATGGACTTATGTTCTATTTGTTAATGTGACTATGGACTTATGCTCATTTGTTTGATGATGTGATTATGGACTTTGGCATTATTATTATTAATGTTAATGTTGTTGTTGTTATTGTAATTGTCATTATTGTAATTGTCATTATTGTAATTGTCATTATTGTTATCTTTGAATGGTTGTTGCTATTAATTAAATAAACAATTGGTTGAGCAAAGGCAACTAAAAGAGTATGGGAGACCATGGATCTCACGGAGTGAGGGGAAATGGGGGACATCCCTAGCACCTTATAGCTTGTTGTTGGATGGTAGTTGTTCATCCTAGTTCATTTTATGGCTTAGTGACTTTAATAGTGTTGGTCACCCAAACATTGTACAACGAAACCCATTTTCAATTTTTATGAACTATAGAGTTATTATTGCACCTTATACATAGTTTAGTGGGCCCCTCTTGCCTAATGCGCCCTCCTTGGGATAAATTCCCTCCTATTTATGTGTTTTTGTCTCTTATAAGCCCTCTCCCTAGATTCTAGGAGCTGTAAGCTAGAATTTAGCTTCCACCTCCTTAATCTGTGCCTCCACCTACATAAGTGCACCCCATTCCTCCATCCATCCCTATTTTTGTGCTTCCATGATATTTATGACCCTATTGGATCCCCTCTCTCACCTAATTCTCTCTACTTCATATTTTGTAACCTCCCTTATGCATTGGTGCGCCTCCTTGTGCTCTTCATAGCTCCAATACCCCTTGGTTTTTGGCAACTCCTCCTCATGGTGCTAATAAAGGGAATATCCTAACTAGTCCACCACTCCACTAATTTGAATTAAGTCTCCATGATTAATCCAAACCACACTCAAACCCATTCTAGTTGGCCACCTTGGGTTCGAATTGCCCTCCTTAATATATTTATACATGTACTCTCTCCTTGTTGAATCTAATCTTGAGGTTTGGATCACTTGTCTTGTGTTATCTCACCATGTTGGGAATGTTGTTAGTATTGAGTGTGTGTTGAGACTTAGAGCTAGTCTAGTTGTTCCCTTTGCTTCCATTATATCACTCTACTAGTCTAGGTTCTCGCAATAAGCTTGGAAATAGGTTGGTGAGAGGAGTCACATCCCATAGGAAGTGGAGACGATCAGGAAAGTAGTAGTGGGAAGCATTGTGGTTCTTGGAAGAGGTAGTTCCGAGAGTTTCTAGACAAAGTGTGCCTCTACCCGTGGATCCATGGTCTTAACTCGAGGGTGACCTGTTCAAGCAAGGAAGGCTTGATTGTGTCTATGGCCGGGAGGAATTTGTCATGTTGCAACCAGTTTCCCTCTTTTCGAGATAAGATATATATGCAGGAAGTTTGAATTTCATATAATATGTTTCTACTCTCCTTACCTTCTTTCTATTCTTCTTTTTCTTAATAAAAAATTGTAATTTTGGTTCGATGGTATTGAGAGGGCGCAACCATAGGAAATAGTTTGCCCATTTTTTATTATTTCTTAGTCATAATACATGTTCCATTGCATCTAGAGCAGCATTTCCATTAAGGATCGCATTTCATTTCATCGAAAAAGCTTTCCGGATGACCAAGATATGCATGTTTTGGTTCGACAATTTTCCAGTGTCAAGACGAGCGCACCTGTCATTAGATTGTAAATGTTTTGTTTACAAATCTGTTCTTTGTTGTATATCTGAGGTTGATTGATGTATTTTGGATGTAAAAGTGATTGATGGCTGGAGGGTGGCAACCATACAATTTTATTTTATTAGTAAGAGATGACTGTACGGGACAGTCATCGGGTGCAGATTTTGAGGGCTGTAGTTGCAGCTAGTGTTCTTTGTTTGCTATGGTTTCGGTATGGTTGTATATTGCAGCTTATAGATGTTCCATGATATGTGGTTTTCCTTACTTTATAGCCTCACTAACAACACACACATGACAACACTGGAAAATAGATTAATTTGCGAATAATGGATGACAACAATACTTGGATTATTTGTTAACTATGTTATCAAACATTCAAAAGTGCATGAAGTAAATATTCACACTGAAGATGATGTTATCATGTCATAATCATGTGATTGCTGCGATTATGCTCCTTAGATCGCACATTAGAAGTTAAATAATTAAGTGTCGCAACTTTAGTTATAAAACAACCTCTAGAGATAAAAGTTTTAATTATTAGGTGAATGGTTAGTTAGCCTAACCATAATTTATCTATATCCGTTGTGATTAAACTTAACTTAGGATTATTATTAGCACCCTTAACCTTACTTAAGGGTTAGGGACACTACAATGTCAATGTAGAACCTAAAAAAATTAAAGCCATGATGGATTGGCCAATTCCCAAAACCTTGAAGAATCTTAGAGGATTCTTAAGATTGACATGGTACTACCATAAGTTTGTTCGTAACTATGGAAGAATAACAACACCTCTAACAACATTATTGAAGAAGGAAGAATTTATGTGGACTCCATATGCAACTCAAGCATTGGAACAACTTAAAGAGGTAATGTGCAAAGCTCATGTTTTGACCACACCAGACTTCATAAAAACCTTTATTGTGGAATGTGATGCCTCAGGAAATGGAATCGATGATGTTCTAATGCAAGAAGGACAACCCCTTCGTTTCGAAATTAGACCAATCAAGGGAAATAACTTACAGAAACTCATTTATGAGAAGGAAATGATGGCAATACTACATGCACTTGAGCAATGGCGTCCTTACCTAATAGGTATGCACTTCAACTTCAAAACAGATCATGATGGTCTTAAATACTTCTTGGAACATAGATTATCTTCAGAAGAGCAACAAAAATGGGTAACCATGATGTTGGGATATGACTTTGAAATCATCTATAAAACATGGAACTAGAATGTGGTGGCAGATGCACTCTCCATAAAAGATGAGTATGTTGAGGCATTACTTTGTGTGATTTCAATTATACATCCCGATTGGGTAGTAGCAACAAGGGAAGAATGGAAGAATGATATATCCGTGTGGGAACTCATTCAGAATCTGCAAAAGGATCCTAGTGTATTAGATACTTTTGTGTGGAAAAATGAATCATTATAGTATAAGAATCGCTTATATATATGTAAGAACTCCCAACCCAAACAAAAGATCCTTTTGGAATTACACACCTCTCCTATAGGTGGGTACACACAATTCCTAAAAACGTACCATAGGCCCAAGAAGGAATTATTTTGGGAAGGTCTCAAATTTGATGTTCAAAGGTTCGTGGCAGAATGTTTGGTTTTCCAACAAAATAAGGTTGAAACAGTTAAGACCCCAGGTCTTTTACAACCACTAGAAATACCTTGTTAGTGTTGGGAGGAAGTCTCAATGGATTTTATCACAGGTCTACCAAGGTCAAAATGGAAGAATGTTATTATGGTGGTTGATGATAGAATAAAAAGGTATGCACACTTTTGTTCACTCTCTCACCCTTTTAATGTCGGTATAGTTGTTGAAGTGTTCATGGAAATAGTTCAGAAGTTACAGGGAAACCCGAAGATTATTTTAAGCGATAGAGATCCAATTTTCACTAGAAAATTTTGGACTGAATTACTTTATTGTTTGGGTACCCAGTTGGCTCATAGTTCTTCTTATCATCCTCAATCCAATGGGAAAACTGAGATAGTGAACAAATGTTTGGAAGGCTATCTTCGTTGCTTTGCATTTGATTAACAAACATAGTGGGTGAAATGGTTATCTTTGAAAAAATGGTGGTACAATACTTCCTTCCATACGCCATAAAAAATGTCTCCATTTATGGCACTTTATGGGTACCATCATCCATCTATCACATCTCCCTTAAAAGGAAAATCTAAAGTTCAAGCTATGGAATATCAGCTAGAGCACTAGCCAGAAGTTCTCTAGTCACCAAAGGCAACCTAGCTATGTCAAAAAACAAGATGAAACAACAAGCAAATCAACATCGTAGTGAAAGGAGTTGTGAAGAAGGGGACTGGGTATTTCCGAGGCTTACAAGATTACAAACATATATCCCTCAAGCAACTCAATAAAGACAATAAATTAGCACCCAAGTACTATGGTCCTTATAAAGTGTCACAAAAGATTGGTAGTATGGCTTACAAATTGGAGCTCCCTTCATCTTCAAGGGTACACCCAGCTTTCCATGTTTCTTGCTTAAAGAAGGTAATAGGAGACAAGATCCAATTCAAACTATCTTGCCAAAGCTTGATGAAGAAGGAAAATTCAAATAGTAACCCGAACAAATCACTGAAACAAGGACCAAACAACTATGAAATCGGGTTATTATTGAGTACCTCATCAAGTGGAAGAACTTACCAGTTGAAGATTCGACATGGGAAGATGAGTCCTTCATACAAAAGCAACCACGACTAATTAGGCGTTGAGGACAACACTTATCTAAAGGGGAGGGGCATGTTACACCATAAGTGTTGGCACATTACCCCCTATATCGTGGTTCATTACATATTATTGAGGTCGGTTAGGGTCTATTAATGGTAATTGTCATTAGTATTATTATATTAGTTATGTTGGCATGGGTTTATTAGTTATAATTGTACCTCTTTGTCTCCTATATATAGGAAGGAGACCTTTTCATTTGAATGATCTCAACTTGTATTGTCTTGTGTACTTAGTAGATTGTATAAGGAGGTTTCCCCCCTCGAAGAGGCTCGCTATTCATCTCTTTTCTTCATTAATTAAGGCGTGGATTACTCCTTTTGGTCTATTTATGCTCTTTTCATGCTCTTTCGGGGAATTTGTTGCATAACATTCATGTTATTCTTCTGACTTGGAATAGATGAGGATGTCGTCCAGGAACACAGCTACAAACTTATCCAAAAACTCCGTTCATCAGACACGACAATGTTGTCGGTGCATTTGCCAATCCAAAAGGCACCACTGTAAACTCATAATGACCATACCCGGTCCTGAATGTTGTCTTACTGATGTCTTCAATCTTGATTCTGACTTGGTGATATCGCGATCTCAAATCTATTTTTGAGAATACTTTTTCTCCTCTCAGTTGATCAAAGAAGTCATCAATCCTTTGCAAAGGATACTTGTTTATGATTGTTTCTTTGTTCAACAAACTGTAATATATAGAGTCTTAAAGTTCCATCTTTCTTCTTTACAAAAAACACAGGAGCTCCCCAAGGTGACACATTGGGCCTTAAGTAACCTTTCTTCAGTAAATCTTGTAACTGCATCTGCAACTCTTTCAATTATGGAGTGCTCATTCTGTAAGATGATTTAGATGAAGGAACTACGCCTGGCGCTAAATCAATAGAGAAATCAATGTCTCTCTCAAGTGGCATTCTTGATGATTCTTGATGTTGATGTATATGTAACTTCGGAATGTATTTCATCTGTGTATTTTTTATATATTTATTGTACCCTTATAAGAGATGTGTCATTCCTCTATAAGGAAGTGTCGTCATGTGGATTGACAAGTGTCGCAAGTGTGTGTACTTGCTGATGGGTTATTAGAACACCATGTGTGGGGTCGGCCCTGAAATATATATTATAATGTGGATGTACCTAGCTAGACAAGTCGGCCCCATAAGGTCACTGGGAAAATAGATTAGTATAAATAGAGATCAGGTGATCTCTATTTAGATGACTCGGAAAAGTATCTCACTCTCACTCAGAAAGTGGCGCACTAGTGAGGAGGAGGATCATCTGCTACTAGGAGACTATCTCAGTGTATTTTGGTTGTACTTTGGTTGAGCCATTGCTCTCTCTATCTCTGAGGAAGTTGTGGGGTTTTTCACCTTAGGGTTTTCCCCACAGAAACTCTGTGTCTCTTGTCTCTCATGCTTTTGATTCTTGTGATGCTTGTCATGCTTATTGTGATTGTCATGCATTGATATACTGTATATGTTATTCTCTCAGCAAAGATCCTAGAGTATTGTGAATTAATGCTCAAAATTTAACATGGTATCAGAGCTAACCTGAGAAGAAGACATTTTGCAGTGACGAAAACTTGAGTTTATTGTTTATTGGGTTTCTCTCCACAAATTTTGGAAAAGTAGTATAGTAGATTGACTCTACTCATCAAGGTGCATCTATCTGTCCAATCAGAATTCAATTCCGAGCATTTTCAGATTTGGCCCTAAAAATTAGGTTTTCCACAAAAATAGGAATTTCTGAAATCGAAAGACATAGTTGGAATCTCCTTGCAAAAATCGAAGTTTAGAGCTTTGGATCAAGATTTTTGGTTGGGTAGATCTCCGGGAAACTTAAACCCTAATTTAGGGCTCTCCCTAGTGAACCCGGGAGGACAAAAAGACAAATATGAAGGGTAAAGCTTTGTTGATCTCAAATTTTGAATACACCAGGCTGATCAGCTCATCAGGACACATCTTTCTATCCTTTCAGAAAATTGAAATTCACATTTTGAATTTTTAGGGTTTTTTCGACAAACCCTAATCCGGGACCAGATCCAGTTTTCAACATTTCAAGTGGTAAGATCTAAAGCTTTTCTATTTCCATTTGAAGTACTCTTTAATATGTCTCACCACACCAAGCTTGAGGATAAGCTTGAAGGAGCTGATAACTTCCGAGCTTGGAAGTATAGGATTGGGTTAATCCTAGAAGAGAATGAGTTGGACTCATATGTGAAAGAAGACATCCCTATCCCAGCGGATGAAGAGGCCAAGGTATTGCATAAGAAGAACTTGGTCAAGGCAAAGAGAATCATTGCTGATTCCATTAAAGACCATCTCATACCCCATGTGTCCTCTCTAAAGACACCCAAGGATATGTTTGACTCTTTGACCAAGCTATTTGAAGGGAAGAACATAAATCGGAAGATGACCCTGCGGAACCAATTGAAAGGAGTAAAATTTCAGAATGGAGAAACCATTCAATCTTATCTTTCAAGGGTCTCCCAGATCAAGGAATAACTAGAAGCAGTGGATGAAATGGTGGAGAATGGTGAAGTGGTGATGACCACTCTAAATGGCCTACCCAGGTCATGGGATTCCTTCATTCAAGGAATCTGTGCAAGGAAGAAGTTGATCTCCTTCAACAGATTGCGGGAAGAATGCTCTCAAGAAGAAGCTAGGCTTGTGGCCCGAGAAGAAAAGATGGGAAATGAAGATCAATCTCTCATAGCACATGCCAGGAAAGGCAAGTCCAAGAAGGAATCATCTCGTAACAGAAGATCCTCACACCACCATTATCATAAAGATAAGAAAGATCTCAGATGCTTCAATTGCAATGAGAAGGGACACTTTGCTTCAGATTGTCCCAAGAAGAAGAAAGACAACAGCAACAACTTCAATAAGAAGAAGAAGAATAACAAAAGAAGATATCATGCTCATGCTGCCGAAGATGATGAACCCCCAAAGAAGAAGGCTAGGGTAGAAAGTAATAGTGATGATGACTCATTAAGTGAAGAAAAATATGTTCTAATTTCTGCTCTCACAGGTACTATCTCCAATGGTTGTAATGATTGGTTCATTAACAGTGGGGCTTCCAAACACATGACTAGGTTTAAGGAATCTTTTGTGAATCTATCTGAACATGAATCACCCCATAAGGTGAAACTTGGGGATGATTATCAATACCCAATCAAAGGAAGTGGTGAAGCCTCCTACAACCTAGATTCTGGAAAATCTTTGAAGGTGAAAGAAGTCCTTTATGTACCTGGGCTCAAGAAGAACTTACTCTCCATCTCTGCATTGGATGCAAAAGGTATGAGGGTTGCATTTGTGGATGGCCAAGTCCTAATGTGGCCAAAGGGAAAGAACATAGATGATGCAGTAGTGATTGGAGAGAAAGAGGGAGGTTTGTATAAATTGAAGGGACAACCTGAACATGCCATGGTACATGAATCCATGGAGCCAAGTGAACTTTGGCATAGAAGACTTGCTCATATGCACTATAGAGCACTTCCAATTGCAAGCAAGGCTGTAGAGGGTCTTCCTGAAATCAAGACCAAAGATGAAGGTGTTTGCAAAGGATGTGCAAAAGGTAAGAACATTAAGAAGGCTTTCCCAAGCAGTGAAAGCAAGGAAAAAGACATCCTGGAAATCATCCACTCAGATGTATGTGGTCCTATGTCATCCAGTTCTCTAAGTGGGTATGTTTACTATGTCTCATTTATATGACTTCTCCAGGAAGACTTGGGTATACTTCTTGAAGAACAAAGATGAGGTGTTTGGTAAATTCAAGGAATTCAAAACCTTGATGGAGAATCAAACTGACAAGAAGATCAAAACATTCAGATCCGACAATGGTGGAGAATTCACCTCAGGTGACTTCAAGAATCTTTGTAGTGATTAAGGGATTAAGAGGGAGTTGACTGCTCCTTATAATCCTCAACAGAATGGAGTTGCAAAAAGGAAGAACAGAACTATCATGGAAGCAGCAAGGGCAATGCTGCATGACCAGGATCTACCTATGCATGTATGGGCAGAAGCAGCTAGAACAACTGTATATGTGCATAACAGAACACCCCACAAGATATTGGACAACAAGACACCAGAAGAGGTCTTTTATGGTAAGAAACCCGAAGTCAGTCATCTCAGAATATTTGGTTGTCCAGTATACACTCATGTTCCAAAGGAAAAGAGGACTAAACTAGATCCTTCAAGAAAGAAGGGTATCTTTGTGGGTTACAGTGAAAGCTCGAAGGCTTACAGAATATACTTTCCAGGGTTCAAGAAGATTGATGTCAGCAGGGATGTGACATTTGATGAGAACTCAACATTCATCAAATCAAGGAAGGCACCGATCGAAGTTTATGAAGAACCTAAGGAAACTAGATTTCAAGAGACTACCATGACTGAAGCAATTCCAGAAGTTGTTCCTGAGTTTGAAGATCCGCAAGAACCTATAGATCCACCCCGTGAGGATAACTCTCACAAGAGGAAACCTGCATGGGCTAGAGAGCTCATTCAAGATGCAGAAAAATTTGTCATTCCAGAAGAGGAACACAGAGCAAAGAAGAGAACCAGATCATATACCAGCTATGTTGCTTTACTCTGTGACATTATGAACAAAGAGCCCTCCAGTTATGAAGAAGCAACGGAAAAGAAAGAATGGGAGGATGCCATGGTTGAGGAATATCAATCAATAATGAAGAATGATGTTTGGGATGTTGTCCCAAGACCTAAAGAGAAGTCTGTTGTGACTTCCAAATGGATTTACAAAATCAAGCATGCTGCAGATGGCAGTGTGGAGAAATACAAGGCAATATTCGTAGCTCGTGGCTTCTCTCAGAAAGAGGGAATAGATTATGAAGAAAATTTTGCACCTGTAGCCAGGTATACTTCCATCAGAACAGTACTTGCCCTGGATGCAGTGATGAAATGTAAAATACACCAGATGGATGTTAAGACTGCTTTCTTGAATGGTGTAGTTGAAGAGGAAGTATATGTAGAGCAACCACTCGGTTTTGAAATACATGACAGGGAGTCATATGTGTGCAGATTGAAGAAAGCCTTGTATGGCTTGAAACAAGCTCCCAGAACCTGGTATGGTAGGATGGACAGTTTCTTATCTAGTTTGGGCTTTACCAAGAGTAAAGCGGATTCCAACCTTTATTACAAGGTTGAGGAAGGGAATCCAGTGGTTCTACTCCTGTATGTGGATGACTTATTTGTAACAGGAGATGACAGATTGACTGTAGATACGAAGAGGAAGCTTGTTGCTGAGTTCGATATGAAAGATTTGGGAATGATGCATTATTTCCTACGTATGGAGGTGTGACAGAGTGCAGGTGGGATTTTCCTTGGTCAAGGGAAGTACACAGTAGATATCCTGAGATTCGGGATGATGGATTGCAAGGCCATGGCCACACCTATGGCATCGAATCTGAAGCTTCTATGTGATGCTTCATCTGAGCCGTTTGATGTCTCTATGTATCGTCAGATGATTGGGTCCTTGATGTACCTGACGAACACGAGACCAGATATTTGCTTTGTAGTGAACACATTGAGTCAGTTCCTAACAGATCCGAGGAGTGTTCATCTGGTTGCTGTAAAGCATGTTCTGAGGTACCTGAAGGGTACAGTGGATTATGGGCTCAAGTATGAGGTGAATCAAAAGTTTAACCTGCAGGGTTATGTTGATTTAGATTGGTCTGGCAGTGCTGCAGATAGGAAGAGCACATCTGGGTGCTGCTTCAGTATGGGATCAGGTGTGATCTCTTGGTTTAGCAGGAAGCAGTCCTGCGTAGCATTGAGTACAACTGAGGCAGAGTATGTTGCAGCCTGTTCAGCTAGTTGTGAGGCAGTATGGCTACGGAAGCTATTGTCTGAGTTATTTGATCTCCCGTTGGATGCTACTGGTATCTTCTGTGATAACCAGAGTTGTGTGAAGTTGTCCGAGAATCCAGTGTTTCATGACAGGTCGAAACACATAGAGATCAAATATCACTATATCAGGGATATGGTGCAGAGAGGAGCTGTGAAGCTCCTGTATGTTGCGACGGACGAGAAGATTGCAGATGTGTTGACGAAGCCACTAGCCAGGGTGAAGTTCGAGTACTTCAGAGAGAGGCTTGGCGTTCTTCAGATTGAGGACACTTCGAGGAAGAAGTGATGGACACATTTGCTGAAGCCATTCCAAGCATGTTGGAAGGAGGATCCTTCACATGGCTGTGGATGTAAGCGCTGGATGACGAGCATCAGGATGATGTTATGGTTTCTGCTTGGATATGATCAGTTGGATCATTTTTATGTATGTATGTATGCATCATGTTGGATGCTGGATATGATCGGTTGGATCATGTGTATGTATTTTGTATAAGCATCATGTTGGATGCTTGGACCATGTATCTGTATATGTATCAGGTGGATACATTGTATGATTAGGTGGATCATGTATGGTGATATGTATCATGTATTTGTATTTGTATCAAGTGGATACACTGTATGATCAGGTGGATCATGTATGATGATATGTATCAGGTAGATACTTGGTATGCATCAGGTATATGCATTATATGATCAGGATGATCATGGATGATGAGCTTCAGGATGTTGCTCCAGATGACATGCATCAGGATGTTGCAGTGATGATTAGGATGATCATGTGTACATCAGGATGATGTATGGTGAGTATCAGGTTGATACTCTGTGGCCGTGGAACAGGTTGTGCAGATAAGCATGTAATTTGTGCCCTGGGAGATTTGCAGATGGTCTTTCGAGGTTTTTCCTATGGCATGTAATTCGTACCCTGGGACATCTGGCAAATGCTCTTTCGAGGTTTTGCTTGGGAGGACATATAATTTGTGCCCTGGGAGATCTGCAGATAGTCTTTCAAGGTTTTGCCTATGGCATGTAATTTGTGTCCTGGGATATCTGGCAGATTCTCTTTCGAGGTTTTGTCCTATGGCATGTAATTTGTGCCCTGGGAGATCCGATAGGTTGAGCCGTGTGCTCGTAATCAGTCCTGGGATGCTCTTTCGAGGTTTTTCCATGACCACATGTAATTTGTGCCCTGGGAGATCCGATAGGTTGAGCCTTGTGCTTGTAATCAGTCCTGGGATTCTCTTTCGAGGTTTTGTGGTGGGGGTCACATGTAATAAGTCTTGGAGATATGGACAGGATGAAAAAGGCCTCAGATGCTCTTTAGGGTTCTTGCTAGTCAAGAGACTCTTTTAAGGTTTTGTGACGCACGTAATAAGTCCTGAGATTTCCACAATATGGCCAGTGATGACGAAGACCTACAGGTGGTGGGATTACATCCAGTATGAAAAAGGACTGGCTCTGTAGAACTTCCTATGACGAGCAGAGTCAGAGATTGGTTGAGATAGCAGCAGCAGTGACGATGATGATGACGATGCATCGATGACGATGATCCCGAGAAGAAGACTTGTCTAGCAAATCTGTGTCGAGAAATACCTTCCTAGTTAAGAGGGAGTGTTGATGTATATGTAAGTTCGGAATGTATTTCATCTGTGTATTTTATATATATTTATTGTACCCTTATAAGAGATGTGTCATTCCTCTATAAGGAAGTGTCGTCATGTGGATTGACAAGTGTCGCAAGTGTGTGTACTTGCCGATGGGTTATTAGACCACCATGTGTGGGGTCGGCCTTGAAATATATATTATAATGTGGATGTACCTAACTAGACAAGTCGGCCCCATAAGGTCACTGGGAAAACATATTAGTATAAATAGAGATCAGGTGATCTCTATTTAGATGACTCGGAAAAGTATCTCACTCTCACTCAGAAAGTGGCGCACTAGTGAGGAGGAGGGTCATTTGCTACTAGGAGACTATCTCAGTGTATTTTGGTTGTACTTTGGTTGAGCCATTGCTCTCTCTATCTCTGAGGAAGTTGTGGGGTTTTTCACCTTAGGGTTTTCCCCACAGAAACTCTGTGTCTCTTGTCTCTCATGCTTTTGATTCTTGTGATGCTTGTCATGCTTATTGTGATTGTCATGCATTGATATACTATATATGTTATTCTCTCAGCAAAGATCCTAGAGTATTGTGAATTAATGCTCAAAATTTAACACTTGAAGTACATATGAAAATTCTTGCAGCACTGGGTAGTCTTCTAGATTTGGCTCTTTTCCTTCTCTCAGCTCCTCCACTTGAGTTGCATACAACTGGAAACCTTTTTTGAAACACTTCTTCAACTGCAGAGCTGCGATCTGTCTCAGAGATATAGGTCTAGGTATACCTCTCATTGTCACCTGATTGCCTTCTTCATCCATACAAGTATAAGTTTTTTTTGTGATATTCAAGCATGGCATGATGTGCTTCCAACCAATCCATGCCAATCAATACATCATATGAACCTAAAGGTATGATGTTCAAGTCTGCAAAGGTATCCAGACCATTCATTTCCAAATGACACTTCCTTACTACTTATGTGATATTCCTCTTGGTAAATGTAGCCAACTGCACTAGACTTGTTTTCTCAAGCTTTCTTTTATTCAAATAACATTTCTCAACCATGTTAGGTGCGATGTAACTATGGCTAGATCCACAATAAATCAAAATGGTTATAGGTTTATTATAAATCTTAATTGCTACCTCAATCATCCGGGAATGGTGATTAGCTTGCCTACCATCTAGGGCTGAATAAATTCTTGGAATACTTCTTCCAACATCACCAACAATTGAGGCTTCTTGAATTTTGTGAGTAGTGCTTCCCTTATGTGGACAATGCTTGGCATAGTGATTCTCCTTACATATCCAACATTCAATAGGTGGTCTTGGCCTTTTGTCTGAATTCTCTTCCCCTTTGGCTTTGCTTTGCCCTGGCTATCTTTGTTGATAAGAATGATTATTGTTTCTGAATGATGGAGGTTGGAATACTTTCCTTCTCTATTCTTGCTTTTCTTTCTTCATATCTTTCTAGTTCTTCTGATATGGAGCTTTGTTCTTATTCAGATCATATAGATGTTTTTCCTTCCAAATGACATCTTTAAGAGTCTTTGGTCTGTCATACTGGATCTTGTCTTTATAGAATGTTGGTAGACCACTCAGGAACCTCTGAATATTCACTTTCTCACCTTTTATGAAGTTTGCATACTTCAAGAGTTCTAGGAACCTTTTCTCATAAGCTTCCATGGTCATGCTGCCCAACTTGAGTTCAAAGAACTCCTCCATCTTCTTGTCATGGTAGTGTTCTGAGAGATAGTCTTTCTGGAAATATTTCTTGAACTTTCTCCAAGAGATTCTATCTTTATCAATATCTTTTAGCTTGACTAACTGACCCCACCAAATGGATTCTTTACCTTGCAAATGGTAGATGGCTACCCTCGCTTTCATGTTCGATGTGTACTAATGCAACTGGAATAAATTTCTAAATCCGAACAACCAAGCTTCAACGTCTCGACCTTGATTTTCTTCTCCATTTAAGTTTGGAGGTTCGATTCTCCTTAGTTCTCCCACTAGTTCATTCACGTGCCAACCTTCTCTTCTTATATATTACTGGGGATATTTTAGGGCTGCTTGATGAATACCCTTTCTTCTTCACTATGGAGGGCATGTGATGTGTTCTTCTTGAGGATGATCTAGACCTCTCATAATCTCTTATTGGCACATGCCATATGGACTCTTGGTTGCTTCTTGGAGTGGTTCCTTGATCTCATTGCAATTGGTTCAGACCTTGCATGATTTGTTCTTGAGTGTCAATGATCCTTTCATTATATTCCCTACGAATTCTTACTTCCAGCTTCAAACTTCTTACCAAGTCTTCCAGACTCAAGGGTTCAATGCTTCCTTTGTGTCCATTTGTCCTTGCTTCCCCTCTTTCAGGACTTTGCCCAATAATCCCAATAAAATATTCTTTAGGGTTGTATGGTTTTCGTCCTTCTTCTAAATCAATCTTAGACCTCTTTGTTATACTTATTAAGTCTTTACTCTTAACTGCTTTGATTAGGATCCAAAATTGCTAACTACACTGCATGCTCATTCATAAACTGACATAATTGGAGGTTGCATTATGTTCACTGTCAATCATTGTCAGCAGTCTACACACCAGTACATGATCATTCATCATTCATACTACTCTCGAGTCAAGGTGATACACAATGGAATAAGGGTAACTTAGTTCAGCATGCCAAAAAGCCAATAAAATAAAACATTCGGCCTCTTTAAATGAAATTCAAGAACTCCAAAGCATAATATTTCCCCAATGCACATGCTATGAATTTAAATATGTTGTATTTGTAATATTGAATGTTTATGAGTAAAGCACGATAGTTGGTATTTCCAGTATTCTTATAATGGTTAAGAATATATGGTTAGCTCATGTATTTGATTGTAATTGTCAGATTGCAATGTTATTGAAAAGCATGATTGTAGACAATTGTAAGTATTCAATTGTTATCGTTATCATCCAATTGTATTTCAATTGACTTTCATATGAGTATATCTTATTAATTCTATTATGTATATGTTGATTGTATGATTAGATAGTGAGTAATAACAACATTAATAGCACATCTATAGGTTTCCATCTACAACCACATAAACCATAACAAAATCAGAGACACGGGCTACGATCTACAGCCACATAAAACATAACAAAATTAAAGACATAGGCTACCACCTACAACCATCAAAATCAGATCTCATGGTTTCCATCTACAACCATTATACACTAGTAAAAAAAATCAGATTTCATGGCTTCCACCTACAACCATCTAAGCACATAATAAATAAGGTTTCAACGATGCCATCTACAGGCATTTAACCATTAGAGAAATCAGAAATAAAGGCTTCCATCTTACAACCATTTATCCATCAGAGAACGTAGAATATAGAGGAGATAGAGAAGGTTCATAACAAATCAGATTTATAATGCACGAAAGACATCCAACTATTATCCAATTACTGACATGATAAACATAAATACAAATAGAGGTAAAATCAGCTTCCATGGGAACATAAACAACATAAAATAAAATAAATAAACACATAACAAGATACTTATCTTATGAAGTGCAAATGGCTGCAACAGGACAATGTTCCACCCAGCCTTAGACATGCCATGCTCATGAATCTCTTAACATGACAGTCACCCCCTAGCTGATTCCATGGATCCACAAGTAGAGGTACTCTTAATCCCATCTCTAAGCGATCAACCAGAGAAACCACAACTCATTCCCTCACCATCTACTTTCCTTCCATCTACCATACCAGGTGAGATGAGATTCCTTTCACTAAACAAGTCCATAAGGAAATCACCACCTCATCCAAGGCTTTACGGGACGAGATCAGGAACAAGCAATAGACTATGAGGAAGCAAAGGCAAACAAACATAAACTCTCTGGCAACATCTCTCTCAAACACATAATCTCTTTACACAAAAGTCACAATGAGCTCAATCCAACCAACTAGCACAACAAAGGGTATAAAACATGTGTAAATATAGCTCAAGGAGGGCAATTCAAACCTAAGGAGACCAACTCGAATTGGTTGAGGTGTGGTTAGGCTTCATCATGGAGACTAACTCAAATTGATGGAGTGTTGGATTAGTTTAGGATATTCCTTTCCCTGGATTAGCACCATGAGGAGGATTTACCAAAAATCAAGGAGTGGAGGCTAAGAAGAGCACAAGGAGGGCGCACTAGTCATGTGAGGTGAGAGAGTGGGTCCAATAGGGTCATAAATAACCTGTAAGCACAAAAAGAGGGAGCATATTTCATGAATAGAGGAGTGGGGCGCACTTGTGGAGGTGGAGGCCAAATTCTAGCTGTGGAAGCTAAAATCTAGCTTATAGTCCCTGGAAAGTAGGAAGAGGGTGCTCTAGTGCAAGTGGGGCCCACCAACCAATGAATGAAGCATAATATCATCTCCATAGGCAAAAATAATAAAGAATAGGGTCCAAAGTATAAAGTTTGGGTGACCAACAACTACTAGTACTCGTTCCCCCTCACATGTGGAAATCATGGCCTCCCATTCTCGTTGTTGTCCATGTTGAGTTAGTTAATTTATTAATAATAATAATGTATTAAACCATTGTCCTGACACCTTATGCCACAATAAAAAATAAATAATAATTACATATGTCTCGGGCTTAAAACATCACGGAATCATAACACCGAGCGCCCAAAATAGAGATTCTATGTAAAAGTTATGACCCTGAGAATTTTACTACTCAACTAACCACCTTGGGGCCTTCAAACTTTGTGACAATTCATCTCCCAAGGTTAGGTTTTTGGATGTTTAGTGTTATTTCCCTCGTGCTTATGATAAATAGGCCCTTTCGGCCTCTTTTTGTGTTCAACTCGTCATGAATGAGTGTAGTCGTCACATTTGTTCTCAGAAATAAGCTACCACCATTCTAGTTGTTTTATTTTACAGTTTGTTCTATTTCCACCATTTAATAGAATTTGTGTTTATTGTATCATTGTATTCCTTGAAATATATTTGTATATGCGTTTCTATATATGTTCTTTCATCTCATTCTCACATAAATCCAGACCAGTGGTATCAGAGTGGTCTGCTCTTTCGTTATTTGTCCATCCATTTCCTTGACGAGGTTAGGATATAAATAGTTGGGTCTTGAACTAGTTCAACTTGAGGAAGACCACCATTGACGTCCCAAAATCCCCCCCATGGCTGAGGAAAAATGAGATGACAGAGTAGAAGATCCTATCAATATGTTGCTCGAGGAAGCCCTCACGCGATAGAGGAACGAAATGATGGATCAGTTCGCCCAAATCCTTCGACAAATGTCGTCAACATCAGAGGGATCATCAAATAGAACTAGTCACTTCGGAGGAGCCACACCCTTCAATGTACAATTTAACTTTGATATTCCTTTATTTGAAGGTAAAATAGATGTTGATGCCCTATATAAATGGTTGGGTTTTCTAGAGGGCTATTTCTCTGTCCACAATTTCTCAAATATTGAAAAGATCGTCTTTGCACTCTTTAATGTGGTGCCCCATGTGAAAGATTTGTGAACCAATTATTGTGAGCAAAATGTTGGGAATGATATTTTTGGGGGTGAGCCCACCTGGGCATCTTTTGTTGAATCCCTCGAGTATCAATATTATCTCGTTGGCAGCTATGATGACCAATGTACAAAATGGACCACTTTGCGACAAGAGAGGGAAAAAATGGTGTTGGAGTACACTAACAACTTCCATACTTTGCACAGAAAGATCGGTATTAGGGATTCCGAGCGGCACCTAGTTCTTAAATATTGCACTGGCCTGTATAGGTACACCCGAACCAAAATGGATTTCCTGGAAATCTTTCCATTAGGCGCCACTTATTGATATGCTGTCAAAATCGAGCAAAAAATCAAGCAGAAGAATAAGCTGGAGTTTGTGTCTGCGAATCCACTGCAGAATCAAGGCAAGGGAAACCCTGGGCTATAGAAAAAAAGACAAAGTAAGGACAACAAGTCCAAATCACAAGCAAAGAAGGACACCGAGAAATGGTGCGAGTTCCATAAGAGCCCCTAGCACAACGCTAATGAATGTCGCTCAAAGAAATCATTGGTGGCTGAGACCAAGGCTTCATAGTCAAATCCTGGTTCCGACTTTGATGCCAAACCCAATGTCCCAATCGCAGAAAGGGGGAAGCGGATAATCGATGTAGAACCCAGTGTTACCATCTCTACCACAAAGGTCTGTCTGGACGATCCATTGGAGCTGAAGGAAGGAGAACTCCTTTTCCACTCAATGATGTGAGTCAATGGAATTTCACTACATTTCATTGTTGTCAGTGGAAGCCAAAATAACCTAGTTTCAATAGAGGTTGTCAAACAGTTGAAGTTTCCAATGACACCACACCCACAACCCTACAACATTGGGTGGCTCATCCAGGGATGGGCCATCTGTGCCAGTCAACAATGCTGCCTACCCTACGACATCATTCCCTTCAAAGATGAGGTAATGTGTGATGCTGCCCCAATTGAAGTTTGTGATGTTCTTTTAGGGAAACCATATATGTGGAAACGTCATGTTTTATATGAATATAGGACTCATAGTGTCATTGTTATCAGGGCAAGCAACTCTACAAGATACCAGAGACAAATTCCCACCACTGCAGTGTCTCTCATTACAGTAAAGCAGTGCAGGAAGGTAATCTCCCATAATGGGAAATTTGTTCTCTTCATGATTCGTTATAAGGGTGAGCAAAAGATCACAACAAATTCCCCTGCCTCTACATGAGATCCCTCTACACAATAGAAATAGGTGGACACGATTGGAAGCATATAGAGACATCTTCACTACACCTGTTGGTGTGCTAGTACATTGCCAGGTCAAGCATTCCATTGATTTGATACCCAAGGAAACTTTACCTAATGGGCCGGTATACAGGTGTTCCCTCATGGAAAATGAATAAATCAAATGTGAGATTCAGGAATTAATCTAGAAAGGGCATATCCATATCCTCACCTTGTGGAAGTCCATTTGTGTTGGTACAAAATAAAGATAGAACATTACAACTCTATATTGATTAAAAAGATATAAACAAAATAACATTCTGGACTTGGTATCCCATTCCCTAGATCGATGACCTTCTTGACCAGCTCAACGGTGCCAAATATTTCAGTAAAATTGATCTGAATTATGGCTATCATCAAGTGCCAATTGAGTAGACCGATGTCTGGAAGACTGCCTTCAAACCTTAGGAAGGATTTTTTGACTCTAGTTGGTCATGCCTTTCGGCTTAACTAATGATCCAACAACTTTCATGAGGATGATGAATGATATTCTTTGGCCATTCACCAATTCTTTTGTGGTCATATATCTATATCATATCCTCATCTACAACATAACGTAGGCAGAACATTTGCAGCATATCCATCAGGTCCTCACACCCTACGATAACGCAAGTTATATGTCAATCTAGAGAAGTGCTCATTTGGCATGGAGAGGATTTAGTATCTAGGATACATAGTGGAAAAACATGGTGTGCATGTGGATTCAACCAAGATCCTATCCATTCGTGACTGACCAACCCCAATAACTCTCACAGAGCTTCCCAACTTCATAGGCCTTGTCGAATTCTATTGCAGGTTTGTGTTGGGCTTCTCTAATATTGCTTGGGCCCTTAGACAGGTGACCAAAGGTGATTCTAAGGCGAATTTTGTTTGTTCCAATCCACAACAACAAGCGTTTGAGGAACTAAAGCAATGCTTATGTTCAACTCCCATCCTTACCTTACCAGATATGCAACAACCCTTTGAAATTGAGACAGATACTTCAGACTATGTTATTGGCACAATCTTCACTCAGCATGGCCATCTAGTGGTGTATCATAGTGATACGCTTTCAAATACAATATGTAAGTACCCCACCTATGACAAGGAAGTGTATTCCATTGTCCAATCCTATCGCCAATGGAAGCATTACATCCTAGGCAAAGAGACGATCATCCACATTGATCACAAACCCCTACAGTTCATGCAAACACACATTAGAGGAAATTTGAGGTCTAAAATGGGCCTTATAAGAAAATGAGCCATCATATAAGAAAACGAGCCAACCATAATTGCTTGATGAGTTGGAATTCAAGAACCAATAGAATTTCAATAAAATGAGTCAACCATAATGGTTGACTTGAGATATTTGTTATAAAAAAACTAATTTTTTTTTCTCCATATTTTCAACATATCTCCCTGTGTTTTTACTCAAATTTCGAGAAGGAGCACTCGTTGGATGCAGAATTTATTTCTGCATCCAACGAGTGCTCCCACTCAAAATTTGAGTAAAACCATAGGGAGATATGTTGAAAATACAAACAAAAAAATAGTTTTTTTCTTTTTTCCTCCAAAATTAATAAATATTATTTTCCTTAGGAGACCCATTTTAGACCTCAAATTTTCTTTAATGAGGAAAGCTACATAATGATTACAACCAAAAGTGATCCACATACTTGTAGCAATTCCACTTGAACATTAAACATAAGAAGGTCAACACCAATCGAGTCGTTGATTTCCTTAATAGACCTCCAGTAGCAGCATTGTCCACAATGCTCAACTCTTGTGGCCACAAGACCTCTAGTGGCCTCAACTATATGACAATAATCCTAAATTTTATCCAACCTATAAATCACTATGTGCAGGCACACCAGTGGCATACTTTCATCTGCTTGAAGGATTGCTATGCCACTTGGGGCCATCTTTGTGTTCCTTCAAGTGAGCGGGCGAAGCTGATTTGGGAAGAGAATTACACTTGGGTTGCAAGGCACTTTGGCACCAAAAAGATAGTGGCGGTATTGCATAAGTACTTTTATTATCCAAAGCTTCTACAAGATGTCGAAAGATATATCAGATCATGCACTGCCTGCGCCATCATGAAACCTGCCATTAAGAAGAAAGGGTTGTACACCCCTATGCCCACTCCTAATGGGTTGTGGGAATCTATCTCCATTGATTACATGTCAAGAGTACCTTCAACCAAGCATGGTAATGACTGTGTGTTTATGGTCGTGGATCGCTTCTCTAAGATGGCCATTCTGATAGCTTGTAGGAAGAGTATCTCTGCTGAAGCCACTGCTAAGCTCTTCTTTGAGCTTGTTCGAGTTCATTTCGGGATTCCACAGACTAACATTTCATATCAGGACAACAGTTTTCTAAACACCTTTTGGTCCATCCCATGGTCATTGATGAATACCAAGCTCACCAAATTGATTGCCTTCCACCCCTAAACCGATGGGCAGACAAAGGTAGTCAACCAGATGATTGTGCATATTCTAAGAATGTATAATTATAAACATCCCTGAAGATGGGATGAGAGTCTTCCATATGTTCAACATAGCTATAACAAATCCCTTCATAGCTCTACGGGACACAACCCTTTTCAGGTGTTCCCGAGCTTCCAACCATTGGCCCCAATTGATGTAGCTCTACCCATTGCATCCACACGGGAGGAATCTACCCATGCTCTAACTAAGGTTGATAAGGCCACTAGATTTGTTGAACGAATCCAGCATATCCACCAATAGGTCCATGACATTTTGGAAAAATCTAATACCAAGTACACACAGCGACATGACCAACATAGGGTTCCACACAAGTTCCAAGTGGGTGATAAGGTTTGGTTGCATTTGCAGAAAGAGAGGATCACATGACCCATCACAAGCTTCATCCACTTTGATATTGGTCGTACACCATCACCAAGGGAGTCAGTGAGAATGCCTCCGAATTAATCATTCCTCCATTTCTTGGCTTGCACCCAGTATTTAATGTGGAGCTCCTTCGCCCATATTTTCCACCATTGTTGGACACATATAAGGGTGCAGAGCAGTTGAAACCTATAGAGATTAACCCTTATTGCATGGAACGGGAAAACACTGATCGGATCATGGACACATAGGTTAAGGACACCCGTTGGAAAAATATCCAACTCTATTGGGTTGTCAAAGCAGGGCAACTACTCCACCAAGGAAAGTGGCTCACTAACAGTCAAGTTCAAAATAAATTTCCCCATTTAATGGGGGCACTCAATGCAATGGATACCATTGCTTCCTAAGGGGGGAGGAATGATCCAGATGGATATCGGTGGCCACCCACCTATTCCACCGACTCAAAATAGTTTTCCATTTTGGCAATTTTCTATAGTAGTGTTTCTATGGGTTTTCAGGTCATGAACTTTCGATGTCGTTTTGAGGCCCTAAACGATGTTTTTTGGGCCCACAACAGACCATACGATGGCCATAGGATCTTTTTTAGTGATGATCCACTATTTTACTCCTCGTCTAGATCTTTCCAATGGTCTACCAAGCGCCCCAAACGGAGATTGTAAGCAAAAGTTATGACCCCGGGAAGTTGACTACTCAACTAACCACCTCGGGGCCCGTAAACTTTATGACAGTTCATCTCCTAGGGTTAGGTTTTTGGATGTTTAGGGTTCTTGCCTTCATGATTATGATAAATAGGCCCTTTCAGCATCTTTTTGTATTTATCTTTTCATGAATGAGCGACATAGTCATCACATCTCTTCTCATAGATAATCTACCACCATTCTAGCTGCTTTATTTTACAATATGTTTTGTTTCTGCCATTTAATAGAATTTGTGTTTACTGTATCACTGTGTTCCTTGCAATATATTTGTGTATGTGGTTCTATGTCTACTCTTTCATTTCATTCTCACGTAAATTTAGATCAGGGTTTCTAAGGTAGATAAAGAGATTTAAAGTATACTATATATATTCATAAGCTTTAGAATCTATATTTGTGTAATATTATACCCTTGAGGATGTAGGGTGAATGATGTAGGGGTTAGGGTTAACACTAGTTGATTGAATGGAGGTTTTAGGACATTAGAATGTGGATAAAGATGTATAACTTGTTGATTATTTAGATGACTCCTTATCTAAATCGAATATTTTCTTATCCTTTCGTCCTCCCTCTACCCTAGTTCCTTGTTTTGCTGAGGGAAAAAGGAGCCTGAGTATGTCACACTCCACTAAGAAGAATATGGTGTAGGGAAATGTATGAACAAGGTAACTCATACATGAGAGATTACCTCAGCCAGAATGACATCTTGACTTTAGTTAGAATGGAATCAACCCCCCCTTTGGCCATGGAGGTGTTGTTGCTGCAACATCCCCCCAAATTTTTTTTGTGATTTTGGGGCCCCTCCTTCTTGTTTTTAGAAAAAGTTTGCGTAGGCGTTAAACACTTCCTAGAAAGTCTTTTGTACTTAGTTGTCTAGAAAGGAAAGTTTTTTGAGTTGGTTTTTGTCTCTTTTATTCTAAGTAAAACTCACTTTTTTGTCCTGAAACGGTAGACGAACTCACCCAGTTCATCCGAAACGTCGGACAAACTCACCAAGTTTGGCTGCAACAGCCACCTCCTTTTATTAAGTCTTTTGCGCTTGCCAGTTTCAGGTGAACTCGCCTGGTCTCGCCACAACGTCGGAAGAACTCGTCGAGTTTCACCGCAACATCGAACGAACTCACCAAGTTTGGCCACAATGTCACTTGGACTCTCCCAAAGCATCCGTAGTACGACCTCGAACCTTGTCTTTTCCTAGGTTTTTCCCTTGCGGAAAGCCTTGTCACTTTGCGCTGATAAGTAAGCCAAAACTTCACCGTCTCGTTTTAGATGAACTCGGCTAGTTCCACTGCAATCCATCGCTCCAAACTCATAAGTTTTTGCTGTAACCGTCGGGTGAACTCATCGATTCTGTCCAATTTTGATGGTCGCATTTAATGCTAAAAGTGTCGAAAAGACCCTGGCCGTACTCGCCTTAACCCCGTTTTAAAAAAACTCACCCACCAAGTTAAATGCCCACATGTGTCAACCATTATATATAGGGTTTGGAAATTTTAGAGTTTTATTGGTAGATTATTTGTTGAGAACCCCGTTCAAGGCTGTGTCGAGTCATTCCAGCCTAGCCAGGTTGCAACACCGTCAACCTTCGTTAGGCCCAACTGCTCTCTGCCAGGTAGGTGGTTATCTAACGTTTATTTTCTTTCAGTTGCTAGTCACTGAGTTCAGTCCCGACATTACCATCGCCGCAACCAGTTGCATGGCCCTTAGTCAAGTTGTTAAAATTGTTTCGCCATCCCCATGCACTGGAGCTCGTAGCCATCAGCCCATCCAACCCGATTCTAGTCCCTTAAACTTACATGCTTAGCGTTCGCCAGCCGTATTTACATGTCTCCTCCCTCACGCTTTTCGTTAGGAAAGAAGACCAGGTCTCCTGTATCAATGTTTGAAATCAACAACGTCTTTTCCATCCTTGCTTATCATCTTAAGGGGAAGCATTGTGTTCTCTTTTCGTACAAACTCTTAATTCTCGTCTATATTTTAAAACACATTGCTATCATAAGAACTTGCCATCACTATATCTCTGAAATAAATTTGAGCCATGTTGTTATGTTAGTCCAATGTTTGATATTTTGCGTTATGGTTGATCTTATATCTACTCATGCATGGTCGTTGAACATGGTTAAGCCACGATGCCGAAAGGTTGCAAAAGGAAGGCAAAGATGACTGAACCAGAATTAGTGGAGGCAAGGGTCGAAACTTTATTTGAGGACACCAAGTCTATCACAGGCGTTCCTCCTGAAGCCAAATGGGGAGATATATACCGCATGTTAAGAGACCAAGATATCCCTGGAGCACTCTTGGAGGAAGGATACTTATACCAAAACATCAGAAGCTCTGGTATATCTAAAGCTTCCACGCGCCTAGAGCTCTTTCCCTATTCAGAAGTGATCGGATGGATCCTGGAACATGCAAACACTGAATCAAGAGTATTAACCAATAACAAGGGAGAGGCTTTTGCCTCATTTCATCTAGCCTATATTGCAGGAGCTTACAAGTTACCATGTCCTCAGCAGCAGCTGAACGACGAATGGTTAGGGCATCTCAAGATGGATAATTTGGAAATGGCTAGAAAATTGTTAATCTCATGAAAGCATCTAAGAAAAAAGGATAGTGATGAATATGAAGTCCAAAATCTGAGGGCCCCTTTCCGGATGATTGCCCTTATGTTAAGTAGAATTTTTGGCATGGTTGATGGAACCTTTTATAGGCTGCAATGGGTCCCCATAATTCATTACGTGGCATCCAAGGGAACGGTTTTTAATTGGGCAGATATCCTCTCGGATAATCTTTCATCCACCATAGCTGCTGCGAAAGAAGGGTTGATCTTAAAGAAGTCAGAATTTTACATGTCATCCTATCTCATAGATTGTATTCTGGCAAAGCTTCCTTTCCCAAAGTTGGGTTGCATTTGGGATCAAGCCAATACCCCAGTGTACACCGCTTATAAAATGCTCTGGGTCCAGAATTACAAGAGGCAGTACAAGCTCATTTGTGAAGAATTCATCATACCTTTGTATGAGCTAATGTTTAATGAAGAACCCAATTGTTTATCTGAGAATGCCATGGAGGTCATGGAAAACTACGATGATTTCTATTTTTCAGAGAAGGGTACTTATATAAGAATGTATGGAGGCTCAAAACCACCATATATCCTGCCCAGGTATGCTATTGATTTCATAGTCCTCAAGGAAGCATTCAGGCAAGTTTTTCTCGATGGAATTGGCGGATTTTTGAATAGATTGAAGAAGGATTCTTTTCCTCCTTTGCCTTTCTATGTTGGAGCCTATAAGTTCTCAAAGGTTTCATCAGACGAAGATTTTGTCCATGAGTTAAGATACTTTCACTTCGGGGAAGTGGTCTTCCAAAGAAATGATAGGCAGAACAAGGTTGCAGAACATTATAGAGAGATCCATGCTCATTTTGATTATGCTCATTACTGTGATGAAGATGAAGAGGTGTATAGAGGAATCAGTAACATGACCGAGCTTCAAATTTCCCGTCACCTTAAGGGTGGAGCCAGTTCTAGCTCCACCGCTGCCCAAGACGCCCAAGAAGCCAAACTACGGAAGGAAAAAGAAGCAGCCGAAGCTCTGACCAATGAAGAGCAAAGGCTTAAAGAGGAAGCTGAGAGGATCCAAAAGGAAGCTTCCGAAAAGGTGCAGAAGGAGCAGGAAGATAAGCTTCGAGAAGAAGAAGCCCTTAGGCTTCAGGAATAAGAAGCCCAGAGGCTTCGAGATGAAGAGCTAGAAGAGATAAGAAAAGAGGAAGCTGTCAAAGAGCAAGAAGAAAGAGAAGTGGTTGAAGAGAGGCAGCTTAAGGCCGAAGAAGAAAATAAATCCAAAGAAGATGCACAAGCAAAGGGCTCTCACACACAGGAAATGGATATAGACTCATCCCAAATGGTTCAGACCCCGCCCGCGGAAGAGAATATCCCTATAGAAGATCTTCCATTGATCCCTTTCACCCCATCGAAGGATCATACTGTGACCCAATGGGATAAATTTGTTTTTGATAAGAAAAGGAAGTCCATTGTGTGAAGGACAAAGACAAGGTTGAAGAAACCTTTTCACTCGGACATCATTACCCAGCGAGAAACCACTGTTATGCAGGGCACGCAGAATGCTCCTGTGGCTATGGAATCTGTTACTGTAGCTTCCGCGAAAGCAAGCGAGCACAATGTGGTCAAAATGGTAAATGATTTTGAGGCAACCAAGAAAAGAGCTCGTATGCTGCAGCTCACTGTGGTTAATGAGCATGCCTATAGGGAACTAGTGGTGAAGAAATACAATCGCCTTTTGTCAGATCAGAGAGAATTGTCAGATAAGTATCAACACCTGGAGGAGGAAAAGGAGCACTTGGCAATCCTAATGATGATAGTAGAAGGAGAAAAAAATGACTTTGAAGCCAAGATCATTCAATTAGAAGAGGAAAAGGAGTTGATGGCCAAGCAGCTGGAACAAGTAAGCAGCAAAGCAATGGACATGACCCCCTTTCATGAACAATCCTGCGACATACTAAAGCAAATGCACGAGTCACAGGAACTACTTACTGAAGAGATTTGCAGGCTAAAGGCCATGGTAGACAGAATGAAGGAGATTAGCTCCGAAGCTATTAGGATCAAGAAAAAATACACACGGGTAAAAGAGGATATGATGAAGCAGATGGAATGGAGAGAAGGGAAGGCGGATTTCCCCAAGCACCTCCCTTTCAAATCTGTGGCTGATTTTAAAGAGGACATAGGCTTCATGGAGTTCTGTAAGAACTGCGGTGTAAAATTGATCTATGTGATCCAAGTAACTATTGGAAAGTGCAACAGCCGTTATCAGAAGATTTATGAAGTTCATGAGAGATGCAAAGTAACAATTCCCCAAAATCTTGAAGATTTCCCAAGCAAAGAGCAACGCCTATCTGAGTTGAAAGGTGAGTTGAGAATCCAAATGGAATATGTAAGGAGAATAGATGTGCTAACGTTAGATGATCTTCATTGGTGTATTGTACAACCTTCCATACATGCCCACCTGCTCCACGAGACTCTCCAGACTACAGTGGCATAAGTGCAGGACATTGAAGCAAAACTAGAAAAGCACGTGATTTCCAGAAAAATCCTTCTTCCTGCCCTTGCTAATACTGTTATAAGGGACACAGGCATTTGGTTCAGTTACATAGCAGAAGCTGATAAACAGGCAGCGGGAAAAGCATCAGTAGAAGCATGGATTCCATTTGGGAAAGGCTCCAGCTGAGGCAAATGCGCCATCTGAAGGATGACTTGACAGTCAAAATTGTCTAGCAATATGATGAAAGTTTACCTTTGCTGTTATTAAATCGTGAAGATAAATAGATAGCTTTCTCCTTTTTGTCTTTTGTGTAAAAGGCTTTCACGGATCATTCCAATTTTATAATTAGGCACTAAATGACAAATTAAAGATTCCTAGGATGAGGGTACACTTGGCAGCTTTGGGAGTATTTTGTAAGCTATATATAGATGAATAGAAGATAGTGAAGGGACTTTTGGCAGGTGAAAGGACATTTTCTGTCTTGTATGTGAACTAATTTACTGCATGTATACAGAATTCGAATTTTACCTAAAGAAATCCTAGGGGACTGCGTTTTTTCCTGAAGGATGTATTAAATGTTTGTTGGATTATTCCTGTGTCATCTATACATTACTGTGAGATCATTCCTTGTTGTTATGAATTGCTTCTGTGTGATGAATGTTCTTATAATTCTCTGTGTAAAGATGTTTATCTCAAATGAGTAATGGAATGTGTTAATTAAATCAAAGCTATCTTTGATATCTTTTATCTTCTGCTGCAAATGTATATTTATGATTAAATAGCTATCTGTCTGATCTTTAGATGTTTCTTTCAGCTTATTACTCACATTTATAGTTTGCTCCTTGCAAGGATAGATTAGATTTGTTTATACAGTTTTAGATTAACTCTGCTTGATTACCTGCATTTAGTTTAGAGCACTTGCATATCACCTTTAAAATAAAATACATAAACGGTGGATCGGGCTGCAACTAGTGCAAAGAATATAAATCTTTAATCCTTGTACGATAGCCAGAACCATTAACCGGACGGATTCCCCGCACCAAACGGTGAGTGATCTAATTGGGCTCGCCTACCGGGGAGAATCCTTTGCTGATTGATGCTATGATTTTTGAGGCATCAACAGAAGGGTAAAGCAAGGACATGAAAATTTAGTAGTCATAAAGGAGGTTATGAACCCAAATTTTTTTCTCTCAAGAGCATGTGTTAGTTTCAAATCTTTCTTCTGCATCTTCCTTCAGGAAATTTCGGTGTTGGTTCTTGTATCCTTGGTGAGGAGGTAGGGGGCGATAGTTTTATTGGAGGAAAACTTAAACCTTTCAACTTTGAGAGTGTTGGTCTTTTGAGGGTTTTTGAATTGGGACAAAATAAGTGCCACAGAGTGGTCAAGACCAAGGGAGGGGGTTTATCTCTTGTAGTTGGACAATATATTGTAGCAGAACAAATTCTAGACCTCAAAGGTCAAACCCTGGTTGGACAATTCATGGGTCGAAGGGTTTCAATGGGATCTCTATAGGCTTGGATTCTCCTATATTAGGATGCCATTCTAGGTTATAGTCCAACTTCTCACATGTTATAGTGATGGTGGTTGCAGCGAAAATATCGAAAGGTGTATGGTTTATGGAAAATATGATCTTTCAATAAAGCCCTAGCACCCTTTATTCAATTCCAATGATGAATTCATGGAAACGACACTAATATTGGTGAAACTTATAGGGTTGTTGATAGAGTGAAGGTCAATTCAAGGGATTAGGGATATTGGCGATCGAATTGGGAACACCATCTTGGTGGATGATTGTTATGAGTTTAACAACTCTCACTTGGTGGCTAGGATCTTGGTAGAAGTGGATATTATAGGAGGTCTGTATGAATCAATTGAATTGGTGAATGGAGGTTGGAGCTATTTTCAAACCCTATACTATCTAAATATCCCCTTTAGATGCTTTAGATGTCATACTTTGGTTCATATTCATGAGAACTCTGATAAGTCGTTTATTAAGAAAATTTGGCATAGGGTTGAGGAATTTGATGGGGTCGATGATAAGAGGGCCTTATCTTTGGAACCAACCTAGTACAAAGAAGTTTTGGAGGGCTCTCTAAATCCTGGAGAACAAGCTCATGTTCAGAGCAAAAGTGCGGTGGCTTGCTCATCAGAGGTTCATGGTTTGTTTGTTGATAATATGTAATATGGTTTGTTGGTTTGTTTGAATATCACCTCCCTTAGTGATAATTCAGGTCATGCAGAGGTATACACAAGCATCGAGGTTCATTTAGAGGACCTAGGTTCCCCAACACATAAGGTCATGGGTAAGTCTACTCATCTAACTAATATGGAGGTTGAATTGGCGGATTATTCTTCTAGTGTAGGGGGTTCAACTTATCTTAATACTCCCACATCCCAAAGAGGTCATCCATATCATATTCGGGTACATAAGCCTCATCTTGAGGGGGAGTTTAAGAGGGAATCTGTAACTGGTTCATGAGAAGACTTGGCTCATTATTGGTATGGTGACCCTATTTGTCCTCATATTGCTGGATGATCCCCTATGGAATCCAACAATGGGTGAGAAGGGAACTACAATCTCCATTCTAAAAGACGCACTTTCTCTAAGACATTATTCTATCAAGTGGTTTGGGTGTTGTTGTAACCTAATCCATTAGGTTTAGGTGGAGATGAAGATTCATCTCAGAAGTCCAAGAGACATCTTGGGAATATGCTCACATCATTATATTTATATGTACATACATTAATGAGATAATTGTGCTTTCATGTCTACTTTTCTGTGTCTTTGTTTGGTTTCTAATTATCTGCCCTACAAGGTATCCAATAGTGGTATCATAGCACCTATTGTTCTTAGGCCTATGAAAGTTGTGAAATTTATGGTAGTCTTTCCATGGCAGCTAGGCATCTATGTTTGGCGATATCTGCATTAAGTCCTCTTATATCTGCATATACCAGTTAGTAAAGTCCTTTCATATCCTCACCTTTGCGTCGTCATGATGGAGTTGCGTATTGATCAGTGTGTCTTCTTGTGCGTATTATTCTAATTTGCATAATTTGTAGATTGGCGCCTCCTCTTCTACTGACAATCACGATCAGTCCATTGGTTGTAGCTTGGTTGGTTGGGAGGAATGATTGTTTCCCTCCCCACGCAGGTTCAATTCTTGTAAGTGACATGCTGCTCTTGTTGAGCCCTTATTGTAATGATTGTATTTCTGGCCATACCCTGATTCTCTAGCTAGAATAACAGGTGTTGGCATTCTCCCGGTGGATTAGCCATCTAACAAACGGTGAACCACCATTTGGAAAAAAAAATCACGATGGGACAATATTCTCTATGCGGGTGACTATGTTGAGTTCGATGGTGGTATAAATTTGATATGGTGGGAGTCATTCATTATCTAAAGTTAAGACAAAACAATCAGGAGGAGCAATATTAGTGTAATATTCATATTTTCCAGCAATATAGTTTTTCCAGCTTTATCAATGTTGAGAATAAGGACATGGAATTTTGTTTTACTAAAGAGATCATGTCAAGCTCGAGAGAGAATGCATGCTTCGAGTCTCCCTACGATTCTACCGTAGTTTGAATTCCTGCCCTATAAAATTTGATGTCTCCCTACGATTCTACCGTAGTTTGAATTCCTGCCCTATAAAATTTGATTTGAAGGATATCGAAATCACAGCCGATGGTAAATCTTCAGAAACGATAACATACAATGACTGCGTTGAGTCTTCTTTCTTGCCACGAATACATATTTTGTGGCTTCTCTCTAGTGGCATCAATATTCTTCTTTGATTCAAGGTGATCTCATATTGGACCTCTCATATCTGTGCTCATGCATTCTTGGAAGCTCAACATGGTAGCTAAATCTCTTTTCCTTTTGGTGTGTGCATGAAGTGGAATAAGCTCGTGAGTATGTGGTGAACCCTAAACCACAACAAGCTCCTGTATTGATGAAGAAGAGGTGATTTAGGTATTGTATGGCAGTTTCAATATTTGTTCACGCTGATTTAAACTGAGCGCAGTATTTACTATTTGATTTGGAAATTTATATAGATTGGAATTTATATGATTTGAAACCTCTATTGCCAAAACTTTATATGCATAAAAATTTATACAGACATAAATATATTTAGACAATGCATTTATTAAGAGTTGGTTACATTGTTTGCGGTATTTGTTCCTGATTTTGTTGTCTTTCATTGAGTTATAAGGGATTTTGTATTTTTCAAAATTGGCATTTGCTATTATAAGGAGTTTTGCGAGGCTATAGGGCAAGGCAATCGACATTGAAGCATCATCGAGCCTACAAATTAAATTTAGAAGAAGCACTCGAATAGACGAGGTCAACTTAGTTTTTATTGGAAATAGACAAGGAGTCCACATAGCAACTAGAAGGAGGTAACATCTTTCTTTTGTTATTGCATAGTCCTACCTATTGCGTGAGGAAACTCTTTGTGTCCTCCACCTGCTCTCAATGGCGGATGATTCTGCATTTCGTGCTCATTAAATACTCATAAAAAACGAAGTAAATTTCGAATGCATGGTTTCCAACTTAAAGACAAAGCTTCTAAGTTAAGATCCTTCACTTTGTTCACCCATGCTAGACTGAAAATTATTCCTGCGCTTCAGACAGTTGGCAACATTATTACTAGAGATGATGTGTAGACACATCTTATGATCCACAATGATGAAATTGAAAGAGGACCAAGTAGCCACCTCCATCTATCTTCGTGAATATAAAATCAAGATTGTATTGTTAGCATGTACACGTAGAATATTGTATTGTTTGCATCACTATATTGTAATCTATTTGCAGAGACTCTAAACATGCACCTTGTATTGCTTAATTGAGCAGATTGTTGTAGAGAGTGTAAGTGTATTGCATATTGTATGCCAATGGAGCCATAGCCATGTGTTTGCTAGAAGAAACATTGTGATTGCAGATTGCAAAGATATATTTTCCATTGATTGCACAGAGCCCCGTGAGTGTTCCAAAAGTTCTGCACTCAAAACATTTTAAACAAGTGAGTGGGACAAGTTATCTAGATATCAAAGGAATGAAAACACTGTAAAACACTCAACTCAAAGAGTCAATGCAACTTCGTAATCAACAATTGTTGTAAGTTCACTCGTCTTTTGTAACTTGCAATTAGTCTTGTGTATTTTTCAGAATTAAGTTGAATTGCATTGTACTTCGGTGCATTCACGGCTGAGACCGACACCCTTTCATTTCCTGAGTTTGAGTTTGTTGAGTGCTTGTAAAAGGGTGGATTTGCAAAAATCCCTTCTTATTTGAGTGAGTATTCAGTCACATGGCTCGAATAAATGGTTTTGTAGAGTTACTAAACACTCTACTTCTCTCTTATGTCGACAACACTGACATGTTTGACAAGATCACTCTCACTCACATCGAAATTGTGTACAAGAATCACAAGACACACTTGAGTTTCTACAGCTTGATTCGTAGCTCCTATAAGAAGAAACACATTATGAACTTGTTCATGTTCAAAACAATCCTCTCACTACAAGGAAAATACCCTTCAGCAGAAGTTATAGCGGATGCTCCTCTCAAAAGAGCTCAAATATCAGTTTATAGCGGAGGTCACTAATGGAGGCAAGCGACCGAAGGTTTTAGTAGATTATTTTTCTCCGGTGCGTTTCAACGCAACAACGCACCAGTGCATTTATAAACAAACTACACCGGTCGGCCAAAAATTAAAATGCACCGTGACAAAAAAACCTCATTGAAAAAAAAATTCTTCGATATTCATGGCAATTTTCTACGGCCGTCACGATGCATTTTCGAATATTAAAGCTCCAGTGCGTGATGTCTAAACAAATGCACTGTATAATATTTTAAACAAAAATAATTAAAAAAAATATTATTTTATTAAAATACCTATAAAGTTTGGTTTTGAAGCCTATTAGTGATGCGTTTTATAAACCTGAATGGCCCTATGCGTTTTGTAGACACGAACACACCATCTTATATTTTATAAAAATTAAAAAAATTTATTATTTTATTAAAATTTTCGTTAAATTTTATTAAAAAAACATTAACGAAACGTTTTCTAATACTAAATGCCCCAGTGCATGTAGTTGAAACGTACGCATCGTTACATATTTTTATCAAAAAAATAAATTATTGTTTTATTTAAAAATATGGTTAAATTTTATTTAAAATTATAAATTCGTTGCGTTACCTAATAAACAACACACGGTGCGTTTAATACCAACAGACACACTGTTACATTGATTTAAAACCCTGGCCACAGTGCGTTTACTGATCATTGACACACTAGTGCGTGGAATATAACAAAACGCACCTGTCCATATTTCATGAAAATAAATAAAAAATATTTAAAAAGTAAAAATTTTAAAACCCAAACAACAGTGCGGTTTTATTTTTGAAAGCGACCGGTGTGTCTGATAGTTGGGTGCACTGAAACATGGTTTATTAAAAAAAATTAATATGCCGTCAAAGTCATTTTTGCTCCTCTACAGTGCGTCTGAGCCATCTGCACTGGTGATGTACATCACCCACTTGGACACCCTACCACCTGTGCTCATTCCTCATTGGCTGCTGGTGCATTGCTCATTCCTATTGGCTACTGACTCAAGTTCAAATTTTGCCAAGCGATGGGTAAAAATTCAAATTCTCCATAAATAGACAGGATGCCTCCCCGACGTGCAGTTCAATAAGTAAATTACTTGTTACTTGATAATCTAAATTTTTACCATATTAATTTTTTTTAATTTGAGCCATAATTTGTCATTCTTTGAAAAATAAAAATAAAATTCATGTGGTGCGTTCGAGTCGTTCGGCTCGCACCGGTATCTAGTGCACCCTGTAAAAATGTTACAGGGAGCACCACTAGCGAGGTGAGCTAAATGGATAGAATGCATCGCGTGAATGGTGTGCTAAGATTTCCGAGTAGCGCATTGTAGAAACATCAACTTTATTTTTTTTAAATTGAACTAATTAGCGGTGTGTTCCTCACACTTAAACACACCGATTTTTCGGTGCTCTTGTATTGAGCTCATCGTTTAACATTAACAATAAAAAATTAGAATAAAATTATACAATACTTTTAGTTCACGTTAATGCACTCCTGACGGTGCGTTGACGTGATCTAAACACACCGCCTTAGGCAATTTAAAATGTATAAACCCTAAACAATCATAATTAAACTATGCTTCTAGGTAATGTTAGTGCACCACTGGCGGTGCGTTGACTTGTTAAAAACACACCAATCTCACACTTTAAAAAATTTCCTCTGCCATAAAATATATGAATTCAACGGTGCTTCTAGTGCACGTCTATGCACGTCTGTGCACCGATGTTCAGAGCTCCGAAGTGTAGTATGTGCACCGTTATAACATTATTTAATGCTAATAATTTTAAATAAAACGTGGTGCTTCTATTTCATGTAAGTGCATCAATTTCGATGCATTTAGTTGATATAGACTCACCGACTCATGCAAATAAATAAATTTACCATAACATAAAATTCATAATTCAACAGTCCTCCTAGTGCATGTCAGTGAATCGGTTTTCGGTGCTCTCACCTGCAGTTGGTGCATCGTGGACAAAATTTTGGAATCGCACTGATGCATTAGTATTATGGCGCACCGACAGGACGATAAAATTTTTAATTTATAGAAATATATTATCGGTGCACTTGTTTATTATAGCTCACCATTGACGGTGCTTAAAATATTAAAGCACACTGTTAACGGTTCTTAAGATAAGACAACGCACCAATAACACTGCGTTAATACTATATTCGCACTTTGAAAAATTTAATATTTTATTTTAGTAGATATAATGGTCATATAATTCTTTTATATGTATACTTATGAGATTGGTTGATGTTATATGTGAAACAAAGACATGAGTGTCGCAAGGCTAGGCAACAACAATAAGTGTGATATTTTAGGATTAGGATCACTCAACAGTAGTAGATCTCACTAGAATTCACTCATGAAGTGTGGAAAGAAGAAGAAGAAATGGAGATTCAATAATCACTCATACACAAGAAATGACAAAAACTGTTGTATCATAGATCAACTATAAGCTGGCACTTTGAATAATGCATAATAAATGAATACAATCAAATGGATTCGAATGCCTCTAAGGTCATTTGAATTCTCCTCAATGTGTGGCTATGATAGCATTGGAGACATCATCCAAACCAGTGGCAGTAGTCACAAAAGTCAAATAGTCAGTCAAATGAGTCTAACTGAGTCTAACTGAGTGCATGGGCACTGATGTAGGGAAGGAGACTCCAATGTGGGCGCATGAGGAGCTGTTAGTAGTCAGAATAGCTGATCTAGTCTCTCTAAAGGTCTATCTAAGTGGTTAAGTCAGTTAAACTAGCAATCAATCCCCAAAACAAGGAACATATCCACTAATCATGGAACTAACTAAAGTAACTCCTAAATAGGTGGAAGAAGGTGCACTTGTACTCGAGTGATGAAAACAAGGGCGCAACAGTGGCTAGAAGGGATAAAACTAAGGCTCCTGGGACTGAAATGCTGAGGACTAGGTGATGGGAGACTACCATACTCATGACTGGATGCATGCAAAATATAAAAATGATGGTGAGAATATTCCAACACCCCCCCGCAAGCCAAACTACGAGGAACAACTGAAATGGTAGGGACCTGGTAACTGTGACCAAAGGTCACCCCGTACAACAATCTAAGTAAATGAAGTGAGGAAAGAGGGAAAACCCAGTGGGAAGAAAGCCCCCCCCCAAAAAAATAGACCGTGGTTGGATGATCAATCATGTACACCACTCACCCCAACTGGTAAGTGGACTTCTCCATCGAAGAATGATCTATCGACAAGAAATGGATAAGTAATGTGAGAAGGATGAAACCTCGCATTCTGAAAATCAGATCTGGTCCTCCTCGGATCAAGTGGATCTCCAACAAGATCTCCGACAGATCTAAGTGTAGTGGCTGCCCATCTAGGAAGAGGAGGATCATCAAGTGTAAGATCATTAGGTTCTTGTGGATTTGGATCTTCCATTCGCTCATCTTCACTGATAAGTGCTAGATCTTCAGGTTCTTGTGGATCTGGATCTAACATTCGCTCTTCATCATCTTCACTCTCACACTCTAAATATGAACTTTCATGTGATCAAGATTCGCTCTCTTGGAGCTCATCAAGCAGTGGAGGTGTGGTAGGCAAGCTCTCTTGCTCAACTGGATGAACATCATGAAGAGGCCATTCCTCAAACTGTACACTCCTATCAAGAAATGTGGCCATAGTAGAAGGATCAAGAAGCTTGTAGGCCTTTGCATTCAACGCATAACCCACCATAATACACTCTATGCTTTGTGGATCTAGGGCTCTCATTTTCTCATTTGGAATCCTTTCCCATGATTTAGATCCAAACACTCTAAGATGAGACACATCAAGTTTGTATCCCATCCATGCTTCGAAAGGAGTCATATCTTTGAGTCCTTTGTGAGGAACTCTGTTCTGGAGATAGGGGGCACAGTTAATGGCTTCTTCCCAAAGACTAGGGTGCAACTCTTTCGACTTTAGCATGCAGGTGGCCATTTCTTTCAATGTTCTGTTCTTCCTTTCAGCAACACCATTCTATTATGGTGTATAGGGAACAATATGTTGCATCTCAATGCCCTCTTTAGCACAAAAGGTTTGAAAGTCACCCTTGATGTACTCACCTCCATAATTCCATTATCAGTGCGAATGGCCTTGATCTTTCTATCTAAAAACTTTTCTGCAGAAGACTTGAAAAACTTAAAGAATCCAAATACTTCTGACTTTAATCTGAGAAAGTATACCCATGTAAATATGAAATAATCATCAAATAAAGTAAGAATATACGTTGATTTTTTCAAATATAGATGTGGAAATGGCCCCGCAACATCACTATGAATCATATCTAGAGGATGAGAGGCTCTCCTTGCCTTCCCCTTCTCAAATTTCTTTTTAGGATGCTTTCCAAATAAACAACCATGACAGTTGCCCTTGGAAAACTTGATCTTGGGAAGCCCTTCAACCATCTCTTAAGTATGCATGTCTTGCAAGTATTGATAGTTAAGATGTCCAAATATTTCAAGCCAGAATCTACTCTCTTCATTGGCATGAGTGTGAAGAGCAGATTGCTTTGAGAGAGGTAAGAAGTGGGAGAACTCATACAGTTTTGACTTATGATTTGCAACACCTTTTGCAATGGTAGAACCTGATACCATGTCTTGAATTTTGACCTCATTTGGAGAGAAGGTCACCCTCTTGGGATCTCCAGTATGGGTCATCTGATATACTAAAAGTAGATTAGCAGTGAGAGTGGGGAGATAGAGTACATCCGAGAAGTATCCATGATCTAGTTTGATTCTTCCAATCCCCTCATAGGAGACCTCAGAATCATCCCCCAACATAATGGATGGTCCAACAATAGCTTCGAATCCAGTGAAGAGATTCTTAGAGGAAGACATGTGTCTTGATGCTCTGGAGTCTATGATGAAGGAGGATTGAGTTGATGCACCTGCCATGAGGGCATGGCATCTCTTTTTGTTCTCAGATCCAAATGGTTCACTCTCTTTCTTTCTAGCACATGGAGGTATTGGAAGATTATTTTTTTCAAGAAGTGAAGCCATGAGATCTATGGTCTTCTTCATACATGAGCTCTCAGGGTGATATCCTCGATTATAGTATGTGCACTTGGATTTTCCTTTCTGAGCTTGCTTGTCCTTCTTAGGATTCCAGGCTCCATCTGACTGTATGGGAGTCTACTTCTGCTTTGGGTCATTCGAATTTCTATAATAAATTTTTTCTTTTCCTTTGCCATTCACTCTCCTTGACTCGGTAGCTGTAAGAGCTGAATCCAATTTGGCTTGTATCACTCCCATGTGCACTAGCTTCTCCTCCTTAAGAGTTAGAGATTGGATGAAGTCTTCAAGCGAAGGGAATTTCCATTTTGGAATGGACAACTTTGCTGGCTGGAAGGTAGAAAAAAACACTAAATAATCAGGGCCTAGCTTCGACAGGATGGCAAGAATAAATTGTTTTTCTTCCTTTTCAATACCATACCTCTTCAACTATGAAATCAAGTTCTTGAATTTGTTGAGAAACTCAGTGATGGTTTCGAAACTGCTTGGGCTCAAGGAGATGAGCTCATTTTCTAGTTTATGACCCTTCAAATCATATTTTTGGCCAAGGAGGGATTCGATCTTGTCCCAAACCTCCTTTGGAGTCTTCAAATTGATAACATGAAGTGCAAATCTTCAGAAATGCTAAGTAGCAGTAGTCCTATTGCTTCATCAAGCTTGTCTAAGTACTTGCATTTCTCTACTGCACTAGTGGGCTCAACTGCAGAGCCATTCACCACTTTGGAAAGACTCTTCGACTTCAAGAAGATGTCAATTTTTTCCTTCCATTCGACGTAGTTGAATGAGTTCAACTTGAGATCCATGGTATTGAAGAATTAGAAGTTGAAAGAGGGAGATTCCTGCAAAACAAATGAGAATTATGAAAAGAAGATCTGCTGCAATTCGAATTGAACAATGCCTTAGGACACTGAGCACATGTGACTGGGTCCTTCACACCTGGCTAGACCTCACTGGATTTCTCCAGTGAATTCAAGCCAATAGCACCAGTATTTGTTGTGGAAACCCAAAGGCTTTTGGTGCTTAATGAAAGACAACTGCTCAAGGAATTGCTGCAACTGCTGCAATTCGAATAGCTGTTGTCAACTCTGATACCATGTGATATTTTAGGATTAGGATCACTCAGGAGTAGCAGACCTCACTAGATTTCACTCATGAAGTGCAGAAAGAAGAAGAATAAGAAACGAAGATTCAATAATCACTCATACACAAGAAATGACAAAAACTGTTGTATCATACATTAGCTGTAAGCTGACACTCTGAATAATGAATAATAACCGAATACAATCAAATGGATTCGAATGCCTCTAAGGTTAGTCAAATTATCCTCAATGTGTGGCTTTGATAGCATTGGAGACATCATCCAAACCAGTGGCAGTGGTCACAAAATTCAAATAGTCAGTCAAATGAATCTAATTGAGTGCATAGGCACTGATGTAGGGAAGGAGACTCCAATGTGGGCGCATGAGGAGCTGTCAGTAGTCAGAATAACTGATCTAGTCTCTCTGGAGTTCTATCTAAGTGGTTCAGTCAGTTAAACTAGCAATCAATCCCCAAAACAAGGAACATATCCACTAATCATGGAACTAACTGAAGTAAGTCCTAAATAGGTGGAAGAAGGCGCACTTGTACTCGAGTGATGAAAACAAGGGCGCATCAGTGGATAGGAGGGATAAAAATGAGTAGAAACATGATCCTAGGTTTGAAATACTGAGGACTAGGTGCTGGGAGACTACCATACTGATGACTGGATGCATGCAAAATATAAAAATGACGGTGAGAATATTCCAACACCCCCCCCGCAAACCAAACTATGAGGAACAACTGCAATGGTAGGGCCCTAGTAACTGAGACCAAAGGTCACCCCGTACAACAATCTAAATAAATAAAGCGAGGATAGAGGGAAAACCCAGTGGGAAGAAATCCCTCCCCCCCAAAATAGACTATGGTAGGATGATCAATCATGTACATCACTCACCCCAAATGGTAAGTGGACTTCTCCACCGAAGAATGATCTATCGGCAAGAAATGGATCAGTAATGTGAGAAGGATGAAACCTTCCATTCTGAAAATTAGATTTGGTCATCCTCAGATTAAGTGGATCTCCCACAAGATCTCCGACAGATCTAAGTGTGGTGGTTTTCCATCTAGGACGAGGAGGATCATCAGGTTCTTGTGGGTCTGGATCTTCCATTCGCTCATCTTCACTGATAGGTGCTAGATCTTCAGGTTCTTGTGGATCTGCATCTTGCATTCACTCTTCAACATCTTCACTCTCATACTCTGAATCTGAACTGTCATGTGATGAAGATTCACTCTCTTGGAGATCATCAAGCAGTGGAGGTGTGGTAGGCAAGCTCTCTTGCTCAACTGGATGAACATCATGAAGAGGCCATTCCTCAAACTGTACACTCCTATCAAGAAATGTGGTCATAGTAGAAGGATCAAGAAGCTTGTAGGACTTTGCATTCAATGCATAACCCACCATAATACACTCTTTGCTTTGTGGATCTAGGGCTCTCCTTTTCTCATTTGGAATCCTTGCCCATGATCTGGATCCAAACACTTTAAGATGAGACACATTGGGTTTGTATCCCATCCATGCTTCGAAAGGAGTCATATCTTTGAGTCCTTTGTGAGGAACTCTATTATGGAGATAGGCGGCACAGTTGATGGCTTCTTCCCAAAGACTAGGGTGCAACCCTTTCGACTTTAGCATGCAGGTGGCCATTTCTTTCAATGCTTTGTTCTTCCTTTCAGAAACACCATTCTATTGTGGTGTATAGGGAACAGTATGTTGCATCTCAATGCCCGCTTCAGCACAAAATGTTTGAAAGTCACCCTTGATGTACTCACCTCCATTATCAGTGCGAATGGCCTTGATCTTTCTATCTGAAAACTTTTCTGCAGAAGACTTGAAAAACTTAAAGAATCCAAATACTTCTGACTTTAATTTGAGAAAGTATACCCACGTAAATCTGGAATAATCATCAATAAAAGTAAGAATATACCTTGCTTTGTTCAAAGATAGATCTGGAAATGGCCCCGGAACAACACTATGAATAAGATCTAGAGGACGAGAGGCTCTCCTTGCCTTCCCCTTCTCAAATTTGTTTTCAGGATGCTTTCCAGTCAAACAACCATGATAGTTGCCCTTGTCAAACTTGATCTTGGGAAGACCTTCAACCATCTCTTTAGTATGCATGTCTTGCAAGTATTGATAGTTAAGATGTCCAAATATTTCACGCCAGAATCTACTCTCTTCATTGGCATGAGTGTGAAGAGAAGATTGCTTTGAGAGAGGTAAGAAGTGGGAGAACTCATACAGTTTCAAATTATGATTTGCAACACCTTTTGCAATGGTAGAACTTGATACCATGTCTTGAATTTCAACCTCATTTGGAGAGAAGGTCACCCTCTTGGGCTCTCCAGTATGGGTCATCTGATATACTAAAAGTAGATTAGCAGTGAGAGTGGGGACATAGAGTACATCCGAGAAGTATCCATGATCTAGTTTGATTCTTCCAATCCCCTCAGAGGAGACCTCAGAATCATTCCCCAACATAATGGATAGTCCAACAGTAGCTTCGAATCCAGTGAAGAGATTCTTGGAGGAAGACATGTGTCTTGATGCTCCAGAATCTATGATGAAGGAGGATTGAGTTGATGCACCTGCCATGAGGGCATGGCATCTCTCTTTGTTCTTAGATCCAGATGTTTCAGTCTCTTTTTTCTAGCACATGGAGGTATTGGAAGATTATTTTTTTCAAGAAGTGAAGCCATGAGATCTATGGTATTCTTCATACATGAACTCTCAGGGTGTTATCCTCGATTACAATATGTGCACTTGGATTTTCCCTTCCGAGCTTGCTTGTCCTTCTTAGGATTCCAGGCTCCATATGACTGTATGGGATCCTCCTTCTGATCCTCCTTCTGCTTTGGGTCATTCGACTTTCTATCATAAATTTTTTAATTTCCTTTGCCATTCACTCTCCTTGACTCAATAGCTGCAAGAGATGAATCCAATTTGGCTTTTATCACTGCTATGCGCACTAGCTTCTGCTCCTCAAGAGTTAGAGGTTGGATGAAGTCTTCAAGCTAAGGGAATTTCCATTTTGGAATGGACAACTTTGCTGACTGGAAGGTCGAAACAAACACCGAATAATCAAGGCCTAGCTTCGACAGGATGGCAAGAATAAATTGTTTTTCTCCCTTCTCAATACCGTACCTCTTCAACTGTGAAACCAAGTTCTTGAATTTGTTGAGAAACTCAGTGATGGTTTTGAAACAGCTTGGTCTCAAGGATATGAGTCATTTTCTAGTTTATGACCCTTCAAATCATCTTTTTGTCCAAGGAGGGATTCGAGCTTGTCCCAAACCTCCTTTGGAGTCTTCAAATCGATAACATGAAAGCGCAAATATTCAGAAATGCTAAGTAGCAGTAGTCCTACTGCTTCATCAAGCTTGTCTAAGTACTTGGATTTCTCTATTGCACCAGTGGGATCAACTGCAGAGCCATTCACCACTATGGAAAGACTCTTCGACTTCAAGAAGAGTTCGAACATGAGCTCTGATACCACATGTAACAACCCGAATTTTCATAAAAATTTAAAACTTTTAAGAATAGCATTAAATGAGATAATTATAACTGCGGAAATAATAAATGCTTGATTACGACAACATTGAATTAGAATGTTTTTTCGTACTAAACATAATTTAATTTCTGAGTTAGAACCAATTTGGTAATGACAACTTTACACACTCTTAACAAACATGCTTATAGTAATAAATGCACGGAAAGGTTAGAAATATGATGCGATACTTTTCTTTTGATAAGATTACTGACAGTCTGCTTTCTCGATGTCCAAGGGTGTCCTACGAGGTACCCTGGAGTTTACTTAGCTGCAACGCTAAGGCATTTGAAATGTTTCTATGTGAAGACGACAGGTAAGAGGTTCAAAGACTGTATAGTTTAAAAGTATGTGTGTAATTCAATTCATCATCGAAATAAAAAAAAATGTTGTGAATTCTTTTGCGAAAACAAGTATCTACATGTATGAAATGTTTAGTGCTGCTTACTGGTTTTTCAACGCTGTCTTACAATTCATAATTGTTGGAAACAATGACATCTAGAAAGTCTTCATGCTGTTTAAGTTTGATGTCGTAAACCAATGACGTTGTTATAGTTTGGCTTTGGTCGTCGTCTTAAGGTAATCAATACTTGTATAGTACTAATGTCGTAATTGTATCGCTAACCATCAAATGCATTGCATTAAGAAGTTAGGGTATGAAGTGCATAGCATGAGCATGGTTTTTATGCTAATATCTATTCATTGGTTTTGTTGAAATTCCAAAAATGCAAACTCTTATATTTTTTAATAATTGCAATAATGAAAACTATTATTATCATGTTTAACATTATAATTCTTATGGATTACTATCCTATGCAATAATTTGACATTTGTAAACTATTCATGATATATATAAAAAGTTCACAATATTAAACTCACATGAAATTGGAACTTAATACATGGCTATATAAAACATTAATATCCAAATAATATATCGAATTTGCGACCATAACTTAGAACTATAACGTTGATGTTTATGGTACTGACATGGTATTAAAAATTGAATGGACAGGTTGACAGGCCTTTAATCTTGGCATGTGCTTCGAACTGGCGTGGAGATAGTGTTTTGGTATTGTATTAAAAGCTCGAACGAAACTCCATGTGACAGGGATTGTTAACATTCCACGTAGTGCAATAACAATGTAATGGTGATTACAGAAGCCACTGTGTAATGGTTGCAAGTTTGAAACTCCTCCGAGATGGATGTAGAACGACCCATCGTGAGCCAAGGTGGCAAGGCCATGCTTGTGAAATGATGGTACAATAAATGCAGTAGATTTACGATCTCCAATGTAAATGTGTTGGCACACTCGTGATCGTTGATCAATTTGAATCACGGTCGTTGGATGCAACCCTAGCGTTGCATCGTTTTTTTGGTTGATGAGGAGTGAATGTTGTTCATTGTGTCATTAGTGTTTTCGAGCAGCAAGGCCAACAGGCTGCTGAAAGTTAGGGTTTAGCCAAAAAAAATGAGAAGAGGATTCGACCTCATGACCTGTAGGTTAGATTAAAGTTGCAGGTTCCTTTCTCACTGTAATGGCGTTGTGTTAGATTGTCTTGTCTTTGGTTTGGATTGCTGTCGAGTTGATAGTTTAAAGTTTTCAATCCTAAGTTTGAGTGACAGCACACATTCCTGCATAAAAGGGCAAAAATATCCTAGTCTCGGTCCAGATCAAACGCTCGTCGTCTGATAGTGAATGTGAAGAGCTCGGTAATTTGTTGAGAAGGTAAGTGTTTTTGAAAAATCAATGGTTCTTTTGTTGAAAGTTCGACTTACGATTTAAATAAAACAATTTATCTAACTCTCTGAAATTGTTATGTCAGTTGCAGGGTTCGAAGGACGACTTGGGCAATGATTTGGAAAAGGTTGGCATGCCTCCATTCCTGGTAAGCTCCGGGTCTCAAACCCTCGTAGGTGCTAATCGACCTTGGTTGATGTGGTTTCAAAATAATGAGTAATCAAGTTTTTGCCATGCTTCGGCGTTGTCTGTCAGTTGAGAATCTTTGAAGAACCTTTTGTATTAAAGTGAAGACTGTACAGGGATATGACCCTCGTCTGTTTGAATGATACTCGGCATTTTACTTTTTTTGATGCCTAGTTCATCAAGATGGGCGTTATCATACTCGTTTTCAAAACTTAGAGGAAGGGATAAATCCTGTGTAGTTTTCGTTTTGGAAATGTAATGTTAACCTGTATGTTGATGCTTCCTTTGTGAAGCCAAAACCTGTGTTGGGTTCAAAACTAAAACTTGGAAAAGTTTGGGGTTATGTTTAATGAATGAAATGTTGGAGGCGAAGCTCGTTTAACTCTGTAAGCTATGTTTTAAATTCTCGGCAATGGAAAAGTTGTTATGCTATTTGCTTATGTTCTGTATGGATAACGGGACTGTCAAGCTATGCAAAAATGTTATGCATTTTCGTAGTTGGAAATACTCTGTGTGTTTTGATTTAATAGCTTTTGTTTATAAAAAGAAAAGGAACAGGGCTACGCCCAAATTCTAATTTTTCCTTTGATGTATAAGATGTTTTCGTAAATGAACTCCAGAAAAGACCTTCAATCGACAACTAGGTTTTGTTCTGTAGTTTGTGCATGAGTATGTAAATCATGTTTGTTTATCTGTTGGAAAACGATGTTATGGTTTTGGAAAAACTATCTAGGGTTTGATACGAAACCCAATTTTGAACAATACTTACAGATTGTGAAATAAATAGAAGTAATATGAATGAAAATGAGATAGGGTTTACTTTAATTTCATTCTCTGATAATACTAAAATAAATAATGTAAATGTTATAGCAGAAGATTTATACAAAAAACAATGTATGTGTGAGAAATATGAAGACTGTGTAATGACTGTGATTTGCAACTTAGTTCCATCGTTAGCAATTCTATTTATTTGCAGTAATACTATTTATTTACAGAATGATGTATGGAAGTTTGAATTACATTTATTTCCTATCTAAATAATGGAGATAACAAACGCTATGTACTTGTTCAGAGAATAAACGATATTTGTTTTTCATGAAACAATAAAATATTTTAGATACTATACAGTAATTTATATTATTGTTAACTATAGGGCAGGAAATGAAAAACATAACAATTACTGTACTTATCTGCCTAATCAATGGCAATCTGCCTATCTTTCATCCATATTTAAATTGCTTCTCTACACTAGAGTACGATGCAAATAACAACATGTGGAAAAATGTAGAGACTAGATTATCAATTCAGTTTATCATTAAACTTAACATTCAGACTTAAACCAAATCAGAGATCAATTCTTCTTCAAAACAGAGTTTACTAATTTTTTTACTAACATAACTACTAAACTGAAACAAATTAGGAAACAATAGAACCTGAATTAATTCTGTAGGGAAACAAACAGCCCAAGGAGCCTGTTCCACCCAACCAATTCCTGAAGACAACCAAGTACTTGCCTTAGGACGCCCGAGCCTATTCACTGAACCACCAGGAGGAAGAAACTTAGGAATTCAAGATCTCCACTTGCAGTAGCAATAATTGTCAAATCTTCAAGAACTAGCAGTCCAAATGACCTGCACCAGCACCTCTGGTTTTCCTTATCAAAAAGTTTGCAGACTTATGATTGCACTCACAACTAGCCGCCCGATTCGAATCTCTCAGTGATCACCTGATGCACATGAGGAATATTTTTGCAGAAAATATTGTGTAAGAGTTGCCTGCTCAATTCGAATTTGGCTTATGTAGGCTTCCTAGGCATTTTCAGTTGTTACTTGGTCATTAAATGAGCTTCCTGCCCAATCCCACCACCTGGGGGATAATGCCACATTATTAGGGGTAGTTGTCCCATAACCAACAGCTAGTGGTGAAGTGCAATTACTACCATCTGTCCCATGCTTTCCAACAAATTCCATTCCTCCTAGTGGATCAGTGAACACTCATTTAACAGTTCCCTTGGGTGTTTGTCTCCTACTTTAATTTATTAAATAATAATAATTCAGTAATTACATTCATCCTTGACCAAACTTGGTCATAATTTCAAAACTTTGAAATTAAAATTTAACATAAAGTATTTTTGCAAATAAAATATTATTTTCAGAATTTGGGTAGGTGACATACACCCCCCCTTAAATCTCAACATCGTCCTCGATGTTGGTTAATCACTCCTTGAGGGTTCCTGAAACAGAGTTGGGTATGCTGCCTGCATACTACTCTCCAACTCCCAAATTGCCTCTTCCGGGCTAAGGTGCTTCCATTGCACCTTCACTTTCCCAATGGTGCGATTTTGGAGCAGAGTTTCCCTCCTTTCGAGGATACAGTCCGGTTCCACCTGAAAACCTCCGTGTTGTCCCACCTGTACATCATTCCCGTTTACAACATGAGTAGCATCGTGTACATACTTCTTTAAAAATGATATATGAAAAACATTATGTATTTTTAAATTTGGTGGCAAGGCCAGTTGGTATGCCACTGGTCCAACCCTAGACAATATTTTGAAAGGACCACAATACCTGGGTGCCAACTTGGCACAACTTCCTAATTTCAATGAACTCTTTTTCGGTCTTACCTTGAGGAATACATGTTCACCAACCTGGAACTCTTTATGAGTCCTTTTTAAATCTGCTTGACTCTTCTTCCTATTTTGGGTAGCTTTTAAATTTCCTTGCACCTGTTTCACAATTATTTCCAACTCCTGCAACAATTCAGGTCCTAAAACAACTCTATTTACTGGGTCATTCCAAGAAACAAGTGTATCACATTTCCTACCCTAAAGAATTTCAAATGGGCTAAGTCTAGATGATGCATGATAATGGTTATTATATGCAAATTATGCTAAGTGTAAGTAGTCTTCCCACTTACCAAGCTGATCCTTAACATACATTCTTAGTAAGTCTTCCAAAACTTGATTTACCCTTTTTGTATGTCCATCCGTTTGTGGATGAAATGCTGTGCTGTAATTTAAGGTTGTATTCAACCCTTTGAACAATGGCCTCCAAAAGTTTCTAGTAAACTTAGAGTCACGATCTGAAATTATAACTTTTGGTATCCCATGTATTCGAAAATTCTAGTTCATGAAAATTTCTGCAATGTCTGGAGCTTTATGAGTAGTCTTTACAGGTATAAAGTGTGCTGCTTTGCTCAGTTTGTCTACTACCACCATGATAGAGTCATTTTGTTTCTGATTTTTGGGTAGTCCAGTAATAAAGTCTATGCTTATTGCTTCCCATTTCCAACTTGGTATAGGTAATGGATGTAACAATCCGGTAGGATGTTGGTGTTCAACTTTCACCTTTTGACAATCCAAACATTTAGCTATGTACTCTGCTACTTCATCTTTCATTTTTGGCCAATAGTATTCTTTCCTGAGCATAGTAATGGTCTTCTGATAACCTGGATGACCAGAATAATGACTTTTATGCATCTCGTTTAAAATCAGAATTTTTATTTATGGTATGTCTTGTACATACAATCTGTTTTTATACAGCAATAACCCATTTTCCTTCATGCTGTAATCTGCCATAAAATTTTCAGAACTAGTGTTTGCTGTCTTTTCCTTTATTTTTCTCTATTCATCATCTGTTTCACTCTTTTCAATAATCTGATTTTCCAAATTTGTTGAATAAGTACTGATGGCTGAAATAAAATTCAATTTTGCTTTACGACTCAAAGCATCTGCAACCTTGTTCTCCTTCCCTATAATATGCTGAATTTCGAAATCATACTCACTAAAGAAGGTCAACCATCTAGCTTGTCCAGTGTTCAGATTTGTCTGATGTAATAAATATTTCAGACCCATATTATCTGTCAACAATGTGAATTTTCTGCCAATAAGGTGGTGACGCCACATTTTTAAAGCATGAATTACAGCTAATAACTCTAAATCGTAAGTGGAGTAATTTTTTTCATGTACTTTCAGCTTTCTTGATTCGTATGCCACCGCATTCCCTTCTTGTGTTAGGACTCCATCGAGTCCGTCATTACAAGCATCTGTGCAAAGTATGAAATCGTTATTAGGATCTGCCATCCTCAGAATAGGTGCTGTAGTCAACAATTCCTTTAATTTCTTAAAACTGTCTGAACATTTCTAATCCCACACAAATTTCTTCCCTTTCTTCTGTAAGGAAGTTATGGGGTTGGAAATCCTTGAAAAACCCTCTATAAATTTTCTATAATATCCAGTAATGCCCATAAATGATCTTATATCTGACACATCCTTAGGAACCGACCAGTCATTAATGGCCTTTATCTTGTCGGGGTCAACCGAGATTCCTTCTTTAGAAATTATGTGTCCTAGATACTGAATTTTGTCCTTGTGGAAGTCACACTTACTAAACTTAGCGTATAGTTGATGGTCTCTTAGAACTTGTAAGATAATCCATAGATGTTCATCATGCTCTTCTTTACTTTTAGAATACACTAAAATGTCGTCTATAAACACAACAACAAACTTGTATAAGTATTTGTGCAGAATATTATTCATCAAACACATAAATACAGTCGGGGCATTAGTCAAGCCAAATGGCATGACTACGAACTCGTAATGTCCATACCGAGTTCTGAAATTTGTCTTGAAAATATATTCATCCTTAACCCGTACTTGATGATATCCCGATCTTAGATCAATCTTTGAAAATATCGTTGCTCCAAGCAGCTGATCAAATAGATCATCTATGCGGGGCAACAGATACCGATTTTTTATTGTCATCTTATTAAGCTGGCGATAATCTATGCACAGTCTTAGGGTTCCATCTTTCTTCTTAACAAAGATGACAGGTGCTCCCCAAGGAGACACGCTAGGTCTTATATAATTTTTATCAATCAGTTCCTTCAACTGTGATTTCAATTCATTTAATTCCAGTATATTCATTCTGTATGGAGCTTTAGAATTTGGTATTGCTCCTGGTATTAACTTGATGGTAAAATCTGAATCTTTTTTAGGAGGTAATCCTGGAATCTCCTCAGGAAATACATCCCTAAAATCCTTTAGGACAGGTATGTCTTCTAATTTCAGTTTGTCCTCTTTACAGAAAAACTCATTGTTTACTACATTTACTGCAAACAACTGACATCGTTTCCTAACTGCCCTCTTAACTTGCATGGCTGAAATCTGTCTAAGGGTTACCTTTCTTGGAATACCTTTTATTTTTACAATTTTTCCTTCTTCATTTAAACATGTAATTTTTTTTTCGTAACAGTTCAGAATGGCATGATGGGCTTCTAACCAGTCCATTCCGATTATTATATCATAGGATCCTGAAGGTAAAATATTCAACTTGATTTGTGTCTGTAACTGATTCATGGATAAAGTACAACTTTCTATAAAATCTGATACTTTCCTCTTTGTTCCAGTTGCTAGTCTAACTAACCAAGATTTACTAAACTTTTCTGTTTTGAATTTAAGACTTTCCACAATATCTGGTGATATATAACTTAAGCTAGCACCTGGGTCAATTAAAACAGTAACAGGATGATTTTGTAGCATACCTTCAATCTCTACCGTGGAGATTTGATGATCTGCTTGCATGTTGTCGAGTGTTGCATTGATTCTGGGCATCTCCCTTGCCACGTCTCCAACAGTAGGTTCAGTCTGAATAGAGTTGATGTTGTTAGCTTTCCGCTTCCTCAAGGGACATTTTGATGCATAGTGGGGACCTTGACACTCGAAACATTTGATGGTTGCCTTTTGCTCAGTGGTCCTGGTATTATTAGGTGCATTTCTGGGTGCTGTAGAATTCTGCTGTTGATTGTTTCTGGAATTATTCCCTTGATAATTCCGATTCTGAAATTTTTTCTTTTGGAAACCGAAAATTCCACTAAACCTGAAATTTTTCTTTTTCAGCTCAAAATTGCTGGGCTTATGACTTTTCCAGTTCAACATTCCTTCTCTTTTCTGATTTGGGTCATAACAGAAAACTTCCTTTCTCATAGCCTCTTCCAAGGTCTTTGGACTGTCATACTTGATTCTGTCCTTAATATTGAAAAGTAGGCAGCTCAAGTATCTTTGAATTTTCGGTTTTTCTTCTATGAGGTATGGCACATATCTCAGTAAGCTCAGAAATTTACTGTTCATTTCCTTCATGTTCATACCTCCCAGCTTCAAATCCTAGAACTCTTTGGATTTTTCTTCATAGTACTATTCAGATAAATACTTCTTTTAAAAGTATCGTTTAAAAGTACTCCAATTTACATCTTTATCCTTGAAGCCCTTTACTCTTTTGATGTCCTGCCACCAAATATCCGCTTTTTCGGTCAAGTTATATATAGCCATTTTTGCTTTCAAGGATTCTGAATAGTTATAAATCTGAAAATATTTCTTCATACCGGACAACCATGCTTCAGCTGTCTCTCCCTTCTCAGTTTCTCCATTGAAAGTTGGAGGTCTAATCTTTTTGAATTCCCCATAAATCTGTTCATACTCTTTATAGCTTTTCTTTCTGGGTTTGTAATCTCCCTTACTACTATTGTTGGAATAGTTACGTTTCTTTTTACGTACTTTAATAGCCTCTCCTAATGATGTTGAACTGCTGCTTACATCATTAGTTTTTATTTTCTTACTTTTGTTACCATGAGGTAGATCCTCAACTTTGGATATATCTCCATTATCTCTCTCTTGCTCCTCAGTTGGGAACTGTTCAAACAACACTTGGTTTAATTCTTCTTGCGCTTTCAGAATTGTTTCATTGTCTTGTTTCACCGATCAAATTTTTGCTTTTAACTCGTGAAACGCACGTAACAATTCTGACGAATTGTCATTCAATTCACCATGGCCTTCTTCTGCATAGTGTTGTCCCGTGCTACGGCTGTTTGGTTGAAATCTGTCTTCTAACTGTTCAGCTGAGTTCTCCATACCTGTAACTTAAAATAATTTCTGAATAACATCATAATTAAATTTCAAATTAGTAAAATTTTCTGCTGCATGTTCTTGTACCTTTTTCAGGCCTAGAGTTCGAACATGAGCTCTGATACCACATGTAACAACCCGAATTTTCATAAAAATTTAAAACTTTTAAGAATAACATTAAATGAGATAATTATAACTGCGGAAATAATAAATGCTTGATTACGACAACATTGAATTAGAAAGTTGTTTCGTACTAAACATAATTTAATTTCTGAGTTATAAACAATTTGGTAATGACAACTTAACACACTCTTCAAAAACATGCTTATAGTAATAAATGCACGGAAAGGTTAGAAATATGATGCGATACTTTTCCGTTGATAAGATTACTGACAGTTTGCTTTCTCGATGTCCAAGGGTGTCCTACGAGGTACCCTGTAGTTTACTTAGCCACGACACTAAGGCATTTGAAATGTTTCTATGTGCAGACGACAGGTAAGAGGTTCAAAGACTGTATAGTTTAAAAGTATGTGTGTAATTCAATTCATCGTCGAAATAAAAAAATGTTGTGAATTCTTTTGCGAAAACAAGTATCTACATATATGAAATGTTTAGTGCTGCTTACTGGTTTTTCAACGCTGTCTTACAATTCATAATTGTTGGAAACAATGACGTCTAGGAAGTCTACATGCTGTTTAAGTTTGATGTCGTAAACCAATGACGTTGTTATAGTTTGGCTTTGGTCGTCATCTTAAGGTAATTAATACTTGTATAGTACTAATATCGTAATTGTATCGCTAACCATAAAATGCATTGCATTAAGAAGTTAGGGTATGAAGTGCATAGCATGAGCATGGTTTTTATGCTAATATCTATTCATTGGTTTTGTTGAAATTCCAAAAATGAAAACTCTTATCTTTTTTAATAATTGCAATAATGAAAACTATGATTATCATGTTTAACATTATAATTCTTATGGATTACTATCCTATGCAATAATTTGACATTTGTAAACTATTCACGATATATATAAAAAGTTCGCAATATTAAACTCACATGAAATTGGAACTTAATACGTGGCTCTATAAAACATTAATATCCAAATAATATATCGAATTTGCGACCATAACTTAGAACTATAACGTTGATGTTTATGGTACTGACATGGTATTAAAAATTGAATGGACAGGTTGACAGGCCTTTAAGCTTGGCATGTGCTTTGAACTGGCGTGGAGATAGTGTTTTGGTATTGTATTAGAAGCTCGAACGAAACTCCATGTGACAGGGATTGTTAACATTCCACGTAGTGCAATAACAATGTAACGTTGATTACAGAAGCCACTGTGTAATGGTTGCAAGTTTGAAACTCCTCCGAGCTGGATGTAGAATGACCCATCGTGAGCCAAGGTGGCAAGGTCGTGCTTGTGAAATGATGGTACAATAAATGCAGTAGATTTATGATCTCCAATGTAAATGTGTTGGCACGCTCGTGATCGTTGATCAATTTGAATCATGATCGTTGGATGCAACCCTAGCGTTGCGTCGTTGTTTTGGTTGATGAGGAGTGAATGTTGTTCATTGTGTCATTAGTGTTTTCGAGCAGCAAGGCCAACAGGCTGCTGAAAGTTAGGGTTTAGCCAAAAAAAATGAGAAGAGGATTCGACCTCGTGACATGTAGGTTAGATTAAAGTTGTAGGTTTCTTTCTCACTGTAATGGCGTTGTGTTAGATTGTCTTGTCTTTGGTTTGGATTGCTGTCGAGTTGATAGTTTAAAGCTTTCAATCCCGAGTTTGAGTGATAGTACACACTCCTGCATAAATGGGTAAAAATATCCTAGTCTCGGTCCAGATCAAACGCTCATTGTCTGATAGTGAATGTGCAGAGCTCGGTCGTTTGTTGAGAAGGTAAGTGTTTTCGAAAACTCAATGGTTCTTTTGTTGAAAGTTCGACTTACGATTTAAATAAAACAATTTATCTAACTCTCTGAAATTGTTATGTCAGTTGCAAGGTTCGAAGGACGACTTGGGCAATGATTTGGAAAAGGTTGGCATGCCTCCATTCCTGGTAAGCTCCGGGGCTCAAACCCTCGTAGGTGCTAATCGACCTTGGTTGATGTGGTTTAAAAATAATGAGTAATCAAGTTTTCGCCATGCTTTGGCGTTGTCTGTCAGATAAATACTTCTTTTTAAAGTATCGTTTAAAAGTACTCTAGTTAACATCTTTATCCTTGATGCCCTTTACTCTTTTGATGTCTTGCCACCAAATATCCTCTTTTCCGGTCAAGTTATATATAGCCATTTTTGCTTTCAAGGATTATGAATAGTTATAAATCTAGAAATATTTCTTCATACCGGACAACCATGCTTCAGCTGTCTCGCCCTTCTCAGTTTCTCCATTGAAAGTTGGAGGTCTAAACTTTTTGAATTCCCCAGAAATATGTTCATACTCTTTGTAGCTTTTCTTTCTGGGTTTCTAATCTCCCTTACTACTATCGCTGGAATAGTTACGTTTCTTTTTACGTACTTTAATAGCCTCTCCTGATGACTTTGAACTGCTGCTTACATCATTAGTTTTTATTTTCTTACTTTTGTTACCATGAGGTAGATCCTCAACTTTGGATATATCTTCATTATCTCTCTCTTGCTCCTTAGTTGGGCACTATTCAAATAGCACTTGGTTTAATTCTTCTTGCACTTTCAGAATTCTTTCATTGTCTTGTTTCACTGATCTAATTTCTGCTTTTAACTCGTGAAACGCACGTAACAATTCTGACGAATTGTCATTCAATTCACCGTGGCCTTCTTCTACATAGTATTATCATGTGCTACGGCTGTTTGGTTGAAAACTGTCTTCTAACTGTTCAGCTGAGTTCTCCATACATGTAACTTAAAATAATTTATGAATAACATCATAATTAAAATTTCAAATTAGTAAAATTTTCTGCGGTATAAAATTTTCTGCTGCGTGTTCTTGGACCTTTTCAGGCCTAGAGTTTGAACATGAGCTCTGATACCACATGTAACGACCCGAATTTTCATAAAAATTTAAAACTTTTAAGAATAGCATTAAATGAGATAGTTATAACTGTGGAAATAATAAATGCTTGATTACGACAACATTGAATTAGAAAGTTGTTTCGTACTAAACATAATTTAATTTATGAGTTAGAAACAATTTGGTAATGACAACTTAACACACTCTTGACTGTAACGTCCCCATTATTGACCCCATTACATTCAAATGTAATTGATGTAATATTGTTATGAAATCATGGTGAGGAGCTCAAGGCCAAGGCCCCGCCATCGATTTAGTGATGCATATGGCTTGTGTGCTAGCCAGGCACATTGGAATTTCAATATCATGTAAGATGCATTTTAATAAAAATACCCACAACTAACTATGCAATGCAACAAAGAGATGGGGGCATGATTTTACAAGGAATTGGGGGGGAAAACATTCAAACCCTTGAGCCAACCAAGTCAAGCCAAGTGCTAATGAGAGAACCCATCAAACCCTCAACTACCCATGTTGACTTTTGTACCCAATCATTGATTTCTCCCAAGAGTTGGTTGAGGTAGTTAATACCTTGGGGAATGGGAGGTATGGCTGTCCAAATTCGGGTATGGGCAAGCCACCCTGCATGGAAAATCATGTTTGTCTCCTTGGGCAAGAAAAGAGCCACGAAATTGCTCTCTAAGGGATTATTCACCAAGGCCTTGCTCTCTCACGCAGCTCTAGCTGCCTGGGCGTTTTCCTCCCTGGGTTTTCTGTGTTCCCCTTCATCTTTTAGCTGGGAAGGGGCATTTTTGTGTTGATTACCAGGGGGGAAGAGAACATAAAGTTTTTGGGTCTTCCTGGAGGTTGTTTAGGCCATGGGAAAGGATCATAACCAGTGGGAGAAATCGGTTTTGCTCCTTGGGGTTGAATTCAAAATTTCACAGTTCGTTTGGGTGAACCACGAGTTGGGAGAGCCAATGTGGTCCCTGTGTTGTGAGTACCTCTGAGATGAAATGATCAATTGGTTGTGAATAAGATGGAATGTTCCCTTTCCTTGTGAGAATCATGCCCAACTCGGGGGTGGCCTTCGGACGGACTAAGTATAAGTTGTCGAAGAGAGTATGGTTGGGTGGAACGTTGCAGCGACGTAGCTAGTTGGTTGGGGCAGTTGAAAAATGGAGATAAGTGTTTTTATGCCTACATATTTACTTTTGCACTATATTAATTTAATGACTGTTGATATGCTGTATGCATGAGTAATGTGTGTGGATGTTTTAATTCCGCTGTGCATAATTTTCTTGTTTTCCATCTGCACACATCTCTTTTAATGATATGAATCTAATGAGTGGGCTGAATTTTATGTGAAAGCCCCAGAGATTGCCATCAGGTACCCTTCCTTGCCTTGGATGGATGGGTGGGTACGTTACATTGACAAACATGCTTATAGTAATAAATGCACGGAAAGGTTAGGAATATGATGCGATACTTTTCTTTTGATAAGATTACCGACAGTTTGCTTTCTCAATGTCCAAGGGTGTCCTACGAGATACCCTGGAGTTTACTTAGCTGCGACGCTAAGGCATTTGAAATGTTTCTATGTGCAGACGACAGGTAAGAGGTTCAAAGACTGTATAGTTTAAAAGTACATGTGTAATTCAATTCATCGTCGAAATAAAAAAAATGTTGTGAATTATTTTGCGAAAACAAGTATCTACAGGTATGAAATGTTTAGTGTTGCTTACTGGCTTTTCAACGATGTCTTACAATTCATAATTGTTGGAAACAATGACATCTAGAAAGTCTGCATGTTGTTTAAGTTTGATGTCGTAAACCAATGACGTTGTTATAGTTTGGCTTTGGTCGTCGTCTTAAGGTGATTAATACTTGTATAGTACTAATGTCGTAATTGTATCGCTAACCATCAAATGCATTGCATTAAGAAGTTAGGGTATGAAGTGCATATAATGAGCATGGTTTTTATGCTAATATCTATTCATTGGTTTTGTTGAAATTCCAAAAATGCAAACTCTTATCTTTTTTAATAATTGCAATAATGAAAACTATGATTATCATGTTTAACATTATAATTCTTATGGATTACTATCCTATGCAATAATTTGACATTTGTAAACTATTCACGATATATATAAAAAGTTCACAATATTAAACTCACATGAAATTGGAACTTAATACGTGGCTATATAAAACATTAATATCCAAATAATATATTGAATTTGCAACCATAACTTTGAACTATAACGTTGATGTTTATGGTACTGACATGGTGTTAAAAATTGAACGGACAGGTTGACAGGCCTTTAAGCTTGGCATGTGCTTCGAACTGGCGTAGAGATAGTGTTTTGGTATTGTATTAAAATCTCGTACCAAACTCCATGTGACAGGGATTGTTAACATTCCACGTAGTGCAATAACAATGTAACGGTGATTACAGAAGCCACTGTGTAATGGTTGCAAGTTTGAAACTCCTCCGAGCTGGATGTAGAACGACCCATCGTGAGCCAAGGTGGCAAGGCCATGCATGTGAAATGATGGTACAATAAATGCAGTAGATTTACGATCTCCAATGTAAATGTGAAGAGCTCAGTCGTTTGTTGAGAAGGTAAGTGTTTTCGAAAACTCAATGGTTCTTTTGTTGAAAGTTCGACTTACGATTTAAATAAATTTTTTTGTCTAACTCTCTAAAATTGTTATGTCAGTTGCAGGGTTCGAAGGACAACTTGGGCAATGATTTGGAAAAGGTTGGCATGCCTTCATTCCTGGTAAGCTCCAGGTCTCAAACCCTCATAGGTGCCAATCGACCTTGGTTGATGTGATTTCAAAATAAAGAGTAATCAATTTTTCGCCATGCTTCGGCATTTTCTGTCAGTCGAGAATCTTTGAAGAACCTTTTGTATTAAAGTGAAGACTGTACAAGGACATGACCCTCGTCTGTTTGAATGATACTCGGCCTTTTATTTTTTTTTATGCCTAGTTCGTCGAGATGGGCGTTATAATACTCATTTTAAAAACTTAGAGGAAGGGATAAATCCTGTGTAGTTTTCGTTTTGGAAATGTAATGTTAACCTGTATGTTGATGCTTCCTTTGTGAAGCTGGAACCTGTGTTGGGTTCGAAACTCAAACTTGGAAAATTTTGGGGTTATGTTTAATGAATGAAATGTTGGAGCCGAAGCTTGTTTAACTCTGTATGCTATGTTTTAAATTCTCGGCAATGGAAAAGTTGTTATGCTATTTGCTTATGTTCTGTATGGATAACGGGACTGTCGAGCTATGCAAAACTGTTATGCATTTTCGTAGTTGGAAAGACTCTGTGTGTTTTGATTTAATAGCTTTTGTTTATAAAAAGAAAAGGAATAGGGCTACGCCCAAATTCTAATTTTTCCTTCAATGTATAAGATGTTTTCGTAAATGAACTCTAGAAAAGACCTTCAATCGACAACTAGGTTTTGTTTTGTAGTTTGTGCATGAGTATGTAAATCGTGTTTGTTTATCTGTTGGAAAACGATGTTATGGTTTTGGAAAAACTATCTAGGGTTTGATATGAAACCCAGTTTTGAACAATACTTACAAATTGTGAAATAAATAGAAGTAAGATGAATGAAAACGATATAGGGTTTACTTTAATTTCATTCTTTGATAATACTAAAATAAATAATGTAAATGTTATAGCAGAAGATTTATACAGAAAACAATGTATGTGTGAGAAATATGAAGACTGTGTAATGACTATGATTTGCAACTTAGTTCCATCGTTAGCAATTCTATTTATTTGCGGTGATACTATTTATTTATAGAATGATGTATGGAAGTTTGAATTACATTTATTTCCTATCTAAATAATGGAGATAACAAACACTATGTACTTGTTCAGAGAATAAACGATATTTTTTTTCATGAAACAATAAAATATTTTATAATATTTTAGATACTGTATAGTAATTTCTACTATTGTTAACTATAGTGTAGGAAATGAAAAACATAACAATTATTGTACTTATATGTCTAATCAATGGCAATCTGCTTATCTTTCATCCATATTTAAATTGCTCTTCTACACTAGAGTACGATGCAAATAACAGCATGTGGAAAAATGTAGAGATTGGATTATCAATTCAGTTTATCATTAAACTTAACATTCAGACTTAAACCAAATCAGAGATCAATTCTTCTTCAAAACAGAGTTTACTAATTTTTTTACTAATAGAACTACTAAACTGAAACAAATTAGGAAACAGTAGAACCTGAATTAATTATGCAGGGAAACAAATAGTCCAAGGAGCCTGTTCCACCCAACCAATTCCTGAAGACAGCCAAGTACTTTCCTTAGGACCCCCGAGCTTGTTCACTGAACCACCAGGAGGAAGAAACTTAGGAATTCAAGATCTCCACTTGCAGTAGCAATAATTGTCAAATCTTCAAGAACTAGCAGTTGAAAGGACCTGCACCAACACTTTTGGTTTTCCTTATCAAAAATTTTGCAGACTTATGATTGCACTCACAACTAGCCTCCCTATTTGAATCTCTCAGTGATCACCTTATGCACATGAGAAATATTTCTGTAGAAAATATTGTGTAAGAGCTGCCTGCTCAATTTGAATTTGCCTTATGTAGGATGCCTAGGCCTTTTCAGTTTTTACTTGGTCATTAAATGAGCTTCCTGCCCACTCCCACCACCTGGGGGATAATGCCACATTATTAGGGGTAGTTGTCCCATTACCAACAACTAGTGGTGAAGTGCAATTGCTGCCATCTGTCCCATGCTTTCCAACAGCTTCCATTCCTCCTAGTGGGTCAGTGAACACTCATTTAATAGTTCCCTTGGGTGTTTGTCTCCTACTTTAATTTATGAAATAATAATAATTCAGTAATTACATTCATCCTTGACCAAACTTGGTCATAATTTCAAAACTTTGAAATTAAAATTTAACATAAAGTATTTTTGCAAATAAAATATTATTTTCAGAATTTGGGTAGGTAACAGAATTGCTGCAACTGCTGCAATTCGAATAGCTGTTGTCAGTGATACCATGTGATATGTTAGCATTAGGATCACTCAGCAGTAGCAGACCTCACTAGAATTCAATCATGAAGTGCAGAAAGAAGAAGAAGAAACAAAGATTCAATAATCACTCATACACAAGAAATGACAAAAACTGTTGTATCATACATCAGCTATAAGCTAGCACTCTGAATAATGAATAATAACTTAATACAATCAAATGGATTCGAATGCCTCTAAGGTCATTCGAATTCTCCTCAATGTGTGGCTTGGATAGCATTGGAGACATCATCCAAACCAGTGGCAGTAGTCACAAAAGTCAAATAGTCAGTCAAATGAGTCTAACTGAGTGCATGGGAACTGATGTAGGGAAGGAGAATCCAATGTGGGTGCACGAGGAGCTGTCAATAGTCAGAATAGTTGGTCTAGTCTCTCTGGATGTCTATCTAAGTGGTTCAGTCAGTTAAACTAGCAATCAATCCCCAAAACAAGGAACATATTCATTAATCATGGAACTAATTGAAGTAACTCCTAAATAGGTGGAAGAAGGCGCACTTGTACTCGAGTGATGAAAACAAGGGTGCATCAGTGGCTAGGAGGGATAAAACTGAGCAGAAACAGGCTCCTGGTGCTGAAATACTGATGACTAGGTGCTGGAAGAGTACCATACTGATGATTGGATGCATGCAATTGCATGCAGATGGCTGGATGCATGCAAAATTGCATGCATGCATGCAAAATATAAAAATGATGGTGAGAATATTCAACCAATAAGCACAAGTTGATCAATACAACTTCTGAAGAGAGTGGGAGGTTAGGGACAGGGAGAGAGATTTATACCCTCATCCCATTACTCCTCAGATGGGACACCTCTTGAGAGTTGTTGACCTCCTCAAGTTCTATGAGGAGGCGACATAGCTCAAGGGGAATAGTACATTCCTCACTCAGTTGAACGGATGCTAGGATCATCACAGGCAAGCGTTTCGAGTTGGTCCCAATTAGTGGTTCCGAACCACTGAGGAGGACATATATTTTATCACTGGGTTCTCTAATAGAGGTGAGGACTTTCTTCAATTCCCTGAGGTCCCAACGGGAGCTGTAGCGGTGACTCAACTAGTCTACATTCAGCGACATGTTGATCCCAACATTGTCGACCCTGCTTAGTTTCAGGTCAGCGGTAGGCATCTTTCCATTGTTTCTTTTGGTAGATTGGAGGTGACGTACCCCTCTTTGTTGGTGACAACCATCATGCATCTCACCAATGATGGGAAACACATTAGCTTCCCTCTATTACATTATGTTGATTATTTAGTGCAGGCACCTAGATCCGTTAAGTTGTCTGCTATTGCTTTACGACAGTTTTGTTATGCTCTTAGTCGATGTCATATGTCTATTTGTGGGAGGATGAAATTCCCTTTTGACTCGGAGTTGTTTTGTCTTTTTTTTTAGATATTTCAGGACACCGTACCATCTTTTGACTGACGCCCTCCTAAGCTGATGACGGATGTGCGTATGCGCGTGTGGGAGTAGATGATTCCCAAGAGGGGGCAACCTCAATTTCTAGCCAGGATCACCGCAGAGGTGCATGAGATGCTAGGCAACGAGGACGAACCTCGATTAGACATGGTTGCATATCCATACGCCGACTTGGATTAGAGAGGGTGTGCCAACATCTTCTTCACCCAGGACGAGCCACTATATGATATAGGTAAATTTAACGTGATGTTAAATTAATCCAATTACATTTTATTCTCTTTATAATTAATGCAAATGAAATATATTCTAAGTTGTCATATTAAATTCACGCTTAATGAAATTGTCTAATTATTATTGTGTACTATATATATATTTTATAGATATCGAGACATTTAATGGCGATGTGCATCCTCCTCCAGCTCAGAATGAGGAGGAGATGGAGCCAGATGATCAGCTCAAGGTACCCCACTTAGCTACACCTGGCCTTCGGCGTAGGCCAGATGAGAGATTCCGACAGGATGTCTCAAATGGGCTGGCAAGGTTGTTGGCATATCGAGGTGTTTGGCCTGTACCAGCGAGGGATCCTTGCCTCGTAAAGATGTGGAGGATGCTTCCTATTGATATGAGGAGTTCAATGCGGCACGTTGTTGGTGCTTGCCATATTTTAGATGGTATCCCTGATGGTAGTTCATCGTCAGATGAGGGAAGAGATCATCATCCTCCTAGTCCACCTCCTTCTCCATCAGTTGCTTCGACTAGTGACGTAGCCTCCACATCCCATGCACCTCCTCATTGGCCTCCACTTCCTCCTCATCCACCTTCGACATCTCATCCAAATCCTCCTTCACCATGTACTCCTCCCCCATCATGTCCCACCTCCTCCATCTTCATTAGCTCCTTCATCATGTCCTCTACTCCTACTTGATCGACCCGTCGATCCTACTAATCGGCCCAACTCATTACAAAATATATTCATGACATGTTAGCACGTAACTCCATTGAGAAAAAAATAATACCATGATTAACTCGTTAACAAAATCTATTCATACATGTTAGCATGTAACATCAAGAGGCAAGAGGCCAACCTCAACCACATTGTTCAACTGATTCTATTGATTTGGTGTCTAGTACAAACATGTTTCATTTAGTAGGTCAAGCTTAGAAACCAAACAACTTCCACAAGCTAGACCATTGTTTTCAATATTCAATATTCAATGTGTGGGTTATTGTTTCGAGGTCAACCCACCTATCCCACTCTTCACTTAAATGACATGTATTCACTGTGGTGCAAACAATTACTGCTATAAAGAATGTGATATCTGCTTTGTGAGTGCGTCTTAATGTTTTTGTTTTTAAGTAGTACCTTGTAAAATGTTGGTTTTAAATCAACAAAAACCAGTGTAGGTATTATAGATAGGATCACAACTAAGCTATTTTGGAGCCTTGCATGTTTTCTTATTTATTTATTTAATGTGGGAATGAGGGAGCCAATAATTTTTTTAACTCAAAGGTCAAATGTTGCTTCTCTCCGGCTTCTCTCTAGGAATAGAGATTTTTGGGGGAATAGATCACTTGTCTTGTGGCTTGCATTCTCGATCATGCTTTATGTCTAGAGGAACTGGATAGGTTTATGGCCATTGTGGTGGCTTCCAAACAAAATATATATTCTTTGCTCTCTCTATTCTCTTTATCTTAAGACAGATCCTTGATCATAGAAATGAAATGTCGACTCTACAAATTAAAATGTAATAAATTTTGAAACTCTTGATAACAACAATTTATTTATTAGGAAAATAGTTTTGCTAGTCTTATATATATATATATATATATAGTAAATAACACTTATAAAGGTTTTATAGTGGTTTGTGATGGGTCTTCCATGTTGCATGAAAGCTACACCCATTGCATGTTCAAAGGAAAGAGGAAGGACTATAGTTACAATTAAACATTTGATCTCTTAAAATGCTTGCTACTACAGTGGACTTGGTTACGATTTTGTGCATTAAGAAGTTGCATATCATGCAGAACATGTATAAACATTTAATAGCACAACCAAGAACCAAATGAAATAAAGTGGAATAAAGTTTTTTTCACACTGAAAAATAGCTTATATATTTATTGACAATATATATAGAGATTTAAAACAACATTACAACCAAGAGTTGAAATCCCGAGAGACAGTTACAATGCAACCAAGTTATCTAATCCAGAATAGTGAAGAGAAAATGGCCATATATGAGCCACATTCGCCTAAAAACCACGCCACCAGGCATGAAGTGGAATGAAATTAAAATAAAAGAGATGCATAAGTTGTATGCACATATGCTCTATATTTGTGAGCATATGTCTATTTCTCATATAATAATAGTTTTCTCAATTGTATTTGCTAAATATTTTAAAATTATTAGTGAAATCTATTTTAATTCCATAGAAAACTTATTCATTCTCAATATAAATGAAAAAAAATTAATTTTATTATAACTTAACATTATTAATATTAAATTATACTATTAAAGAAAACAAAATACAAAACTAACAAGTATTTTAGTTAATGAACATGGTAAATGTAATAAAGCACAATTTAACATTTTTTTAAGCACTCAATCATATATATGTATATATATATCCTAAGTTATAAAGTGTTACCTAACTTTAAAGCTATCGAGCTAATTGACAAGTCAAAAAATAAAATTAATAAATCAATATATTGATTTATGTCTTTTTAATAATTTATGAAATGTTTTAAATTAAAATTAATAAATCAATATATTGATTTATGTCTTTTTAATAATTTATGAAATGTTTTAAACGCAACTAAAGAATCTATAAAATTCTCATAGACAAACCAAAACCAAACTTCTTAAATAAATACGATAATTGAAAATTTTCTTTTACACACTGACAATAATCGTCCACAATGAATATAAATATTGAAACATTGGGTAGTGACATTGATGTTTACTATAAATGGGGCAAATGGTTTCATTCATTTTGGAGACGAAAACCTTGAATTTTCTCGTCAGATGACAACCGCGGCTTCTGGTCATTCATGTTTCTTGACGGAAAAAAATATATATGAGTATGTGCAAATCACTGCATTTTTTGAGCAAATCTCTGGAAACATCGCAACATTTAATACATGATTTTTCTCTCACATTTTACATCTAGTTAACTGAGCTTTTTGGAAAAGAATTTAGGCTATGTGTTCAAGCCATCTATTCACTTTAACTGAGCTTTTTGGAAAAGAATTTAGGCTATGTGTTCAAGCCATCTATTCACTCTGCACGACTAGCCATATATCCCTCCTCTACTCCTCATCTCGCATAATATTCTCATCATCATCTCATCTTTCGGATCAATCTAAGCGTTGTACTCTCTCTCTCATGCGGGATTCTTCACGGGTGCGAATCCTTTTCATCTTATCCTGCCGCCACTCTTTCTTCTTTTGTTGACGGCGGATCTGCTGAGGAGGGCGCGCGATGGGGTTGCATTGTCCTGGGTTCGTTGAAGGATGGCGGCGGCTGCTCTTTTGCTGACGGTGGATCTGTTGAGGAGGGCGTGAGATGGGATTTCAGTCCCTGGTTCGCTGGATGGCGGCGACAGACTCTTCTCGATGGAAAACTTATCGGGGAGTTGCTTCCCATGTGGGCTATCGAGGAGAGACATCATTTTGGCGGACTGGGGGTTTATCTCTGCAGATGCTAGTGGCTCTGCTTCTAATATGAGGTTTCTGGAAATGTTTTTCTTAACTATGTTGCTTTAGCCTTTCATCTGCGACATTTTTTGGTTGGTTTTTCCGAGCCATTCATGACTACCAGGATTTAGGTTTTTAGCTGTAGTTTTTCTGAGGTACTTTAGTATCTGTGTTTTTGTATTTGTTCGAAGCTGAAAGTTCGTTGTAGTTTTTCTACATTTATTGGTAATTTTGTGATGAAGATCCAATGTAATTTTGTACTAGTAAGATGAAATAAAATTACGCTTTTTTTTAAAGGAAAAAAATAAATATAACATTAATCCACATTGAAGGAACACATTTTATACCCTCTAAAACATTTAGGTGAAGGAACACTTCACTATAGTGACTTGGCCACACATATGGCTCTTTCTTGCTAAAAGTTTAGTTGAATCAATTGAAAGGAAATTTGTATCTTCACATATCAATATATTGAGTATAAGTATAATATATTTATTAAATCGACCCTATTATTCAAATGAGAGTAGTTGAAATTATAACAAATAATAAATATGATTAACATCAATGATAATTTGCACTCTAATTCGTTGTAACAATACAATAAATTAAACCAGGATGGATCCATTTTAAACTCAGATCTATCAAGCACCGAAAGGGATCCAATTTCTTGAGCAGTGTTTTTTTTTAATCTAAATTTTTTACACATTAAGAAAAAATTACACCTCAAGATATTCGATCACTCTCCTAATTGATATATCTAGGTTTAAGATGAAATCAATATAATTTATTTATTTATTCCGATAAAACCCACACCACAATGAAATAAATGGAAAGCAAGAAAGATCATCTCTAACTATGGAGAATGACATACAATCACAAATTACTTGATAGACACGAAACACATTTCACATCAGATTGGTTATTAACCAATTCAAATTGTTTAAACACTACATCCAGTAATCAACTTTTCATTTCCACTGTCATAACATGAAAAATAAACAATATAATTAGACAATCAAAGATAAAAATAACAAAATTATATCTCAATCTGTAAACGATCAAATATAACATGTACATATCAGTCTATATCAGTCTATGTTGCCATCACCCTCATTATCTTCATCGGTTGGCATGATAGCAACGTTGTTCTAAAAAACATGTTTATATCTAGAGTCGTGTCTTAATATGAACCACCAATCTTTATCCAACACATTAGTGTAAAAGAACACTTGGTTGCGGTGTTTTGGGAAAACATAAAGCTCCTTACTTTCATCCCACATCTTTCTAGAGTTGATACATATCAACCCACTATCACGATCTTCCTTTACATTATTCCCGACAAATGTGTCCCACCATCTGCACCTAAAAATAACACATTGGAAAGATGAGAAGTCCACTTGAATGATATACTGTATCTTTATGAGGTAACCTAACATCGCTCCTATCAAGTTTTGATCACAGTGGCTAGAACAACTAGATTGGTCGAACTCGACTTCCACTCCACAATCTTCTATAAGATGTCCATCATCAGCATCCTCGGTGCGAAAATGGTGTCCATAAGCCCACATAGATGGGAACGAATGCACTTGTAAAAAAATTTAACAAATGATGGTGTCATATGTTTAATAACCCAAACATTAATATATTAAACATGGATGTTATAATTCAAAGTTGCATTATAAAGATAGAAATGTACAGAAAGAGATTATTACCAAGTTGTTGCGTCCAATCCCAATGTTTAGCACATCCTCCTCTTCAGGCGGGCAATGACCGGATGCACCATATTTCTCTTTGACTTGGTCCGCAACCCAACTATTGGGACAGATCATTGACATATTTTCTTTTAAATGATATGGAAAAGGCATGCTTCTACCACGCAACCACCTGAATTATTTTTTGCCAATGTCTCATTTACTCTTCTCTTCATACAATGCGGCCCACGGTTGTGTTGCCTCCGCGTTGTAAAGAATGAATTTATTGATTGCATCAATTTATGAATTCGCTATTGTATTCATGGAAACGAAACCACATTCAATATGCATGGGATCAAATATAGATTTTGAAGTTTGTTGTGAATAGTTACTGTGTTGAAATGCGAAGATCGAAAGATAAGTGACTTACTCTTTATCATTCGCCTTTTTCCGTTCATTTTCAGTACCTCCCCTTCCTGTTTGTCATCATCACGTTCACCATCCCAAATCACCATGCCTAGTGTGTGGTCAATTTGTTTGATGTACTCACTGGCATAATAGAACGACTCATATACTATGTACCCTTTTTCCATAGACCTCTTGGGTTTTTCCCTTGTTTGAACAAATCCCTTCAATTTTTTCATGTGCCTATCCAAGAAGAACATCCACCTACACGAGACCACCCCGACTAATCCAAATTCATTGACTAGGTGAATTAGAAGATGAACCTGCAAGTCTATAAAACTCGTCAAGAGTTCCTTCTCAAACATACAAACAATCTTAGTTGTCTCTTGACGCCGCTAGGGAATGCTAGCGATGTAAATCTCCTTTGATGTGATCCATCGTACAAATGCATATAACCTAGATATGGCACACCGCAGGTCATCGGTGAAAGTCATGATTCACACACCCACACACAAACAATGGATAATGACACTGCAGTAAACAAAAAAAGTTAATTGCATTTTAACTTGTGTGATAAAAGATAAAAATAAAGAATAAGATTTATTTATTTTACATTATACATACCCTTAGAAGGTTGAGATGGTCATGTGATTTCAAACCCGGCAACTGCTCGTCTGCAGTGAAGCATTGTCGTAGATTAGACCTATATAAAGAAGGCGCCTTCACACCCAATATAGCTTCCATTTCCAAATAAAGATCATCTTTCTTCAAAATCCATGGGACATCGCCTTTTTTAAATTAAAAAGAGGTGCCAACCTCTCCTCTATTTTCTTCTCTTGGCCAATGCTTCTTTTTAGTATTTGAAGAAATAAGACCTCTCCTGAGAGCCAACTTGTCACTTTTTTTGGATGATATGTGACACTATAAAGAACATGAAACATTTTTAAATATATGGATGAGATATAGTAAGTGGACAATCTTAAGATGCTCCCAATATGGGAGCTTATAAAATATCGATTTCCTTTTCATTCCTTTGGGCATTTTCTCAACATAGGTGTCAAAGAATTAATGATTATCGAACATAGGTTCCCCATTTGAATCGAACATATCTATAATTTCCTTCTCCTTCTCTCTGTCATATGCCCTAAGCCAGTCAATCGGTCTCATTATTTTAGGCATTTGGGTTCTCTTCGGTTTACCATTGAAAGCAGATGTTGCTCTTCTATAAGGATAGTTTTATGGGAGGAATACCCTAGAGCATTCCTACTCTAGCTTTTGTAGGTCTTTGGACCACCTAGCCTTCACATAAGATCCACAAAATTTACATCCACTATAACCTTTTGTTACAAGACCTATGATGTTATGGTATACAGAGCACATTAGTGTTGAAGATCAAGACAATCACATTGAATTAAATATGCCAAGAAATATTGCTTTGAATATAAACAAATCAAACAACACATTTACCTGAACAAACACCTAACCCCGGATAATCATGTGTGGTGTACACACATATTTCATGCAATGTAAAACTCCTCTTTGATGGGATGGGTCTCGATACATCATATACTTGTATCCCTTCCCATAATTCCTTTAATTCATCAATCAATGGTTGTAGGTAGACATCCATATTCGTCACTTGTCTTCTTCCATGTACTATAAGAGGCAACATAAGATGTCCATTCTTCACGAAAAACCATGGGGGGATATTTTTATTGATCACTAGTACATTGCTATTGAATCTATTGGGATTTCCACAACTCCTTCCTCACTTCAGTGCGATGCATGCCATCCTTGCAACATAGCTAATTCTTTGCAATGAAAGAGCCTTCAAATCCTTGGGATGATAGGCATGTGCCTCAATATCTTATGAGGAGGACCATGTGATTTAGCCTTGTTTTTTTATTCTTGGTACATGTCATGCACACATTTTGGACATATCTCTTTGTCTGCATATTCACCTCTATTTAGAATACAATCATTGGGACATGTGTGATATGGTATGTACTCAACACCTAACATTTTCAACATTTGCTTTGCCTCTTCACAGCTGCAGGGCTAGACATTATTACTCAAAAGTACCTTATCTTTGAATAAACTGCAGTTAGTGGGCAATATAAATGTACTATGTCATTTAACGTTCATAAAATTAACCATTTTCAATGTTGATTGTGTGACAAGATTCCTCAAAATATAAGGTAGTTGATGGTCAGTTACCTCAAAAGTGTTGAGAAACACGCGTCTGACATGCCATACATTGTTTTCAAGTTGTATAGTAACATTGTTGTCCCCAACTGTGTATACTTTGACCATCCAAGTCCAAAGAGAGGGGTTGTGGAAGCTTATTTAAGGCTCGAAGAAGGATTCAGTGATATGAACGTCATCCCCTAGCTCATTGTCCTAGAATGTATGTAACAACATTGCATCCATGGCACTCGTTTGTCGTAATAATTCATCCACACCAATCTCTACTTCATTGCCTCCAACATGTGAAGAACTACTATTACTGTAGGCATTCCTACTTGGTGAGTATGGATGCAGTGGAAATTGAATAGGTAGTTGATTCAACCATGCTTGGTATGCTTCCTCTCCAAGTTGGGGTCCCTTTTCAACCTTCTCTTGATTTTACATTGTACTTGGGTGCAACAGAAGATGGTAGACATGTCGCTCATCATCAGAATCCTAATTTCAAAAATGTTGAACATTACATTGATAATGTTACAACTGATTGGGGGGGTGAATCGGTTGTAATTAAAACAATAATCAGTTTAACTTTCCTTTTTTTAAAATTGAGTAGCATTCACAAAATTATTGTCAAGATAATGAATACGATAAGCAAAGAACTAGTAATCATCATTCACACATATGATGTACACATATACAGGTATTCATGAGGAAACGCATAAAGAGAAAAAACCTCTTCATCTTAGAATGATAAGCAGTCTTTAATATATGTACATCAATTACCTTTGAGCACCAACTCAAGATGAGGCTACAACCTCTGTTTAACAAGCTGTAACTTGTTGAGAGCACCAACTCTCATGTTTCTCTAATACCCACTAGAAGGAAGCACCCACTCCCAATATTCAGACATCAACCTGATTTACAGAGGAAATCAATCCTCCCTAGCACCTCCCTTCCACTCTATGTAAGAATTTTTCAGTCAATTATATTTCACTAGTTCAGATATATCAATACATACCCTTTTCATTTTGTTTTGTGCTGCTACAGGTTGAGTTTCTGGGCATTCTATTCTTCATTAAATCGAGCCACACATTTTTCTTCTGAACTGTTTTCTTTGAATCATAGCTTCATCTTCTTCAACTAGCAACCACTCCTCTTCATCTTCTCTATCCTTACACATTTTGTTCTTCGCAATTGGTTTTTATAGATGTTGAAATTATATGCCTCGGTCTCCTTAACTTCCAGACGTTCCAATTCTAAAAAACTAAAGTTGTCTCTTTAACTTCAAGAACCTACACGCTGTAACCGACTAATTAAAAAATAAATAAATTCTGAGTCGCATCCTGTCTGAGTCGCAGCTCGGAGCTTGCAGCTATTTGAGTTGCAGCTCGCAGCTGTCTGAGTCGCAGCTCGCAGCTGTCTGAGTCGCAGTTTGTCTAATAACATTCTTTTCTTGTATTTCAATCTCAGCTCGCATCTCGCAGCTCACAGCTATCTGAGTCACAGTTTGTCTAACAAAATTATTTTCTTGTATTTCAATCTTAGCTCGCATCTCGCAGCTGTTTGAGTCATAGTTTGTCTAACAACATTCTTTTCTTGTATTTCAATCTCAGCTCGCATCTCACAGCTTCGCATCTCGCAGCTCTCATCTCACAGCTCGCATCTCGCAGATTGCATCTCGCAGCTTCGCATCTCGCAGCTTGCATCTCGCATCTCGCAACTTTGCATCTCGCAGCTTGCAACTCGCATCTCGTAGCTCGCAGCTTCGCATCTCGTAGCTTGCATCTCGCAGCTCGCAGCTTCGCATCTTGCAGCTATCTAAGTCACCAGCCTTGTCTGCTTTCCAACCATCAATGACAATTGAATCATAGTGCTAACAATACCCCCCTTTGGCATTGATGGAAACCTAAAATTTAAGATGTTGTCAATGTAATCATCGACTGCTTGTCATCTGCAACTACCTGAACTTCTCCCCCTTTGACATCAATGTCAAAGAAAACATGGCAATACATCTCGCCCTATCAAGATGAACTCAGAAACCAACAAAGAAAACGTTCTGGAACCATCTCATAATCACATCAGATATGCAATAAGCACAAACTCCCCCTGCCAAAGTGAACAAGTTAGTTGGAACAAGATATGACACCCAACTTCTAGCGTAGATATTCAAACTGGATTTTGGATAAAGGTTTAGTAAAGATATCAACAATCTGCTCTTTAGAAGGAATGAAATGTAATTGGACAACTCTGTTTGTAACCCGCTCTCTTAAAAAATGATACTTGATTGGAATGTGTTTGGTCTTGGAATGAAGAACAGGGTTCTTGGAGACACTAATGGCACTTGTGTTATCACAATGAAGAGGAATATATTCGACATATGTTACTTTTAGATCTGCAAGAGTTTGAATTATCCATAGAATCTGTGTACAACATGTGGCCGCAACAATGTATTCAACTTTTGTGGTAGACAAATCTATAGAGCCTTTCTTCTTACTTAACCATGCTACTAGTGAATCACCTAAGAAGAATGCACCTCCACTTGTGCTCTTTCTTTCATCCAAACAGTTTGCCTAGACAACATCTGAATATGTTGTTAACTGAAAGTTCTGATTTCTAGGATACCAGAGACCATAAGTCATTGTGTCTTTCAAATATTTGAATATATTCTTAACAGCTACTAAATGGATTTGCTTAAGAGCAGACTGAAATCTACCTACCATACCAACAGCTTGCATTATGTCAGGACGAGATGCTGTGATGTACAACAGGCTACCTACCATTGAACATTATGTTCTTTGATCAACATCTGGTGATACATCATCCTTGCTGAGTTTGCATCCAACAACCATGGGTGTGCTGACAGGTGAAGAATCTTCCATATGAAATCTCTTCAACATCTCCTTCAAGTACTTCTCTTGGGAGAGAAATAAACCTTCAGAACTCTGATTGATTTGAAGACCAAGAAATAATGACAACTCTCCTATCATTGACATCTCAAACTTAGATTGCATGGCATTAGCAAACCACTGAACAGAAGAATCATCAGTACATCCAAAAATAATGTCATCCACATAGACCAAAACAATTAATAAATCAAAACCTTCAACCTTGATGTACAAATTACTGTCAATAGTACCTTTCTTGAAACCTTTGTCCAGTAGATACTTATCCAATCTATAATACCAGGCTCTTGGTGCTTGTTTCAATCCATATAGTGCCTTCTTCAGTTTGCAAACATAGTCAGGATTGTCTATCAGTTGAAATCCTCCAGGTTGCTCCATATAGACTTCTTCTTCCATATTTCCATTAAGAAATGTTGATTTAACATCCATCTGATACACTTTGAAGTTTTTGTGGCTAGCATATGCAAGAAACATTCTAATGGCTTCTAATCTTGCCACTGGTGCAAAGGTTTCATCAAAATCCTGACCCTCAATTTGTGCATACCCTTTACAAACCAATCTGGCTTTATTCCTCACAACATGTCCTTGTTCATTCATCTTGTTTTTAAACACCCATTTAGAGCCTATTACATTCTTATCTGTAGGTCTAGGAACAAGTTCCCAAGTATTATTCTTCTCAATCTGATCAAGCTCTTCATTCATGGCTTTAATCCAATCTTCATCTTTACTAGCTTCATCAAAGTTCTTGGGTTCAACCATAGATACAAAAGCAATCTGTGATTGCTCTGAAGCTTCAATCAATTTTCTTCTTGTCTAAACTCCTTTATTCTTGTCACCAATTATCTGACTTTTAGGATGATTCTTTTTAACAATTCTGGAAGGTGATTTTGTTTATGTCTGTTGATTTGAAACTGCCTGAATATTTGCATCTCCATCATCTGACTCACAGTCTTCTCTTTCTAATTCTTGGACCTCTTCATCTTCAATTTCAATTGTATTCTCTGCATCTGGTTCACTATTGTTTATCTGATCATTTTTAACTGAGATTTCTTCATCAATTTTAATGTCAATACAATCAACTAATTTATGCAATCTTTTATTATATCATCTATATCCTTTGTTGTTTGTTGCATATCCCAAAAAGATACCTTCATTAACTCGATCATCATATTTGCCAAGATGTTCATCATTATTTTTAATATAGCTTTTACTTCCAAAGATTTTGAAATGCTTAATAGTAGCAGGTCTCCCAAACCAAAGTTCATAAGGAGTCTTATCACTGTTTGGTCTTAGATGCGATTTGTTAAGAATATGGACAGTTGTATGAATTGCTTCTACCCAATAAATGTGAGAGATGTTTTTTTCATTCATCATTGATCTTTCCATTTGCTAAACTGATCTATTCTATCTTTCCACTACTCCATTTTGCTGTGGAGTCCCTGGTATAGTATATTCCCTTTTGATCCCATGTTTATCACAAAATTCTTTAAAATCTCTTGAACTAAATTCTCCTCCTCTATCAGACCTTACTGCCTTCAATCTTTTTCCTGTTTGATTCTCAATCAGAGCATCACCCGTCATGTGTTTAGAACAACCACTATCAATATACCAGAGATCCTTTTGCCTTTGAGCATAAAGTACTATTCCACATTTGTCACTTTCTTTCTTTTTCCAAACCTTATCCTTTTCAAAAGTATAATTTATTCTCGGATTTGCTTTGTACTTCCTTAAATGACAGTCTGTAGCTTTGTGTCCAAAATTATGGCAGGCAAAGCATTCTGGCTCATTATTTAATAGATCAAAAGAGTTGATATGTTGATAACCAATTCTTCTTTTAGTTGTGGACTGAATTGCGTGATATCCTTGTTTCCTTACTGATTGTCCAACTCTGTTTTGTAGCAGCTGACTCTTTGACTTCTGTAGTTGCATACTTCTAAATTTAATTCCACAATTTGCAATTTTATGACCAAATTTAGAACAATAATAGCAATAACCATAGAAAAAATTTTGGTACTTGGATATTGGTCTTCTTTCTGGGCTTGATTGCTTTGTCTCTTGTTGGCTATGTTCTTAATCAGATCTCAACTTATATTTATTAGTTTTGGTTAGCAAGGTATGATCATCATCTGACTGTTTGCTACTTGACCCACTTTCATAACCTAGGCCAGTGTTTATCAATGGAGATCTTTGTTTACTCAGTATGCTATTTAGTTCTTCTAAGGCTTTGATACTTGACAAATTTTGGTGGTACAAAGCTTGAAATTTCTCCAAATCTTTTCTAGCTTTTACTACTTTTTCTTCTAGAGCTTCACATCTCAAATTTTTCTCTGCTAATTGTTGTTTTAGAGTGTCTTCTATTTTCTTTGCTTCTTCTAATTATAATTTTAACAACACAAAATCTTCACTTGTTCCTTTACCATTCTTTTCAAGCTGCGTCAACAAATGTTTTTGTTTTCTCTTCTTAAGTCTGAGTCTGTCAATCTCTTCTAAAACGCTGATTAATTCACCTTCCATGTCAATCATAGCTTCTTCATCATTTAGATCTTCTATGGCCATAAGCATGAAATCATTCATTCTATCTTCACAAGATGAATTGCTATCTATATCTTCTGAGGAGTCATCATCATTTGCACACAAACTTTTCTTTTTACTATATTTCTTAAATTTGTATTTCTCTTCATCATTAGAATTTCGATCTTTTTTCTTGTGAGGACATTTAGAGGCAAAATGACCTATCTTACCACAGTTAAAACAGTTAAAGGGAAGCTTGTCTCTATATTTACCTGATCCTTTCTTCAATCTTCTTACAAATTTTGCCTCAATCTCATCTGCTTCAGAATCAATATTGTTATCCGACTTAAAGGATGTTTCTCTAGTGATGAGTTTGTCTGTACTAATCCTCATTTCATAAGCAGTTAGGGTTCCTAGGAGTTTATCAATTCCCATAGTTTTAAGATCATTTAACTCTTATATTGCTGAAACTTTGGGGTTAAATTTATCAGGCAGAGATCTTAAAATTTTCTAAATTAAGGATTCTTCTTCAATTGTTTCACCGAGGCCCTTCATAGCATTTACAAGCTCTTCAACCCTTAGGAAATATTTACTAACATTCTCATCCTCATTCATCTTTATTTGTTCAAATTTCAACTTGTATGTATGCAGTTTGGCATCTTTTACTTTCTCATTCCCTTCATAACTGCTTATAAGTTTGTCCCACATTCCTTTGGCAGATTCAAGATGCATAACTTTTACAAATTCAGCTTCTGCAAGACCACTGAGAATAGCATTCATTGCTTTTGTGTTAAAGGTAAATTCCAGTTTGTGATCTTTGGTGGCTAGTACAATGGGCTTTACATATCCAGTTTCAACTACATCCCATACATCAGCACCTAAGGACATAAGATAGGTTCTCATTCTAACCTTCCAGAAAGCAAAAATTTTCCCATCAAACGGAGGAGCCTTATTAATTGAATTTCCATCATGACTAGTCATGTTTTAAGCTCACAGATCTACCTTTAAATAAAAGGAACCCGCTCTGATACCAATTGAAGTTGTTACAACTGAGAGGGGGGGGGTGAATCAGTTGTAATTAAAACAATAATCAATTTAACTTTCCTTTTTTTAAAATTGAGTAGCATTCACAAAATGATTGTCAAGATAATGAATAGGATAAGCAAATAACTAGTAATCATCATTCACACATATGATGTACACAGATACAGGTATTCATGAGGAAACCCATAAAGGGAAAAAACCTCTTCTTCTTAGAATGATAAGCAGTCTTTAATTTATGTACATCAATTATCTTTGAGCACCAACTCTCATGTTTCTCTAACACCCACTAGAAGGAAGCACCCACTCCCAATATTCAGGCATCAACCTGATTTACAGAGGAAATCAATCCTCCCTAGAACCTCCCTTCCACCCTATGTAAGAATTTTTCAGTCAAATATATTTCACTGGTTTAGATATATCAGTACATACCCTTTTCATTTTTTTTTTGTGCTGCTACAACTTGAGTTTCTGGGCATTCTATTCTTCATTAAATCAATCCACACATTTTTCTTTTGAACTACTTTATTTGAATCATAGATTCATCTTCTTCAGCTAGCAACCACTCCTCTTCATCTTCTCTATCCTTACACGTTTTGTTCTTCTCAATTGGTTTTTATAGATGCTGAAATTATATGCCTCGGTCTCTTTAACTTCCAGACGTTCCAATTCTAAAAACCTGAAGTTGTCTCTTTAACTTCCAGAACCTACACACTATAATTGACTAATAAATAAATAAATAAATAAATTTATGAGTCGCAGCCTGTCTAAGTCGTAGCTCATAGTTTGTCTGAGTCGCAACTCGTAGCTCGCAGCTGTCTGAGTCGCAGCTCGCAGCTGTCTGAGTCGCAATTTGTCTAATAACATTCTTTTCTTGTATTTCAATCTCAGCTCGCATCTCGCAGCTGTCTGAGTTGCAGTTTGTCTAACAACATTATTTTCTTGTATTTCAATCTCAGCTCGCATCTCGTAGCTCGCATCTTGCAGCTCGCAGCTGTCTGAGTCGCAGTTTGTCTAACAACATTCTTTTCTTGTATTTCAATCTCAGCTCACATCTCGCAGCTCCGAGCTCGCATCTTGTAGCTCGCAGCTTCGCATCTCGCAGCTCGTAGCTTCGCATCTCGCAGCTCGTAGCTTCGCATCTCGCAGCTCGTAGCTTCACATCTCGCAGCTTCACATCTCGCAGCTTGCATCTCGCAGCTGTCTGAGTCACCAGTCTTGTCTTCTTTCCAACCATCAATGACAACTGAATCATAGTGCCAACAATCTCTACTTCATTGCCTCCAACATGTGAAGAACTACTATTACTGTAGGCATTCCTACTTGGTGAGTATGGATGCAGTGGAAATTGAATAGGTAGTTGATTCAACCATGCTTGGTATGCTTCCTCTCCAAGTTGGGGTCCTTTTTCAACCTTCTCTTGATTTGACATTGTACTTGGGTGCAACAGAAGATGGTAGACATGTCGCTCATCATCAGAATCCTAGTTTCAAAAATATTGAACATTACATTGATGATGTTAGTAAGCACAGTGTAATTGGTTTGATCTAGCATTATACAAAAGAATTATTACATAAGCACAAGAATCATTTCCAATATAAAATGTTAAGATGCAAACAATTTATAAAGTGAACTTTTAGATTGAGCAATAAATTAACATCAATCCTACATAAAATTTAAAAATTTCAAATTGAGCAATACATTTTCAAATTGACCTTATGCAAGAAGAGCCTTAACAATACACCCATTAACCATCTATTCTACACCCCATGGGCAAATTCAGCAATATATTAACATCAATCCCATATAAAATTAACAAATACAATTAATCAAACAAGAGCATTGTAGCTGAGGCTAGCAGCACAGTGAGTGGAATTTAGTACGTGTGTTAGATTTTGGTGTGCAAATTACACATATGAACGGTGTGATCATACATTCTTGACTATATGACAACTCAAATGATGAGTTTAGGGAAAGTCCCCTACTTTAGCCATACAACAAACAATTTATAAATTAAATTAACAATTTATAAATCAAAATTTCAAAATGAGCTATACATTAACATGAATCTCATTAAAAATTAACAAATACAATTAATCGAAGAAGAACATTGTATCTGAGCTAACCGTACAGGTAGTGCAATCCTTGAGTATGTGTGTGAGATTTTGGCGTGACAATTACACATATGATAATGGTGTGATCAAACATCCTTGGGTGTATGATGACTCACACGAGGAGTTTAGGGAAAGTCCCCTATTTTGGCCATAAAACAAAAATTTATAAATTAAATTAACAATTTATAAAAAAAAATTCAAACTAAGTAATACATTAACATGAATCCCATTGAAAATTAACAAATACAATATTCAATCATTGTTTTTTTGTCTTATGCCCCAAGGGGACATCTAAGGGTAATCCCAATGCAAGGCGTCTCTTACGAGCGGTTGGTGGTCTACGAAAGTTATAGTTTATTAACAACTCGTCACCAGGAGACAAACTACGTATTGCATGTACAACAACAAATCTATATGCTTTCCTTTTCATAAAAAAATCACGGTCATTGAAATGTTCCTCAGATGAAAAATTTGCAAAAAATAAAGAGCACCTAAAACTATTTATGAACCCTGCAATGTTCCCATGAGTGCGTGGAAGACCATCTATATATAACAAGTTATTCATGTTAAAGTCTCCATAAACATAACCATTCATGCACATACTATACATGGAAATTATATGCTTGCATTTAACAATATTGAAGTAATATGATCGACAATAGATATTACCACAAAATGGCATAAGTGCTACTGAATCTTTGGGAGAAATGAGTACATGTGAAAGGATAAACAACCCAAGATTTGCAACATCTATATTAGACTTGGAAACCATAAAACGATTACCACAAAAGGAGAATTTGGTTCCAACATTAGGAACAGGTAGAGAAGACGGCCAAGCGACATACACAACATGATTGTAAGAAGTTTGATATTTACTTTGCAAATTCACAGGAAGCGAGAAATCATCATTACCCTCCAACAATTGTACGGAACTTGGTGTGTACTTGGACAAATTTTCTCTCTACTCATGCAACTTTTTGGATCTTCTAGTAGATATGTGTTGGTTTGCATTCATATCATACTTTGGATCACTAGAACGTTTAGTTGATTGAACATAAGCATAGGGGTTCGTCAATTTAGGGCGAGACATAGTTGTTTTGGTTTCCAAATTTTTCAAAAATGAGCATAGGGAAGTGTTCATGTGTGTCTTTTCTATATCACCTAATGGATTTTTTTATTGCACTACGAGGTATTATACCATCAACATTGGGTAATATACCATTGGTGTAATGGGTGAGTGTGACACGTCGAGGGTTCTCCTTCAACCCTTGACATTTTGAATAACCACAAACTACTAGGGTGTCATAAAAGAGGTCTAGATCACGACGAATTGCCATCGATGAACCAGGATAGAGGCTTGAAGATGGCATGTTACAATTGGCGGGGTAAAGCAACTGCCCATTTTCATCTACGAAATGCTTGCATTATCTTGCTCCTGATAAGAACTTATGAAGTTTTGAAATTGGTGGAATATCTTGTGCATCCAAACTCGAACCTGAATCGGGATCGTGCAAAAAGAATAATTTGATATTCAGATTCACATGGATAAGTAACATAAATGCAAATAAATAGTGAAAATATAAAGAAAACCTGAACTTACCAGAGATGGAAAGAGAGAACTCATGGAACTTTGAATAAGATGGAATGAGCTAGAATATGAGGAATTGGCCATTTGATACTATAACATGTTCTCCCTACATTTGAGCCAAATCAACAATCAATATACGTCTCTATAGTCCTATTTTTTTAAGAACTATATCACAATCTAGCTTCCAATATAGTTTGGAAACCATTTTGTAAGAATAGGGTGAATTTAAGCAACATATATATACTATGAAATATTATAATTGGTGTGGTTGAATACTAAAATAACATTTGAGATGAATATATAATTTTAAGTTGTCACACCAAACCACAATATTTTCAAATTAATCTAGTGTGTTTATCCAAATTTACACACACTGGTGCGCTCCTAACTATGTAATACACTGGTGCATAATAACAAGAAATGCACCGTACTTCAATATTCGCAAAATCCCCCACAAAAGAAAATATCCACTACATTTGATAGCGGATAATTATGGATGAATTTTACGACATAATTCATAACGGTGCATTTTATAAATACCCGTGTACTGGTGAGTCGCAATGATACACACACCACAACGTGGGTTTTTTTAAAAATTGTTGTATTTCCTATTGATACGGTGTTGCATTGAAATTCAAACTTCTCGATGCATGTCAAGTATATACGCACTGGTGCATCCTAAATGAAAGTGCACCGGAATGCCAAAAATCAAAATTAAAAAAATCACACAAGTTATTTTTTCCCTAAACTGAAAAAGGGTGGCAATTTTAAATTCAAAAACTAATTCTAAAAGGTGTTTAAAAGCAAAAGACATAAAAATTAATTCATTCTTTTGCCGAATTTTTGAGGGGAGAGTTTTGGAAGAGATACTTACATGGAAGGAGTTTGGAGCAACCATATTATTCTGAGGATCAAAATTTGTTAGGTATGGTGAATCAAACAAAACCTTGCATAGTAAACATTTCAAGTATTTAAAATATTACTGTTGATCTTATTTTCCTATTTAAATTTTAACTTGATTTAGAAAAAAAACTTCATAGTTATCTTCAATGTTGCAACCCTTATGTTCTCGCTCCTTCTTTTCGTTTTATGTGGCTGTAATTGTGTGGCCACAAAATTTTACATTAGGTTTTAAATCCCTCTATTGTTACACAATTACAATTTTTCCTTTTAGGGATTTTAGATTTGATGAGTTTGTGATTATAGATAGAAAGCGTGGGGTGAGATGGGGCCACTTTTGGGTCGAATCCCTAACGATGTCAGTCCTATCATGTTTTTTTTTTAATAAAAAAACGCTTGCGTCATTTGCAGTGTGTTCATATAATAGGCATGCACTGATGCGTGTAGAGTAATAGCGCACCGGAATTGATATGCATGACATTATATTTTGTTTTATAAAAATGCAAAAAAAAAAATCTCGCTTCTCGATGCCACAATATCACATTAACATACCGGTGCGTTTATACTAATAGCGCACTTGTAATGGAAAAACACAACCTTTTTATTTTCCTAAAACGTTAAATAATTTTATGTCGTTTACGGTGCGCTTGTTTTGATATAACGCATCAGTGCATTGCTTTTATTAACGCACAATGGAATTTTATGTATTGAAGCGCACCGATATCATGATTGTTTTCTATTTTGAAGTTCTGTAATTTATTTGTGTATTATATTGATAACTTTTGTATTTTATGGTTCGTGTTGTTTATTATAAAAAAATTGGTATGAGATCAATGAGCAAGAATTTTAGTCAACATGATGGGAGCAAGGTGCCTTTCTTTCCAGAAGGCTCCATCTTTGTTCTATTTTCTTTCGGTACATGAATGTATATTAGGCTCCCGAAGATCCTCAAGTGTGAGATGTCTGGCTTCTCATCGATAAACACTTCTTCTAGTGTCTTCTCATCTAGAATGGAATGTGGGATTCTATTATGGATGTACACAGTTGTACGGGAGGGTTCTTCCCATAACGAGGTAGACATATCTTGATCATGCATCATGGCTTTTGCAGCCTCACATATGGTTTTATTCTTCCTTTTGGAAACCCCATTTTGTTGAGGGTCGTATGATATTGTTAATTGTCTACACATTCCTGCATCACTACATAGCTCATTAAATGCATGTGAATCAAATTCACCTCCATTATAAGAACTTAATGCACGAATGTGCTTTTCTTTCTAATTTTCAACTAGGGATTTAAACTCTTTAAATTTGCTAAGAGATTCACTTTTAGCCTTCATGAAATAAATCCATGACTTCCTAGAAAAATCATCTATGAACAATACATAATATAAGAAGCCACTCAGGGATGGGGATGACATGGGACCACATACATCATAATGTATTAAATCTAAAATCCCTTTAGATCTAGTAGTATTGCTAGAAACAAAATTCTTAACATTCTTCCCAAGTGCACAACCCTGACATACACTATCATGCTCAAAATCAAATACAGGCATACCTTTTACCATCTTTTGAAGTCCTAGTAGAGTTTTGTATTGTAGGTGTCCAAGCCTTCGGTGCCATATCTCACATGGACTAATAGTGTGGTGAATCATAGATTGAATGTATTTCTCGAGTACCATGTAGAGTCATCCCTCTCTAACTCCAATCACAACAGCATATTCTAGGATTTTGTTCTTCGGCCATAAAAGTGCTTTGTTATCCATGAAGATAACTCAGAATCCTTTGTCTTCAAGAACCGAAACTGAAAGGAGGTTCTTATTCAATCCTGGAACATATAGAATGTCCTCCACATGTAAAATATTACCGATGCTCAGTTGGAATGAGGTGGATCCAACTCCTTGGATCAAATATGTTGAGTTGTCTCCCAAATCTACCATGCATGTGAACTCTTTTTCCTTTAGATCGGTGATGGAACTCTTGTAACTAGTCATATGTTTGGATGCACCACTATCAATCAACCATGTCTCTGCACTTGTGATGATGGATCCCGAAAGGGATGAGACAAGGTAATACTCCCTTCTTGTCTCCTTTTCTTCAGATGCATTCTTTTGAGTGATTTCATCTTCTATGGCAATAGAAGCATGGAACTTTCCTTTCTGCTTTGCTTTGCACTCTCTTGATAAATATCCTTTCTTGTTGCAATTGAATCATATATATTTTGACTTGTCAAAGCCTTTATTGAACTCCTTCTTCTTTGGATGAGAGAACTTATTTTGGAAGAAGGGTTTCTTTCCTTTCTTCATTCTTGTCGTGAGGGCGAGGTTTTCTTCTTTGACGCACACTGACTTGCTTTAAATTCACCCCTCCTCTTGGAGGCGGTCATGCCACAACCTTTCGAAGCTAGGTTGTACCTCTCAACCATTTACCGCAACCAAGAATGTGTCCCATGAGGATCGCAGACCATTAATAATGGTTTGGAGAAGATCATCTTCATCCACCACTACTCGAACACTAGCAAGTTGATCTATTACCTGAGAGATATTGGTGAAGAAGGAAGCCACTGTCTCATCCGTCTCCATCTTTAAGTTTTGAAGCTTATTATTCAATGCCATCTTTTGACTCGGGCCCTTCTTCTCATATAGATTATTAAATGTATCATAACATTCTTTCACGGTCTTCAGGGTTGTGATCGCGGGCATCAAGTTATCTTTTACCGAATCATAGATGATCTGTTTGGCCTTATCTTGATTCTTCTTGAATTTGATGCGCCTTGCATTAGACGTAGGCTCCTCCATCATAGTGGATACGTAGACATCCAAGTCATGTTCCTCTAGGATGTTGAGAATCCTAGCCTTCCAAGTGTTTAAGTGAGGTGCCCTCAAGCCGGTCTTCCGGTTGTACAGAGACTAATGCCATAGTCTTCAAATCTTGCGCTCAACTTCTCAGGATCTACGTAGGCTCTAGCTGGCATGCAAAACTGAGTTCCTTCACGCCCTGAGCTCTGATACCATGCTGATATTTGGTTGAGATTTGATCTTTAATTATTTTAGATGTTGAAACTTGAAGTAATGAGACAATTCAATCACATGAAATTCATACAACCATTACACAAGATATACCCTGGGGAAAATCCTCAAAACTATGAGAACAAAAACCCCAACAATTCTTTTCAGTATAATATAATGGATAGTAGAGACTACTTTATTTTACAACATAGAAGATTGCTTTCGGAAGATAAGAGAACACCAAAACACTCTTGGTGAAGATACAGAAGAAATAAAGAAGATAGATCAATCAGAGAATCACCTTGCCTTCAATAATAATATCCTGCACACAAAGAGAAGTGCCTGGCCTTCAAAGGACAAGAGAATTCACTTCACATTGAATTCATCAATCCCGTATAACATATTTATACATTCTTCTCATGCATCGACTTCTTCTAACTTCGGGATGAACTCGCCCTCAGATTGGATGTATTAATCTTGCATGAAGAAGTGCACCCCACTTCTCATGCAGTGCTTTATCTCACTGTCTGTCTCTTAGGATTAACTCGCCTCTTAACTAAAAGCCTGCCCACTTAGTTTGGTGTCTGACTTAAGTGCCATCATGCAAGTGTTTCAACTCAAGTGTCGTCATGCAATAACACTTAGTTAACTAAATATTTTTTGTTGTCACTTAGTTAACTCTCTTTAACTGATTCTTTCTTGATACCATCACTATAGTGATCAATTTGAGTTCTCCTTGATTTAATGAAGTGTCGTCTTTTGTTTTAATTAAAGTGAAAACACTTTAGTTAACTAGTCAAGTTCTTATTTAACTCTTAGTTAACTATTGTTAATTGAAATCATGTTGATTGATTTACTTGTAGTGACCATTGTGAGTTATTTAGTTAACTGAGGCATAAATTGTGGCTTCAACTGAAGCTTGACAATTCCACGTCACTTAGTCATCTCCTGATAAATTCGAATTCTCTTTTTCTCTATGCATTTATCTTTATCTTTTACTGCGTGGTCAATATGTGCTAACTTTAATTATCCATCACATTATATTATACTAAGAAGAATTATTGGATGATGTGATCATAGTATATTATTCTGGACCAAATGATCATATGCTAAAGTATTCACTTTAGAGGTGATCAATATCTAAATGAGACTTAATAGAAATCTGGTGATCATGGTTAATAATACATCACACAACATTAAATGCTTTTAACAAGTAAAGCATGACCTTTATACAGGCGGTCCAGCCCATGGATACCTTTGTACAGAAGGTTCACATGAGAATCATGACTTGACACACAAGTCCGGAGCCTTGTCCAACAAGACTTTACAACATCATTACTTTGATCAATTAGCTCTATACGGGAGGAATAACCTTTACATGGAAGGCAATCAAAGTGCTCAGCTCTATACGGGATGATCAATCTTTGCTACATAATATTGGTTTGGAGAATGTCTCTTGATGATGTGCATTTAACATAATGCACCAGCTACCTTCATGTATCTGATGAATAACATTTTCCACAAATATTTGGAAAAGTTTGTTATTGTTTTTCTAGATGAAATTCTTATTTACTCTAAGAATAAAGAGGAGCATGAAGAACATTTGAGAATGGATTTTCAATTGTTAAGAGAGCATAAGTTGTACACAAAGCTAAGCAAATGTGACTTTTACAGGAATAAAATTCATTATTTTGGTCACATTATTTCAAAAGAAGGAATATCAGTAGATCTGGAAAAGATTGAAGTCATTATGAATTGGCCAACTCCAAAAATGTGACACTTGTGAGATATTTTATGGGGCCTTGCTGGTTACTATAGAATATTCATTGAAGGATTCTCCAAGGTTGCACAACCAATCTCTTCTTTGAAAAAGAAGGGAACACAATTTGAATGGACCCAGACATGTGAAGAAAGCTTCTGATTGTTGAAGAAGCTTATCACAAGTGCTCCGATTCTGAAAATTGTAGACCCATAAAAATAATTTGTGGTGTGTACGGATGCATGTAAATAGGGACTTGGAGGAGTTCTTATGCAAGAAAATCATGTTGTGTGTTATGAGTCTAGAAAATTGAAGGAGCATGAAAAGAATTATGCCACACATGATCTGGAACTTACAACCATAGTTCATGCTTTAAAGACGTGGAGGCATTATCTAATGGGCAGAAAATTCGGGTTGAGGACAGACCATTCTGGTCTGAAATATTTATTTGATTAGCCAACATTAAATGCCAGGCAAGCTAGGTGGTTAGATTTTTTATGTGATTTTGATTTTGAGATCAAACACATAAAAGGAAAAGAAAATAAAATGGTTGATGCACTCAAAAAAAAAAGATAAATGAAATGCATGTGGAAACTATCACAACTTGCCAATCAGATTTAAGACAACATATTGCCAATTATCTTGCTGAAGATGAATTATATGTGCAAATAAAAGATAATTTGCAGCAGCATAATTATGAAAAGAGGTATGAAGGGTATCAATTGGAAGAGGATGGACTTCTTATTTATAAAATTAGAATTTATATTCCAAATGTGGCAAACTTGAGGAGAATTGTTATGGATGAAATCCATAAAATTCCATATTTTGCTCACCTAGGATATTAGAAAAAAATTGCTACTGCTAGGATATTACAGGTTTTCCAATGATTATGAAACAACATTATTCTATCATGGTTGTGGTAGATAAATTGTCAAAACGAACACATTTTATCCTAGTTAAATCCACCTATAAAACAAATGCCATTGCAAATATTTTTATGAAGAAAATTTTCAGATTGCATGGATTTCCTAAGGCCATAATTTCAGACAGGGACATCAAGTCCACTTCAAATTTTTGGAAAAGTCTTTTTGCAGATTTGGGTACACAACTAAATTTTAGCACTGCTTACCATCCAAAATCATATGGAGTAAATCAGATCCTTGAGGACACTCATGTATGTGATGGACAAACCATCCAAATGGGAATATTATCTGCACTAGGTAGAGTTTGCATATAACAATGGGTAGCAAGCTTCGAGCATGAGTCCATTTGAGGCTTTGTATGGCAGAAAGTACAGGACACCAATGACATGGGATAATCTAGTGAACATAATTGGAATTGGGCCATAATTGCTTAGGGAAATGGAACAAGAGGTTGAAAAAATTAGGTTGAATTTAAAGGCAGCCCAAGATAGGCAAAAAAACTATGAAGATAAGAATAGAATGCATAGAAAATCCAGTGTTGGGATCATGTCTACCTTAAAGTGATGCCAAGGAAGAGTTCTTTGAAGCTTGGAAGTTGTGCCAAGCTGTCTCCAAGATATTGTGGGCCATTTGAAGTGCTTAAAAGGATAGGGCCAGCTGCATAGAGAATTGCATTGCCTGCTAGTACTAGAGCTCATAATGTTTTTCATGTTTCTTTGCTTAATAAATATGTATATGATCCTAACCATGTGATTGATTGGGATGTGATTAGGGTGGAACCCAAGGGAGAGTTCCAACCTGAGGCACTGTGCATCCTAGACATGAAGCTAACATTGCTCTGGAACCAAGCCATTAGACAGGTAAAGTTGCAATGGAAGAACTTTGGTCACGATGAGGCTACGTGGGAGTTGGAGGATGCCATGAAATAGGCATACCCTTCTTTTTTTTTTGAGAAAACATCGAGGACGATGTTATTCCAAGGGAGAGGGGATTGTAATACCCCCAATTTTGACATGGAATGTATTTAATCAAAATTATGTAAATGATCTAAATTTTCTAATATGGGTTCCTAGTGCAGAGCTCAAGGCCAAGGCCCAACTAGTGAATGGATAGCCATGTATGATGTATATATTTTTATTTGGACCATATGGTTGGCTTGGAGGGTGTTGCATATATCCAAGGAGGTTGTTTAGTTCCCCATCCACCATTTTTCCAATTAAAATTTTTATAGAGGTGTACACACCCTACCCTCCTCTAGCTTTGAACCTATAATCTCTTAAGAGGAAAAATTTGTTCTTAACTATTAGATCCGGTGAAAGTAATAAAAAAAATCGTTCTTAAAGATTTACTAACTAATACTAAAAACAAAAATATTTTTTACGTATCAAAATTTAATTAATAACAAAAATTATAAACAAATGTTCAAAGAATCATCATCCCTTTACACCATTCAATATTTTTAGTTATAGACAAGGTTTTACTTTGTATTCAATTTTTTAGTTAAGAATTATCGTCCTTTTACAACATTCAATCTTTTTAGTCATAGACAAGGTTTTACTTTGTATTCACTCTTTTTAGTAGATCTAAGAGTTTTGTATATTAAATGTTTTTTGGTTTGATCTGTTTTATAGTTAGAAACAACACGCATAGATTTTTTATTAAGCCTATGAGACATTAGGTTCATTCCTCTAATCATTGATCATTTATATAGGTAATATGTCTTTATTTAAATAATATTAAAAAAGAAAGGTAGAAAGGTTTATAATTTTTTTTATAAATATAAAATTAAATGAACATTATCACATATTTTTAATATTTTGTTTTAACATTTCTAAGTTAGTTAGATTTGAAAGAAGTTACTCTTATATTATCTTTGTTTTTCCTTCTTTCTTATAAATTTATAAGATTTGTATTTTTAATATTTTGTTTTAATATTTAAATTAATTATTTTTCATTATAAATTTATAAGAATTTTATAAAATATTTAAAAATAGCATTTTGTTAAGCATAGAAATCAAATTTTGCAAAATTCCAAATAATACCTTTCCTTCGCAAGGTCCAATAGGCCAAAGGGTCTCAATGGACGACAATCATCATCATTGTCATAATTGATATATATATGAAGCTCGCAATGGCTCGGGAGGACAAGTGTGCTGCGGGAGTCGAATCGGGAGCGCAACTCGACAGGAGTGGAGGTTTTTTTCGTTATAATCATCATGGAGGGTGACATCAAGCGCAGAGGAGGTCATCATCAAACAATTTTCCGGTTTTATTCGTGTGTGAAGGCAAACTCCAAATCCTTCACCTGGTGCACGGACTGGCACAAAAGAAGCAAGGGTTTAACCGTTAATTCATATCACCATGATCATAGACGACGTTGACTATGAAACAGAATATCAGCTTGCGCCCATCTTCTGCACAGACGAAGAAATTCATTTTTTGATGGCGTCAAGGAGACGTCTGGACACCCCTCCATCAATGGCAAAGAGTATGCCAACCTGCGTCAATCCCAAAGCGCATAATGAACCATCAAGGAAGACGTTCATCACCTTGTGTGATGATAAACCTTCAACGAAAGCTGGTAATGCGAGGGGTATCAGATCCAGGAAGACGAATGCAGAATTGGTCGTAGGCAAAGACATTCAAATTAACCAAATTCCGGACTATTTGAACCACGCACTGATCGGCAGGTTCTGCGGCAAAGCACCAGGAAAAGCAGCTCTGACGCAATGGATGGACTCCAATTGGAAGGAAAACCTAGGCTATACTCCAGAATTCTTTATATTACCCAGAGGATGGTTTTTAACCAAGCTTAAAGACAAAGCAAACAGTTCAAAGCTGTTAATCAGGCACTGGCAATGGGGTCCTTCTGGACTCATCCTAAAAAATTGGAGGGTAGATTTCAATCTGAAAAAGGAACCTCACGATGTGCAGCAGGTTTGGGTGATTCTCCCCGGCCTCCCTCTGGTTTTTTGGCAGCAACAGATATTGGAAGCCATAGGCAACAAGCTTGGAAAATTCATTGCGTTAGAGGAGAACTGGGAAACCAAAACTGATCGACGCTGTGCCAAAATTCTGGTAGAATTGGACACCGAAGATGGACTCTTTGAAGACTTGATAATCGAAATGCACGGTAGCAAATGGACTCAGCATCTGGATTATTGGAAGATCCCGTTTCGATGTTTCGAGTGTCGACAGGTAGGTCACCTCCAGAAAGATTGCAACGTCAAAAAATGGGTGCCTCAAACTCTTGCAAACTCTTGCTAGGACAAGGAAAATCTGGGTTAAAAAGCAATCTATCAGTCAAGGAATAAAGGATGTATCCAGCGAGAAGAGCACTGTACAATTTCAGGATGCAGGATTCAATACAGACTCACATTGGGTGGAAGCAGATGCCCCCAACAGCCCACTAAAAAAGATAGAGAATGAGGTACAAACATTTATATCCCCGCGAGCATTAGCACTTATACATAACTCGGTACAAACCCCAGGATTTAGAGAAGGGGGCGGAACTGAATCCAGCAGTGAAAAAGTAGAGCTGTCAATGGATACGTCTCAAGACAGCATGCGACCGTATAGCTCAGCTCACGTCCCAGGTGAGGACGAGCTCGTTGGAATTGATGCAGACAACAAGACACCTGGAGCCCCGTCATCCTCGATCGAAAAAGGTAATAAAGCTGTTATTCCCTCAGTTTCTTCAAATGACTCATCTGGTTCAGTCAGAGTTTCAAACCCCCCTTTAAACACTAACACCATACCCGTAACCCATCCCAAACCCTCCTCTCAAACCTTCCTTGTTAAGACAAAGGAAATCATAAAATCTCAGGTCGGGCAAATCCACCTCATGAGAAGAGGTGGCAGATGAAAAGTGTATATCAAGAGTGGGGTTAGTACTCAACTCAGTTCAAAAACTTCGGGTAGGCAGGAAAATACTGCTATCCAAAGCCCAAAAACAGGCATCTCTTGACATTAAAAAGGGACGCCAATCCCTTATAACTCAAGCTCTTAGAGTGGAAAAATCCCCATGTAGGGGACCCTATTGATCCTTCTCTCTCTCAACGTAAGGGGGATAGAGTCAACCTCCAAAAAAATCACCCTAAAAAGGCTGGTAGACTTACAAAAACCATCGGTTGTGATTTTACAAGAAACAATGACGGAAGGAAACAAAGCAGAGGAAATGATCAAAGACTTTTTTAAGGACTGGAGTTCAACCAGTATTGATGCCGACAGACATTCTGGGGGAATTTTAACGGCATCGAGGTCAGACCTCAATCAAATCACCTCCAAAAAGTATGAAACGGCTCTGAGCACCACCCTGCAAGATAAGAAATCCAGATTAATATTCACAGTTCTCAACCTTTATGGCCCATTCTACAACAGAAAGGAATATTGGCAAGAGCTTAGCAACTCAGGAGCTATGAATCAACCTAACACAATTCTTGGTGGAGATTTAAATTTAACTCTTTCACTCAGAGAAATTTGGGGGAAAAACGCTAGACGTGATGCTCTGTGCGCTTTTTTCACGCACCTTTTTGAACTAAATGGGCTTGTGGACATTAACCCTTTGAAAATGGAGCCCACATGGAGGAACAAAAGAAGTGGTGATCAGACAATATCCAAACGATTGGACCGCTTTTTAATATCAGAAAACCTGATGAATGGGCGCTTCAATGTACAAACAACAATTGAGATAGGAGGTAATTCAAATCATAGACCAATCTGCCTTAGACTTATTTCCCTAGAAAAGAAACCTCCTCCTCCTTTCAAATTCAATCCTGAGTGGCTGAGTGATGAAGAATACAAAGCCCTAATTGAAGGAGCTTGGCAGCCAATATCTGTCACAAGATCACATTCAGCAATGCAGCAATTCCTTGATAATCTAACACAAGCCAAAAAACTCTCAAAGGAATGGGATCAAAAACATAAACTACTTCATCAAGAGGAAATTCGAAAGGTGGAGAAGAAATTAGAAGACCTTTACAGTCATAACAGAGAAGGCGTATTCACCTCAGATGAGCTAAAGGTCCTAAAGAACCTGGAGAAAGAAAAGGACTTACTACTGCTAAAAGAAGAACAACTATGAAGACTCAATAGTCGAGCATTGTGGTTAAAAGAAGGTGATCAAAATACCAAATTTTTCCACAAACATGCTTCCCAACGAAAAAATATCAATACAATTCATGAAATAAAAAATGGACAGGGGGAGACAGTGAGAACCTTTACAGACAAATCTAAGGCAGCAGTGGAACACTTTACAAACATTTTCAAAGATCATGAAGGATGCTCCATTGAGGAAATCTTGGAAGTACTTGGACTTTTTCCAAGATTAGTCACATCCGACATGAATGAAGGTCTAACCAAAGAAATTTTGGAAGATGAAGTTCAAGCAGTACTACACTCATTCCACAAAGGAAAGAGCCCAGGTCCAGATGGATTCACTTTAGAATTATTCTTAAAGAATTCTGTGGTAAAAGAGTCACAGGAATCCGGGAAGGTTTTGGGAAGTCTCAACTCAACTTTCATCATACTGATTCCTAAAAGTCAAAAGCTTGAGACTTTTGATTATTTCAGGCCAATCTCATGTTGCAATATGATCTATAAGATAATAACAAAAGTTATTGCCATGAGACTGAAGCCCATACTCGATGCAATAATCACAAAAGAACAATTTGGTTTCTTGCACAACAAATAGATCCACGATGTGGTATCCCTAACTCAGGAAGCAATCCATAGTATTAAGAAGGAAAGGCATAAGGCCTTTGCACTTAAGCTTGCCTCTCCAAAGCATATGATAGAGTAAAGTGGACATTTGTCAGGCTGCTTCTGATTCAATTCAGATTGGAATGAACATAGACATGGTGGACTAGATTATGGGATGTATACAGTTTGCTTCCTTTGCAGTCATGATAAATGGTTCCCCATCAAAATTCTTTCGACCATCTTGTGGGCTTAGACAAGGCTGCCCCCTTTCACCTTTCATATTCCTACTAGTTGTTGATGCCCTCAGTCGGCTTATTCATAATGCAAGGAATGAGGGAAGTTTATAGGGAGTTAAGGTTTCCAATAATGAAATAATCACACATACCCTCTTTGTCAATGACGTACTCCTATTTGGAAATGGGACAGAACAAAACATCCAAGCCTATGCTACTATTTTGCGAAAATATAGCAGAGCAACTGGAATGATGATCAATCTAAGGAAATCCAACCTGAATCACAATGAATTCCCACCCAATCCGATTCAAAGAGCAGAAGAACTATTGTCTCTATCCTCTGCTCAAATCTCTGAAGGATTTAAATATCTCGGTTTCTTTCTAAAACCCAACAATTACTCCTTTCAAGATTGGGTATGGTTGTACAAGAAGGTAGAGGATAGGATATCCAATTGGACGAACCGCTTCTTATCTAGGGGAGCGAGATTGGTTCTCCTAAAAGCAGTACTATAGAGCATACCAGTATATTGGGCATCAATAGCTTTCATACCAAAAGACATCCTCACCAAACTAAGGAAGAAATGCTTCTCATTCTTATGGACTGCTAGCAAAAAGTATGAAGGGATCCCCCTAGCAAAATAGTCAACTCTATCTCTCCCTAAAGAGCTGGGAGGATGGGGAATAAAAAACCTGCCTCTTTTCTGCAAAGCACTAGCAGCAAAAACCCTTTGGATACTTGCTCAAATTCCGGATACATTATGGGTTGGAGCTGAGCTCCAAATACTGCCCCAACTCCTCAATAATCGACCGGTTCAGGAACCCAGTGAAAACTCATAAGAATGGATTGGCTGGATGGAAAGCAATGGTTTTAGCCTTTCCACTAGTAGGCAACTGGACTGCTTGGAGGATAGGTGATGGAAGAAGTCTAAGGATTGGAGAAGACCCATGGGCAGGAGCGGGAGAGAATTATAAGCTCTATGAATCATTGCTTTCAATCTTAAAAGCTCATAATATTTTCAAGTTGAAAGATGCTCAAGCACAAAATCCCCAACAAAGAGGCAGGGCAGGATGGAAAGACGCTTCATCACTAAATTTGGAAGCAAACAAGGAAGCAGAATGGAATGCATATGTAAGCAGTTTGGTAACCAACTATATTCATCTAGATAAAGAAGAAAAGGACAAACTAATCTGGACAAAAAACGCAATGAACGGTAACTTCTCCGCCAAACTTGGTTACGAAGGCGCAATCTTGGACCAATTTGGAGGAGAAAAGAGTTGGTGGTGGAAAAATATTTGGAAAACCAAAAGCCCCATAAAAACTTCCATAACATTCTGGCTCGCCTTGAACAAAAAACTCCTAACCTAGGAAAACCTTAAAAAACATGGCCTTCATGGCCCAAGCATTTGTTTTCTTTGCAAAACAGCGGAGGAGTGTTCCACTCATCTTTTCAATGCTTGTACATATGCAGGAGAAGTTTGGAAAGGTGCAACAAGCTCCTTCTCACAGGATAGTCTTATCATCGACCCAGTTTCTTCACTTGAAGAGCACATGCAAAAGTGGTGTTCCCATCCCGGGGTATGTTGTTACGAAGCCTTTCCTATTCTTTTTGTTTTCAGCATATGGGAAGCTTGAAATAGAGCTATTTTTAAAAACATTTGGCTCCCTCCTGATGCAACATCCTTATTGCTGACTCAGAAAGTCAAGGAATGGAAAACTGAACCAACTCAGCGAAAAATCAGAGTTCTAAAATCTCCACAAATTGACAAGAGTCATCCTTGGGATTTTTTTGATGGGGCAAGTCAAGGGACACCACAACTGGGAGGTGCAGGTAGTATTATACATTTCAAGGAAAACCATAAGATCACTGCTAAATTGGCCTTGGGACAAGCTACCAACACAAAAGCAGAGCTGGCAGTGCTATGGATGGTACTAAGAATTGCCAAAGACAAGCAGATCTCCAAAATGTATGTTTTTGGAGACTCTGAAACAGTCATCGACTGGGCCAATGGCATAAGCACCATAAGGGCTCCACACCTTCACAATCTGCTGAAAGAAATCCTTTCATTAAGGCCTGCTTTCGAGAATATCACTTTCTCCCACATCTACAGAGAGCACAACTCCGAAGCAGACACTCTCTCCAAACAGGCCTTAGCAATTCAACCCGGGATCATTGAAGGCGAAGAGATCCTCATTGAGCAGAGGATCAATTTTGCTATTCCTCTTTGACCCAAGCAGAATTTTAAAAAGGACACCATCCTTTTGTCAAAATTTTGGGGTAATCTCTCTATGCTCAGAGACAGAGCAGCGCGCCTTCAGCAGTAGCGCTTAATCAAGGAAGAGCCTTGTCTGTGGAATGATTAAAGGATGATGGCGTCCCCAGCCAATAGTTCATTACAGGCACCTACGCAATATCTGTGCAAACAAAACTTTTTTTTGGGCAAGCGCAGTTTCAAGGCAGAATTGAGTAGAAAAAGCAAGCATATCTTTATCAACTCAATCAGAAATACCTTCATAACATAGTCGAGCAAGCATATCTTCATAATCAGAGTTAAGCACACAGCGCAGCAATGGACGACAATCATCATCATTGTCATAATTGATATATATATATATATATATATATATTGGAATATTATTTTTAAGATTTTGTTAATTTTGAAAAAAAAAATGATAAAATTATTAGCTTTTTTATTGTCAAATTTGAATAATAAAGAAAATTGTTACACGATGAGATAATTGGTGTAGTCTAAATATTTTAAGTTTTCAACTTTTTTAGAGTATATTTTTCGTCTTATTTTGTTGGAAGTCCAGTTGGAAATTTGTAAAAAGTATTAGAATCAAATATATTGACTATGGAAATTGCCTAATCTGAGTGCCATGGATTCAAAAACACAATTTGAACTCTTATAAATTTGGATTTTACCCAAAAAAATTGTCCAAAACATAGAATAAATAGACTGCTCCATTTCAATTTACACTTTAAAAAATCTTTAAAATGATTATAAAATTTGTTTTAAAGTTTGGATTAAAAATAAGTAATAAGGTAATGGAAAATATATAAAATATAAGTAAGATCAACCCTTAATTTAGAGAGCACTTTCAACCATTTGCAACTCCAAATTTCAACTCTCTGCTTGGACCCCTATACACCCCTTTTGAATTAAGGTGGGGGATTGTTGTAACCTGACCCATTAGGGTTACGTCGATATGGAGAGTCATCTTAAAAGTCTAAGAAACATCTTGGGAATATGAACCCAAACCCAAGAGTCACATCATTGTATTTATATGTACATACATTAACGAGATAAGTGTGCTTTCACGATCGATTTCTTGTTTCTTTGTTTAGTTTCTGATTATCTTCCCTACAGGGTATCCAACAAGTGTTGATCCTCTTAAGGTTAATGCCACCTCGTAAGTATCCATACCATTAGTTATTAAACTAGCCCAAGTGAAAGCAACAAGATATGTGAATCAAGGAAATCATAAACTCATCTTAGTGGCCCTTACAGCGTAATTTTTCCTTCCCACAACTCTACAATGAGAATTCCTTCATTAAAAATGAGAGGGATAGGGGACTAGGATAAAAAGTTGCCTTTCTGTCAGTTGTTTGTAAGTGATAAGACTGACATTGAGTTGACCCAAGAATCAATGTGCAAGGGACATGTTCTTACTCCTGCCCTTAAAAAATGTTGAATGGATGGGATTTCTTGGCTAATGAATCTAATGGTATGTCAGGGGGTGTTATTACAGGTTGGAATGAAACTATGACTTTGAATAATTCCTTTGCGGTTATCTCTAATTTGTGTGTTGAGTTTTATTGCAAGTCTTCTAAAAAAAATGACGGTGTTTAATGTATATGGGCCATATGATGGTAAAGTACTTTTTGGGGAAACAATAGTCTCCTCAAAGGTCCTCACGTCCCCAAGCCTGATAGTGGGCGGGGATTTAAACTTCACTACCAATTGCAAGGATATTTGTGGGAAGACTGCTCATCCATATGTTTTGGTTGATTTTTTTCTCTTCTCTTTTGATTGAATAGGTTTGGCAGAAATATAACCAGTTGAGATAAAGCATACTTAGAGTAATAATTGCCTAAGAAACGAAGGAGTCTCCAAGAGGTTGGATTGTTTCCTGGTACACAATAAACTTTCCAATGGTGGCCAGGTACAGAAAATTGGTGGGGGGAAACCCATTGTTCAAATCATATTCCTATCTTTCTTGAACTTTCTCTCGATGACTTGAAGTCTAGTGCCCCCTTCAAGTTTAATCAAGCTTAGGTTTTGGAGGATGATTTCAAGACTTTGGTCAAAGCTGGGTGGAAATCTCTTGATACTTCTTCAAATGAGTCCACATGTTCTCAATCTATAAAAGATTTGCATGTCATCAAAGAATAAACCATGGGCTTGGTGGGTGATCTTCAATGTGGAGCTACTTTAAAGGATATTGAGAGGGAATTGGTGTTAACTATTTGATAAATAGAAGGGTTGTTTGATGGGTAATGAAGACCTATATACTTGTATGTTTTTGGAAGCAAGGAAGGCAAAACCTTTATGGGATAAACAGAAGGAATTGCAGATGAAGAGAAGAGCAACATGGGTATACGTTAGTGACCAAAATACATTTTTTTTCGTAACTTCGCTAGTCATAGAAGGAACAAAAATACCACATGGGAATTGATGAATGAAGAGGGGGAGAATGTTAGTAAATTTAAGGAGCTTGTAGATATGGGGTTCATTTCTTTGTCGACATTTTTGAGGAACCTGAAAGCGGCTAATATCGAGGATATTGCCAAAGTTGTGTCATGTTGTGCAAAAATGATTGATGAGGAAAATAACGACAGTGTATTTCAAGAAACTCCAAGGAGGATCTCCTATCTGCGATGTGCACTTTCAAGAAGGACTGAACCCTTGGTCTAAATGAATGGACAATTGAATTTTTTATTGCATTCTTTGATCTCTTAGGGGATGACCTATTGTTAGTGGTGGAAAAAATTTGATTTTCAAGGAAGGTTCTAGGTAATATCAACTAAACATTTATAGCTTTGATTCATAGGACAGACTGTCCTAACTCTTTCGATGGTTATCAAGCTATCTCTTTATGTAATTGTCCTTACAAAATCATCTCAAAGGCCATTGTTGTCAAATTAAAGGTTGTTTTATCTAATTGTATCTCTTCAAATCAATTTGTCTTCTTAAAGGGTCTCCTTATTCATGAGGCAATTGGATCTTCCTAGGAAGGTTTGCATTTAATCAAGACTAAAAAAAATCTTGTTGCGGTGATCAAACTTGAGCTGTCTAAAGCCTATGACAGAGGTTTTACTCACATTCATTGTTGATCCGTATTGGCTTCTCTCATTCAGTGGTAAAGTGGATAATAGGTTGTGTGAGATCTACTTATTTTTCAGTGTCAATCAATGGCTCAGCCTCTATTTTCTTTAAGGTTTCTATGGGATTGCGCCAAGGTTGTCTCTCTCACCATATTTATTCCTTCTAGTGGTTGAGGGTCTTAGTCAAGCTATATTGGTGGCTAAAAGGCAGAGAGAAATCCAAGGGGTAAGGGTAGGTCAAAATTTGGATCTGTCTCACTTACTTTTAATTGATGATGTACTTTTTATCTTTGGTTCAAAAAGAGAATGATTGTGATTAAAGGAAATCCTTCTCTTATACAATCAAGCAACTAGAATGGTAACAAATGACCTTAAGTACTCTTAATGGCTATCCCTTGACTGTTGTATCCCATCTATATTAATGGATTGTAACTAATTCCTCTAGTATGCTTTTCAAAATCAACCAAGTGATCTTGAGAAAGTTCCAAGGACAATTAGCTTATCATGCTTGTTGTGGTCATGGTGTTCCCTTCTACAGTAGTAATGGAAGATTGCTTTGCTTGCTTGGTCTCCTATACAACTTCCTGTAACATTCCCAATGCCTTCTCCTTCTCTACAATTCTTTGTGCAACCGAATCATCATCCAAGTGATCCTCTCCTTTTTCCAATTATCCAACTAAATTACCTTCTCTCCCAATTACACTAGTTGAACTATGTGCTTATCCCAATCTACCATAACAACAATCAGGGAGTCTGAATATTTAAGAGAGTTATTCTTTAGTAAAGGTAGTGATTTTGTAGAAATATTCATGTCCTTTTCTAGCTATGCTTTCGTTCATTCAAACATGTGTACCTTTTCCTTCAAGGGTTGGTTCTCCTCTTAAATCCGCACATTGATGACCATGAGGTCTTCCAGTCTCTCTCTATTAAGTGATTTACCCATGTTAAGTTTACTTCTTCTCACAGTACTAGTAACCACTTCAAGGTTAAGGATTCAACTTCTCTGATACCGATATGATCCTTAAATGTGGAGCTTATAGCCCACATGCCTCACCAACATAGATCTTTCGTAGAATCGATATTTGATCTATATTTTTTGTATGATGCCGACTTATATGTCTTCAAAATTGATGTTAATGATTTTTTTCTTGATGAAGGTATGAGTGAAAACTTCTCTTGTTAATAATTCACCAACACTCATGAAAGGACGGTTTTATTTGTTGGCTTTGTAATGCCAAGGTAAATACCAGCAATGAAAAACAATTGCACTCTACCAAAGACAAAATATAATGGTCTTTTGTTGTGCAATATGCCAATCAACAACACATTGTTACTTAATTAAAATTCATTTGACTCCTTTACAATTTAATATCCAACTGAAATTAGTTCATTCAAGATGAACAAGGTTGAGACACCATCATGGTTCTATGTCTATTGCATTCTGACTATGGTGGCTTTGTGTGTGGATTTAAGTATGCTTTCAATGACCAATATAATGGTATTTTTTATGCAATATGCTAATCAACAATAGATTGCTACTCAACTAAAGTTCAATTGACTCCTTTACAATTTAATATCCAATTTAAATTAGTTGTTTCAAGATGAACAAGGTTGAGATACCGCTGTCGTTATATGTCTATTCAATTATGATTTCGATGGCTTGGTGGGTCAATTGAGTTATGCTTCCAATGATCAACAATTAGGAAAAACCACCCAACCTATGGTGCTATATTATTTAATGTAAATTGTTTGTGCCAAATGTTTCAAACACTCATATTCCCACCAATCAAATGGATGAACAATGGTGTTAAAGTCCCATTAAATGGTAAAAATAATATCATTGTGTATGCTTACAAGGATAGATTGTGGATAGATAACAACACCGAGCTCCTCAAACCCTTCACCGAGCAAGAAGTCATCAATACGATCTGGTCTTTTGACCTTGACAAAGCCCCAGGATCGAACGGATATTCAATCCACTTCCTACAAAGCTTGCTAGCAGCACATAAGGAAATATTACATGAGAATGGTTAGAAATTTTCACTCCAAGGCAAAGATCGAAGGCTGCACCAACTCCACATTCCTTGCACTCATACCAAAAGAAACAAATTCCAATTCCTTTGGTTGATTCCGACCTATCTCCCTATGCAATTCTTCCTATAAGATAATCTCCAAAATGTTGGCAAACAGAATGAAGCCTTTTCTCAAAAACATCATTTCAGACAATCAAGGAGGATTCTTAAAAGGGAGACAAATCCTCGACAACGTGATTCTCGTTCAAGAAGCTACCCATTCCAGCAAGAAGCGCAAGGAAAAAGGTATGTTGATCAAAATTGACATGGCCAATGCCATCGACCATGTCAAGCACTCATTCCTCTTTAAAGTTATGGAAAAATTCAGGTTTGGGAAAACTTTCATAAAGTGGATCTCAGCTTGCATAAGCGGGCCCTAGATTGCTCCTTTGGTAAATGGGTGCCCCACAAAATTCTTCCAAGCCACGCGTGGAATCCGGAAAGGATGCCCCTTATCTTCCTTTTTGTACATTATTCTAGCAGATTCTCTAAGTCAAAATTTGAACTCGAAATTAAGAATAGGCTCCCTCCCAAGCCTCAATCTAGACTCCAACTCTATGCCCCTCATCCATTCTCTCTTCAACGATGACTCTCTCTTACTACGAGGAGACTCCTCAATTATTGCTTGGAAATTCAAGCAAAATATGACCTGGTATTGCAATGCCTCAGGAGGCAATATCAACTTCTGCAAGAGTGTTGTCTATGGCTGGAACCTAAATAAAACTTCTGCAACCAACATTGGTCATATACTCGGAATGAAATTTCATGAGCATTGGGACAATATCAAATAGTTAGGCCTCCCAATAGCACAAGGACACACAAAATTGGGACTTTGGGATGAAACTATAAGCAAAATCAAATCCAAAATCAGAAATTGGGGAGGATATTGGCTCAACAAAGCCGAGAAATTGATTTTGGTAAAAGCAGTCCTATCGCCCCCCCCAATTTACTAGTCATCCCTTCTTTTGGCGCCTAAAGGGGTATCAAATCAAATTACTAAACTACTGAGAGATTTCCTATGGACTAGGGGAAAAACAATAAGAACAAGCTGCATTTGGTGAACTGGAGCACCATAAAACAACCAAAAATCTCAGGTGGCCTCCAAATTCGAGATCCTCACCAAGCAAACTTAGCAATGGGAGGTAAAATCCTTTGGAAAATTCTTTCCAACAGAAAGCATTGGGTTAGCCAGTTGCTAAGGAAGAAATACTTAACATGCACAAAGTTAAGATGCCTCGACAACAAGCCTACCTCCAAAGGCTCCTCGATATGGGCACTATGCAGAGCTGCATGGGAACTCTTCTCTTGGAAGCTTTATTGGGTTCCTGGGAATGGAAGAAATATATAAATCTTCTCTAACAAAATCATGGGGCACCCCCCTCTCCAGGAAAAGAACGAACTCCACAATATAGCCCAATGGATATCTCATAATAAAATTAGAAGGTTGAAATATCTCAACTCCTAGGATTCCAATGACGCATGGCAAGGTTGGAAAAATTTAGCAATCCCAGCCAACCTCGAACCCTCCAGAATCCTTCTCATGGAAAACTTGGCTGGCTGTGCTCCCTACCATCTATAGGACAAAGACGATTGTGGCTGAGGCCCAAAATAAAAGTACACAGCTGCTCTAGGTTTCAACGTCCTTCAAAATCATGATGCTTCAAGTAAAAGCTTATGGGAAATGGTCTGGAACCCATTTGGACTTCCCAAAGTAAACTTATTCATCTGGACCCTCGCCCACAGGAAAGTGCTTGCTGGAGACAATTTAATCAAAAGAGGCATCATCAGGCCACACTGGTGCATATTATGTTGCAAAAAATCTGAATCAATAGACCATTTATTTCTGGAATGCCAATTCTCAAAATATGTTTGGAACCACATGCTTCAAAGTCTTGATGTTACCATGCCGGTCTTCAACTCCACCACCTGCCTTCTTCATTATTGGAAATCCACATACCCCTCCCCACTTTCAAAAAAAAAACTTCGGTCTCTAATATGGTTGACTATTCCTAAATTCATGTGATGGAAGATATGGCTGGCCAGGAATAAAGCCATATTCCAAGACTCCTGCCCCTCCCCCTTGCAAGTTTTTGGTCAGGCCAAAGGCCTTCTTATTGAATGTGTGCAATCCTCTAACCTCAAGACGGACACAAATCTCAATGCAAATGAGATACATTTGCTTGGGACCCTCCTTTCCAACCCCAGAAAGAATGTAAGCTCACGACCACGGAACCTGCCATATTGGCAAATCAGACTCGCTAATTCTGAATTTCAGGATTGGAGAAATAAGCAGATTCTGGACAGCTTACACTTCGATGGCGCATCCAAAAGAAACCTTGGAGTTGTTGGAGTAGGGGGGTTTTTCTTTCTACAGGTGGGGATTGGGATCTTGCTCCAACAATTTAGCAGAAGCCTTGGCTCTCCTAAAAGGTTGTCAGATTGCCAAAAAAAGAAGAATAGATAATTTACAAGTATTTGGAGATTCCCTCTTAATCATCAAAGCCTTCAACATGCATACAGATTCCTTAATAAATAGTTGAACTAGTTGTTGATGAGGCAAGGGGATACCATGAAGAAAACAATGTGTTGGGGAATTGAAAATTTTCTTAGTACCAACTTATATTGCTTTGGATGGAATATCATTGATGAGAAAAATGGAGATCGTGGATGTGGATAATTGTTGTCATCATACATAGGAAGCCCATGTGTAATTGAATCTAGTTATAAAAAGTGTTGAGGCTAAGCATGCTTCAATTCAGATGATGGTTGAACCAATGATCGATAAATTGCGTTCAATTGTTGGAAAGGTAGAATGATTCTAGAGATGCTCACTTTCTCATACACCTTTAGTACTTAATCCAAGAAATATAATGGAGGGAATAAGAACAATGTGGTATATTCACTTAGTTTGGAAACTATGGCACGTTGCTTCTCCCCAAGATAGTGCATGAACCCCTTGTTAGGAATAATGGTTGGAATATAGTGTATGAATCGAAAACAACTTGTTGGATAAAAATGGTTAGCAGGCATGGCCTAAGTAACTATGGTTGTGTAATTCAAAAATTCAGATAAAGTACCATAAAAAGCTTTACCCATGGGAAAGCAATGCACATGAAAAATTAGGTTTCCTCCTGTGGCAATTGTACCTTGCTACTTCCACTCATCCTTCAAGGGCCATTTATGTATATCTTATAAGTGTCTAGCACTGAGCAAGGGATAATGGAGGAGGTAGATGGGATGTTACAAGTGAGTGAAAAATATTTGTTGCATTCCACAACCCCTCAAGTTGGTTAATGGTGTTAATAGAGATGTCCATATTATGTAGAGAATAACCAACTTCTTTTGCAAACTTTTGTCCATTGTGATTTGTTGCTAGGGTTGTTGGTGTTCATGAATGGAATGTAAGATGGCCCACCGACCTAACAATTGGTTAGGGATAAAATCTTGTAGACTATGAACAAAGGTAGGGCACCATGCTAGATGAAGGATTTATGTTTCGCATCCATTTAATTGTACCAAAGCAAACCCCCATGGAAGTGTCGCGAGGGTGCTAGTTTTGATATGTGATAATATATGGGAAGAAGGGAAAGTTTATAACATCCCATGTTGTCTCAAGGGAGGTGTATAAATTAAGAGATAGTGGGTGGTTTGGTTGAGCTAGATTGGTTGTTGGAGGTATTGGGAATGATAGTGAGCGGATGGGTGCGTGAACTAAAGGTATATGATAGAAAGGGGTAACAATAAGAAATGTACTGAGATCTAGGGTTCAGGTCGTCTTTGGTGGGGGATTGAATTAGTTGGAGGGATATGTGAGTATGGGGGTAGAGAGAGGGAGGAAAAAGTGATGGGCTTGTTGAAAAGAGGGGGTGGATTAAATTTTTGCGAATGGGTTGGGCACGGGTGGCTCTATTAGCATGACTGGACATGTTGGATTTGTGGCATTGTTTTGTCGGGAAATATGTTCAATTGAATAACAAGTAGGGTGAAACTAATTACCAATTAAACATAGATTGCATGAGGATTTGATGGATGCCTTAGGGAATTTGTTTGACGAGAGAAGGAAGTTGGGTGATCTGAGTATATGGGAGGGCAAATGCAGGGGAATTGTTATTGCCTAAATTCCACACATCTATGAAATGTTGGTGTTTGTTATGAAAATAAACCATCAACATACAACATTCATCTCACAAAACTTTATTTTCATAAAAAATAAACACGTCGAATGAAATTATTAAGCATGGTCAAACTTTCATTTACCTGCTTGGATTCATAAAAGGGGAACCTAGGTGACATCATGTGGAAAATCCTTCAAAACCCATGCAACTGGGCATATGGTAAAACTAATAAATTATGCAGTGCATTCAAAGCTTCCCAACTACATTTTGAGCACCAAAGAGGTTTGAATTGGATTTTACTAGGTACTTGGGCTTTCAATAGGCCCTCTTTGTACCCAGAAGTCACTTCATGGAGAAGATCATTCACATCTTGAACTAGTTCTTTGGAGGCCTCCAATTTGGCTATAAAAGGAATCCATGGGTATGTATTCCATAAGAAAAATATAGAACAAGCTTATGTTCCAATAATTTGTTTGGAATACATCTCTTCCATCCACATTCTTACCATTCATTAGCATTTCAAGATCCCTTAACTTCTTCCCGGAGAAACAAGTGTTTTTTTCATCATTCCAAATTAGTTTGAGAGAAATTATATATGATTCAAAGGACCCACCCAAAGGGAGTGTTGGTTGCCCCTTGCAAGCTACATTAGGTTTAGATAGCTTTATTTCTTCACAAATGTAGTTTACATGGCTATTCACATTCTAAGGAATTAACAAAACAACTATAATATGCTTTTACTTCCTTGGTCAGTAAATCACCTAGTTTAAGTAGGGGGCTTAATCAATTTACAACTTCCTTTTCTAGGGTTTGGCCTTTAAGGTTACCAATAACTTTATAGCCTAGACTAGAGTATATTACACACATATTTATTGCTTTGAAAGTCAAAAGCAATTATTAGTCTAGGCAATTTTGCTAAAAATACATTAGTTTAAAGTTTTGCCACTTGCATATTTCTATTTCAAAACAGTCTAAATTAGTCCTCTTCACACAAATAAGAGACCTAAAAGCTCTTTAAATCTTAGTATGATCTCTTCCTTGTGCCCATAAAGTGACCTTGGTAAATTAGAAAATACTTAGAGAGTGAAAAACCCCCCTTTGCACATTTTGTTTTAAGGTATTGCTTGCAATCATCCAAATCACACTTAGGAAATTAACAGAATTATTAAGTAACTCAAGCTCTTTTACCTCATTCTCAAACCAACTGATTATTTCAGCTTGCTTGTCTTCCAAGGATATTACTAGGGTTTTGGGATGAGCATAATTATAATATTCACTAGTTGCTTGACTGGCATCTTACTTTGCTAGTTTCTTCTCCTGGCCATAATTCAACTATCTATTTCTCGTGGCCGAAGTAGAGTCGTAGGTGAAATGTAACCTTATGGATTCACTGACATTTGTGTTTTTTGGATTATTCCGGGGTTCTTCATTTGAATCTAGAATATCAATGACACATGGATTCATTGTCTTAAGATGACAAGTTTTTATAGAAGACAAGCATCTAGCCATACCCCTAGTGATCCTACGTGCAAGCAACTTGGCTCTTTGTCTATTATCTTCCCCTAACTATTTTGTTTTAATTTTCTTAGCCTTAGGTTTTGAAGAGTGAACTGATCTATTGATCAAATGCTTTCCCTTTTGCTCAATTTTAGACCTAGGATGGGAATCGATCTCAGGTTCATTAGAGTTAAAGTGTGGATTAGAAGAAACATAGGTATCACGCTCAGAAACCCTAGGGATAGCAATCAGATGGCTTGAAACATTATTAATTGAAACCCCATCATTTGAACCCCGTGGTTATGAAACCCCATCATTTGAACCCCGTGGTTATGAACCCCATTTTCATTACTAACAGCCTGAGAACAATCAGTGATTGGAGACTCAACACAATGGTTCCTAACAAGGAATTCCTCCCAAGAACCACCCAATTTAGCTAACCTATCCTCTATTAGAATTTTAATTAAGTCATAATGGAATAGGCTCCTTTCAATGTTCTCCTTTCCCTTATGAACTGAATTTGACATATTTTTAGACTATCAATAAGTAATAGGGAATTTTGATAGGATGGCCTAAGAACATCATAAGAAATAAGACATGATTGAAATAAACAAAAGAATACCTACCCTCGCAAGTGATGTATATATGGATGAGGTATAAGGTTGTGCACCAATGCTTCTTGAATAGCTTGGTTGGAATACCCTTTCTAATGTTGGGCATACCCTTTGAATAGCTTGGCTGGAATACCCTGGAATTCTTTTGACATATTTTTAGACTATTCAAGAAGTAATAGGGCATATTGATAGGATGGCCTAAGAACATCATAAGAAATAAGACATGATTGAAATAAACAAAAGAATACCTACCCTTGCAAGTGATGTATATATGGATGAGGTATAAGGTTGTGCACCAATGCTTCTTGAATAGCTTGGTTGGAATACCCTTTCTAATGTTGATCTCCTGGCTAGGGTTCTTAAGAAATCGCCTCCGAGAATCATTCTGGACACTTCCACCTTTGAACCATTTTTCACCCTGTTGGGGAAGTTCAGTAGCTTGAGAGATAAATACCTCAGAAAGATGAAATTCAATGTCTCCAACCCGGGCCTTCTCTCCATCAAAAGACAAGGCAAATTCCTTGGTAACTAGTATGTTGTAACCAACGAATTTTTTCAGGAACACTACCACATATGGGCCCTTTTTTCGACGAAAGTTACGATGTTTCAAAGAAATTTCATCGCAAATTTCGTTGAAGAGAGGTTGTCAGAATTTCGTCACAAATTGAAGTTTCCTCGTAAGACCGACGAAAGTTGGAAATTTGGAATTTCGATGTCCAATGTTTGAGGTTTGTTCGAGGGCCTCTCTTCAACAAAATTTTAGCAAAACATCAAAACTTTCGTCAAAAAAAGGGCCCATATGTGGTAATGGAATGACACCCAATCAACCTTGTGGAATTGTTTCAGAAATTCCCCATGTGCTTCAAGGAATTCTATTCCAGACATTTCAAATCTGACCATAGGAGCCATCACTGTGAGAAAAAGTCCAAACCCAAAAGTAAATGCAGTACAGTCCGAATAGAACAGGGCAAGGTCATTACAAAAACAAACCACTACATTTGGTCTCCAAGGCCAAATCACTACGAACCTTGAGAGGATATGAAAATCCATCAAATCGACTGTCTCAAAGTACGAGAAACTCAAAGGAATGATTATGGATCATGGTCTGTAACCATAAGGTCAATTCAATTTTCATAGTCTTTTAAATGAGTGATAATCAGATTGTAAGGCATTATGAGAAATATTCCATTTGACAAATGTCAGGCACCATGCTAAGTAGGGGCAATTCAATAGGATAAAACATAATATTGAAAGGTAAGAGGTGAATATTTTAAATAAAATAGAGTTACAATGATATATATTATCTTTTACTAAGATCAAATTAAATAAGATCATGCATCCCTATTGCGTGAACTTAATAATATAGTGATAAAAACATCATACCTTTCAATTTTAATAGAAAATATTATAGATAACTTGGTTATATAAATTGTTAGAAATATGAAACATTAATTTCATGACGTTAGCATGAAATTCGAAAATAAATGTTCAAAGCCACCAACCAGATGAGCCAAGGAGTGGATTAAATAAAATTTACAAAATATTTAAATTTGGTAGCTATTGAATATTGAGGAAAATCAATTAGTGAAATGCGATTTAACCATTAGTTTGTCCATCGATCAATCCTAGAAAATCAGTCATGGTAATCAATGATGATAAATTGATAGACCGAGTAATGAAAAAGGATAAAACCAACAAGTTTGAGAAACTAAATTTAAATCTCCAAACATCAAGAGAATTGAAAAATCCTTCAATAAATGCATAGTCTCTTTTGGTGCTGAGATAATGGTCATAGAAATGATGATGAATATGAATTAGACATGCAAAAGGTTAAGAAGTATAGTACAAAGGACTAACTTAAAGTAAAGATAAGACGCAAACATCAACCTTTGCCAAGATTATATAATGGGGGGCCTTCATAAAATAGAAAGGATTTGTTGGGGGACAATAAAACTCCTCTAAGTCAAGTTTATCTATCCCATCACCTACACGTATTGGGTCTATATTCCCATCCTCATTAACAAAAACAAGGAATTATTTGTGCATGCACTAATTTTATAGGCCTGAATCAGGCTTGTCCCAAGGACAATTTCACAATCCCCTTCATCGACCAAGTTGTCAATGCTTGCACCCAACATGAAGTCCTATCATTTATGGATAGATTCTCTAGATACAATCAAATTCAGATCTGCCACCAGGATCAATATAAAATGATCTTCACTACACCTCGGGAACATTTTCTTATCGTGTTATGTCATTCGAACTAAAGAATGCTAAAGCTACATTTCAGCACACTATGTCCTATGTGTTTAACGACCTAACACACTTCATCTTGTACTACCTTTATCACCTCACCACCAAGTCTATAAAATATGTTGCTCACATCACCAACCTTCACACCATCTTTTTGTGATGCCAAAAATACAATATACACTTGAACCCGCTCAAGTGCATCTTATGCATCACTATGGGACATTTACTCATGTTAATAATTTCTTAGAAAGGGAAAATCGTTGATCCTTCAAAATTTCAATCCATCCTTTAAATTCCCCCACCAAAGAGACAACGTAGTTGTAGAGCATTCAAGGAAAAGCAAACATTCTTCATCATTTTGTTCTTGATTATGCCATCCAAGTGCACGAATCCTTACATCTCTTATGAAAGGATGTTGGATTTCGATGGGATGACCAAGCACAATGGTCCTTTGAGGTGTTAAAGGAGGTTGTCACCTCTACCCCTTTGATTTATCCTCCTAAATTTGATAAGGATTTTTATCCTTTACGTTTTGACATCCAATTTTTTGGTTGTTGGGGTCTTAGTTCAAATAGGTGAGGATCATTGCGAACACATCATTTACTACGTTAGTAAAATAATGTCTAGACGACCATTAAATTACAGTCATGATGAGAAGTTGGCCTTGGTTGTGGTCTTTTCAGTTTCGAAACTTCGATGCTACATTCTACCATTCATGACTAAGGTCATTGAAAATTCAAATCCAATGTAGTGTATACTAAGCTGACATATTATCAATGGCGATTTCACTCAATGGGTCGTTATTGTCTAGGAATTCGATCTTGAATTTGTGACCCAAAAATAAGAAGGCCTTGGCCCTCTCCAAGTTCATCACCGACCTTCTAGTTGTTGTACCTTCAAATGATTAATTGCTTGACAACCACCTCTTCACCCTTTATGTTGAAGACACGTGATATGGTGATATTATCACTTATCTCTACACAAAAAAATTTGGCTCTCTTCTCTCACAAGATGATCATCATCGCATACACCATAAATCTCCTCTTTCGAGACATTGTTTATTGATGAGGGACTAAAATGATTTTGCAATGGTACTTATCTCATGATGAGGCTGAACGAATCATCAACAATTGTCACGACAATGCTTGCGGTGGCCATTTATTTGGAATGGTCACCACCTAGAAAATATTATGCGGAAGCTACTTTTGGCCTTCGATTTTTAATGATTATATTCACAGTAACATAGAGTTGGGAAAATGTCAAATTTTCTCTTATAAAACATGAGCCCTTCCAGCTCCGCTGCATCCTGTCATCACTACCATATCAATTTGTAAATGGGGATTGACTTATTGGAATGCAGTCCATCATCTACCAATTTCCATTAAGTATATCATCGTCACTATCAATTACTTTACCAAGCGGGTCAAGGGAATGCCCATCTTTAACAACACCAATGCCACTGCTACTCAACCATGTCATTTCACACTTAGATGTTCCCAAACAGTTAGGATCTGACAATGAAAAAGATTTCCATAATGAGATTTTCCAAGAGTTGTCTTTCTGGTTAGGATTTATCCATAAGTTTTCCACCCCCTACCATCCACAAACAAATTATTAAGTTGAGGCTATCCACAAAGTCCTCAAGGCCATTCTCTAATGGACAGTCAACAAGAACAAGCTAGCTAGCATCACATGATATTCTCAACACTTTGGGCCTACAAAACATCTATTAAGACTTCCATGAGGTTTGCACCCTTTCATCTCATATATGACATTGAGGCAGTTTTACCCCTTGAATATGAGATCCCCACCCTTCAAACCATCGTTACTCTATTACCAAACACTTCATTACTTTAGCAACATTTCCTCACCTTATAACACCTTGATGAGGAATGTCACTCTTTGTTACAACAAAATGAGGCCATGAAGAAACGCTCCAAATCTTATAATGGCCGACAAGTTCTCCCTCCCATATTTTGTGAAGGCAATCTTGTCCTCATTTTTTACACCAAGAAAGATGCCAAAGTGGGTATTAGTAATTTCGTTCCCCTTTGGAGAGGCCCATTTATCATCAAACAATGCCTCCTTATAAAAGGTGCTTATATGCTCGGTTTCATAGAAGGAGGTCTTCTTGACAACTCAATAAACAAGGTGTACTTGAAGAAATTCTATCCCTAACCCACACATTAACTTTCCAAAATATTATAGATAAAACCATTTATTTTCCTGTTTTTTCTAGTTTTTTATCAACAAAAATTCTTGACTTGTGATATATGAAACCTTTTTATTTTCTTTGCAGATGACTTCAAATGTGGTTTGTTACGTCGGCTTTTCCAATGGCACAATTCGTTGGTAAAAAAATCTTGCATCCACTACTTGGGCTATTTTTACCCCAACACACATGCTTTTTCACACCGGTGGTGTGTGTCTTGGACTAGCCACCAACAACCAAGCAAAGTACAATGGCATCGTTGTATTATTGGTTGATGCAGTCCACTGCCACATTCACCATCTTCATGTACATTTGAATTCTCAACTTCTTATCACACAACTCAATAACGTCTTCTGCATTCGTGATCCATGCCTCTTCCTAAAGTTCATGCGAGTGCAACATTTAGCACGACAATTTGAAACCATCACATTCATCCATGTCCTCAATAGTTCTAATGCATTTGTAGACCATGTTGCAAATGAAGATTTGGATTGGTGTTTATTACATTAGAAGTCATACTATGTCATGAAAGCAATAATGTTTATGTTGTGCCATTTATTATGTTATGCCCACCAAATACATGCATAAATTAAACACATAATCAAAATCAAACATCGGAGTGCAAGTCACGAAAACAAAAAATATCTCTGTATATATATGTGTTTGTGTGTGTATGTGTGTGTGTGTGCGTGGAGAGAGAGAGAGAGAGAGAGAGAGAGATCTATCATATACAATGTGTTACTCAGAGGCTGCGTAAAAAATGGCCTTATGGGGGTACATCAAAAATTGCTTCCCATAAGCTACACCAAAATATCATGTACAAAAAAACTGGGCTTATGGCCTGACGGAAGGGGGCGTCAATGCTAGAGGCACAACTGCCTGAACTAGTGGTGCAATCGTTACTGCTGGATGAACTAGTGGTGCAACTATAGATACTCCCTAACTCAATGGTACAGTCGTTGCTACTGTTGCCTACTCCCAAACTCGTTATCCTGCCATAATCACCCATCTCAAAAGGTATCGCCAACCAATACTAATGCTCTTTGGTACATGAAGCAAGGTGGCCACTAGTTAATTGTTCATATCATCCCAACCATAGTCATCCACACCCTCCAATAACATGACAAAGTGCCTCTCCATTTATGCATAACCTATATCAATGTCCCCTCCCAAGGTGGACCCACCTACTGCACCCTCACCCTATCCTCACCACCACTTGGAAAGGCCTAATCTCGTTGACATTATTTTCGTCGGCCTCCTCTTGGCTTGGTCCCTGCTGGTATTTTTGTTGCAACTAACAGAGATGTTCGTCCCATATCTGTACCCAACAAACAAAATGGCATCTGTTGGTCTTACACATTAGAGCCTAAGCATGCATATAATCCAAAAAATTAAAACATGAATGAGGTGTGACTTAGATATACCTACCCATGGGTCCCCACCCATCATTAGGACGTCATCAAGGGAGATCCAAATAGTTCATAAAATCCATCCCATACTAGGCATATCACTCCATCTGTCCCAATCGTTGCCGCCACATCACCGGGTAGTTGGGCGTGAAGGCTTGGACCATCTAACCACCTCCAGTACATGGCATCATAGTCCCCCAAAACACCATATGGGGCTCCCTAGGTCCTTGGGTCGGTACTACCAATGGAATCCTCACTAAGGGAAACCAATCAAAGAAGTAGGAACATAGGATAGAACATAGAAAAATTGCCCTAGCCTTGCAAACAACACTTTGATATATGTGCATGCATGTTAACCGATAGCATGTGAGCCTGGGATACCTCAACATAATCTAGCACTTTCTCCACTAAGAGAAGTTGGCCTCCATAAATCTGGTGAGTTGCAGTTTCTCCCAACACCCATATCACTATGGTTTCCACAACATGACCCATCAAATCCTCGATCATAAAAATAAGGATCCTCCCATACTTGTTCATTGCAGGGTTCCCCCTGTATTATTGGCTAATGAACTGATCTCCATCCTCTGGTCACTCAAGGACGAGTGGATCTCCTCATGGATCCTTGTGATCAATAGCGTAGTTAGAAAGTATATGTCAAAGTAGTCAAGAGTCACCTTCTCACTGGCCACCACACATGAACCCGGTTGATCTCTCCATATGCTTATCAACTCTTGTAGAAGGTGGCCACTCGACCTTAGCATTGAGCCATCCTATAATTTCAATATCCCTACGCCAAATAGACATCGTTTAACCTCTAGGAAACCTAACACCTCTTGTCGTAGGGCATTGAAATGGAGCTCATGCCACTGAATAACCAACACAACTATGTAGTCTACAAAAAAAACAAGCAAAGCACGTGTTAGTCCATTAGCACAATTCAAAAAACTAAGCAAAGACACAACTATGCAACTTTTATCTCAAACAATAGTGTGGTGGCATGAGCCACTAGACTTAATACTTGCACAAGAACCAAACAAATTTACATGCATCATAGTGCGAGTGTAATTGGTAAATAGGCATGACAACTCCACGTGCCCACCACAACTCTTATGTCGCATGGCCTTGCGACGATTCACAACAATAGATGCACGGTTTAACCGTGTGGCATGTGTAGACCACATCTCGTGCTGTGTGTGTCTGTCACAATGATTAGTTGCACTTGTATTTGGAAAAGGAGATGTGTGCCTCGACCACACTGCAGTGCGTCTGTTCATAAAAAATAGTCACACAATTTAACCACGCAATACATGGAACTGAAATCTCGTACCACATGTGATTATCGCGGAAACATTACATGGTTTCACATGATAGATTTCTCAAAACTCGTGTGACTTTGAGAAAACCAATATGGGTTTCTATATAGCTCATAGGGTCCCCTAAGCTAAATTCTACTTCGCTAAAAATGACAAGGAGGTCCTGAGGACTATCCTGGAACTCAAAAACCTAAAAACGACTAGTCCAATCTCCCAAAATCAGTGACAAAAGCTCTAAGGCATCAACAGGATGAACAATCATAATGAATTTTGACATGTGGTCACCACCCCTATTTATAGCCATAAAGTCCAATCTTCCATTGGCTCATTTAGGAGTTCTATAGCTCCGTTTGATGTGTTGTTAGCATCGTCACAATCGCAATAGTGAGCTCTTCAACATGGTGCCATTTGTTTTGTCTCCTTTGGAACTTCATATGGACCCTATTTTTTAACCATTCCTCTGTAATGATCACCTATTGTTGATACAGTTTACACCGTTGGATTTATTGTCATGAGCACTATTACGCTATGGTATATATTTCAAGTGTGCAGAATTTTGGTCAGACATATTTTTTCACCCATAGCCCCACGACCGCCTCAACTAGTATCTATACTCGACCCTACATATAGGATTCATATCCCTTCGTATACATTGCATATATCTAGCTATCCCAATGATGGCCTTAATGTTCAGATCTCCAAACAATCAACATCATACCCTCCACTACACCATGCCTTTGGTAATTAGTAGCATTCTACCATCATGGGTGTGTGCACCAGTACAACCCCTTCTATCATGGAACCCATGTTGGTTCACCCTTAGACATAGGAGTTCAACAACCCACCATCTCACTAGCCACATACTTGTTACTTTATACATATTGTTGCCCACCCCTTTTAGTTTCCCGAGCACTTTCTAGTTACGATTCATGAATGGCCTACCATTCCCACCATAATCAATAGATCATTTAGATTCACCACCATGTCATCAACCCTTGAGAAGACCCATGATGGAGCCCCACCCTTTGATTAAAACACCATGACTACCTCATCATCCTCGCGGGGACGCTCTGCATGGTGTTTACTCATTGAACACCTATCTCCCCATCTGTAAAAATTTCCCTTATTTCATTTGTAAAAAGAGATTCCCTAGCACACCAAAAATGAGGGAATAATTCAATACTATTGTTCTTTTATGGAAACAACACCCCTTGTTTGCCTTGATAGACATATATGCAACATGTCACTTTACACCTATGAGCACCTTCATTGCTATCACTGTCACCTTGCCACATGATCCCCATACTCATATTAGTTTGACATCACCCAATGATATCTAGTTTATAATTTGTTTACTCAATTGGGCCCTTAATCCCCTGGTTACACTCTGCATAAGAGATTGAAGACTGCTACCAAGTGTCATCCACCTCTCTCACTTCGATAAAAGGAATTCATGATCCTCATGCTTATTAGCTTGTCTCGTCGTGTTTTGTCACCACCCCAGTTAGTTACAATAAGTTCTTGGTCCTCTTCAACAAGATCCTTATCTCATAATTTGCCTTAGTTCTCCTTGACTCCAACAAAGTACATACTGAGAGTTACAACGACAATGGTTGTACCTTGGTTTCCCTTCTCCTCAATAAAGGGTAAACCTCATGTTAATCATAGATAGTCATTAACACTCTTTCCCTTAGTATTTTCTCCTATACTCAACACCGACTCCTTTATTGCATCAGGGGGAGTTGTACATTCTAACGATTGCAGTGTTCCTAGTTATGATTGAAGACTTCCAAATATGGTGTTGTGGACTGCCCACTAGATAGCTTCATCATTATTCATGTCCCCCACCCCCATGAGTTGTTTGAAATCATTAAAAGTTTTCCCCCCTCGGGCGTCACTGCCATCATATCATGATACCAGGCACATCTACTTAGGTAAGGATCGAATCCAACTTCGACCTTACCACAACAGTTCATAGAGTTGTAATTTACTTAGACATTTTTTCATGAGCATGGGTATGCCTGTCTGGTTTGTATGAAACCATTCTTTATGTATCACCTATCAATTTCTTGCTTCATAGGTCATCACCATCACTACCTCACAGGTTATTTTTTATTCTCAACAATTACTCTCTCATTCTGACAATTACAAAATATCAACATGAGGGAAATAAACAATGATGTGTTTTGGTCCCTCCTAACCTCATACATCAGGGAGCATTTGTTATCTCCTAAATTTCACACACCCGCAACATTTTGATGTTTGTTAAGGAAATACATCATCCACATACAACATGCAACTCACAAAGATTCCTTTTCATAAAAAATTAACATGTGGAATGAATTTATTTTGCATAGACAAAATTTTCATGGTACGTTCGGATTCATTTAGGGGAAACCCGCACGGCATCGTGAGAAAGATCCTTTGAAACCCATGCGACTATGCATACATGTAAACTCATAAATTCCACGACGCATTCAAAGATTCCCAACTACATTCTAAGTGTCAAAGCGGTTCGAATTGGCTCCTACCAAGTACTCGGGCATTCAATAGCCCCATCATTGTACCTTGAATTCACTACATGGAGAAGAGCATTCACATATTGAACTGGTTCTTCGAAGACCTCTAATTTGGCTATAAATGGAAGCGATGGGCATGCATTTTATAAGAAAAATTTAGAGCAAGGTAATGCTGCAAGAATTTGTTTGGAAGACATCTTTTCCATCCACATTCTTACCATTCATTAGCATTTCAAGCTTCCTTGACTTCTTCCTCGAGAAGCAAGTGCTTTCCTTCATCTTTCCAAGTTAATTTGAGAGCGACTAGAGAGAATTCAAGGACCCTATGAAAGGGAGTGTTAGTTTCCCCTTGGAAGATACATTCCTTAAGTTGTCACCATTGTATTCAAAGCTTTTCCATTGGACAATAATTATTTGGTTGAAGCTTATCTCTTATGTTTTGTTCGTATATCATTTTGGCAAGTTTAATCTTGGAAGTCGCTCTTATGTTTGTTATTATTTGGTTTATGGCTTCAACATTATAGTATGTGTCAACCCACTCATGTAATGTTTCCTTGCTTGCAACCTATAAGGAAAGGAGACTTAGCTCACCATTGAGATTTTTTCCCCACAACATAAATCAATGGAGTGAATATGGTCCTAGAGGGAAAGGACATCTGAGAAGGAGAGGGTCATGAATGAAAGTGCATCTTCCATATAAGATGAAATTAATTGAAAATAATTTGAATTTTTTGGTAAAACTCACTAGGAAGGACATTGGATATAGACTCCATGCTACCGTGAAAAATCCACCAATAACAACTAGTGAATTTAAGACTATAGCCAAAAGAATAGGCATTGTTGGGGAGTTGATGTTGAATCTTCTTACTAGAGCAAGGATTTCACTTAATTTCACGATTGAAGCAAGGAAAACACTACATGATGTGATTTTAGTGGGAGGGTTCGGCTTCCATGGACCATAAATGACAAAGCTCTCTTGTTGGAGGAAGGCTTCCACTTCAGTTCAAGACTAAAGTAGGTTAGTGTCGAGAGAAGGTGCCTATGTAGATTTGGGTTGGAGGGCATACTCCATGGGACCAAATATGGAACTATTCTTCTACGAGTTGCTAATGTTGAGTGAGGCATTGAACTTGAGAAGAGATGAAGAGTAGGTCTTAGATCGATGCTTTTATACCAAATTGATATATACACAAGAAAGGAAATGCAATAAACTATATATTTTTTATTAAATCCATAATCACATATCTAGAGTCTTCTTTTATAGGCAGATTCAAAATTGGATATTTAACTTTTGACCATGTTATCCCTTTTATTTTATATTAAAATATAAGTATTTATTTAATAACTTCCACTTCTTCACCCTTTCTCTCTCTTGGGATTTGTACCGCATCACAGCAAGCATTCTCTCCATTGATATAAGGGTTGTATTTGTCATAAATAGTGGAAATAACAAATTAAAAGTTCACTGCATAGAGATTTAATTTCCAACAACTAACCAACCAAATGATTTGAATGCTATAAAATACATAATACCTTGGTGTATAGTGCCAAAAGAATTCATTGTCCAAATAAAAGAATCACACATAAATGCCTTTGCATGGGTCGTTATGTTCTCATTCACAATGCCATCATGGAATAACACAATAATTACTTTCTCCTATGCATCCTATTCTCCATGCTAAAATACCGCTATAAGTTAATTTCCACAAGGATATAGGCAATGCAGGGGTATAGGGAAGGTCAATCGTCCCTTTCCTTTCATTTTTTATTCCCTAACATTCTTCTCTCCCAAGAGATCATTTTTTAGATTATCTACATAAAGTAAGTCATCAATCTATGACCCATATCCATGAGTACTAGTCGCAACTCACCAATTTCTTGTGATTTTGAATAGTCCACCATCAGGTGATGGTCATAGGGGTGAAGAAGTGGGATTGAAACTAGCAAAATGAATCGCATAGCATCAATCATTACCTCTGGGGCTTGCACTTGAAAACCAAGACTTCTTGGGAGGTAATCCATCCTAACACTCCTATGGTTCAAGTGTTCTTAACTGTGGAGTTTTCCCATAATCAAGCCCACTTAGAGTTTTACCCCATTTGCAAAACCTTAGCAAGGATTGTGCCTTATGAACTATTCTTCTCTCCTATCTTGTCTTTTTGCTCATTTGTTTTTTTGTCTTTTTTTCATCTTTTCTTTTGCTTATTTTCTTAATGCTTGCATTTCCCCCTTTTTTTTTCAACCCTCAATTTTGTCAATTGCTTGTGTACTAAATATTATCCCATTCAACTTTGTAGTAGATCCATTTCAAATCAGATATTAAATCTATCTAGATGATAAAAAAATGGTTTTCTATCGACCACTTGTTGGGTTTGCTATCAAGTACTCGTAAGACACTATCAAAGGAGATTTTCCATTAATGTTCCTTTCACGATATTTGATTTATTTACTTGATAAAAACATATTATTACAAAGTATATGTAAACAACTACTCAAAAATGATTTTCCATATATGTTTCCTTTATGATATTATATTTATTTAACTATTCCAAAATGGATCTTATTACTACATAATAATAAACAGGAAGTCATGTATAATAATAATAATATAATTTTAAGGTCATGACCATGATAGACACCAAATTGGTGTATGATGTCCCCTTGTTTGTGAGACAAGGGACCCCCTCTGCGAAGCATTTTGACTATTAAAGTTTATAGAGGTGTACACGCATGTTGAATTCTTGTTTGTCTTGTCATAGTGAAGTTGAAAGGGCAGCCCCCCCCCCACCCCCCTTGAGTGGGATACCCCCACTTTTGACTTGGAATGTATTTAATCAAAATTATATAAATGATGTAAACATGCTATGGATTCCTAGTGCGGAGCTCCAGGCCAAGGCCCAACTAGTGAATGGCCAGGCATGTATGATGTATATATTTTTATTTGGACCATATGGTTGGCTTATCGTGCCAATTCAAAATGTATGTAAATATTACATTGGAAAATAATAATAAAATGGTCCAAGATGGTTGTGTAAAGATCACTAGAGGGTCTATGATTCCACCATAGGGGAAGAGGAAAGGGGGATATGGGAAACAAAATACTTTGTTTCCAAGTGTCAACCTTAGAACTCATCCAATGCTGCCATGTGCTTTAATTGAGCCAATTACCTTCTCTTGGCTATTAAACCCAATCATTGAATGCATATGCGAGGTTGGTGGGAAATGTCACTTCATGTAGTTATCGAAGCATGGGGGTTGTGATAGTTATGCCAGTTGTCAGTAGTCATATTTCCTCTATGGTCAGAAGCTATGTTAGTTTTATTTTCACCCTTACCTCATATCCTTGGAGTCAACACTCCTTTGACTCACTCTCTCATGCATGTTTTCTACACTATGTAAGGTTTTCCATTATTGTTCATGTCCATTACTTGACTGTGTATAAACCAGAAATTCGAATTTGGAGACAAAGATGCATTTTTGGAAGGGAAAATAGATGGTTGTAGGTGAGCATGGAGGTTGGGAAAGATAGGAACCTTTACCCATTGAGTTCTGCTACTTTTGGATGCTTGAGAATCCATGGATTAATGTTGCACGAGGTTCTCCAATCGCTTACAACAGGTTGGACTCTTACTGCACACACTAGTAAGCACTGTAAGGGTTGGATTTCCTGAGGGAACTATGGATCAGTGAAGGGAAATGCCTTCCTTGTGTTTTGTGGGGCAATTGGAAGGAGTGCCATGGCAATGAAGGCTTAGTGAGACCCCTGCAGAGCTCTGTTGGAGATTTTGGATAAGCATAGAAAACATAGTGGGTTGTGGGATGAGAGAGAGAAGCCTGTAGATGTTTCCTTCACCTTGGTGGCCTCGTAGCCCAGCTTGGGGGTGGCCTCTCAGCAGAAAGAGAAAATGTTGGACAGAGTGCCTATGGTTGGGTGGAAAGTCACTCTTACACAACCAGTTGCTTGGATCTTCTTTGTCTAAAGATAAGTATTCTTATGTATCTGATGTGCAATGATTTTTAATTTACACACCTGTGATAATTATGCTTGAAATTGCATGTTGTGTATGTGTGGATCAATTTTATTCTCGCTATGTGTTTTTATTCCCATGTCTACATGTGCATTTTAACTGCATAATATTGTAATTGTGGTTATGGGGCAAAATTTAGAGGCCCCGATTTAGTTAATGTCCCCTCTATTGGCTGGATTGAGGGATGGGGACGTTACATAGTGGTATCAGATCTTCTAGTTGTATCACCGGAGCTGTATGGGCCGAGAATTAAAACTTACATGAAAATATACGAGTTGCAAATGGAATACTCCTATAAATTTTGGGTTTTGTTAAATGACAGATAAGTGCCAAAGTCAATTTTGTAACAAGCCCTTGCTCCCAAATTAAATTTCATACCACTTCGAAATTTTATAATTTTGGTAATTTTATGTGGACCCACCCATGCCACATGGATGAGTGACGGGGAGGAGCCACGAGAGAAGAGATTCTGATGTGGACAAGCCAAATCAGATTTGTGGGAAGTTGTGCCCGCATATTATGGAGTCTAAAAGGGAAGCAGATTGGACCGTTGGATGGAAGGTAAGATCGACGGTTGTGGCTCGTGGCGCACCATTAATATGCACGGTGATTAATAGTAGGAGGATGAACCTCTGACTGTTCAATGGAAGGGAAAATCAACGGTCATGGCCCACATTGCCTTGGGAACACGTGTGGTAGTTAATAGTGGGAAAGAAGAGATATGATTGTTGGATGAAGGGGGAGATCGACGGTTAGGGCTCATAGCATGCCGGTGACGTGAGCAATAGTTAATTTGGGACAAGCGATGCGTTGTGCCAAAAGAACCTGGGGCACATGTCACTTTCTGATTGACAATGCCTCCCTAAGGATATTTTTCCAAAAACGCTTCACGAGGACACGTTACCACTTTTGGCAAAGGGGGGAAACTGGCAATGCCCGAGGTCGAGTGATATGGTGGTGTGGCGGCCTGGTGGTGGGAAGAAGGTGAAATGGTTGTGTCAAATGGTGATCGGTATCCTTGTATGACACATCGATAGGGACGTGTAAGGCCATGTCAAGACCTTTCCAAGTCAGTGAACTTGTGCACCAGATTGCGCGAAATTGAATAATTTACAAAAAAAATGAGGGTGCTATGGGGTTTAACAACAACCATTAGAGCAGCAGAAATTTGGTCATATTTTGGATTGTGAGGGTGTATTAAAGAACTACATAATTCTTCTAAGTCTGGAAGGAGTGGAAAAACATAAAAGTAGTGAATTCCAGAATTTTATAGTAGGTGACTAGAGTATCAAATCAGAGAACTGAAAATTGTTGAGTATTCCTCATCATATGTATTATCCAATCCAATATAGAAGTTGTCCCGGTTCTCCATAAGTGATCTTCTACAAGTGTTTGAAGTTGGCCTCTGGGGTTAAATGCACCTAATATAGAAAAAGTGCAGAATTTGGGTCAAATTTGACAATTTTGGAGGATTGTAACTTTGAGCTCATAATTCAGAATTGAACATGCATATAGTCATTGGAAAGCTTGTCCAAAGGGGAACAATTTTATAGAGAGAAATTATGAATTGGTGATTCATATTCTTCTATAATTTGATCATAAAAATGTATGTAGCCATAATTGACAAAAACTGTTAATATGGGTATTTTCCATAATATAGGAAAATTGATTTTTTGATTTTCCAAGAACTTAATAAATCTAACAAATGTGTTTGTATGAACACTTTTGTAGATTCATAATCATTTCAGTGATTTTTAAAGGGTCAGCAGTGAGTATAGTGCAGTTGAGAAACCTCTGATCTTGGTTGGGCCAAGAAGGTCATCATCATGGATAATGCATAAGATCCTTATGAAGTTGATGTAGATGCAATGGGAGATAATATACATGTTGAGAATTAAGAGACAAAATACAATGGTAGGAGAAACCAAGTGACGCCCCCGAGAATTGCATAAACCATGAGGAGTCTAAGGGTGGAACTACAGATTTGTAGAGCTAACAATGAGAGGCCGCTTAGAGCTCAAGAAGAATAAAATTAGTAGAATGCAACTATGCTCCAAAGTATGACAAATATTCAGAGAAAGATTAACTGTAGACATCACTCAAAAAAATAGGAAAAAGTGGGAGTAGCTCGAGGAGGAATTCTTACAAGAGGTCCCATAGTTCGAGAAGGATTTCTAGAGATATGTCCTATACTCCATAAATCTCTTCTAGTGAGTCATCTAACTCTAAGGATTCCACTGAAAGATCAAGCTCTTCATCTCATAAGAAGAAGAGGAAGATATCTTCCAAGAACAACTCACATGGAGAATTTAGGAAGGTCAAATCTCTCACATTCGATGGTGAGATAAAATATGGTCAAGAAGCTGAGGCTTGGCTTCTTGGGATGAGGAAGTATTTCCAAGACCAAGACTACTCAGGAAATATGAAGGCTAGAGTTGCTATATTCAATTTGAATGGAAGAGCATCTATATGGTGGGATCACCTCAAGAAAGTGAAGAAGATCCATGAAAGGAAAATTGTTTGGAAGCAATTCAAGAAATACTTCAACCAAAATTACCTCTCTGATAGGAACTATGATGGAAAAATTAAAGAATTCCATGAGTTGAAGTTGAGCCAAATGAATATGGAGGAATATGCAAATAAAGTTTTGGATCTGCTGAGATATGTCAAGTATATCATAGATTATAAAGTCAAAATTCACCATTTTCTAAGTGGGTTGCCTCAGTCCTATAAATATAGGATCGAGTTAGATGAGCCTCAAACTCTATATGGGACCATAAGAAAGGTCGAGTATTGTTATGATCAAGCCAAAAGAAGTCCATATTTCCACAAGGCATGGAAGGACAAGAAAAATGAGAAGTTTGAGAAAAGGAATAAGGGGTTCAAGCCTCCTCATTTCAGAAATCAACCAAGGCATCCCCCATAAGTTGTGACAAATCCAGCTAGGATGATGGGAGACAATCCAAGAGAGCCACTTCAATGTTAGGGATGTGGAGACGACCATTTGCTTAGAAATTGTCCACATTGGAATGGAAGTGCAACACAAGTTCACAACATCCAAGGGGCTGAAATTATGGGTCAAGTGGCAAGGATGGTCCCTAAGATTTATGCTGCACTAGAGGACCTCCAAGCAAATAATCAATCAACTGTGGTTTATGTTGAAGGTAATATTGCTAATCAATCTATTTATGTTTTGATTGACCCTGGATCTACATCCTAAAGTTGTTGAGATTTATGCTTTTAAGAGAACAAAGCATGGTAAGTCATGGTTGATTCAACAAGCCATGAGAACCAAGATAAAAAATTGTGTAATAGTGGAGAAATGTCCATTAGAAATGGGTGGACTGTCCATTTGTGCAAGTCTAAATATTCTACCACTTAGTTCATATGGCATTCTCAATGAAATGGATTGGTTGGAAGCACATAGAGTTAAAATTGATTTCTACAACAAGATTTTTGAGTGCATTGATGATGAAGGAAACCCAAGGGTTGTGAAAGGAATTCCAAGGAAAATTTCAGTTAGGCATATTTCAGCCATGCAGCTGAAGAAGTTTTGTAGGAAAGGTTGTCAATTGTATGCATCCCATGTATTGGACAAAACAAAAAATGAAATTCCAAATTTGGAAGACTATCATGTGCTACAAGAATTCAAGGATGTGTTTCCCAATGAAGTGCCAAGAATTCCTCCTAGGAGGGACATTGATTTCAAAATTGATCTTGTGCCAAGAGTTGCACCAATGTCTAAGTTGTTGGGCCCTGGAAATGCCCCTGTTTGACCATATATATTACACCATTTTTCCCAGTTACATTCTACCTTCATAAACCATATACATGCCTTTTTCCAGATTAATCAGCAATCCTGACAAGGTATACATCATTATTTTTTCAATTAATTAAATGCCTAAGATTGTTATAGTTCAGGATCCTAGCCTTTGAATTATGCTAACTTGTGTGGTTTCATTTAGTCAAAGCTCAAAGCACAGGTGTATCAGCTACCAATGCTTGGAAGAAATCATATGTGGTGCCACCTGTTACTCTTTTAGCTCGATTCCTCATATTTTCAAGGGTCGGTGCATCTCTCCACGTGAGTTGTAATAGATTGTTGTAACGGAGTATAGCTGTGACAGACAGGTCGCCTTCCAGATTGCTAATCCATTGATCTATTGCTCGCCAGCATAACATCATCTTTTATGAATGAACAACCTCATTCAATGCGGCTGTAACAGCTAGTTGTGACTTTGCAGCATGTCGATCATAGATCTTCATTGCTGCACGAGATTAGTGGATCACGAACTGCATTTTGTATGTATAAATATGGCAAGGCTTTCCATGCCTGGGGTTGGTTAATCATCAATTGTTGTACGGGCTGTAACAGAGATTGAAACTGTGAATTTCCATCTTTTAATGAAGAGCATAGTTACTTCCATTTCTGTGTCTTAATTCGTGGTGATTCACGGCGTCTCTGTTAGAAGGCCAGGTCCCGCCTTCTCACAGAGATTGCCGATTTAGTTAGATAGTTAGATTTATTCATTTCCTGTTGTGTGTTGTGGAATTTCATTAGGTGTATTTCTGATAGCTGCAACAGTGAGTTTATGATTGCATTCTTTATTGGTAGTTTATCTCCTGTATATGAATAGCTGTAACTGCGTGGTGTGACAGTCGACTGTGTAGGTTAGTTTGATTATGCATGTGTGTTCAATAGTTGTGACAGCCAAGATTAGCTCCATTTCTTTCAGTCATTTATGCTTTCTAGGATTTCCAATAGTTGTCAATTTAGAGTTCAAGCTTATGTTTAATTTATGGTTGTTGTTGTATCTTCAATTAATTCATTAGAGTAGTCAAATTGTGATTGAGTAACAGTAGATGCTAGATGGATCATTTTGGTAAATATTGAATAATGTAGTTTGATAATTATAGGATTTAACTTCTTGCAAAAGTAATCTAGTTCATTTATATTCTTAGATCAATAATTGCTAGGTCGATTTTTGTAGGAAGGTAGCTACACTTTAATTTCCTAGGTGTATGAGTTAGATTAGTTTTCTTATGGAATGAGTTTGGCTGAGAAGATAGGTAGGATTGTTATCTCCAATTACTTGATCAACTACTGAAAGATGTTTATGCATAGATTGTGCTTATTGCCATTGAAATAAAAGACCTCCCTGGGTTTGACAATTTATATTGAGCATTATGTATGTTGGTCGTAATTAATTGACATATAGGGTGACCAACATTTTGGCGCCGTTGCCAGGGATGGTGATAGATAGACATAGTTAGTAGTTGGTTTTATTTGATTTCATTTTAGTTTAATCATTTACAACATGAATGAATACAAGAAAAACAAATCGGGAACCCCCTTTGAATACTAACACTGTAGGTGGACGAGGTCGAGGTCGTAATGCAGGTTTAGGAAGGGCAAAATTCATCGACGATATAATTGCTAAGGCGAATTCTTCTACCAGACCACCACGGACGTCTACAGGAAGAGGAAATTTTGTTCCTCCCCATCTTGAGAATTCAGCATCAACAGTGGAGAATACAACAGGACCTTCAACTCCTGTTGCAGAAAATAAACCTCCTGAAGATAAGGGAAGCGATGTGGGTGTACCAGATAGAGAGGAGATTTATCATATCAACAGAACCAAAGTTACTAAAGAAGTGTGGTTGGAGACTCGCCGAGTAGCAGAGGAAGAGAGGAGAAGAGAAGAAGAGAGGAGAAGAGAAGCATAAGCAAAAGCAGAGGAAGAACGCATAAAGGAGGCCATTGAATTCTGGTATAAAAACATGGTTGATAGGGAACATGAAGGCGAGAATGAACATAGGGAGAACCGGGAAGAAGAAGTGGAAGATAATCAACCTGGTAATACTATGGCTACATTGGAATTACCTATCCTCCAGACACCTGGAGCAGCTCCCATGAAAAAAATATCACCATCAGTTCTCCCGAATTTCCATGGTAAATCTTCTGAGGATCCTAATGAATTTCTTTTTGAGTTTGATATCCTCTGTCACAGCTATGACTATACCTCTAGTGCTTAGAAGTTGAAACTGTTCCCAGGCACCCTGAAGGGAAATGCTCTGCGCTGGTTCATGAGTCTGGGTCGTGAGACCATTACTACTTGGGACCAAATGAAAAACACCTTCCTTTCTAAATATCAAGAATATTGCAGAACCAGGGACAGAAAGGAGGAATTGTTTAAAATGGTTCAGAAGGAAGAAGAGAGCTTAGAAGACTTCGTGGAAAGATTATTGTACAATTTACAAAGGTATGGACATGTTGAGATTGGAAAAGATGTACCTAAGATCATTCTGCTACGAGGAATTAGAGAAGACTACCTTGATATGTTGAATTTGCTGGGAAAAGGGGACATCTCAAAGGAACCCTTCGAGAAGATTATTGAATTATGTTGAAGTTACTCAAGGGGATCCTCTAGAACTAACAAACGAGACAAGGATCGAGATCAGGATGTCTTCACTAGGACACAGAAGTCAGCTAGTGGAGGAGCCACTCGAGCAGAGATAGGCAACTTGCTGGAGAATTTTAAAACTGAAATGATGAGCTCCATTTCCTCAGAGTTAGATGTCTTAAGAGAAAAACAGAGGCAAGTTGTAGAAGACCTTACACTTGGTGTATTCTGTCCCAAATGTAGGAAAAAGCATCCACTGAAGGAGTGCCCGTTGGACAAAGAAAAGATGTGTAGGATATGTGAATTGGAGCATGACACTAAGGAATTCCCCTCACTACCCAAGGTCAAGGCAGTTCTGCAAGCATCTACTTCATATGTGGAACAGGCTTACTTCATTGCACATAAGAAACCATGCCAACCTCGCAATCAAGGTATGAATCAAGACCCATCATTTTTTCTGAATAATATGAATGGTATGAACAATAAGAATAATATGAATACACAATTCCCTTCACATTATTCTGGTAACCATTGGCATCCATCTCATAACCCAATGCAAAATCCTAATTATTGGACACCATGGTCACAACAGTCAAACAATCAAGCTCCTTGGAATACCAAATGGAGAAATTATTACCAAGGAAATAACTTTCCCCATCACTAGACTCAGTATCAACAGTATCCTCCTCAACAGTATCAGCAACCACAACTCCCATTTCAAAACAATGTCGCACCTATCAATGCACCACCTCGACCACAGCTGCCTGCACAACCTAACCCGAACCCAAACAATAAAGCAGTCCATCAATTTGAGACTTCCAACATGCCTGCGTATTCCATCACCCAGATTCCCTACAATGATATACAATTACAATCAGGGAGGGTAGTGGAACCCATTATCACTGAGGATGTTTCATCCCCAGTGATTGAAACTGGAGTGAATCAACACTATGAGAATATGGTCAATTCAACAAGCCCCATCATTGAGGATGTTGATACTCCTACCGATTCAGTAGCTGAAACTTAGAGAATAACACACGATGTATCACAACCTACACAGTTGATGAGAGAACCACCATACCCTGAACAATTGGCTCTGCAGAGAAAAATGGAACAGCCTCAATTCAATCTCTTAGGAGAATTGAAAATTTTGTATGTCAAAATTCCACTGTTACAAGCCCTTCATGACGTGCCCATTTATGCTAAGACTGTCAGGGATTTGTGTATCAAGAAACCAGGAAGAAAGCCTAGGGATCCTCCCATTGTCCACGTATTGGGAAAGCTTTGTGAATTGATAATGGGGAAGACCCCTGTGGCAAAATACGATGACCCTGGCAATCCTACTGTGACAGTTCACATAGGAAACACACAAATCCCCAACTTCTTGGTAGAATTAGGCGCGGCTATTAACATTATGACCATAGAAACTGTGAAGAAACTTGGACTCACTAACCTTCGGCTGACCCCTACTATTTTGGAACTTGCTGACAGATCAACAATCAAGCCTGAGGGGATCCTAGATGACCTCGTGATCTCAGTTGACTCATGGGAATACCCTGTGGATTTCTTGGTGTTACAGCCGAAATCCCAGTTGGGGGGGACACCCACTGATCCTGGGAAGACCGCGGTTGGCCATAGCAGATGCCTGTATCAGCTGTTGGTCAGGATCTATGACCATTTCAGATGGGACTGAGATCAAGAGCCTAACCTTGTACCCTCCAGCTCGACTAAGCACAGAAGCTGAAACTCCACTGTGGGCAGATTTGGAGGAAGAGGAAGGTGTCCAATCGTTATTAACAATAGGGAGAGCCTTAACGTTTAAAGATGAAACAGAGGACGATGCCATTAACAGTTTCATCAGTGAGCCCACGTCTGTCAACAAGCACGTTTACCAGATTCTTAATAGTACGTTAGATGAAGCAGAACAAGAAAATCTTACAAAAGAAACTCTAGTCAATGATGCCAGTATAATTCCAATACTTCAGAATTCGAAAAGTGTACCAGTGGAAATTGAGCCAAGGAAAACGTTGAACGTCAATTCAAACCTTGCGCCCAGTGAGCTGGAACAGCTAGTCACCTTGCTGAAACAACGTAGACGAGCTTTCGCTTGGGAGTCTACAGACATGAAAGGGATTCCTTCTAATCTGTGTACCCATCACATTTATATTAAGAGCGACTCTAGGCCTGTGTGTCAACCACAACGAAGGATGAACCCGAACCTAAGAGACATTGTGAAAGAAGATATCCAAAAACTTTTGGAAGCAGGATTTATATACCCGATTTCAGACAATGAGTGGGTTTCTCCACTCGTGATTGTGCCAAAGAAGAATGGGAAATGGAGGGTTTGCGTGGATTACAGAGAATTGAATAAGGTAACGCAGAAGGACTACTTCCCCTTACCTTTTATCGATGAGGTCCTTGATACCTTGTCTGGGAAGAAGTATTCTTCCTTTCTGGATGGTTTTAGTTGCTGCAACCAAATCCAAATTGCTCCAAAAGACTAGGACAAAACCACTTTCACCTGTCCCTGGGGGACTTTTGCATACCGGGGTACTTCCTTTTGGGTTGTGCAACGCACCAACCACATTTCAGAGAGCAGTGATTGGAATCTTTTCAGAGATGGTAAATGATTGCATGGAGATTTTTATGGATGACTTTACTCCATATGGTGATAGCTATGAAGAAGCACTGAAAATTTTAGAAAAGGTCTTGAAACGATGTGAACAAAGCCAGCTCTCTTTAAGTACTGAAAAGTGCCATATGATGATGAGCGAGGGCACAGTGCTGGGGCACTTCATCTCTTCTTATGGTATCCAGGTAGATCCATCCAAAATCAAGGTAATTGAAAACATACCAACTCCTGGAACACAGAAGGATGTACGTAGCTTCTTGGGGCATGCTGGCTATTATAGAAGGTTCATAGAAAATTTTTCCAAACTAGCTTCTCCTTTGTTCACTCTATTGATGAAGGATGCACAGTTTGTCTGGAATGAAGCATGCCAAACAGCGTTTACTGAGCTAAAGAAAAGGCTATCTACAGCACCCATCTTACGAGGGCCCAACTGGGCTCTGCCTTTTCATATTTCTTCAAATGCTTCAGACACTGCCATTGGAGCAGTTTTGGGATAGTAGGAAGGTAATGCTCCTTATGCAATTTATTACATTAGTAAGAACTTATCTCCTACTGAACTAAACTATATTGTCACATAAAAGGAATTTATTGCCATTGTTTATGCCATCAACAAATTTAGACATTATATTACTGGATATTCTACTTTCGTGCACACTGATCATTCTACTATCAAATATTTAATGAATAAACCAATCATGAATGCTAGAGTTACTAGATGGTTGTTACTGTTACAAGAATTTGATATCACAATTATTGATAGACCAGGGAAGGAAAATGTTGTTGCAGATTTTTTTTATCTCGACTTACTAACAGTGATGACAATTTATCAGTCGAAGATTCCTTTCCTTATGAACATTTGTTTGCAGTATCAGCTCATTCCCCTTGGTATGCAGATATTGCTAACTTTTTGGCTGCAGGTAATCTCCCAGCACATCTGTCGAAGAGAGAAAAAAGAAAGATCATACAACATAGTGCTAGGTCTGTTGGATTGATGGCCATCTTTTCTACACAGGGCTTGATTTAGAGATCAGAAGATGTGTTAGAGAAAATAAGATCTTTAGTATTCTTAAAGCTTGCCATGATGAGCCCTGTGGGGGACATTTTGCTAACAAAAGGACAGGTCATAAAGTCTTGAGAATGGGTTATTTCTGGCCCACATTGTTCAGGGACGCAAGAATTATGTTCAGGCATGTGATAGCTGCCAAAGGATGGGCCAACCCAACAAATTAGATGAAATGCCTTTGCAGCCACAGCTCGTGGTTGAACCATTTGATAGATGGGCTCTAGATTTTGTAGGGCCTGTCAACCCTCCCTCAAAACAGAAAGTTCACATCTTGGTTTGTACAGATTACATGACCAAATGGCTAGAAGCTGTAGCCTTGGTTAAGGCTAATGATCAAGCTGTGATTGATTTCATGTATGAAGAGATTTTCACTCGATTTGGAGTACCCAAGGAAATCGTCACAGATGGTGGACCACAGTTTGTGTCTCACAAGCTGGAAGCGTTGTTACAGAAATTTCATATTCAACACAGAATAACCTCGCCATATCATCCACAGGCCAATAGCCAAGTGGAGAGTTCAAACAAGGTTATTGAAGCTATTTTGACAAAGACAGTGAAAAGCCATCGTAAAGATTGGGTTGAGAGACTTCCAGAGGCATTATGGGCCTATCGCACTACATGGCGTAACACGACTGGTTTTTCCCCATATGAGTTAGTGTATGGTAAGAATGTTGTTTTCCCAATTGAATTTGAAATGAGGACTTTGAAAACGGCTGTAGAAGCAAATCCTGGATTTATCAGAAGCACAGAGGAACCGACTGAATCAACTTAATGAATTGGATGAAAAGCGCACATCAGCAGTAAATCATACAACTTTGATCCAACAATAGCGCTCTAAGTGGCATGACATATTCATAAAGAAGAAAGTCTTCCAGGAAGGAGACTGGGCTCTGTTATATGATTCATGGTTTAAGAGGGATTTCAAAGGCAAGCTATGCACTCGTTGGTTGGGACCTTATCAAATAGATCATGTATTTGACAATGGAACAATTCGGTTGATCACCATTAATGAAAACAAGACACCATTATTCGCAAATGGTCATCGCCTGCGACTGTATCACAAACCGATCTCAAGGGATGCTTTCGTTTCACAAGTTGCAGCAGATCCAGATTATCAGTTAATGCCAGGGCAGGGAGTTTTCTCGACCCTTGTGAATTTTTAAGAACTGCAACTTCCACATCATTTGTACATAAATAATTTATTTTTCATTCTGTATTTTATCTATTTTTCATTTTGCACTTGATCGGTTTGTTTTGAAGAATTGTGTGCAGGAATTAATTGGAGGAACAACAGTCATGACTGGGCCAGACGATTGTAGGCACCTTACATTGTTTCCTGATTTAATAAAGCTCTTTGAAAAAGATGGATGATTCATTAGTTTTTCAGCAGCCACCTGAAAGTCCGCCTGTTACTCATTTTTGCACAGTTGCGACTCCTTACCTTGCCCATTCTTCCTATTTCCATAGCTGTAACTCCGCCATTTTCCATTCACTTCATTTTTTTAGTAGCTGCGACTCCACTATTCTTGCCTATTCCGCTAGTCTAGCAGCTGCAACTCCGCTATTTCCATTTCATTTTTGCTTTTTGCCAGCAGCTGCGACTTCGCTATTCTTGCCTATTCCGCTAGTCTAGCAACTGCGACTCCGCTATTTCCACTTCATTTTCACTCTTTGCCAGCAGCTGCGACTCCGCCTTTTTTGCCTATTCCGCTAAGTCAAGCAACTGCAACTCTGCTATCTTCACTTCATTTTCGCCTTTTCCAGCAGTTGCGACTCCGCCACTTTTGCCTATTCTGCCAAGTCTAGCAGTTGTTATTCCGCTATTTTTTACTTTTCTCTAAATTTTTGCAACTGGAACTCTGCCATGTTTCGCCGAACTCTGCTCAATCCTTTGCAACTCCGCTAGATGTTCTATCTTTTGGAATAGTCTCGCTGTCAATGATCTGACCCAGCTTGAATTTGAATGATTACTCCACAGCTCGAATCACAGTCTGCCAAGGAACCTGTCAGCATGAATGCACATATTAATTTGATTGACGGTGCCCAACTCATCTTGGCACATGTGTATTCTACCAGAGATGCGACTGTGAATATCATGCCATGGCAGAATGGGGGCTTGAGCATTCAATTTTTGAAGGTACAGATTCTAACTATAATCATGATTAAGCACCAAATTAATTGTGACGAATTATGAGCATATCTTGTCTTTTGTCGCCATCAGCGTTTTGTACACACTTAATCATCAAAGAATGTGTCGGAGTAACAACCTGACCATCATTTTACCTGATTCGTACCAAAATTTCCCAATTTCACCATTTTTCCTTAACTGTATCATCTATCGTAAAGTGGAAAACTGCAACATCTTTCCTAGAAAACCAAGTTTCAAATCTCGGCTATTCCCATGAATGTTCGAAGGTTGCAACTTCCACGTCTGAACTGATAAGGGTTGTATCTGTTGTTTGAATTGAAAGGAGGTTGATATGGGTAAACCGGTTAGGCATGAACCTGAAAATATGGAAGCTCTGCATGCCAATGCAGAAGTGTTTTCCATTTTTGCAGTAGCAGGGTGGACTGAATATTCCAACGTCTAAACGGTTTCCATACTGAAAAGGCATTACAGTTCGTTTTTAACTTGATTGATACTCATTCTGAAGTCAAGGGGGTACGCATTGAGGTTACAGAAGCCATTATATCTGAGATTACTGGCTTACCCCACGTTGGGAAGAAACTTTTTGGACGGAAGTTGCCGAATTCGACTGCAATAAGGGAATTTCTTGTAGTTGGGGAGAATGTTCGGCCAAAAGGCCATGGATTTGCACTGAACTCATTACCTCGTCCATGGCATCAAGTGGCAGTTTTTCTGAAGAAGTATATCTCCTGTGAAGGTAGGTACCAGACTGTCTATCTTTCTAAATTCCCTCTGTTATCTCATCTGCGCCATGGCAACCTAATTAATATGTTGTTTTATCTTTTTAAGACCCTACAAAGTATGGCCAGTTATGCAAGAATGGCCCGACACCCAGCTTCCTCCCTCACTAATCATGGCCTAATTAAATTACTTATCTTGAGGGCCATTGCACGTCAGAATTTGACCTAGGCTCAATTTCTTGCTAGAGCTGGGGTGATTAGAGAACCTACACTGGAATCGGGGGGTATTGCAGAAGAAGAAGAGGACCAGAGTTCCTTAAATCCACTTGGGGGGGAGGATGAAAACCTAAATGAAAGGGAAGAAGAAGTCGACATAGGGGAAGCCGCGACAGCAGCAAACCCTGTCATCGAGGAGATAATGATGGCTGGAACTAGAATAGTTGTTGAAGCTATAAATGTGGAAGGAGGTATGCAAGAAGGCAAGCACCAGGCAGAGGCAGTAGAGGAAGGAAATATAGAGGTGTTGGATATTGCATCCTCCTCGGAAATCAGGGGAACTATCATGGAAGAGGAGGAATTTTATTCTCCCTCTAGAAATTTGGAGACCCATGTATCACAGAACAAAAGAAGAAGAACAGGGAACAAGGGCCAGACAACTACTTCAACAGAGAAGAAGAGAAGATCCAGAGCTGCTTCAACAGCAGCAAGCAGTGTTGAAAAACCATCAGAAGGGGTGAAAAGAAGAAGGACTAGATCTATGGCAGCAGCTGAGACATCAGGAGAAATTAGGGCAAATATGGAATTACCCTCAGTTGAGACAGCAGGAGGAATTGGGGAAAATAGTGAACTACCTTTAGCAGAAGCAGAGTGTGTAACCGGGACAGTCATAGAAATCCCTATCTTAAACCCCAAAACACATGCTGACATACGAGAACCTATTGTGAACGAATCTCAGATTGAAAATCTCCTATATAGAAATGAACTATTAAAAGAAGAAATGCAAGCACTTCAGAATGATTTGGAGAAATTGAAGGAAATAAGCAGGAAACAAGCAAAGAGGAGTCTGGATATATTAGTAGAGGCTGCAAATCAATTGGAAAACTCATCTCTTGATTTGAGTTATGAGGAGCAGGGAAAAGTGATATGCCCAAAATGTGGAGACGTATATAAAATGGCAGGGCATAAATTCATACTGGTGGATCTTATTGCACAATCACCTGAACTAGCAATGCAAGGAGGATAAGTTCAAACAATTGAGTTGATAAGGGAAGACGAACCAGGAATGGACTTAATCCTAGATTTGGAACCAGAAGAAGAAGGAGATATACAAACTCAGCCATCCAAAGATACATAACTACTCATAGAACAAGCAGACATTGAGATAGTCTAGGAACCTTTTCAACAACTTGGAGAAATTAGGGAAAAGGACGTTGTTACACAAGAACCAACGTCCTTGGAGATGCTTATTGAAGTTGCAACTTGGACTGAAGTTGTTGAAGGAAAAATCCAAGAAGAGAATGTTGCTACACAAGAATCAGCGTCTTCAAAAATGTTTATTGAGATTGCAACTCAAACTGATATTGCTAAGGTGGAATTGGAAGGGCAGGATGCTGTCACACAAGAACCAGCATCCCCAAAAGTAACCACTAAGATTGCAACTCAAACTGATGTTGCTGAATTAAAACTGGAGGGACAGGATGCTGTTACACAAGAACCAGCATCCCCAAAAGTAGCCACTGAAACTTCAACACAAGCATAGGTCACTACAACACCAATGGAAGATGAGGTTGTTGCACCTTTAATCCACGAAGTGGAAGCTGGAACATTTGGTGATGAGGTAAGAATGCTACCTTCTTAAGGCATCATTTATTTAGATTATGATGATGAAAAGGATGTGGAGAATGGGATAATTCAACGATTAGAGAAGAAGATTCTCTGGCTAAATCTCGAGTTAGACAAATGGCAGAAATTCATTGCTCAGTGTAGGACATGGATGATCTCTCTCCATGAACATAGAAATATCATCAGGGAGTTGAGAGAAAAATGGGCTAAGGACTTATTCTTCCAGAAAATCCGGTGTGAAAACTTCAAGAAAGGTTGGAAGAATTGAAGAAACTCAAAACCCTGCAACAAGAAAAAGACCAAATGTATACTCTTTCCTTATAATTATTAAGTTGCAAGGTTCCATCCTCCTCTTACCCTGTCTTTCTTCACGAGCAGAACACTTTATTTAAATTGAGGGCTCTAAAGAAAGGAAGATCATTTGATCTAGCAATAGCTAGCCAGTTTCTAGAAACTTTTTTGGGGAGTGATTTTGAGGATCAACATTTGTTATGTGAATTATATTTACATAATAGGGCGTGTTACATTGACTCTCCCTCCAATCCTTTTCCTTGTTTGGGGGATGTTCAGCTGAGGGCGTTTGCCTCTTTTGTCATCAACCATGTAGAATGGAGAAATGCTTTCCAAACTATCACAAAGAACGAAGAAAATTATACTCTCTGGATTAGGGACGAGCCTCGGGATCCAAAAGAACTCATCGCAAATAATGCTGGATCTCTTAGGGTTCCTGCAATTTCCCAATACTTTGAAATTTTGTGAGATAAAATCCTCACTACCTGTGTCCCGATGATTTTTAATATGCAACATAGTGCTCTGGAAGGTAGTGAATACAGATGGCTATATCCTTCTTCATTTATGAGGGAAGGGGATCCATACTGCTTTGAAAATTTCAAGCAAGCCTTGACAAGGATTCCTGGGTATGTGCAGTGCATGAAAACATGTGGACCTTGGTGGATTGGATTGAGATTCAGATTTCCCCTCATATGGCTGCCTGTGAGCCCTTACGGGAACAGCTATGTTTTAACTAAGGAAGAGGAGGAGATGTGTTGGGATAAATGGACAGCCTGCTATGGATTTGTGCCTTATGGGGAACCACCAAAACCTGCCTACAGTCTCACCAATCTTCACAGATACAGCGTGGACTTAGATTTGGATTAGTGGAGGTTGTTGCATGAGGACATGCAATTGGATAGTTGGGGGGAGATGTTGGGCCCTGGAAATGCCCCTTTTTTACCATATCTATTACACCATTTTGCCCAGTTACATTCTACCTTCATAAACCATATACATGCCTTTCTCCAGATTAATCAGCAATCCTGACAAGGTATACATCATTATTGTTTCAATTAATTAAATGCCTAAGATTGTTATAGTTCAGGATCCCAGCCTTTGAATTATGCTAACTTGTGTGGTTTCATTTAGTCAAAGCTCAAAGCACAGGTGTATCAGCTACCATGCCTTGGAAGAAATCATATGTTGCGCCAACTGTTACTCTTTTCGCTCGATTCCTCATATTTTCAAGGGACAACGCATCTCTCCATGTGAGCTGTAACAGATTGTTGTAACAGAGTATAGCTGCGACAGACATGTCACCTTCCAGATTGCTAATCCGTTGATCTATTGCTCACCAGCATAACAACATCTTTTATGAATGAACAGCCTCATTCAATGCGGTTGTAATAGTTAGCTGTGACTCTGCAGTATGTCGATCACAGATCTTCATTGCTGCACGAGATTAGTGGATCACGAACTGCATTTTGTATGTATAAATATGGGAAGGCTTTCCATGCCTAGGGTTGGTTAATCATCAATTGTTGTACGGGCTGTAACAGAGATTGAAACTGTGAATTTCCATCTTTTAATGAAGAGCAGAGTTACTTCCATTTATGTGTCTTAATTCGTGGTGATTCACGGTGTCTCTGTTAGAAGGCCAGGGCCCGCCTTCTCACAAAGATTGCCGATTTAGTTAGATAGTTAGATTTATTCATTTCCTGTTGTGTGTTGTGGAATTGCATTAGGTGTATTTCTGATAGCCGCAACAGTGAGTTTATGATTGCATTCTTTATTGGTAGTTTATCTCCTGCATATGAATAACTGTAACTACGTGGTGTAACAGTTGACTGTGTAGGTTAGTTTGATTATGCATGTGTGTTTAATAGCTGTGACAGCAAAGCTCAACTCCATTCCTTTCAGTCATTTATGCTTTCTAGGATTTCCAATAGTTGTCAATTTAGAGTTCAAGCTTATGTTTAATTTCTGGTTGTTGTTGTATCTTCAATTAATTCATTAGAGTAGTCAGATTGTGATTGATTAATAGTAGCTGCTAGATGGATCATTTTGGTAAATATTGAATATTGTAGTTTGATAATTATAGGATTTAACTTCTTGCAAAAGTAATCTAGTTCATTTATATTCTTAGATCAATAATTGCTAGGTCGATTTCTGTAGGAAGGTAGCTGCACTTTAATTTCCTAGATGTATGAGTTAGATTAGTTTTCTTATGGAATGAGTTTGGATGAGCAGATAGGTAGGATTGTTAACTCCAATTACTTGATCAACTACTGAAAGATGTTTATGCATATATTGTGCTTATTGCCATTGAAATAAAAGACCTCCCTGGGTTTGACAATTTATATTGAGCATTCTGTATGTTGGTTGTAATTAATTGACATATAGGGTGACCAACATAAGACACCTTATAGGATGAGTACACTAGAATTATGAGAATTGAAAATTCAATTGTAGGAATTATTGGAAAATAAATACATAAGTCCAAGTGTGTTTCCATGGGGAGCACCTATACTAGTTGTGAAAAAGAAAGATGGTACACTCAGGCAATGTATTGATTACAGGGAGCTGAATAAGGTGAGTGAAAAACAAGTACCCATTGCCTCAAATTGATGATCTTTTTTATCAAATGAGAGGGGCAAAAGTATTTTCAAATATAGAGTTGAGGTTTGGTTACCATTATGTAAGGATAAAGGAAGAATATATTCACAAGACAACCTTCAGAACAAGGTATGGACACTATGAATTTGTAGTGGTTCCATTTGATCTCACTAATGCGTTAATATTTGGTTGAGATTTGATCTTTAATTCTTTTAGATGCCAAAACTTGAAGTAATGAGACAATTCAATCACATGAAATTCATACAACCATAACACAAGATATACCCGGGGAAAATATCCTCAAAACTACGAGAACAAAAACCCCAACAATTCTTCTCAGTTTAATATAATGGATAACATATAATGCTTTCTTTTACAACATAACAGGTTGCTTTCGGAAGATAAGAGATCACCAAAACACTCTTGGTAAAGATACATAAGCAATAGAGAAGAGAGATCAATCAGAGAAGTACCTTGCCTTCAATAACAATATCCTGCACACAAAGAGAAGCACCTTGTCTTCAAAGGAGAAGACAAGTCACTTCACATTGAATTCAACAATCCCGTATAACATATTTATACATTATTCTCATGCATTGTCTTCTTCTAACTTCAAGATGAACTCGCCCTCATACTGGATGTATCATTCTTGCATGAAGAAGTGTGCCCCACTTCTCATGCAGTGCTTTATCTCACTGAACTATCTCTTAGGATGAACTCGCCTCTTAACTGAAAGCTTTCTCACTTAGTTAGGTGGCTAACTTAAGTGTCGTCATGCAAGTGTCGTCTTTTAGTTTAACATAAGTGTCGTTATGCAATAACACTTAGTTAACTAGATATTGTTTGTTGTCAATTAGTTAACTCTCTTTAACTGATTCTTTCTTGATAACATCGTTGTATTGATCAATTCGAGTTCTCTTTGATTTACTGAAGTGTCGTATTTTAGTTTAACTAAAGTGAAAACACTTTAGTTAACTAGTCTTTCTTATTTGACACTTAGTTAACTTTTATTAACTGAAATCATGCTGATTGATTTACTTGTGGTGACCACTGTGAGTTCTTTAGTTAACTAAGGCATTAATTGTGGCTTTAACTGAATCTTGACAATCTGAGTTCACTTAGTCATCTCCTGATCAATTCAAAATCTCTTTTTCAATATGCATTTATCTTTATCTCTTTATATTTTACTTCATGGTCAATATGTGCTAAATTTAATTATCCATCACATTACATTATACAAAGAAGTATTATTGGATGTTGTGATCATAGTATATTATTCCAGACCAAATGATCACATGCTAAAGAAATTCACTTTAGAGGTGATCAATCTATAAAGGAGACATAATATCAATCTAAGGATCATCGTTAATAATACATCACACAACATTAAATGCTTTTAACAAGTAAAGCATGACTTTTATACGGAAGGTCCACCTCTATACGGGAGGTCCATCCCATGGATACCTTTATACGTAAGGTTCACATGAGAATCATGACTTGACACACAAGTTTGGAGCCTTGTCCAACAAGACTTTACAACATCATTACTTTGATCAATTACCTCTATATAGGAGGAATAAACTTTACAGGAAAGGCAATCAAAGTGCTCACCTCTATACAGGAGTATCAATCTTGGTTACACAATATTGGTTTAGAGAATGTCTCATGATGCTATGCATTTAACACTCCCTCTCAGCGGGGGAGGCATTCTCTGCCATACCAAGCTTGTCTTGGAAGTACCTGAACTTTGACACTGACGGAGGATTTGTTAACACATTTGAAATCTGCTCATCAGTAGAAATGTACTGAAGTCTCATTGTACCTTTTTGGACCAAGTCTCAGATGAAGTGATACTTCATTTCTATGTGTTTCAACTTGTCATGAAATACCGGGTTTTCGGAAAGCTTGATGAAATTTTGTTTGTCACACCTAATAACTGTAGGCTCAAGCTTTTCACCAAACAACCTTGCAAGTATCTTTCTGAGCCACACTACTTCTCGGCAAGCAGCACTATCAACTATGTATACTGCTTCGGTAGTGCTATGGGATACAGAGCCCTGCTTCCTGTTGGACCAAGATATTATAGTTGATCCTAGGATATAACAGTAGCCGAATGTACTCTTACGGTCCACAATTCATCCTCCCCAATATGAGTCTGTATAATCAAGTAACATGACTCCTCCACTGGAGGCATATCTGAGTCCATATGAAATTTTACCTTGAAGGTACCTAAGCACATGCTTAGCAGCTATCTAATGTATATGTCTTGGATTAGACATAATTTGACTTGGAATGCTCACAACATAACATATATCAAGCCTCGAATGTATCAAGTACATTAGCGAGCCTATAAGCTATCTATACAAAGTGGGATCTACTGGATCTGATCCAGAGCCTGACTCGTGAAGTTTCCTCAAATTGGAAACCATCGATGTAGTTATAGATTTTCAATCTATCATGCCAAACCTGCATAATATATCCACAATGTACTTCCCTCGAGATAGAAAAATTTCATCTTTTATTTGCCAGATCTCAAGGCCAAGAAAGTAGTGCATTAAACCTAAGTCTTTCATCTCGAACTGAAGTGAGATCCCTCTTGCACCAAGCAATCATATGTTCCTCTCTATCGAGAAACAAATCATCAACATATAGAACCAATATCAATGGTTGGTTCTTCACTACTTTGAAGTACAAATTTGGATCAACTTCATTCTTACAGAAAACCTGTTTCTGAAGGTAGCTGTCAATTCTTGAGTACGAAGCCCTAGGGTCTTGCTTAAACCCATACAGAGATTTATTTACCTTTCAAACATGGGACTCCTTCCCATGCACCAAAAATCCTTCAGGCTGTTGAATATAAAACTCTTCCTCAACCTCACCATTGAGGACGGTTGTCTTCACATCCATCTGGTGAAGTTTCCATCCTATAACAGATGCAAGTGCAATCATTGCTCATATTGTGGTGTACCTTTCCACAGGGGCAAAGGTCTCATCATAATCGATGCCTTCTTTCTGAGATAAACCTCTGGAAACGAATCTAGCTTTATACTTCTCAATGCTACCATTCGCAACATGCTTTATCTTGTAAATCCATATGGAAGTCACAATGGACTTCCCATCAGGTTTGGGAACAACCTCCCATACATCATTCTTCATTATAGAGTTGTACTCTTCTGTCATTGCATCTTCCCAAACTTGATGCTTTGCAACTTCTTCATATCAGTATGGTTCCTAATCAATGATGTGACTCATCATTGCCACATACCCTGAATATCTTTCAGGTTGCTTGCGCTTTTTGGATGAACCTATTAGTGCTCCATGTTTCTCTGCATTTTGTAAGATGTCTCGGCACCAAGCATATATTATTTTAGCAGGAGGTTCATCAGGTGACCTGTCACGTCCACTCCCATGGATCCAATGCAAAGAAGGGAACATGACACTAAAATTGGGGATTTTACAAAAACTCAGCCCCATTCATTAGATTCATATAACAAATAAAAACACGTGTGTGCAGAAGTATAAATCTATTTAAACACAGTGGAATGAAATTTATTCTACACACACATATATCATGCAATTTCCAGCATATTGATAACATGCATCAAATAAAACAATGCAGAAGTAAAACACATAGAGAACATTTATCTTGATGGTGAAGTTGTACCAAGCAACTAGCTACGCAACTGCAACGTTCCACCCAGCCATAGGCCAGTTTTGTTCATCAATCTCTCAACACAACTGCCACCCCCAAGCTGGGCATGATTTCTACAAGGAATGGGAACACTCAATCTCATACATAGCCAAATAAACATCACATCTAAGCCAAGCCAGTGCATAGCTGGGTTTATCAAGTCAAAGGTGAACCCTCTTCTATTTTGGATGCTTGCACTTGAGCTCAAGACAAAACAAAGGACACCCACAACTAATGCCAAATCTATCTTCCAAATACACATATTTACACAGTTGTTGAGCATGAAGAAAAACGTTTTAGCTATGGGGTTCCCAAAATGAGATTGCCATGGGTTTTCCCAAATCGTGGTACAACAAAATCGAATTTTGGGATGGGGAAATAACCACATAAAGGAAAATGATTTCTCCCATAGCTATATGAGCATCCAGTGGGCCAAAATGGCCTCTATAGACCTCAAATCGATTTCCCCTTCCTTCCCACATCTTTGCAACACAAAAACGACCTCCCAGCTTCAGACAAATGGAGGAAAAATCAGAAAATCGTGAGCGAAAAACGCCCAAGTAGCTTCAAAATCGTGGGAGACCCAATCTGGTTGATGGATAATGGCTTGGGGAGCAATTTCGTGGCTATTTTCTTGCCCAAGAAGCCAAAACATGTTTTCCAAAAATGGTGGCTTGCCCATACCAGAATTTGGACAACCATACCTCCCCAATCCCAAAGCATTAACTATCTCAACCAACTCCTGGAAGAAATAAATGATTGGGTGCATAAGTCAAATGGGTAGTTGAGGTTTTATGGGTTCTCTCATTGACATTTGGCTTGACTTGATTGGCTCCAAGGGTTTGAATATTTCCCTTCCAATTCATTGCAAAAATCATGCCCCCATACTCTTGTTGCATTGCATTGCATAGCTAGTTGTGGGTATTTTATTAAAATGCATATTTACATTATATTTACAATTTCCATTGTGCTTGGCTAGCATGCAAACCATATGCAACAAGTTTTAACACTAAATCGATGGCGGGGCCTTGGCCTTGAGCTCCTCACCACGTTTTTATAACAATATTTCATCATTTACATTTTTAATGCAATGGGGTCAAAATCGGGATATTACATGACCTCTCAACCATTTCTACTGGTTCTTCGAGAGCTAGCAAATCTGAGGCATCTTCTGGTTTCTCCCTCTCAAACTCTGAAGGGGGAGAATCAGAGTAGGGATCCTCCATCTCTGAATCACATTGAATCTCTTTTGATATTTTGAAAACAACTTCTTCGTGGAAGGTAACATATCAACTAAATTCAATGTGTCTCTCACCATGTACACATATTCGATATGCTTTGGATGACTCGCTATAACCCACAAAGGTGCCTTTCTTTCTAGAAGGCTCCATCTTTGTTCTCTTTTATTTCGGTACATGAATGTATACTGGGCTCCTGAAGATCCTCAAGTGTGAGACGTTTGGATTCTCACGAGTAAACACTTCTTCTAGTGTCTTCTCATCTATAATGGCATGTGGGATTCTATTCTAGATGTGCACAGTTGTATGGGAGGGTTCTTCCCATAATGAGGTAGACATATCTTGATCATGCATCATGGCTTTTGCATCCTCACATATGGTTCTATTCTTCCTTTCAACAACCCCATTTTGCTGAGGGTTGTATGGTATTTTTAATTGTCTACATATTCTTGCATCACTACATAGCTCATCAAATGCATGTGAATCAAATTCACCTCCATTATCAGACCTTAATGCATGGATGTGCTTTTCTTTTTTATTTTCAACTAGGGATTTAAACTCTTTAAATTTGCTAAGAGTTTCAGTTTTAGCCTTTATGAAATAAATCCATGACTTCCTAGAAAAATCATTTATGAACAATACATAATATTAGAAGCCACGCAGGGATGGGGATGACATGGGACCACATACATAAATCTAAAATCCCTTTAGATCTAGTAGTACTTCTATAAAAAAAATTCTAAACATTCTTCCCAAGTGCACAACCCCGACATACACTATCATGCTCAAAATCAAATACGGGCATACCTTTTACCATCTTTTGAAGTCTTGGTAGAGCTTTGTAGTGTAGGTCATGTCCAAGCCTTCGATTCCATAGCTCGCATGGAATGATAGTGTGGTGAATCATAGCTTGAATGTATTTCTTGGGTACCTTGTAGAGTCCTCCCTCTCAAACTCCAATCACAACAACAGATTCTAGGCTTTTGTTCTTCGACCATAACAGTGCTTTGTTATCCATGAAGATAATTCAGAAGCCTTTGTCTTTAAGAACCAAAACTGAAAGGAGTTTCTTCTTTAATCCTGGAACATATAGAATGTCCTCCACATGTAAAATATCACCAGTGCTCTGCTGGAATGAGGTGGATTCGACTCCTTGGATCGAATATGTTTGAGTTTTCCCCCAACTCTACCATGCATGTGAACTCTTTTTCCTTTAGATCAGTGATGGCACTCTTGTAACCAGTCATATGTTTAGATGCAGCATTGTCAATCAACCATGTGTTTGCACTTGTGATGACGAATCCCAAAAGGGATGAGATAAGGTAATACTCTATTCTTATCTCCTTTTCTTCGGATGCATTCTTTTGAGTGATTTCATCTTCTATGGCGGTAGAAGCATGAAACTTTCCTTTATGATTTGCTTTGCACTTTCTTGAGAAATGGCCTTTCTTGTTGTAATTGAAGCATCTATATTTTGACTTGTCAAAGCCTTTGTTGAACTCATTCTTCTTTGGATGAGAGAACTTCTTTTGGAAGAAGGGTTTCTTTCATTTCTCCATTCTTGCCATGAGGGCAAGGTTTTCTTCTTTGATGCACACTAACTTGCTCTAGATTCGCCCCTCCTCTTGAAGGCAGTCATGCCACAACCTTTCGAAGTTAGGTTGTACCTCTCGGCCATTTATCGCAACCAAGAATGTGTCCCATGAGGATGGGAGACCATCAATAGCGATTTGGAGAAGATCATCTTCATCCACCACTACTCCAATACTAGCAAGTTGATCTCTTACCTGAGATATATTGGTAAATAAGGAGGCCATTGTCTAATCTGTATCCATCTTTAAGTTTCGAAGCTTATTCTTCAGTGCCCTCTTTTGACTCAGGGACTTCTTCTCATATAGATTAACAATGTATCATAACATTCTTTCGTGGTATTCAGCAGTGTGATCACGTGCATCAAGTTATCTTTTACCAAATCATAGATGATCTGTTTGGCCTTAAACTTATTCTTCTTGAATTTGATGCGCCCTGCATTATATGTAGACTCCTCCACCATAGTAGGTACGTAGCCATCTAATTCATGTTCCTCTAGGATGTTGAGAATCCTATCCTTCCAAGTGTTGAAGTTTGAGGTGCCCTCAAGACGGTCTTCCGATCATACAAAGACTGATGCCATAGTCTTCAAATCTTGTGCTCAACTTCTCAAGATCTACGTAGGAGCTAGCATGCAAAATTGAGCTCCTTCACGCCTTGAGCTCTGATACCATGTTAATATTTGGTTGAGCTTTGATCTTTAATTATTTTAGATGTTGAAACTTGAAGCAATGAGACAATTCAATCACATGAAATTAATACAACCATAACACAAGATATACCCTGGGGAAAATCCTCAAAACTATGAGAAAAAAAAACCCAACAATTCTTTTCAGTATAATATAGTGGATAGCAGAGAATGCTTTATTTTACACCATAGTATATTGCTTTCGGAAGATAAGAGATCACCAAAACACTCTTGGTGAAGATACATAAGAAATAGAGAAGAGAGATCAATCGGAGAAGCACCTTGCCTTCAATAATAATATCTTGCACACAAAGAGAAGTGCATTTCCTTCAAAGGAGAAGAGAATTCACTTCACATTGAATTCATCAATCCCGTATAACATATTTATACATTCTTCTGATGCATCGATTTCTTCTAACTCCAGGATGAACTCGCCCTCAGACTGGATGTATCAATCTTACATGAAGAAGTGCACCCCACTTCTCATGCAGTGCTTTATCTCACTGACTGTCTCTTAGGATGAACTTGCCTCTTGACTGAAAGCTTGCCCACTTAGTTAGGTGGCTAACTTAAGTGTCGTCATGCAAGTGTCGCAACTCAAGTGTCATCTTTTAGTTTAACATAAGTGTCGTAATGTAATAACACTTAGTTAACTAGATCTTCTGTCAACTCTCTTTAACTGATTCTTTCTTGATAACATCCCTGTAGTGATTAATTCGAGTTCTCCTTGATCTACTGAAGTGTCGTCTTTTGGTTTAACTAAAGTGAAAACACTTTAGTTGTCACCTACCCAAATTCTGAAAATAATATTTTATTTGCAAAATACTTTATGTTAAATTTTAATTTCAAAGTTTTGAAATCGTGACCAAGTTTGGTCAAGGATGAATGTAATTATTGAATTATTATTATTTAATAAAATTAAAGTAGGAGACAAACATCCAAGGGAATTGTTAAATGAGTGTTCACTGACCCACTAGGAGGAATGGAAGTTGTTGGAAAGCATGGGACAGATGGCAGCAATTGCACTTCACCACTAGCTGTTGGTTATGGGACAACTACCCCTAATAATGTGGCATTATCCCCCAGGTGGTGGGAGTGGGAAGGCAGCTCATTTAATGACCAATTATCAACTGAAAAGGCCTAGGCAGCCTACATAAGGCAAATTCGAATTTAGCAGGCAACTCTTACCCAATAATTTTCTGCAGAAATATTCCTCAAGTGAATCAGGTGATCACTGAGAGATTCGAATAGGGAGGCTAGGTGTAAGTGCAACTGTAAGTCTGCAAAATATTTTGAGAAGGAGAACCAGAGGCGTTGGTGCAAGTCCTTTGATTGCTAAATCTCAAGGCTGGATAACTATTACACTGCAAGAGGAGGTTCTGAGCTCCTAAGTTTTCTTCCTCCTGGTGGTTCAGTGAACAGGCTCAGGGGTCCTAAGGCAAGTAACCAGGCTGTCTTCAGGAATTGGTTGGGTGGAACAGGCTCCTTGGGCTGTTTGTTTCTCTACAGTTAACCAGGTTTTTCTATTCTCAATCTGTTACAGTTCAAATGTTCTGTCTAGTAGAATTATTTATTTTATGTTCTATGTTTGACTGTGAATGCTAAATAATTAAAATTATTGATGAGATAATCTTCTCTATATTTTTCCCATGTTGTTCTTTGCACAGTACTCTAGTATAGAAAAGTAATTTAAGTAATAGATGATAGATGGGCAGTTTGACGGTGAATGGATAAACATTTACAGTAAGTATTCTACTTAACATTCTGATTCATTTATACAACAAAAAAAATACTGTATGGCACCTTAAGCATTGCAATATTTTCTGCTAATACTGGAAGAATCATAGTTATTTCACTACAGTTATAAAATATTTTCTTTCATCTCTGTTCTGTCCAGATAGCAAATATTTGAATAAAAATCATATATTTCATACCTTCTGTCATGCTAGTATTTTTGCAAAAATAATTTTATACAGTTGCATTTATTTTTCAAAATAATCTTCATTTTCAAACAGATGCATTCTATTTTTCTCCTAAGGTTTCATAAACATTATGATAATACATCGATTATCCATACATTGTTTCGTAGCATTTCTAAAAACAAATATTTATATATATTTCTACATTTTCCTATGTTTGTTTTCAAATATAAATTTCTTATTACAAAACCCTAATGTTTCATTTCTTTTCTAAACCCTAGTCAGTTTCCTCTTGCATTTATGTTATTATATCCAAAGCTTCAAACATTTATGCATAAACGTAGTGCTAAAACCAGTTTGTTTTTCCAAGAACCGTAAGTAGGGTTTCACCGTCATATTACATTGAAGATTGAAACGAAACAAATTCTTTAACAGTCAAACTATTTTTTTTATTGTTTTCATTTTCCAAAACATTCATAAACGCAACAAGCATTCTGTGCATTTCACAATTATTTTTATAGTTGTCCTAACATCTATTATATTTCTTTTAGAAATAGCTTCTTTTGCCAAAAACAAGAACAAGACGAATGAACGAGAACCCTCGGCATCTTTTCCATTTAAACTTTTCATTTCAGAGTTTTTCATTTCACAAAACATCAAAGTTTTTCGTTACACAGAACAGGTTCCTTTCCACATTCAAAAACTCAAAACCAGAGTCGTGGTTTGTAAAAACATTATACAGGGTTTTACCCTTAGAAACTGCTAATAGTCTAACGAAGGTTCGAAACCCTCATCGACCTTTTTAAACTTTACATCAAGAGACAAAAGGCAACGAAAATGACTGAGAAAACATCCATTACAGTCGGCTTTAGGAACCAAAAACCAAAACCTAAGCTTCGTTTGGCCAACATTGTAACTATCGGAGTCTTTTTCCCAAAAGCTATCAACATACGAAACCACATCAAAGGCCCTACGAGAGCATGCAGGAAACCACCGGAGCTTACCGGAGGAAAAGAAGGTTTATCCATCCACTGCGAACGCACCAAAGTTAAAACTAGAAGTGGGTACCTGCAACACATGCCACAACAGAGTTTTAAGACGAGTTAAAAGTATTACAAAGTATTGATACAGCAACGAAACCCTATCAAAGTGTAGTTCTTACCTTCAAGGTTTGGAACTGAGCTATTCTGCATCCCAAGACGACAATGAAACTTTCGCCGTGAATAGAAATCATTTAAAAACACAGAAGGTTCTTCAACCACCGAAGTTTCGAACCCTCGACCGAATGCATTTGCATTTACATGGACTGAAAGACCCTAATACTACCTCTACGATTGCAGGACTGAACCAAGAAGACTCATGACTGTAACTTTAAGCGTTTTCATCAACTTACAGATCCAGGATCGAAACCCTGGAGGAGCGTAATTCTTCAACCTACATTCGGGCAGCCTGTCGGCCCCGTTCAACTCACAATGAATACCGAGAATACCGCGAAGTTCTTTTACATACACAATGTTAGGGTTATGAATCGACGATGGAGGGTTGTCGGGATCAACGGTTGGTAGAATGCCAATGTACTACGTCGTAAACTGAGCAAACAGTAATTAATAATATATTAATGGCACCACCCATACCAGAGCCAACAACGCGGGATTCAAGAGTTACACAGCGTACAACTAGGAGGAGTATCGACCAACGATACATGCCAGCCGGGACTCTTTACTGTTTTCATCAACCAAGATCACGTGGAAGGATGGAGTGGTACAACAACTCGTCTTTCCACTTTGGAGCATTGATTGTCAACCGGAGCCTGATAACCCTGCCATTATCAAATCATTCCATCAACTTTTTCATCATTGCAAGGAAACGATATCATATATATCATTAACAAAGGATTGGATCATGAAACCATAGCATAGGTCTAACATTGCTTAGCATTAGATTTCTAGTTCGATTTTATTTCATGCATAGTATAGTTTAAACTCTGCGTAGTATTATTTCATATGTCTATTATAACATACAATTGTTTATAGTATAGTTTCAATATTGTTTACATTAATTCATACAATGTTTATGGTATTGTTTAACCATATTGATAGCAATAGTTTCGATTATAATATATTATGTTTATAATATAGTGCTCACATTAGCATTGCATTTATATATATTAATTTATATATGGCAATACATGGATTATATTTTGTAATGTTATATTATTACATTATTTCTCAAATAGAAATTATTCATATATTACTTTTGTAATGTCCTAATGTTATGAAATCATTGTATTATTTCAAATAAAAATTATATATGTTATTGCAACATGAAAGACTATAACATATAGTTTATATGTATAAAACATATAGTCCATTGACTAGGCACATTAATATTGTTTTGACTAGGCACATTAATATTGTTTCGACTAGGCACATTAATATCATCTTTCATATAATATTTTTTTCGTAAGTGTGTAGAACTTAGGATTTCTATACTTTATCTCTTTTAGCATTTTTATAAACTTAGAATAAAATAAATAGAATGCTAAGTATATAGTTTTTATGAGTACTTTTGAAAATACTAACTTGACTTTAATGACGATATTATACGATCATTAATTGTAGTATTTTAACATGTACTTGGATGTTGCAAAACAGAACTTGGAAGAGTATCGGAAACCATCTTACAACTAGATTAGGACTGAGAATCCATACCTCCGTCTTTTCCAGGTCGTCGCAAGAAAGTACTTAACACTCAATTCTTTTACATTGACGACGAACTTAAAAGAAAACAAGTACTTCTATTTTATTTTTATGCTATCTTGTAGAATATCTTACATGTGGTCTGCACATGAAAACAATTTCAACAGCCTTAGCTAAACGTAGCTAAGTAAACTCCAGGGTGTCTCGTAGGACCCCTTCGTCAAACAAACAAACAAGCTGTCAGTACCTTTTCAAAGTAATTCTTTCAATACCAGCTGTATGCATTTCTAGAACTCAAACAAGTCAGAATTATTGTACTCATCTGCTTAGTCAAAAGAGTCGTTATTGAAGTATTTAACATCTGCTTAATTAAGTAGCTTTTCATTTACAATTAATTATTGAGAGTTATGACAGGACATCGTCATTAATTACATTAGTTAAGCCTTCATTTCATTTTGTTTTATTCCGCATTAAATGAAATTGTTTAATTTGGCTATTATAATTTTTTTTTTGTATTTTTGGAAATTTCAGGATGTTACATTAGTTAACTAGTCTTTTTTATTTAACTCTTAAATCATGCTGATTGATTTACTTGTAGTGACCACTGTGAGTTCTTTAGTTAACTAAGGAATACACTATGGCTTTAACTGAAGCTTGACAATTCAAGTTCACTTAGTCATCTCTTGATCAATTCGAATTCTCTTTTTATCTATGCATTTATCTTTATCTCTCTATCTTTTACTGCATGGTCAATATGCGCTAACTTTAATTATCTATCACATTACTTATACTAAGAAGAATTATTGGATGTTGTGATCATAGTATATTATTCCAGACCAAATGATCATATGCTAAAGTAATTCACTTTAGAGGCGATCAATCTCTAAATGAGACTTAATAGCAATCTGGTGATCATGGTTAATAATACATCACACAACATTAAATGTTTTTAACAAGTAAAGCATGACCTTTATACGGAAGGTCCACCTCTATACGGGAGGTCCATCCCATGGATACATTTATACAGAAGGTTCACATGAGAATCATGATTTGACACACAAGTCCGGAGCCTTGTCCAATAAGACTTTACAACATCATTACTTTGATCAATTACCTCTATAAGGGAGGAATAACCTTTAGACGAAAGGCAATCAAAGTGCTCACCTCTATACGGGAGGATCAATCTTTGCTGCATAAGATTGGTTTGGAGAAAGTCTCCTGATGTTGTACATTTAAAATAATGCACCAACTACCTTCATGTGTCTGATGAATAACATTTTCCACAAATATTTGGACAAGTTTGTTCTTGTTTTTCTATATGACATTCTTATTTACTTTAAGAATAAAGAGGAGCATGAAGAAAATTTGAGAATGGATTTGCAATTGTTAAGAGAGCATAAGTTGTAGACAAAGCTAAGCAAATGTGACTTTTATAGGAATACAATTAATTATTTTGGTCACATTATTTCAGAAGAAGGAATATCATTGGATCCAGAAAATATTGAAGTCATTATGAATTAGCCGACTCCAAAGAACGTGATAGATGTGAGATCTTTTATGGGCCTTGATGGTTACTATAGAAGATTCATTGAAGGATTCTCCAAGGTTGCACACCCAATCACTTCTTTGCAAAAGAAGGGAACACAATTTGAATGGACCCAAACATGTGAAGAAAGCTTCCAATTGTTGAAGAAGCTTCTCACAAGTGCTCCAATTATGAAAATTGCAGACCCATAAAAAGAATTTGTGGTGTGTATAAATGCATGTAAATAGGGACTTGGAGGAGTTCTTATGCAAGAAAATCATGTGGTGTGTTATGAGTCTAGAAAATTGAAGGACCATGAAAAGTATTATGCCATACATGATCTGGAACTTACAACCACAATTCATGCTTTAAATATGTGGAGGCATTATCTAATGGGCAGAAAATTCGAGTTGAGGACATACCATTGTGGTATGAAATATTTATTTGAGAAGACAACATTATATGCCAAGCAAACGAGATGGCTATAAATTTTATGTGAGTTTGATTTTGAGATCAAACACATAAAAGAAAAAGAAAATAAAGTGGTCGATGCACTCGACAAAAAGATACATGAAATGCATGTGGCAACCATCACAACTTGCCAATCAGATTTAAGACAACATATTGCCAATTATATTGATGAATATGAATTATATGTGCAAATAAAAGATAATTTGTAGTAGCATAATTACGAATAAAGGTACGAAGGGTATGAATTGGAAGATGGCAGACTTCTTATTTATAAAAATAGAATTTATATTCCAAATGTGGAAGACTTGAGGAGAATTGTTATGGATGAAATCCATAAAATGCCATATTCTGCTCACCCAAGATATTAGAAAACAATTGCTATTACTAGGAAACAATATTTTTGGCCAGGGATGAAAAATGATATTGCTGAGTACATATCTAAATGTATGAAGTGTCAGCAAGTGAAAGCTGAGCATCAACACCTTGCAGGTTTGTTGCACCCTTTGGCCATTCCAGAATGGAAATGAGAAGTAATTTCCATGGATTTTATTACAGGTTTGCCAATGACTGTGAAACAACATGATTCTATCATGGTTGTGGTGGATAAATTGTCAAAACCAACACACTTTATCCCATTTAAATCCACCTGTAAAACATATGCCATTGCAAATATTTTTATGAAGGAAATTTTCAGATTGCATGGATTGCCTAAGGCCATAATTTCAGACAGGGACACCAAGTCCACTTCTTTGGAAAATCCTTTTTGCATATCTGGGTACACAAGTTAATTTTAGCATTGCCTACCATCCACAAATAAATGGAGTAAATCAGGTTCTTGAGGACATGCATGTATGTGATGGACAAACCATCCAAGTGGGAATATTATCTACACTTGGTAGAGTTTGCATATAACAATGGGCAACAAGCTTCATTAGGCATGAGTCCATTTGAGGCTTTGTATGGCAAAAAGTGCAGGACACCAGTGACATGGGATAATCCAGTGAACATAATTGTAATTGGGCCATAATTGCTTAAGGAAATGGAACAAGAGGTTGAAAAAATTAGGCAGAATTTAAAGGCGGCCCAAGACAGGCAAAAAAACTATGCATATAAGAATAGAATACATAGAAAATCCAGTGTTGGGGATCATGTCTACCTTACAGTGATGCCAAGGAAGAGTTCTTTGAAGCTTGGAAGTTGTGCCAAGTTGTCTCCAAGATATTGTGGGCCATTTGAAGTGCTTGAAAGGATAGGGCCAATTGCATATAGAATTGCATTGCCTGCTAGTATTAAAGCTCATAATGTTTTTCATGTTTCTTTGCTTAATAAATATGTATATGATCATAACCATGTGATTGATTGGGATGTGATTCAGGTGGAACCCAAGGGAGATTTCCAAACCGAGCCATTGTGCATCTTAGACAGGAAGGTAACATTGCTTTGGAACCAAGCCATTAGACATGTAAAGGTGCAATGGAAGCACTTCGGTCCCAATGAGGCTACGTGGGAGTTGGAGGATGCCATGAAAAAGGCATACCCATTTTTTTTCTTCTGATTTTGAGCAAACACCGAGGACAATGTTATTCCAAGGGGGAGGGGATTGCAATACCCCTAATTTTGACTTGGAATGTATTTAATCAGAATTATGTAAATGATGTAAATATGCTAATATGGGTTCCTAGTGCGGAGCCCAAGGCCAAGGCACAACTAGTGAATGGCTAGCCATGTATGATGTATATATTTTTATTTGGACCGTATGGTTGGCTTATCATGCCAATTCGAAATGTACGTAAATATTACATTGGAAAATAATAATAAAATGGTACAAGATGGTTGTGTAAAGATCACTAGAGGAGCTATGATTCCACCAGATGGGAAGAGGAAGGGGGCCTATGGGAAACAAAATCCTTTGTTGCCAAGTGTCAACCTTAGAACTCATCCAAAATTCTACCATTTACTTTAATTGAGCCAATTACCTTCTCTTGAATATTAAACCCACTCATTGAATGCATATGTGAGGTGGGTGGGAAAAATCACTTCGTGTAGTTATTGAAGCATGGGGGTTGTGACAGTTATGTTAGTTGTAATATACCAAAAGTATGTTACAACTACTAATTTATTATCTGTTATTTTAGTTATTATTAATATATGTAAATGTTGGCATTGGAAGGACACATAGGTTAATGGTGTCTCTTCATATGTATAAAGCCGTACGAATTCAATGTAATAATAATCAATTCAATTATTAAAGTATATATATTATCAATTATGATAATCATGTGAGGATGATTCCTTACAAGTGGTATCAGAGCTCTCGGCTCTTGCGTTCTCTCAAGTCTTCCTGGGACAGTCACTCACTTACCTGCTCCTCATCACCAGCATCCTCCACATCCATCCCTCGTCATCTTCTGCTGCACTCTCTCTCCACCACTCCGCTCACTCTCCACCATTCTCCACCGTTGCACTGCTCCATCTCTTTCTCCCAACACCGCTCCCTCGTCATATTATTCTACACTCTCTCTCTCTCTCCACCTCTGCGCTTACTCTCCACCATTCTCCACCACTGCACTTCTCCATCTCTAACCTCACGACCTCCCACCTGCTCCATATCTTTCTCCCAGCACTCCTCCCCGTCCCCTCACGCTGTCACATTTCTCACGCTCTCCATGCAATCCTCCTCCCCACCCTCCTCTCTCTACCTGCACTCCTTTCCACGCACTCCATCCCGTGCTGCTCTCAACACTCCCACCATCCTCCATTCCAAGCCCTCCCCACACTCCTCCACACGCACTCCCAACTCCCCCGCCTGCTCCCCTCCTCGCTCCATGCCTGCTCCCCTCTCCTCTCGCATCGTCTCTTCCCTACTCCTGCACACCCCCCTTTCCCATTGCACAACTCCCTATACGCTCCTCCCTCACACACTCAGCTCTTCTCCAATCCACACGCTTCACTCCCCGCCTGCTCCTTACACTCTCCCACACGTTGTTATTCGCAACAGACTCCACACTGCTCCTTTCTGCACCACCCCCGCCAGCCACCATCGCTCTCGTCACTGCTCCCATCCTTCCACGTCATCGCTGCTCCCATCCTCCCACGTATCACCACCAACCAGCTCCCTCTTCTTCGCTCCTCCCATCTATCACCTACCACCTCCACACCCACCGCTTGCTCAACACCTCCTCTCCATATCTCAGCGCTCCGACAGCCCTACTCTCCACCTTCCCTGCTCGTCACAACCCTCCTTTACTCCTCTCTCACCATCCCTCATCTGCTTGTTCTATTGTCTCCTTCACCATTTCCCTCTAGGGTTTCAAAACCTTGCCAAAAAAAATATAATATTAAAACTAATATTATTATTATTTTAATAATAAATTATTATAATAATAAGATATAAATAAAAAAAAAACTATATAAAAATTTATATATAGTTGTAATAATAATTTATTATTATAAAAATTCAAAAAAAAAGATTTTTTTGAAGTTTTTTTTTAAGATCGCTATGTTCCCGTCATTCAACAAGATCATTATTAGCCCATTCCACAAACCTAAAAGAGATGAAAGAATTGAAGTCGAAGATATAAAAAGGATCGAGGTTAAAGAAATAAAAAGAAACCAACATGAAGAAATAAAAAGCGACTATGAAGACATTATCAAATTAGTTGAAGAATTGAAGTTGATGATAACACAACGTCAAGAAAAAGCTACAGTGACTCCTGAATTCCTAGGTCAAGAAGAGCTGGAAACTGTATTTGCACCCACTACAGAGGAAGCAACTAAAATCACAATGGAAGGAGCAACTACGTCTCCTGGGTTCCCAAGTAAATAAGAACTAGGAACTGTTGCGACTTCTGATTGTTTAAATAGAAAAGAGCTTGAAGTCGCTACTACACCCAGAAAAAAAAAGGAAAGCCATGCCGACTGCCTCCTTATATTCCTCCTCACAAAAAATCCAGGCCCCCAGATTCCAAAAGGGATAACAAAAGACATCCCAACTACAAACCTCAAAATGCGATACTCAATAAAAAATATGCATGTCTTCCAGAATTTGGTTGCAGTTTCTTAGAAGGTAGGGAAGTAAGTCGCATTAATGCGCTAGTCGAAAAGTCTATAAATATGTCTAGTGGTACTCAAGGACAAACGAAAGACCATGTTGGGATTCTCAGTCAAAGCAAAGTACATGATAAGGAAGACGGTGACAAAGACGATGAAACAGAAGCTGTAGAGGACAAAGATCAAGATGATATTGACAATCATGATGTCAATATCAATTGTAAAGATAATGATGACATCATAGCTTGTAATAATAAAAATACCGTTGAAAGGGAATTCAATGTCAGTAACAGTTATGAGAGAATTAAAGTTGTAGAAGGATACAATGATGGAAATAAAAGCATTGGAGATGATTCTGATAATGATAAAGTAGAAGAAGGAAACCGAGAAGATGCTGTGACAAATGATGAGATCAACATTCTATCAGTAGTCGCAACTCAAGATGTTCTAGAATCTCAAAAGGTTCCCAGAGAACAAATAAAGACAAGCTCGTTAGGAAAGGAAGTAAGGCACATTAATACGCCAGCTGAAAAACCTATAAAATTGTCTAGTGAAACTCCAGAACAAGGACTTGTTAAAGAAGACGATAACAAGGACAATGAAACATAAGAGGTAGAAGAAAAGGATACGAAAGATCAATATGATATTGACAATCACAGTGTCAATATCAATTGTAAAGAAAATGACGACGTCGTAGAAGTCAATGAAGTCAATAAAGTCAATGTTAACAACAATTATGAGAGAATTGAAATTGTAGAAGAATGCAAAGATGAAAATAAAAGAGTCAAAGATGACCTTAATCATGATATCATAGAAGAACGAAGCCCAGAAGATGCTGCGACAAATGAAGAGATGAACATTCTACCAATAGTCGCAACTCAAGATATTCTAGAATTTCAATATCAAAAGGTTCCCAGGGAACAACTAAATACAAGTTCATCAGACAAGGAAGTAAGTACATTATTAGTAGTTGCCGCTACAGATAATAAAACCATATCAAAGCATGCAGAAATATCAGAAATCTACATCAAATTAGAAGATCAAAAGAACACCATCAGATTAGAAGCTCAGAAGAATACTCCATATAGTTGTTATGCGTTTATCTACAGAATCATATGCATGAAAATATTTGAATGGAAATGCGAGCAAATATTTCAAGAATTGCTAAACTGTGGCAGCGTTATTCGTGGCAAGAGTTCCAGTTGTAGCACGCTCATAAGAAGATTTATGGACGAATCTTTTCAGAGTAGGATGTATTGTAATATACCAAAAGTATATTACAACTACTAATTTATTATCTATTAGTTTAGTTATTATTAATATATGTAATTGTCGGCATTGGAAGGACACATAGTTTAATGGTGTCTCTTCTAATGTATAAAGCCGCACAAATTCAATGTAATAACCATCAATTCAATTATATAAATATTTATATTATCAATTATGATAATCATGTAAGTATGATTCCTTACATCAGCTGTCAGCAGTCCTATTTCCTCTATGGTCAGAAGTTATGTTAGTTGTCTTTTCACCCTTACCTCATATCCTTGGAGTGAACACTCTTTTGATTCACTCTCTCATGCATGTTTTCTACACTAGGTGAGGTTTTCCATTGTTGTTCATGTCCATTACCTGACTATGTATAACCCATAAGTTTGAATTTGGAGACATAGCTGCATTTTTTGAACGGAAAATAGATGGTTGTAGGTGAGCATGGAGGTTGGGAAAGCTAGGAACCTTTACCCATTGAGTTCTGCTACATTTGGATGCTTGAGAAGCAATGGATTAATGTTGCAGGAGGTTCTCCAATAGCTTACAATAGGTTGGATTCTTACAACACACACTAGTAAGCACTGTAAGGCTTGGATTTCCCGAGGTAACTACCGATCAGTGAAGGGAAATGCCTTCCTTGTGTTGTGTGGGGCAGCTGGAAGGAGTGCCATGGCTGTGAAGGCTTAGTGAGACCCCTGTAGAGCTCTGTTGGAGCTTTTGGCTAAGCATAGAGAGCAGAGTGGGTTGTGGGCTGAGAGAGAGAAGCCTATAGGTGTTTCCTTCGCCCTGGTGGCCTCATAGCCCTACTTGGGGGTGGCTTCTCAACAAAAAGAGTATATGTTGGACATAGTGCCTATGGTTGGGTGGAAAATCACTGTTGCACAACCAATTGCTTGAATCTTTTTTGTCTAAAGACAAGTATTCCTATGTATCTAATGTGCAATGATTTTTAATTTACATGCCTTTTATAATTATGCTTGAAATTGCATGTTATGTGTGTGTGGATCAATTTTATTTCTGTTGTGTTTTTTATTCCCGTGTCTGCATATGCATTTTAACTGTATAAATTCGTAATTGTGGTTATGGGGTGAAGTTTAGAGGCCCTGATTTAGTTAATGTCCCCTCTGCTGGATGGATTGAGGGATGGGGACGTTACATTGAGTGGGACCCCTCTAGCCTAGGTGTGTCTCCATACATCTCGACCCTAGGCTGAACTATGAGTTTCCAATATATGTGGCTTGCAGGGTGTTGCATATATCTGTGGAGGTTGCTTAGTTCCCCGTCCACCAATTTTCCAGTTAATTTTTTTATAGAAGCGTACACACCCTACCCTTCTCTAGATTTGAACCTATGACCTCTTAAGAAGAAACATATGTTCTTAACTATTAGATCCATTTAAATTGATAAAAAAAATCATTCTTAAAAATTTACTAACTAGTACTAAAAAGAGCAATACTTAAAAAGAACAATACTTTTTAGGTATTAAAATTTAATTAATAACAAAATTATAAACAAATGTTAAAAGAATTATCATCCCTTTACACCATTCAATCTTTTTTAGTTATAGACAAGGTTTTACTTTGTATTCAATTTTGTTAGTAAAGAATTATCATCCTTTTCAACATTCAATCTTTTAAGTTATAGACAAGGTTTCACTTTGTATTCACTCTTTAAGTAGATCTAAGAGGTTTGTATATTAAATGTTTTTCTTGGTCAAAACAGATCTTAATGTTTTATAGTTAGAAGCAACATGCATAGATTTTCTATTAAGCCTATGACATGAGATTCCTTCCACTTATCATTGATAATTTATATAGTAATATGTTTTTATTTAAATAATATTAAAAAATAAAGACACACATATTTATGATTTTTTAATAAATATAGAATTAAATTGACATTATCTCATTTTTCTAATATTTTATTTTGTTTTAACATTTCTAAGTTAGTTAGATCTGAAAGAAGTTATTCTTATTGATTCTTTTTCTTTCTTTCTTATAAATTTATAAGATTTGTTATTTTAATATTTTGTTTTAGTATTTGAATTAATTATTTTTCGGTATAATTTTTTTTTTTTTTTCAACCGAAAAAAAAACGTACTATTGTTATTCATTGAATCAAATAGTACAAAGATAGTTCACCTCCTCTAAAGAGTGGTTACATTCTGCATAATTCGCCTCCTCTAAAAAAATAGAGGTACATTCTGTATGAGCTTGAGATAGGACCATGATCATTCCTATTTACATCAAAAAATATATAGCATAGAATGTATCAGCTAGACTCATATCCCTACAATTCAGAAGACTGTATAAGCCCGCAAAAAAGATATTACAAAATACATTTAGAAAATATAATATTCCCCACGGTCCTGTATATTGGAGTCCATCCACTCCTTCCAGGATACGTATCCTTCGACACCTGTTAAAGCTTTTTTTGATAATTCATCTGCCATTCCATTATGTTCCCTGTAGATATGTGAAAAGTTAATGCTATCCTGCACATCGATCTCCATTCTGACACGTTTGCACCAATGGGAAAGAGCCAAAACATTTATATCAGAATCCTTTGAGGCCCATTTTATGGTGACTCTTGAGTCGCCAAATACCAAAAGATTAACCAATCCAAAAATATTGGCACATCTCAGAACCATCCAGAGAGCTAAAAGTTCAGCTTTCATATTACTACCTCGACCACAGTTAAGCCAAAGAGTAAAGTAGTGATCCTCATTTAAATATATTACTCCTCCAGCTGCACACAGCCCATCCTGTGCAGCTCCATCAAAAAAGCAAATGGGTCTGTTAACAATAAAAGAAAAAGGTTCAATCCTTCTGACCACAGCAGGTGTGGAATGTTCAGAATAGAGTTTTACCATATTCAGGACAGTGATCCCACAAGCCACAACATCTGGATTTTTATCCTGAAAAGTACAGAGATTCCGGTAATACCAGAGTGCCCAAGATATGAACACCGGAACTTGTATGGAGTCAATGGTTTCTCGATACCAGCATAGCAATTCTTCTCTAAAGGTTGTTTTCCCCCAAGCTTTAGTAAGAGTGAGCTTTGTTCTGCAAAAATCCCAGACTTTCAGGCCAAACGAGCAATGGAGGAAAAGATGATTAATAGTTTCTGAATTATTCTTGCATAAAATACACCAACTAGGACCCATCCAGCCTCGTCTTGAAAGGTTGTCCCAAGTCTTCAAAGTACCCTGGAGAGCATGCCACAAAAATACTTTATGTTTCAGTGCCAAATTCCACTTCCAAATTTTCCTATACCACCAGTGTTGTGGATAGATACAAATCTCCTGCATCATCCTGTCATATGCACATTTGGCTGTAACTATACCAGACTTCTTATTCCCGATCCACACCAATTTATCATCATGCTGTGCCAGGATGATACCAGCTGCTTCCAAAGTTTTAATAAAGTTATCCCAGGATCTGGCATCTTCATTATAAAGACCCAAATCCGAAGATAGGAGCCACCTCTACCCAGGGTTATCACGAATACGATCCAGTGTGCAGATACCAGAGATTTTCAGGTAGTCCAGAATCTTGATATTTAGTTTAACAGGATCTAATATGCCCATAATATCATCAATACCTATCCTTACAGTCTTTCCGTTTCCGACAAGCCATCTAATATCACAAAGAATCCATTTTGATGTTTTCATCAACCCACGCCATAAGGGTGAGCAACCCGAACACAGTGGCATTCCACGTCTTATCCATTCCACTGGATTCAAGTTTATGTATTTTGCAAAGGAAATCCTGGACCAGAGATTTTGATTGAAAATACATCTCCAAAGACTTTTTACCCTAAGTGCCTTGCTAAAAACAAAGATATCCTTTATACCCCAGCCTCCAAATACCTCCGGTCTGGATATCATTTCCCATCCAGTCATAGCTAAAGAAGCTCTGTCAAGACTCCCACTCCACAGGAAGTTGAAAATCAATTTCCTGATGACATTAAGAATAAATTTGGGTATTTCAAGGAGAGATAGCCAATATACCGGGAGTCCAAGAAGTACGGCCTTAATCAGGATAATTCTACCCCCCATCGAGAGCAATCTATTAGACCAATGTGTGATTCTGTTCTCAAATTTCCGCACCAGCCACCACCAATCCTTGATCTAGTAATTATTAGGTCTTAAAAAGAACCCCAAATACATAAGACCATCCTCTAAAGGAGAGAACTTATAAGGCAGAATATTCGAAATACCAAGTCTTATATCAGGATCCACATTCTGGTAATAGAAGCAAGACTTGGAAACACTAATCTTCATACCCGAAATTCTACAGAAACAATCCAAGATGTTTCGAAAAACTCTCCATTCCGCATCCATAGCCAATCCAGCCAAGAGAATATCATCCACAAAGATTAAGTGAGAAATGAGACATTCCAAGCCCAAATCTACACCTTTCAGTAATCCCTCCTGTTTTGCAAATTCTAACATTCTGCTGAGAGCATCCACAATCAATAAAAACAATAAAGGAGACAGTGGGCATCCTTGTCGAATGCCTCTGGTGCATTTAAAGAAGGAAGAAGGAGAACCATTGATTAAGATGGCTATGCTGGCAGATGAAATGCAAGACATGATCCAATTTATAACTAGAGGTGGCATTCCAATTTGGATCAGGATAAGTCTCAAGAAAGTCCAGTTCACCCTATCATAAGCCTTTTCCAGGTCAAGCTTTAACAACAAAGCACTAATTCTTCTGCTTTTGATAGAATGGATCAGTTCCTGTGAAGCCCCAATGGCATCATGGATCTGCCTATTATGTAAGAATCCAAATTGTTCTGCAGTAATATGCTCAGAGAGGGCCTCTTTAATTCTTTGAGCAATGATCTTTGAGACCAATTTATAAGCCAAGTTGCACAAGGCAATAGGCCTATAGTCTCCAAAGTGTTCCGGCTTGCCTTTCTTCGGTATAAGTGTAACAAATGAAGAATTTAATGCACCTGAAGTGAAACCCCTCAACCTTGTATATTCTACCAAATGCAGAAGATCATGGCCCATGATATCAAAGAAATGTGTGTAAACTTCCACCGGCCACCCATCAGGACCGGGACTTTTTTCACCAGCAAACAACTTCAAAGTGTGTTCCACCTCCTCAAGTGTAACTTCCCTGGCAAGAGCAGCAGCATCCACATCAGCAATTTTCAATTTCTCCCTCAAATCACTGTTGCCCTCTTCTTTATAGATATTTTCAAAGTGTTTATAAGCTGCCAATTTTAAATCTTCATCACCAGTACATAGATTTCCTTCAGCATCCTTCAGATCCCAAATGGCATTCATATTACGACGGGCTGTAGCATACGAATGAAAAAACTTTGTATTCTGATCACCATAATTTAACCACAATGCCCTGCTTTTTAAACGCCATTCCTTCTCCTCCCTAAGCAGAATATCAGCCCGTTGTTGCTCAAGCTGTTTCACCACCTCAAATTCATCCTGTCTCAGCTTTCCCAGGTAATTCTCATAATGGATCTTATGAATATTGTCTTCGATAAGGATGAGAACCTTCTTATCAGCATCCTTTTTCTTTTTAATCCAGTCTTTAACCAAACGTTTGAGTCTTCTCATTTTATTGCAGAAAAAATCCAATGGATTTTCCCCCTCACCAACATCTCTCAACCAAAAATCTTTAACCAGCTTGCAGAAATCATCCTCCTTCAACCATGAATGGTTGAATTTGAACGGAATATGTGATTTAAATCCATAATCATCAAACTGAAAAAGGATGGGCCAGTGATCAGATACCTTAAACCCATGAGTCCAAGCCCGATATCTTTGGAATTTTCCACACAAAGAAGCCTTTACCAAAAACCTATCCAATCTCTTGTGAACGCCTTCATCCCCTCCCCTACCATTGCTCCAGGATGGACTCATATCTGTAGGCACAATATCTATCAGTTCATGCTTCAAAAGATATCTGCTGAAATAATCCGCCAGGGGATCAAGTCTGGCCCTTTTTCCCCAAATTTCCGAAGGATATAGGGTGAAGTTAAGGTCTCCAACGAAAATGAGGTTTTCATCTTGCAAAATACCGGAATCTGAAAGAGAGTCCCAAAAAACCAGTCGATTTATGTAGGGAGCATAACAATTGAAGACTGAAAAACTAAGATTCAGACCAATACATTGTCCTTTCAACAGTATCCCCCAATTTGTATTGAAAGAAAGGAAGGAGTATAACAACGGATTCCATGCTACAGCCAAACCTCCCGAGAGACCCGATGCATCAACAGCAGAAACCTCCCAACAAGGTAAAATATTCCCCAATTTTGACACAGCATCAACCGCCGAACACATTGTTTCTTGTAACAACACTACACCAGGTCTAGTAGTTTGAAAAAGGTTGGATAGGGCCCTAGCCCTCAAAACCCCACCCAACCCACGCACATTCAAAGAGATAAAAGACATTAGGAAATGTCAATAATGGGTATCTGTGCTCTAAGACCCATCTCTTTGCCAGACGAAGACTCCCCTTCAACAGTGCCGACTACATCAATCCCTGTAGGTTCAGGATCAGAGCCTTTTTTCTTTCTCCTGGTTTTCCTTATCGTCACATTTTGAAACTTTGAAGGTAATGGTAAAACCTTGGAATCCGTCGCAGGAAATTTTGAATAGATATGGAGAGGTTCCAAACCACCCTCCCGACGAACACTACCATCCCCTAAAGCTTCAGAGACAAATACTTCCATTAATTTATCAGGAGAGGAAACATCCAAATTTAAACAAGTAGGTACTGGAGTGGATACATTGACATTCTGAAACTCCCCAGAGAGGGTTCTAATGGAAGAATCACCAGGGCAATGGACAATCTCAGAACCCCCGGCCGGGTTTGGACAACTATCATCAACAGGCTTTCCCAACACAGACTTAGGTGAAGACAGACCATGTCTCAATTGAACCAAACCCATAGAGATTCGTCTGTTTAAATCAGATTCTTTATCCGTGATATAGTCCAATTCTTCATTTGTAAGAGCATTAAAAGCAACATCCAGTGAAGGACTTAACTTACCAGGAGCCACAGTCTTTTGGGTAGTCTGCTCCAAATTCGCCGTATCAGTGTAGTTAGGGTTTGAGGATACCCGCATCAAAGGATCTGGGCCAGATGGAGTAATAGTATTTGAAACATGACAAACCTCATCCTTCAAACTAGCCAGACGGGTCGGACACTTCGCCTTTGTATGACCCAGCTCCCGGCACCAGTAACAACGGAACGGAACCCTAAAGAAATCCAATTTTTGTGTCCAGCATCTATTACCCCATTCAATTTCAATAGAGGCCGGCAACCCTAATCTCACATCCAATTCCACAAGGACCTTAGCATAACGTCTGTCAATGCCCATGACAGAGTTCTTATCCACCTTCAAACATCTACCCACAGAATTTGCAATTCCTGCCACTGTCTCCTCCGTCCAGATTTCAATAGGGAGAGCAGGAACAAGCATCCATAAGTGCCGAATGCCGAGACGTTCATGGATGGGGTCAAAATCCAGGTGCCACCGCTTCAAATTTAAAGACCCCTCCTTAAACAGCCAGGTGCCTTCCAGGATTTGCAGCATCGATTCATAAGAGGGAAAGATGAATAAAATCCATTGATTAACCAACAGGTTAATTCTCGGCGTATTCCCCACAATCGGCGACCAGTTTACCTTGACCCATTCTGCTATCTCAACCTTAGAACCCGAAGCAAATTCCAGACGACCGACCAGAGCTCGATCCGCGAGCATCTCTACTCTGTCCAGATGTGCATTTGCAGGGATAACGAACCTCTGTAAACCTTCCCTGGCTTTGTAAGTTTTTGTCTTTCGTCTGCAACGAGCCTTTTCCCCCACTAGTCTAGGGTTCCTGCCATTATCCGTCTGCAAAGAAGGAGAAACCTCAACCCGAGCATCAACCACACCTCCGTGGGAATGGCTTGAATGGAGAGGAGTCCCAGCCTCAAGAGGCATAATGACCCGGAGACCGGTGCTACCGGTAATACAACCCACCTGTCCGCGTCTGCAGGGAAAGTAAAAAGGTGACAATAACTGCACTTTTTGTCAATATCCTCCCGTACAGATCCTAGAGATCTGACCTTCTGATGACACCGCTCACAACAGGCCACTTCCATCCTCAATCCCCAAATCGATATGTCCGGACGATCCTGCAGTACCAAACTGCAAAACCCTAATCGGGACCTCCATTCTTCCCCCATTTTTCGGTATAAATTTATAAGACTTTTATAAAATATTGAAAAATAACAATTTTTTAATTATAGAAATTAAATTTTACAAAATTCCAAATAATACTTTTTCTTCTCAAGATTCGATAAACTAAAGGGTCTCAAGTGAACTGTAATCATCATTATCATAATTAATATATATATTAGAATATTATTTTTAAGATTTTGTTAATTTTGTAACAATTTAAATTGATAAAATTATTAGCTTTTATATTATCAAGTTTTAATAGTTAAAAAAATTGTTACAAAATATTAGAATTAAATATATTAACTATGAAAATTGCATAATAAATTCAAAAACACAATTTAAACATTTATAAATTTGGATTTTACCAAATTTTTTATTATCCAAAACATAAAATAAATAGACTACTCCATTTCAATTTACACTTTAAAAAAACTTAAAAATAATTATTTAAAATTTGGATTAAAAATAAATAATAAAATAATAAAAAATATATTAAATATAAGTAAAATCAAATACAAATTTTTATGACTTTAACAATATATTTTTTTAAATACTTTTTAAATATTTTTTCAAATACTTAAAAAACACTTTAATTAAAAAAACCTTTTCTTTTTAGCTGGTTTAAAGAGCCTTCTCTCTCCTGCATAATCCATTATATCAAACATACAATGAGAGAATCCATTATATCAAACATACAGCATACATTGCACAACGTTTTGTTTCTTCGGAGGCCCACATGAAATTTTATTTCTGATTCCTCCATGAGAGGGTTAAAAGGTGTGTTTGTTTTTTTCCAAGGTGAGTTGAATAGCAACATTAACTTTTTAATTAACAATACTTAAGTAGTGGTACCACTGCTTCCAAGCCCATTCACTGTCCCATTTATTGAGTAATTAAGATGCAATTTTTAATGAAAGTTACATTGTTATGCTTCTTAAATCATGCCTTAATTTCTGAGCTACTCCTCAACCCTCCCATAAGAGATCCTCTCCCCATTTATTGGGTTATTAAGATCCATATTTTAATGGAAGCTACATCATTGGGCTTTCTAAACCACGCCTCCGGATTCCATGTCCTCCTCAGACGGTCCAACAGTAAAGATCCTCTTTCACAACTCCCTTCACACTTCGAAATTCCAATCACCTTGGTTGACAAATCAGGCCATAAAAAAAGAGACAGGGGCAACGTCCCACTATCCGAGGGTGTTGCAGAGTGTCGTTTTGTTTGCTTCAGGTCAAATTTCAAGGGTAGGGTGGGACTGGGTCTATTCCCCACAACAAGGGGATCTTATAGCCAATCCTGTCGTGCTGCATACAGGCCCGGACATAATGAATTGCCTCATTATTGGACTTATTGTTGTCCATTGATATGGCCATTATTTGCTTTGGAGCAAACTATCATTCTCTTGGCTTAGGCTCGGAGGAAGAGAGTGACTTTCCCAATTTGACCATTGACTGTTTGGGTTTTCCCCAATTTCTGGCAACAATTTTCTTTCCACAAGCTTTTCGCCTTTCTGCTGGTGTGGGATTTCTACAGTTTTTATTCGTATGGTTTATGGAATATTATTAGACACTAATTTTATTTCCCAGAGACTCTACTCTTCCTCCTTCCTTGCTCTCTACAACAACAGGTTACATCTTCATCTTCCTCCTGCCGGGACCTCTTCCGCTTTTTCTGTTTTTAAACTGTTTGAAATATTGGCTGGAAGCTGTCCTACCGTGTGACTCCCTGTTTTAAAATTTTGTTTTTTTTGTGGGTCTGTCTTAGTGGGCATGCCTTTCTGATCGTCCCCTGCAGATTTCACTTTGTGGGTCGTGTTCCACAACCGTCGTTGTTCATTAAATGCTAGAAAATTCAACTAGAAGGCAAATCATAAGCGTTTTGGTATGCTATTGTATGTGGTGGAAGCAACATTCTTTGCAGATCTGGAGTTAGATGTTCTATTACATAGTTACTGGCAGCTGGATCCATTTCTAGAAACCGTCTGTTTCTGTGGTTTGAAGCTGTAGAAAACCGGCAGGTCATTGAAGAATACCGTCAATTTAAAACAGTAGACGTTTTATAAGGCTGGAGGCTTGGGCAGTGAGTTTAGATCAGTGAAGGTGCTTGGATTAAAGCTGGAGGGCTGTTTTCAATGAAGAAAGGGAAATTGGATTCTAATGGGGGAGGGCGGTTGAAATTAACACATATCATGCTGCTGTTTGCAGGTCTGTATTTACTGTTTGTATCCTTAGAATTCTTCCAGCTCTTTGGAGCCCGTCCAATCTTCAATGCAGATGAGAGTACACAGAGTTTGGATGACTTAATCAGAGAGAGTTTAGGAGAGGAGGAGGACCAAGACAAGCCTTTCTTCAGGTCATTATTTTATAAGGATACGGGTCAGAACAGAGTAGATGACAGGCAGAGTAAGAATGCTCCACAGAGACCTCACAAAGAATCGTTCAGATTATCGCCAGGAACCGTTTCAATCAATAAGCCTGTCAAGGCCGAATATGGGCGAATATCTGCAGCTATTCTGGAGCGAATGAATGAAACAAAAGAGTTGTCTGAGTTGCAGAGGATGGCGAAGGATGCTTGGGTCATTGGCCTGAAAGCATGGAAAGAAGCAGAAGAAGTAACTGTTTTACAGGGAAACCAAAGCATTGGGGGGCAGCTGGGAGAAGGAGCAGTAGAGCCTTGCCCTCAATCAATATCCTTAACTGGCCAGGAAATGGAGAAGTCTGCGCACATCATGCTTCTTCCCTGTGGGTTGACATTGGGTTCTTCCATAACATTGATAGGGAATCCTCGCAAGGCTCACATTGATTACTCGCCTAAAATCTCTAGGCTCAAAGATGACGAACCTTCTACATTTGTATCTCAGTTCATGCTTGAGCTGCAAGGTCTCAAGGCAGTTGATGGCGAGGAACCGCCCAGAGTCCTGCACGTCAATCCCAGGCTGAAAGGTGACTGGAGTGGTAGGCCTGTTATAGAGCAGAATACATGCTACAGGATGCAATGGGGTACAGCTCAAAGGTGTGAAGGGTGGCGATCAAAGGATGACGATGATACGGGTAAACATTTTTCACCTTAAGTAACAGGTTCTCTGAGATGCTAGGCAATACATTTACAGTTAAACTTGCGGCATGGTTGACACGGAATAAAATCTACTGTACGAAATGATTGGGTATAAACCATGTTTCTTGGATCTTTCAAATTTTCAGTTGCATCTCTATATTAGACTGTAGTGCATGTCCTCACTGATGCCTAATACCCTATCTTTATGCAAAGCTTTCATCTAAGTTGTAATAATTCTGCACCTTGATTTGGCTTGAAGCATTCACTAAAAAGGTTGGGAATAGAGTTGCCTTTCGTTGTGGCTCATCTAATACAGTTCTGTCAGGTTCAAATTCAAATACCCAGTCCGTAGAGAGGTGAAAGGTAATCTTATGGGTTTGCATAGAATTTCAAGCAGAGCAAGTTTCAATAAGGTAGCCTGAACTTTCTGGGACTACGTTTCTGTGGAGTATCACATCCTGTCTGTTTCCCTCGCCATTGGAAAGGATTGGAGACAGATGGATGAATAGGCAGGCAAGGACACCACAAGATTGACCGACATTCCCTCTTGTGGAAAAGGTAATGCGGGGCAACTATTAATGGGGAAGACAGCTTGCTCCACATGGATAAATTCAGTGTTCAAATCAGGTTTAGCAATACAGTTTTCACTGTTTCAGCTAGGATAGAGATTGTCAGGAAAGAAATGGACTCTACTGAAATTGGTGCCAAAGTGGATATGTTGGTTTGTCCTTGCCTGTGAAGGGAGGGGTAATCCATATATTCATGCATTAGCTCCATGCTGTATGATTATACGTATTATTTTCTGTGCATTAATGCAAGAAAAGATACATTGTTTCCAAAAACGAAAAGTCAGTCAGTAGTCAGTGAAACTTTTGAGTCATCCCAAAATGACAAGCCTTAATTAGCGAATACAAACTAAAAATGCTCCTTGAATAATCTGGGCAGTCAGTCACAAGCTAAAACCACTACAAGGAGTTAAATCTATCTTATCAAATTGAATATAACCATACAGAGGAAACAGTAATGAATTCTTTTTCAGCCTTTTTTTTGTTCCCTTGATTGTGAACGTGTCTCTAGTGGATCATTCAAGACTTTGATTTCATTTCAATGTTTCATACTTCCAAATTTCTTTCTACCACTAATTTTCTGTAGATGTTTGCTTATGGCTTATTATATGAATACATTTTCTGTGAGCAAAGATCCAAAGTATTAACATTGTATGCATGTTGACAGTTGATGGGTCTGTCAAATGCGAAAAGTGGATTCGAGATGATGATGGAGGCCCTAAAGAATCTAAGACAACATGGTGGTTGAATCGGTTTATTGGTCGTGAAATTAAGCCAACAATGGATTGGCCATTTCCCTTTGCAGAGGATCACTTGTTCGTACTTACTTTAAGGGCAGGATTAGAAGGCTATCATATGAACGTGGATGGTAGGCATGTGACCTCGTTCCCTTATCGAACTGTGAGTGACTGTAACTTGTTATATTGAAATTTTCTTGCTTCAGCACACTTTTTCATCAATATGCTTAGATTATGAAAAGCTCATTTCAATTTGAATAAGCATGCCCTCTTCTGAATATTTCAGCATCTGTCAGAGATATGCACATTAGATTGTTCGATGTTTTTGGGATTTAGATTTATAACTGATCAATACTATCATAGTGCATGGTGAATCTTTTGTTTTCCAACACAGAAAATGTTAACTGTGAGACTCAGGAGTAATCATAAATGGAGTGATAACATGAGACGTGAAATGCCTGAATTAATAATCTTCTGACTGAGAATTTTTTTCTCTGATAATTTGTTTTTTAATCACTGTCTATCTTTGAATTTTAGTGCAGTTGCTGGAACATTTTTTTCCTGCTCATTGGATATTGGTTTTGTGACAGGGCTTTGTTCTTGAAGATGCCACTGGCTTATCTATAAATGGTGACATAGATGTTCATTCAGTCTTTGCTGCATCCTTACCTACATCTCATCCAAGCTTCTCAACTCAAAGAATCCTTGATATGTCAAACAAATGGAAAGCTCCCCCTTTCCCAGAAGGTCCTGTTGATCTCCTCATTGGGGTCCTTTCTGCAAGTAATCACTTTTCAGAGCGCATGGCTGTGAGGAAGACATGGATGCAATCACAATTAATTAGATCATCAAAAGTTGTGGCCCGTTTCTTTGTTGCCTTGGTAAGAGGAAGTAATCATTGTTTTGCTAGCAATATTTTTTGTTAAGAATTGCCTTTTCAAACTTGATAAGTGTACTGTGGACTTGCTAAACTATATATACTGTATCCATATGTTGAAATTTCATGCCTACTTTCTTTTTGAAAATCTCCATGGATTATTGAATTCAACTATCCAACATCATTGGCTTCTATCCTTGAAATTTCATGCCTACTTTCTTTTTGAAGATTTCCAATTCAACTATCCAACATCATTGGCATCGATCCTGCAAAATTAACATTAGAAGCTCCCACACACCCACAATTCAAGACATGTTATTAGGCATCTTACAAGTGACATCTGTAGATAACCCTAGCTATATATCTATGAGTGTACTTTTCATAAGATCATTTTGGAGAAAACATTATTACAATTTTGACTTTGTTCATCATAAATGACTTCTAAGATTGACAGTGTAATGACAAATTATGGAGGAGAGACTCCATGCATACACGCACTCACAAATATGCCATATGCATGTGTGCATAATGCATTTCTGTCTGTAAATAATTGTATGCGTGTTTGCATATGTTCCCCTCTCTTTCCCTGTGTATATATATATATATATATATATATTGATCTATGTATGTGCAGGTTTGTGGGTATATATATGGTGACCTGTGCATGCATTCATGTGTACTTCTTCATCATTTTATATTGATAATTAAGAAACTGAGAAGTAAAATCTGCAGAAAATAAGCCTAATGACATTTTTATGACAGTACTTATACAGAGACCCTTATGCAAACAAGGCATTTATCCTTATAGTAATCAAGTATCTCATAAGTGACATCTGCAGAATATAAGCCTAGCGACATGTCTATAACAGCATTTTCAATGAGATCCTTATGGAAATGTTACAGCTTGCCTCCATGACATGACGTATCCAAAAATACTTTTTAATCAACTGCCTACTATGGTCAGCACACGCCCATCACTTTCGATACAGTAGTTGCAGTGTGTTGTGGAATGCACACTTATTTAGAAAGTAGCCAGGGTCTCACCTCAGGACATTGCAGGAATTCATGTCAATTCTGTCATAATGACATAGTCCTGTCCTACGACCTGTGCAGGGATGCATCTAGGCCTACATCAAATATGAAATAGCACCCAATATTAAAATAAGTATGCAAATGACTATGAACATGAACCATACATGATAATAGCAGTGAATTTTCTATTTTCAGCACAACAGAAAAATAGAGAAATCTGAATTTGAAATTATCGATTCAGAGTTTTGTACAGAGGTGTCTCTTTTTAAAACGAGCCTTGCATTGATGAATGGCCAATCAGAAATGAAGGTCAGGGGAGGATTTCTAGCCTTGAATCGTGATAATTTTTTTTAAAGGAAATAATTATATTACCTGGCTTGAATTTAGATGGAATCTAGTCTGGCTTCTTTGTTGAGATTATGTCTAATTTTCACTTGAGGCTATGTGCTGACCTCTATTTTTTTTTCGACGGAATACACATCACAGGAAACCCTCCGTGCACTACCCCTCATTTCGAGGATGGTACCCGGGGTAAACTGTTTGGTCGCAGTTTTGGCAATCTAACCTGGTGGGGACATTGAGTGAGGCCCACAATATTTACAGAGACAGCCAGCCCGGGGACTTGACCCCGTGACCTCCTGCTTGCAATTCACAGCACTCAATCACTCAAGCTAACCCACCGGGCTGTGCTGACCCTCCATTTGATGTATAGGTGGCTTTATTCGGCCTAAATGTGTAATTAACATGCTTTATTGTATTTGTCTATATTTAACTAGGTCGACATAGTCACCCTCTTGGGGCTAGTGCCCCAAACCCTATTGGAGGTGTATAAATATTAAATACATCACCCTCCTCATTTGTAAATCTTTAATTCAAGTTGTTATATTAATAAAAGGCTAAGGGCAGCTTACCTATAGCGTTCCTCTCTTGAGTACTTGTGTTTGGACAGCGATTTTCTCTCCTTTGTGTTGGATTTCTCTTTCAAGCTAAGTCACCGCATTCGCCGATTTTCCGGCTTGAAAATCGAAATTCGTCGAATTTAATGGGAGGGCGAATTTAAATGGTTAAGTTTGCCGAATTTCATCTGTTACATTTACCTGTAGACTGCCAGCCCGAGTGAAACTTCATAGCCGTCCTGCAGCCGTCCCTGCCGTCGCTAAATTGGCAAATGCTGCGAGAGAAATTAAAAGTCGAGTGAGTTTGTGCTTCACCCGACAGCCTAGACCGGAACTGCAGCAGAGCTTTCCATCGATGGTTGTGCTCTTTCTCTCGTCTATGCGCTTGAAAGTCGAATTTGAAACAAAAACTGGTTCGTGGGCCTGTGGAAAACCATTTTAACAGACATATAATTTTAATGGGAGTATCATTGAGTTTGTCAAAAAATTTGTCTCCAAGCCAACCTTGAACTAGGTTTCAATTATTTTATTGTTTCTGCGTTGATATACTTTATTTTTTACTTTATTATTTATCTATAAAGGCTCTTTTTGTGGTTAGTTATAATAATATTTAATAATCTTATTCTTAAATATATTATTATTAATATTAAAAGATGTAATTAATATTATCATTTATGTTAAATTTATTACTAATATTATATATGTTATTATTAATATTAAGATTATACTAAAACTATAATTAATATTAACATTAAGATTATTAAAACTAATATTAATATTAGCATAACTAAAACTCACGAGTCATACCAATACTAATACTAAGATTACTAGAAAATACTAAATACTAATACTAAAAAATTCATATATATATATATATATATATATATTTTTTTTTTTTTTTAATTTTGTACTCTTGAATTTAATGCCGAATTTTATCACCAAAATTTTCATTGTCAATTTTTTGACGAATTTCAAAGTCGTCGAACTCGAACACGAATTCGAACCAGGTGACTTAGCTTTCAAGCACATGGTATGGGTTTATCTCTATTGTAATCATTATTGAAGTGCTGTTATATTCTTTTGCTGTGTTTTGCTTGGCTCGATTAGGGTTTGTTGAAGTCTTCATCATAGATCTGCAATCTCCATATGATCTCAAGATGGTGTTAGAGCTAGCGTGGACTCTTTTTTTCTCTATCCAACATTGTTTCAGCCCTGTTCCTCCCCGGTTTTGAAACTAGGGTTTCATTGCTTCCTTTTTGGACAGCAAACAGGTTTTAAGGTCTTTCTAGTTTCTACCCTCTTCTCCACCAACACCCTCCTTTTTTTTATAACAAAAACGGGTAATCAGCTTTTATATAAAGTTTGGGATGAAGATTACAAAATATATGCAATTGGGCTGCTCTTTGTAAAGAGGAAGAGCCGAGCCTGCAAGTCTGGATTCATTGTTGCAAATTTGTTCATCAAAAAGTCCTAATCTAGGAGGCTTGAAGCTCCTTACAAACTGTCCTAGTATAAAAACGAATTTGCATAACATTGTGTATCCAGACACCAAAAAACCTGAGAGTTCATGTAGGGACATAAAAAACCTAAATATTGTTGCTTGAAAGCTTTGCAACTAAGCCAAAAAACCAAAAAACATGAGATAATAGATTACTGGCGTTTGGACTTCCCAGTTCCTTTGAGCTCCTCGTGAGATTGTCGATGTCTGCATTCATTTTGTCCAGACTCCAGCGTCGCTGCCACTGCCTTGGCTGTGCCATGGACTGCCAAGATCCTTGCATCCAGATTTACCAGCTTTGCTTCTACCAGAGTGGCAACTTGCCCAGTGATTTTCGCACTGAGGCTGCGAACCTCAATGTTCGTGGCATTCACCAGAGCGAAGAGGTGGGTGAACGCCTTTTTCAGTTCATAGTTTTCATTGCTGATAGTTTTGATCTGGGCCTCCATGTCTTTTAGGTATGTTTGAAACGCAGTCGAGAGATTATCAACCCCAAGCCGTCGGTGTTCGAGCTGAGTCCTTGGCCAAGGAATTCGGCTTTTCCATGATTCTTCGCAGAGTGATGCACCCTACTAGATCCTGTACCGACTGCCAACGGTTCCTTCTGGTTCAAATTGGCCAGCAGAGACCGCCCGTGTGCTATGACTTGCTTCCCACATAGGATGGCCTAAAGTGTGCTATGACCTGCTTCCTCGTCCATGCTGCGATTGTCGAAATGCTGGCAAACCTTGCGAGGGCAGATGCAGAGCCTGAAATCTTGAAAAACCAAGAGTTCGAGTGATGGAGAGACGTCTTCTTCCCCAAGTTTTATGCTTCTGCCACGGGGGTTGAGCTCAATAACTCCCTACATGGGAGCCATGTGGTTCAAACGTGCAAGGTGATCTTGTATCTTCCAGTGTACGCTGAGGATGGCCTCGATTACACTCTTGAGGTTGACGTTGAGGAGCCCAAGGAGGGGCGAGCTTGGGCTTGGGCTAGTGAAAATGCCAAGCCAATTCCAAAAATTAACAAAGGGCATGGACTTAGAGTCTTAGACAATTGGAGCGAAGGGGATTAAGGAACCCAAGCCAATCCAAGACCTTGTTGATTGCAAACCAAGGCCCCACAAGCCAGTTTAACTCCATCATTCGCCATTATATCCGCTTCTCTATTATTGACTCTTAGAATGTGAAGAAAATTGATTGCTTTATATTCTTTGATGATGTTTTTCAGCAGATGATGCATCCTGGTGGAAGGCATCTTTCTAGAGTTTGCCAGACTCCTAGCTTCCCTTATAATCAGTGACGAATCACCAAAGACAACAAGGTCCTCAATACCATCACTTCTCTCAAGTTCAAGTCCTTTAATTAGGGTGAGCCATTCAGCTCCGTTGTTGGACTTCTTGCCTAATCCCCATGCATAATCTTTCATTCTGGTTCCATCAGAGTCATAGAGGACTCCACCCGCTCCTGCCATCCCTGCTCCACCAACACCCTCCTTCCTTGGATGTTGGATGGCCTTTTTCAGTGGATTTTTAAGGGGTTATTTTGCAGATCTGTGACCTCTTTTAGGGCAGTGCACTCCTTTTTTCTTCTTGCAGCCAATCTATTGCAGGTTTAAGGGGCAGTGCTGGTGTTGTGGATGGAAAATGGCTGTTTCCCCTTCTTAATGGGGCCAACTGCCATATGTGGGTTGATCAGATGACAACCCTTCTTCATGGCAAAGACTTATATGGATGTATTTGGAGAAACCACTTCCAGCTGAAAATAATGACAGTAATGATCTAGTGTGTTTGAAGAAGGATGAAGCCCTAGTATTGATCACTCTCTATGTGGTGCCAAACCTTGATCATCACACCAAGAGTAATAAGAATGAGAAGCAGATTTGAAATGCTTTCCACAATTTATTTAGTGCAATGAACACTACTCAAGTCAGTTGACTTGAAACTAAGCTCTCCAACTTCAAAATGGCAGATTTCTTTACGGTCGAGGAGCATGTCTCTAGGTTCAAGGAACTGAAGGCTGATGTTTTTACATCGGGTGGCCGGTAAACATGGGTATGAATATATCAATATTGTCCTTAATAACCTTTCTCTTGCATTTATAAATTTTACTAGCTTTTATAGCATTCCTGTTTTTCTCGAGTCTCTAGTGTCACCTACTTTACAGGATGTTTTTCCTAACCTTATCCAGCATTAACTCACCTTGAGGAATTTGGGTGAACTACCCACTAGATATCAAGTCCATTCTAAGGCTTCTACCTCGTACATACATGAGTCTATAGGGGACACTTTCAAATCCTCAAAGAAGAAGAGGATGACTTGCTCTTATTGCCATAAGCAGGGACATGCTTTAAAAAATTGTCTTCTTCGTCTTCAAAAGATTGAAGAAATTGCTCGGGAAACTACTGGCAATGATGTTCTCTTCAAAGAAAAGACTAGAAAATCTTCACATTTAGCTGTGCACTCTACTTTAAGGTTTCCACCTCTTCACAGGAATGGATTGCAGATTCTGGGGCAACTTGACCTATGACAAAGCACAAGCATCTTCTCTCCAACTTAAGTGATTAGTGTAAAGGTGAACATGTAAGTATCGGTGTTGACTCAACTCTCCCAGTTTCTAGTTGTGGCATTGCTGTTATTAATAATGCTATGTATGTGGATGCTCTCCATGTTCCTGGAGTAGGACCAAATCTACTATCTATTTATTGCATCACACATACCGATAAAAAGTTGGAATTCAGCCGGACAGACACATTGTTAAAGACATAAATGGCAAGTTCAAAGTTGTTGCTTTCGAATATTGTAATGAATCCGAACACATGTACAAGTTGGAGAAGTCTTCTTCATCCCTAGCTTCAAATAAATTCATTGCAGTAGTGGCCAATGCAAATGATGACAATAACTTAGGGCACTTTCATCTTGGTCACACCAATTATGGATCCTTGAGGGATGTGTGATGGGTAAACATCACTGGGAGTCCTTTCCAAAGGACAAATCAAGGCGTGCCTCTAAGCCCCTTGAATTAATTTATAGTGATAATTGTGGTCCCATGGTCACTTCTCTTGGGGGAGCCAAGTACTTCCTCACCTTTTCTCGGTTCTATGCCCTTAAATCCAAGGATGAGGTGTTTGGCAAATTCTAGGAGTTCAAAACTCTTTCTAAAGCTCAATGCAAAAAGAAGATCAAGCGTCTTTGGACCGACTGGGGAGGTGAGTACATTAGTAATGCTTTCCAACAATTTTTTTACTCTCATGACATTTCTTGGCAGAACACTATTCCCTATACTCCTGAGCAAAATGGGGTGGCTGAGTGTAAGAATAGGGTAGTTATGAAAATGGCCTGATATATGCTTCATTCTCAGAATATGAAGTTGTCCTTTTTGGGAGATGTTGTTTGTGCGACACACATCATTGATCGCACACCTACACATGTAGTCATTGGTATGACTCCTTATGAGTGGTTGCATGGACATAAGCCCTCTATCTCTCACTTTGGTATCTTTGGTTCAGGTGCATGGGTCCACCTGCTTCATTATATGTGAGATATATCACTTTGTCCATTATATTCCTCACAGGACTTTGGTTTGCTATAGTGAGACTTTTTAGTGGTATCGTCTCTATAACCCCACTGATCACTGGGTGACTTAACATTGTGATACTGATATTATGTTTGATGCACTTTTTTCCTATAGTTCGCCAGGATCTATTTCATCACTTCTTGCCGGTGATGATTCCAGTGATGGTTCTCAACATGTATCCATGGATCATGTCTCTTCTCCTCTTGTTGGGTCGCTTGTTGATGATTCTCAACTAGTTGTAGTAGAACTTACCACATCTCCATCTGATGTTGGTCCACCCATATGTTCTTCTGATACTTCATCTACAATTACAGGATAGTGTGCTAGGAGCCTAGAACTCCTTCATTTGGTCTCTCCTCTCTCTCTGAGGCATCTTCTAGTCTTCGATCTTCAGATGAGGTTCCTATCACCATAGATGTGCAACCTAGTGATACTTCTCCATCTGGTGATGCTCATATCAGTGATGACACTTTCCATTTTGATGCGTAGCTATTGGATGATGGTGATGACAGTGATCCTATTCACTCATAGTTTGTCTTTGCCTAAGTGGGTTGTTGCTGCTCTCATTGTTGTTATTGATTTTGCCCTAGGTCCTGCCACACAATGGTCAGAGTCGCCCCCACTTCAGGCACTTATTCAATTGGGCCTCCTCTCCTTGACATATACCAATTTGCTCCATCAAAGACTCTTTGTAGCACGATCAATCCCAATGAAGATCATGAAGGTTTTCTCTACAAGTGGTATGGCTTTTGATGATCACCAGATCAATATTGGGTGGGGGGGGGGGTTATCGTGATGATTTGTGGATGTAATGCCTTTTTTGTGGCCCCTCATTCAACTTAAGCAGGGGGCACATTGTTGAGATTATGGCTAATCTTTAGATGAGGCCACGTGCTGAACCTCTATTTGATGTATTGATGGCTTTATTGAGCTTGCATATGGGTAATTAACCCACTTTATTGTATTTGTCTATATTTAACTAGGTCAGCCTAGTCACCCACTTGGGGCTAGGGCCCTAAACCCTATTTGAGGTGTACAAATACATCAGCCTCCTCATTTGTAAATTATTCATTCAATTTGTTATATTCATAAAAGCCTAAGGGCAGTTTACCTATAGCACTTCTCTCTTGAGTACTTGTATTTGGACAGTGATCTTCTCTCTTTTGAGTTGGATGTCTCTTTCAAGCACATGGCATGAGTTCAACTCTATTGTGATCATTATTGAAGTGTGGTTATATTTTTCTGCTGTGTTTTGCTTGGCTGGATTAGGGTTGGTTGAAATGAACCACAGATGTACAATCTCCTTGTGATCTTAACATTCTGTTAGACAATGCTGCACATATCCGCAGAGAACTGTTAGTTTTTTCTACAAGATATAACCTCAATCATAAGACTACTGCACTCACAAATAATGTTGCAATGTTGAGATTATGGGGTCTTCTGATTATACATATTCAAGTTATGCCTCCTGTTCCAACACCCTGCACATTATAGATGCCTAGCACATGGATTTTATCTTATCAGTTGTAAATTATACAAGCATAATTTCTTATTTGGAAGTTGCTTTGAGAAGCACACCCCGAGGGTGGGGGCTCATCTGCATAACACAGACTTCTTTCAGCTTAGCTGCCAGGTTTGAGGTGTATCTATTTTGCCAAAGTCATCGGAGACTTGCATCTGGTCTAGTCTCTTTTTAACATGCCATTTCGGCAGGGCAGACCATAGTGAGAATGGAACTTGGAGGAAGGCTTAATACTCTGTCAAGCTCACCAGTGGACCAATGCCCCATTGGCTATAAAAACATTGTTCACTTTAAATCCATCTGTAGAAAATGTAATTAAAATTATCTGTCGTCACTTCAGCCTGTTTTGCTGATTCCTATATAGCTCAAGCCTTACATATGTTGTCACTGCATCAGACCTTATGGTCTGAATTGGTCAAATAATAAATCAAACTAGTAGTGGAGGGACAACTGTTCAGTTTTAGGAGTGTATCTTCTACTGCACTTTCAAATCTTACATACTGCTACTTTTTTGGGCATTCCATAACTGATTTGTGTTGCACCCTTCAGAGAGACTGAACCACAACTAATACTCATGATACACCTTTCAGAAAGGTTGTTCTGTGCTCTCGTGGTACCCTACCAAGACTAGTTGAGAGTCTGCAACAAATTCATGGTATGGGTTTGGAAAAATGACTAATAAATTTGTTTCCCAATTTTTTTAACTTGTAGTTGTCTTCTAAGCAATGTTTCACCAATCCTTTTCCAGTCAATTCATCTAATGAAGGCAATGCAGGTTGCTAAGGAATTATGCCTACTAAATTTGCATATTATCACAATATAAGAAAGCAAGATGAACATGGCCAGATATCTGCAAGTCATTTTTAGATGGGTGGCACAAGTAAATTTATTGGTATGCTACAGGGATGTGTTATTAATACTCAAACCACTATATCCATATATAGGGTCGTTCAACAAACCTTCTCCTATGCAGGACACAAGTGTCATTCAATTGAACAGACAAAACTTTAGATATCCTTAAACTTGTTTTCTTTCGAGTAGAAATTTTCAGAACTGAAATATAACTTTAATCTTCAAGAATGCAGAAGGTAATACGAAATTGTGTTATCTGATCCTAATATCCCCTTCTGCTCATGTATACAAACGTGTCTCTATATACCAGAGTGTAGGCTAACTATGATGATAGGAATGCTTAAAGTTTCCTTTGGGAACACTATTCTCTGTTCTTTCAGTCTTTCAACATCCAATAAAACAAGAAGTACCAATTGCAAAACAAAGCAGTTCCATACATTCTCAAGGGAGTAATGCTACATGATAAATATTTTTGTTAAATAACAGAAATATTAGCATTATCTAGAGCTAGCGATTTGAAACGACAAATATATGGGAGGTAGAATGCATCAGGAGAATTTCTACTGCCATCGAGTGACTGTGATTGTGTGGAGCTGTTACAGCCCAACTGTAGAGTTCAGGTAGTGAAGTCAGCCCCACATTAGGCTTTCTTCTTCAAGCTTGCCAACTACACCAGTCTTACAATGGGAAATCTGAAGGGAGGACAACAAATTATGGTGCTACAAATCAATACCAATGGCAGTAGAAAGCAGGGATATCCTTCACATTACAATCACAAAATCATTTGGAAGGACTTCAACTTTTCAATCCTCAAGTATAGACCAACAATCACATCAACTAAATAAAGTGGACTCCTTAAGGAGCCCAAGGACAACGAATTAGAGGGAAGTGAGAGATCAAACCATAAGTCCATTAAACTATTTCAGTGGCAAGATCATTGGAGTCCAATCAACAAACCAAATAAGTTTTCCCACCCTTTTGCACCCTAATCTAGTAGCTTGTCAGCCATTCCCAATGATCAAAGGCTGCAACCCACAATCAGATGTTGGTTTAAAAAACTCAGAGCAATAGGTGAAGCTTGTTCCACTCCCATGTTCCAATACTGTGGCTAACAAGAAATTTCAGAGCTCTTAATAATACTCGGGTCTACAACCCCACTTTTCACTTTTACTCCTCCCAAGCATTGGTAAAGCATAGGGCCCACAACCCTTTCAAACTTTCAATTCTGCCACATTTAAATAATTATAAATACCAGCAAGAGGTCACTGCCTCTATAAACCCTTGAACTACTCCCAAGTGGTTGGCCAAAGTGCTGCTTGTGACTAAACTAGATTAGAAAATGGACATAATAAAACCAATTGGAAATAAATACCTTGCATTAAGCTTCTTCAATCAACAAAACATAAATGTTAGGATAGCTTCTTCACACACGCTTAAGGCTTATAGAGCTTCCAAAAGGCTTCCACAGAAGAGTCTATGACAACATTCTCAATTCTTCAAGGGCAGATTATAAGCCCTCACAATAACAAAATCAACAGCTCATCAGCTGAGAATGCAAGGGATATCCCTTTCAAACTTTCAATTCTGCAACAATAAAATAATTATAAATACCAGCAAGAGGCCACTGCCTCTATAAACCCTTGAACTACTCCCAAGTGGTTGGTCAAAGTGCTGCTTGTGACCAAATTAGATTAGAAAAAGGACATAACAAAACCAATTGGAAATACATACCTTGCAGTAAGCTTCTTCAATCAACAAAACATAAATGTTCGGATAGTTTCTTCACACCTGCTTAAGACTCACAGAGGTTCCAAAAGGCTTCCACAGCAGAGTCTATGACAACATTCTCAATTCTTCAAGGGCAGATTATAAGCCCTCAATAGAAAAAATCAACAGCTCATCAGCTGAGAATGGAAAGGACATCCCTTGAAAATTTAAAACATTAACACCATTGTCACAACAATAAGAAAAGACCAAATTTTCTCCTAAGTTTAAAGACAACAGGTCGAGAGTTCCAATTTGAAGTTTACAACAAAAATCACGAGGGCTTCCATCCAAAGAAGGAAAAACTGGAGAGAAGTCATAAATTTCAAAACACAAATTCAGATTTCAACTCTCTTTATCAACTAATATGAGATAAAGCTTTCAACCATTGAAATCCCCACAGTGCAAATTTTATAAACAAAAGATTAATTCTCAATACAAAAGTAATACCAACAGAGTGGCAGAAACCAACACCACCAAGAAATTAAAATGGTCTTACCAGTTTGAGAATGGGATAGAAAATATTTTGAGTTGGTGAAACTTCCAAAGCTGAGTGTGGTTTCTACATTCATGGCTGCTGTAGCTTGATGAAAAATCCTTTCCATGTGCTGCTGACATGGTTCCTCTCTAAGTGCATTCTTTTCACCCCAAAAGCTCCCGATCTCTCAACAAAAGCCAAATGCAAAAATTAGATAGGAAGGAGGTTACATGAGCTCTCTCCATCCTTTTGTTCTCCCATTCCTTCACGAATCCATGTGTGGCTCTACATGTGTGCTATTGGACAAGTGGCAGAATGCTAGAGTGAAGTGTCACTGGCCTTTATTTGTCTATTTTAATTATTTAAAATTTTTCCCGTTTCCTATTCCTTCACATGTGCTTTTAGTAGAGTAGTGAGAAGTTGCTTTCGCATTCCCACTTTGTATTCACATTGGCTGTACTTTTGAGTCTTATTGACCAACTATTGTCACTTGCTGGACATTGATAAAATTAGCTTATTGTATCTTATTATCTTTTCCCCCTTTTCTGTTTTTGATAAAATGCTTCCTTTAATTGTTAATATAAATAAAGAATGTACATTTGGGTATTTTATGCAAAAATTTGGGTTGCCAAGCAACCACCATTAGCTAGTCCAAAACTAGGTGAAACCTACTGTGGTGGGGCCTACCTTCTATGATGCTATGACTGTCTAGATAAGCTCGAAGGGGCTCTAGAGAATTGGTGAGTGGTTCCCTACTGATAGTGCATGGAGGCCCCCCATACTCTCGGAGTTGCCACAAGGGCATCACATCCATCTCAACTTTTTGAACTCGAACAATTATATGCATGCATAGATTGGTACATATTCTAGAACTATCATATAGGGAGACATCTGGAAAAGCACTTCAATTCTAACTTGCTTCCACGCTGTGTGAAATTCTAGTCCAAGGAAGTTTATCTCCTCTAGGGTGACTTTCCAAGAAGTAAGGGAAGGAAAGGATTTGCATCAAAACTTTGCAAGCCAATTCCAGGCAGATTTGGTATAAGAATAGAACCAAAAGAGATGCTTGAGGCTTGCAGGTCTACCACATAGAGGACATTTGGGTCAAGGAATGCCCAAATGGGTCAATTTGTTACCAAGGGCCAGGTGTTTGAGGATGAGAGACCTTGCAAAGAGACCTTTCTAGGTTGAGCTAAAGATTTCCCCATGTTGCAAAGCCATAAAAGTCATGTCTAAAGCTTAGATGTGAGTGTACATTTTTCAACTGACCATCTAAAATAGGCTTATGACAAAGTCACCTGTAGCCATCAACGTGCTTATACTTCTTAAAGGCCTCAAATTTATTCCATTTCTAGTATTTCCACTATGCAAGTGGGGCTTGAAGGCCCAACTTGATTACAATATTGTTAGGAATAAGATACTTGACGCAGTAAAAAATCAACCTATTTGGATTTTCTAGCTGAAACTTCACTTTCAAACTAGTCCAAGGCACCCAATCTAGATCCTAGGCATTGAAGATATATTGAATGATGCCTCTCGTAAAAATTCTCAAGGCCGATAACCAAGCATTCTCAACCATAACCTTCCCATCATGTAAAAGCACAAGGGACCACCAAAGAGAGTGGTCATTAGAGGACAACCTAGATATGAGACCTTGGTCTTTCCACGTGAGGTGGGGATGGATTGTCTTCTAGGCCTTCCATATACTTTTCTCAACAAAGGTTCTTTTCACCTTCACATGGATAGAAGCGACAACAAGAGTTTGTAAGTTAAGGCTCATCCTTGCCTAACGGAGTCACAGAGGATGTAGGAATTTTCTAAGCTTCATTCCCTTCCAAGGCCTAAATGATCCACTTTGCACAAAGAGCTTGAGCTTGTGGATGTGTTTGATTGTTGCCATACCTCCTTAATCTCTAAGGGTGTAATAAGAGTTCTAATTTACTCGATGAAGCCTTTGCCTCCATCCATGTTTTCCTAGGGAACACTGTGAAGGAATTTACTAACATCTAGTAGGCATTGACAAAATACAAATTAAAAGGTGAGTTGTAAACATGAGTGGCTACTAGTACCTAGTGCATATTTAGATTTGGTATCCAAGGCCATGGGATGAGTCAACCATTTTTCTGTATACTTATTGGATTGTTGAAAAACCACATCCTAAAGCTCCTTAATGAAGGAGTTTAAATATTTTCTCATTTGGATCTAGATCCATATATGCCAACTAGCTAGGCATGTCCCTTTGCCCTTGTCTACATAACATTGTATTTAGGCCCATTGGATCTTAGAATTTGAGGCCTCACAAAATATATGGAGGCAATCCATGGTGTTCTCTATTGATCTCTAGCCTCTAGTCCTCTAATATCGTAAAGAAAGAATCATGAACAAAATGTCCATTAGCCAGTTGTCTAATGCCTTGCTCTTGGAGGGGAATGCCTTTGATCAAACCCTAACCCATCTTTCGATAGCTAGGGTCTCTCCTACCATAACATAAAGGGCTAAGGCTAGATGGCATCCTTGTTTTATGGACCTAAACAACATGAATTCCTCCAACTTCTTCTGGTTAATGGATAGGTAGGTTGATGCTTTTGAGATGAGTGTCTTAAGGCTTTGAGGAATCATTGCCCAAAGCTTAGACCCTTGAACATGGCCAAAATGAAGGGCCACATGACCTTGTTGTAAGATTTCTTGAAATTGATCTTGATGAAGAGGGCATTGAGGCCAAGCCAATCGATCCACACCATACTTTCCTAAACAACAATGATGTTAAAGCATCTTCTGATAAACCTTGTTTGGTTTAGGCAAATAAGCATGAATTGCTTGATGCAAAGGGTCATTGCCTTGCTCAAAATTTTATAACACACATTTAATAGAGTGATTGGCCTCCAATTGGTAATAAGCCCAGGGTTGTTGAGTTTGAGAATATATTGGGTTATTCCTTTGTTGTTGCAGGCTCCTAGTGATTGCTTCCTGATGGACTCTTTGTAAACTTGAAGTACGTCAGGCCCAACATAATCCCATGTCACTTTGTAAAATTCACACAAAAAGAGTCAGTGACCATCTCCATAAACGCAATGGTCAACTCATCCATAGTTAGCCACTGCTTACACATTCTCTCATGCTCCTTAGAGAGTTGCTATAGGATAGCGTCCAAACAAGTCGGCATGGCCACCTTATGTTCGTCCGTGAGGCCTTGAGACTAAAAAGCTAGTCTATTGTGGCTAACAAACTCCTCTTTACTATCTTCTCGATTAATTATTAGCCATTTTGAGCAATAAAATCTTATGAGTTGTCTCCTTGGTAGATAGGGCCTTGAAAAAATTCTTCACAAGCTTGTCGCTAGTTTTGATCCAATGAAACTGGGCTCTTAATTAAGCTCTCCTTGCCCTTTGCATTTCACTAACTTTAAGAAATGCCACAACTTGGCAGCTCTAGCTTGTGTTTCCTTGTGAAAAGGATTGAGTTGAAGCCTTTTGCAAACATGTTCCAACTCATCCTTCACAACTTTGTGGTGTTTCTAGCAAATGGGAGCAATTTGCCGACCTTACCCCTTAGGATGGAATTAAAACTCAGTTCTTTAGGTGAGATACAACACGAAGGAAATGAGTCTTATGTATTCTCATTTCTCTTCTCCTCAATAAAGCAAAAAATATGGCTGGTGATTTGAAAGAGTACCTAGTACTTGCATAAGCATTCACACACTATCTATTTAGAAAGCATTTGTTGAGTCCAACCTCTTCAAATTTTTTTCATCACCCTTTCGAAAATTGGACCAAGTGATCCATATCTCCAAGTATTCCTTCTTTCTAAACTTGTTAAGGTAGTAGAGTCCAAGCCTTTCTTTTAGAGCCCTTGGGCCAACTTCTCCTCTTTGTGAGGCATTCTAACATGCAACATGCCCTCCATATCTTCCTGTGCATCGACCAAATTGAAGTCTCTATAGACCACAACCAGTGGGCCTCTAGTAACTCACTGAACAACCAATTCCAAAAGAGGGCTAGTTTTCAATGTCACTGGAAGCACACATGTTGGCCAAGCCCAATATATGGCCTTGCAAATTCAACAAGATCCAGATTCCAAACTATTCTCTACAAAGGATTAGTCCCTTGACCCATTGATGAAGAAGCACGCTTTACATGCCCTCCTTATCTTCCTGTGTATCGACCATATTGACGTCTCTATAGACCACAACCAGTGGGCCTCTAGTAACTCATTGAATAACCAATTCCAAAAGAAGGCCACTTTTCAACATCACTGGAAGCACACATGTTGGCCAAGCCCAATATATGGCCTTACAAATTCAACAAGATCCAAACTATTCTCTACAAAGGATTAGTCCCTTGACCCATTGATGAAGAAGCACGCTAGGGGAAAGGTAACCACTCCCCCTTTTCCCTCAACATGGTTTGAAACAAAAACAATTGCATGTGGCCAACTATTCAAAGCATGTTAAGCAAAAACCGAATTATTTCTCCTCATGAATACATAAGATATCAAGATTCTAAATTAAAGTCCTTATTCTATGGACCTTGGTTTTTCTATAGGGGTCTATGATGTCCCTAACATTCCATGATGTTGCTTGCCTTCATATGGGTTTGGTGGCAATATAGTCCATGTTATCATCATTGACATTATCATCTAGATTCTAGGCCGACCAATACCTTGTAGGGATTTGATTTCATCGAACTTTTCATAGTCAAAGCATGAAACCAATCTTCAAGGTTATAAACCTTGGGATTTTTTTGGAACTCATCGAACCTTGAGGTCGCTTAGGGGGTCATAAGTTGGGGGGTAGGCTTCCCAGGGGTTGAGGTTGTGGGCTTAATGGGTGTCAACATGCTAGGGTTTGCTAGCTTGGTTTGTTAGGCCTTTTGAACCACATCCATCTTATTGGTCTGCGAATTCTTGTGAACTACTTGAACGCATCCTCCATCAATATTTTTATTGGCTTAGGGAGCACATTGCATTTGAGGCTAACCAACTCGATTGACTGGAGCAATTGGTGGCTTAGGTTTAGATGCATTTTGGTTCAAACTTTGGCATTGAAAATAGGTGTTAGGCAGATTGATGTATCTCATAGGTTACTTGATTGTCTTGTCCCCTACTTGGATGAGGATTTTCTTGAGGTCTTTAGACAAATGGACTCTCGAGCACACCTTGTAATGTCCCTTCCCGAATGACCACCATGGGGATGACTTATTAGCCTATCCAGTTCTCATAGGCTATAGTCGACAAGATAGGGAATTAATTTATTATTTAATGTCACCTAAGCCCAAATTCACTTTATAAAGTGACATTTAATAATTAATTAATAAAGTTTAGTTTAAAAGATGAAAAAGGGTAATTTTCTCTCTTAAAATCACTTTACAATTTTTAATGTGAGAAAAGGTCAATGGGAAGTTGAAAGGTCACAAGGGTGAATGAAGAATTATAAAAAGGGGAAGAGAGCTCATTTTCCATTCATTCATGATATTTGCATTTTCGAAAATTGAGAGCTCTTCAGCTTTGCTTTCTCTTGGACGAACCCCTAAGGGAGAGGAGGATAGTTTTGGTGGTGAGACACACCCACCCTAGCTATTGGAAGGAGAACTCACTCAGATTTCTCATTTGTTCGTCATTGTCGTGGTTTGTATTCGCATCTTCACTTTCAGATTTATGATTTTGAGCTGAATTTGCAGAGTATAGTGGAGGGCGCACTTGCTTGAAGAGATTGGTTGTTCCTCTTATGAAATCTGGGCACATTAATCAAGGAGAGAGGAGGACAAGTGTCATTTACAGTGCCTAAGGAAGGACGCAGCCAGTGGTGAAGTAAGTCTGAAAGGGTTTATACAGTTGTGTGATCTCTAGAGGGCGCATCAATGGAAAGGGATCCAGCGTACTTCCATTTTATTGCATCTATTTCCGTTCTTCTTCCATTGCATATGAGTCATTGAAGAAGGGCGCTGCCATAGTGCATTAGTGTGACCACTGAAAGTGTTTATACAGTTGTGTGATCTCTAGAGGGCGCATCAATGGAAAGGGATCCAGCGTACTTCCATTTTATTGCATCTATTTCCGTTCTTCTTCCATTGCATATGAGTCATTGAAGAAGGGCGCTGTCATAGTGCATTAGTGTGACCATCAACAGAGATCTTTTTATCATTGGTGGTGGGCGTTGTCATAGAGGAGCATGATATCTCTGGTATAGAGGGTGCAGAAGGAGAAAATATTACAGTAGATGTGGGGGAAGTATCTCTCGTTGCTGGGTGTTTTAAGGAATTCTATCTTGTAATTTGTGCACTTGTTCTTCCATTGGTGGAAAGGGAGCCACCTTACTTCCATTTTATTGCATCTATTTCCATTCTTCTTCCATTGCATATCTGAGTCATTGAAGGAGGGCGCTGCCATAGTGCATTAGTGTGACCATCAACAGAGATCTTTTTATCATTGGTGGTGGGCGTTGTCATAGAGGAGCATGATATCTCTGGTATAGAGGGTGCAGAAGGAGAAAATAGTGTTACAGTGGATGTGGGGGAACTATCTCTCGTTGCTGGGTGTTTTAAGGAATTCTCTCTTGTCATTTGTGCACTTGTTCTTCCATCTGGGCCAAGGGGACAGTCGTTGCAACAAATAAAGTGGGTCTGCTAACACCCATCACCTACAGGGAATCATCTACAGCACTGATATATTCTCTTATTTATGACTGTCCAACAGTCTGCCTGCATACTAGAAGTGTTTTGTATGGCTGTTATAATCCTGTAAGTCATCTCCATTCATTTGCTAATGTATCCATGCTAGTTCAGACCTCTTGAAAGACTGTTGTCACTGGTTATATGTAGGCTGTCCATTTTATTGTGATTTGCATAAATCTGAAATGTTTAATGATAATGGTAAGAAGTATTGGTAAATTTAAATATGTCAAACAAATGATACATGAGACTCATGAAATCTGAACCCAAGCAATCGGTACTTGATTTCCCTATCATTGATCAATGAGGTCTAGATTGAAGCTACAGAAATAGGGGCATAAAGTGTTCATCTAAATAACACAACCAAATCTATCCATCAGTTCATGCTAAATCAGATTTAATCCACAATAAGCTACAGCAGTTTGAAAGACAAGTGTTTGACAAAAGTCCATAGCCACTCTATCAGACAGTTTTGAGGAAATCTTGTATTTGTGGGGTTAGGGACCTTACACACCCTTTTTTAAGGTGTAGGGTAAAAAATATTTGTGGGGGGTGGGGTCATGATAGATAAACCTTCCTATTGACATAACAATGCACTTAAGGAAAGGCCTTAATTGCATGGGTAGGCCTTGGAATTCCACCCACATAGGACAATAGAGTTGGGCACTCTTTAGCAACAATGTTTCTACCAACCCAAAGTGGAAACACGAGGTATTGCAGCAAATCCATTGTTTGTGAGTAGCAATGGCAACACAGTGCTATTCCTCAAGAAAGGAATGAAAGAAGAAGCCCTCGGTCAAGTTCAACTATTGAGGCATTGCCATCTATGTGGCTCCCTTCTTAACCTCGGCCTTAATAATGGCCTTTGGAGGTATTCCACTAACAAAGTACCCAAGTAGTTTGTGCTTGCAAGTATTGCAAACATCATCATACTTGTAAACTGAAATATCAATGAGAATTTCATTTTACCTCGTGATAAACCTTTGTAACAAAATTTTGGGCTTCTTTTGTTGGTACCATCGTGTTTGTGGTTGGTACTTGTGGCCGCCAGATACACACCTGGGGTTAGCGTGGCAGAAATATTCAAGCCACTAAGTGTGTCCTTGGGGGCAAGCCTCAAGTCCATTACTGTCACTTGATTCTTGACTCCTCCGTTTAGGCAAACTCCTAACGAAGCCAAGGGTGTTGGACCCTAAAAGTTGCTAACGCTGATTAAGCTAAGCTAGTTATGGTGGATGAGTTAGTTTTTTTAGGAGTTTTTTATAATGACAAAACTGACACAAGAGATTTGCAATATAACTTGAAAGCATAACATCATAAAGATTTAAACAACATATAAATTAAACATGATTACCAAATCATTCAACACATGATAGCAATTGAATCTAATTTGCAATGATAAATAAGAGAGACCAGTGCTGAAAAAATGGAGTCAAAATGAAATGCTGCTTGTAATGCTGGAAATAAAATGTTGTGCAAATGTTCTTGGTCAATTTTAAAATTAATGTGGTAATGAGTTTTTATTATGGATGAAGGGATTTCCAATATACCACAAGGTATTGGAAATATGTCCGGATGATGGCAAGGTGGCTTCTCATTCAGAAATGTGGGTTGGATCAGAGTCTCTGGGAGGTGTTCAACACTACACCAAACGAGGGTGTAGTCTAACGGTATCCCAAGGTCGCTACCTAGTAGTTCCCGCTTCCTTGGAGAAATTTGCCCACACTATGCCAAACAATCGATACATCGGATTTTCGTATATGGGTGGTTTATTGGGAAGTGTTAGACTAATTACTAGTAGCTAAGCCCCTTTCTGGTTTGATCAGCATGTTCAGACATAGCTGCAGTGATCCAGAGCATACTCGGGACAGAGCCTTGTTTATTTTAAAAGTTTTTTGAACAAAATTTTTACTTTTTTTATGCCCCAAGAGTCTCTTTTCGGGCCAGTACTCGGGCAAGCCCTTATCCTGAAACCTTACTTCGGGAAAGCAAGGGGGTGTTTTGATTGTAGATAACTAAAAAAGGAAATGTTTTATAATTACTACACTACCGAGGTAGTGGGTAGTGGGTTAGTATCTGAATTAATTTTTGCAAAAGATGAACAAAATTGTAGTGAAAAATGTTCTTACACTACGGTCTGCAAAACTGAAAACAAAAATGTTCCTACGTCTTGAGAGAGTCAATGGCCCAATATTTGGATTGGACCACAACGTTAAATTTTATTTTGCTTGGTTGATCTTAAATTAATTTAATCTAAAGTGAAAATTGACAACAATCACAACAATCCAAACCGACACCAATCCCCCTGGGGGATGAGAAGCAAGCTCTGTGAGCTTACTTGCAAAATACTTTTTATTGCCAGTTACAATGCTCAATACTGAAAAATAAAGAAGTCATCTTTCTCCTTATAGACCTGGAGAAAAAGAGGTTACAAATTGTAGAAGCAAAGTAAGGAATGAAAGGTGAGGTTCAGTGAAGGTTCTGGTCCTTTGGATCATCCAAGTTGGTCGGAAAGTGTGCATAAAAACCTTCTATCTGCTGTCACAGTACAAAAACCAACAAACTTTATTAGTATAAAAAGTGCCCAAAGTCACTTTAAAAGCGTTTTGGGCAAAAACAAAAAAATACTAAAAAAATATAAGTTAGAAAAACTAGTTAACTGCAAAATGAACTAAGATGGAATGGCTAAAAAGCCCCCTCTTAGGGTCTTGGACAGCCTTGAAAAAGTAGCCAATAGAGCACTTAGATGCTTGATTAAACTTTTAAAATTTTAAGAAAAGAAATCCTTAAACAATCCTAAAAATTTGACTTGCAAAAATTATTTAATGATTCTTTCCAAGCAAGACCCAAACAATGAAATAAAAAATTTGAAGTATATTGGATCAATGCATAAAAATTTCAGATCTGATTTTTGATAAGCATGTCAAGAAGATCAGATCTGAAAGTTACCAAACCAAAGTAACCAAGAAGAAGATTTTTTTTTTAAGTAGAAAGAGAAAGTATGAGAGAACTTGTGCCAGCAAATATCAAGCTAAGAGTGCTTCACTGTGGAGTGCTAAGGGACAATGTTTCTGAAGTTTCTTGAAGATGGAATGGAGTCAAACTTGATCCAATCCTCCTCCAAGCTAGGCCACCTGAAAACTAAATCACAAACACTTGCATATCCATGAGATCTTGTAAAACATATATAAATTAAAAATTAGAATAGCATGCAAATAAACTTATTTAACATGCAATTTTTTTGTTTCCAATTATACATGAAAACAAGAAATGAAAGTAAGCTTACTAACAATTTCCTATTCCTATTAATTCAGTTGAGTTATCAAGGCAAGATCTACAATAAGCATAAGAAAGAAATTTGCAAGTAGGAAACAATTACCGTATAAAAAGCACCACAATGTTGATCCACACATATGTGCACTACACCATTTAGCCTCCAAAGCTTTTTATTCTCAATGCCAAAATGATATCAAAATTACAAGAGCAGGCCCTCTCTCATCCAACTCTAACTAGTTTGGAATGAGAGAGGTGCCCAATATATAGAAAAGAGAAGAGAGGGGAGGGTGCATATGTGAAGGAGAGAGTGTGCCATGACTTAGGGAGAAGATGGAGCTGCCTCCCACTTATTTGGCTACCAGAAATCAGCATCAAATCATCCCATACATCAGCCCAAAGAGGGCCTAAAAATCAGCTTCAACAATCCCCAAATCATGAGCACTCTTTTTGGGAAATGCGCCCAAGTCATGGGGAAGTGATCCCTTAAAGTTAGCTGCCCAAAAAGTGTCATAAAATCTCTCTTACATGTCCCCAAACATAGTTGATCCAAAATCTCTTACACATCCCCAAAATTTAGGATTTTGATTTTTTATGATTTTTCACTTTTTTGCATTTTTCTCTCATTTTTTACTTTTTTGACTTTTTGCAAAATAGATGAAAAATAAAGTGTCTAAACACTTGGGAAATCCTAAGTGGGTTTAGGGGTAATGTGGGTGCTCCGGGTTAGAAAATGAGCACCCCCCATGGCCAAAATGACCCCTAGACCATAATTTTATCACTTTTTCAATTTTTTACCCAAACCATTAAAAAATGGCTTGTTTTACGGAAAAAATATGTTTTTCTCAGAACATAAAAAAACCTAGGGGGACCTAATACATGTTCATACGACTCAAAAACTATGCCTAGCACGGTTTAATACATTGACACTTAGGCTCTAATAACCTCTTAAGGCTTAAACGTTACGCCGACCACCCCAACATTGGAGGATTGAGTGAAAAACTCGAAATTATTAGTTGTTAGTTCAACAACAAATAATTTCCAAGGAAAAAAACACTCTGGGCTAGTCGAATTAACGTTTAAGTCCTAGAAGTCGAGTCTTTTACAAAAGGATACCGTGCTAGCCATACTTACCAGACTCAGAATCGACAATAAATCGGCGAGGCAAAAGAGCGAAGAGTTTGAATCGGATCGAGAAAAAATTGGCAAATAAAAAAAATTAAATATATAGACATATTTTGAATTAACAAAAAACATTTTTTATAGATATTCAAAATAGCCATACAAGATATCAATAGATGTCCATAAGATATCAATAAATGGCCAAAATATATCAATTCTATCCCAATTCTAAATTTATAATGAAAATCACATCAAGTTAATTAATATCACATTATTAAAATATAAATTATATTTTTTATATGTTAAGTTTTAACCTATCATATATAATTTACCTTATTTATTAAAAAATTATATTTAATGTATTTTAATATAATAAAAAAACTAATATTTAATACATTTAATAAATAATAAATAATTTATTAAAACAAATGAAAGATTTTAATTAATGATTTATAACCTAAATTGAAAACGGCATGGTTTTTCTGTATAACCCTTGGAACCCCCGGTGATCTTGTCGGTGATCCCGCTCATTCGCAAGAGGTATTCGTATCTGCCACTATCACTTCCGTCGCGTGGATAGAGGACACTCTTCCCAGTCGACAGCTCTGCTCACGACCGTTGCATGGATAGAGGACACTCTTCCCAGTCCGCAGCTCTACTCACGGCCGTTGTGTGGATAGAGGACACTCTTCCCAGTTTGCTAACGGCCATCGCGTGGATAGAGTAGAGCTCGAAAAGCCGTCGAGGAGAGAGCTCGAAAATCCATTGTCGAGATAGAGGATAGAGCTCGAATAGCCGACGCGTATAGGAGAGGAGAGAGAAAAAATGAAAATGGCAAATTTTTGACCAAGAAATCGATCAGCCCGAGTTAAATTCGGCTCGATCCAGAACGGATCGTTTCCCTACCGATCCGAGTCAAACTCGGAAAAAACGCGAGTCAACTCACGATTCTGGTAAGTATGGTGCTAGCACATTATTACAAATTCCCGGAGGGGGTATGAACATGTGGTTATTAAGAAAGGGGCCAAAACTTGGCCCGATGGATCTCGAAACACTGATGATGAACACTTTAACATTTTCAAGTCTTTGATGGTTCACTCGGAATCCACTAAGTGCAATTTAGTGGATAACAGTACCTACAGATCTACTGTGGATCACCACCATTGAACGTGAACCGCCACAATGAAGATGAATCAAATGGACCTCTTTGGGCCCAAGGGAAATGTTTCCAAAATCAAATTTAGACTAGAATCAAAGTGCCCCAAAATTACAAACCAAACCAAAACCAGCTGAGAAATACTTAAAATATTCAAATTTTAATTCATATGTATGTATGTATTTTTTTTCTTCCAAGTAAATTTCCCGTGGCAAACCTCCCAGGCACTTCCTCTCATTTTTAGGATGGTACCCAGGGTAAACCCTAGATTCTTTAAGGCATAGGTCAAGTCAACAACAGGGCATGGAGCCAATACAACACAATATACTCATTATGAATTCATCATTAAACTCAAGGGAATTGAACCTGGGTGGGGAGGATAACACTCCATCCCACAACCACTTGGGCTAGACCTAATTGACATACGTATGTATGTATATGTGTGCGTGTGTCAGTGTTATTGGAATTGGGTTGGAATCAGCAAAATCGGCTGGTCCGATCGGTTTTGGAGGTTTTTCGGTCTAGTTCAAGGTTTCTGATCGGAAATGGCTGTTTCTATACTTGAACTAGTTGGTTCCCTTAAATGCCTGAACTGACCGGTTTGGTACAAGGTCGTATGTAATGGTTTAGAACATGAAATTTAGAAAAAAAAGGGAAAAACTAGATCTTAGTAATCATTTGTAATATTAAATTCTTAAAGTAAAAGGATAGAAAATGAAAGATAAGGAGAATACCACTTTTACTTAAATGTTTAACATTACCATTAATTGTTTTAGGATGATTGAGAGTGGTTCCAACCTCATTGAACTTCATAAGCAAAAAAGTAGAATTTTTTATCCCATTCAAAATTCAGTAGGCTTAACAGTTTTTCAAGATTGCAATGTTTCCACTAGATTATGTCATGTTTGAGGGTATGGGATTGACATTTTATCAAGCACATCAACCCCTCTATGTACCTTGATGTTGGTGGTGATGATTGTTGAACTCCTCTGTCATGACCCTAATAAAAATGTACCCTTCACTCAAGCAAAATCACTTATTAAGCATGGGAAGCTTTGTCTACCTTATTTTAACGCTTGGATTAGGAAGTTCCGTCAAAATTGTAGGGTGTTGACTAATTTCCTTGGAGGATCAACTTCGAGATTCGAGGTAGAGGCAAGGGCTAGAGCCTAGAGGAGGGGGGTATAGGGTGCTAGTGATGAATAGTACCTCAATATAGGCAATGATTTTGATGAGATATAGCTATTTGTTGTAGCATGAAGTTTTTTGGACTCAATAGGCCATTTAGAGCCTCTTTGTTTATGTATTTTGGGTCAGATATGGATTGCACTTGATGCTATTTTAGTTATATGCACCCTTATTGGCTATATACATGAGAAATGTTGCAAATTTGTGTATAATGGTTTGGATTCATATGGATGCACATGATTTTTTGTTTTCAAAATTTGAATATTTTATTTATTTGTTGGTCAACTGGTTTTTTAGTCCGTTTTTTTTTCCGGTTCAAATTTTTGGGCTTGACCGGTTTGATGACCGGTCTGGTTTTGATAACATTTGTGTGTGTGTGTGTGTACATCAATGTGAATCTAAACAATTAGACACAAATGTGCAAACATTGCTCATGTATATAGCATTTAAGGGTGAAAAGAACAAAACTACATTGAGATATAAGTTTGAAAGTACATACATAAACATTGAGGCTCTAAATGGTCTCTATCGTCCAAAAGAAAGCATATTACAATCAAATCACTGCATAGCATCCTCATAATTATCCTGCAAATCTTCTACAACATTCTTTGCATGGGTATCCTCGGCGTCTTGACTCGATGCCATTGAAGGTCCAACATCAATGCTCAAAACCTGAGGTGATTTAAGCAGCTACAAGTCCATTTAGTGGAAGTCATTATCTGTAAATGTTGTTAGATGAGTCTCTACGATCCAATTTGGGGAGGGATCAATATCCTCCAAGACTATGGGATTTTGAATCAAGTGTGGTGTTCAACAACTTGTTCTGCCTCAATCGAAGGTTGTACTACTCAAAAACCAAATTATTCAACCTTTTTAGTTCCAAACATTTTCTTCTTCTTTGTGTTTGTGCTCAAACACACTCCAAAGTCCAGTTGCACTCACATCTAGAAGTGCTATGTGTTTGGCCTAAGATCTGAATTGCAAGGGTTTGCAATTCAGGGCTTTGGGAATGGAATTGCCTTCACTGATAAGCTATAATAAGAGCCGAAGATAAAGTTAGAAAATGCAAGAAATAATTTTGACTAGAATCTTCAATGTTTAGAATAATGTATAATATTACTTGAAAACTTTAAAATTGCTTACATGGTTGATTTTGGGATCTTTGTCGAATAACCACTTTTATATCAAAGGTACCTTTACTTTCACTGTAATCCAGGGGGTATAGCATCATTTTTATTCTGGTTAGAGACCATTTGTTGTATGCATTTTTGCAATACATCTTTGACCTCCCCATCTGCTTTAAAGCCTTTTGTGTAATGGTACATTGGGTTTAAGCAATACCCAATTGCATGTATGGGCTGATGTCGCTGCTTGCTCCATCTCTTGTCAATGATTTGCCAAATAGGAAGATGCTTTTGTTTTTTTATCCTTGTATGCTGCCTTTATATTCTCGTTGGCCTAATGCATAGCCTCATGAATATAAACCATTGCAAGTTTATCCCGATCCATCATCTGCAACACTTCAACAAAACACTTGGTGATTCTAATGATCTTTTCTACTTTATTCCAAAAAACAGTCTCATAAACTTTTCCACTATTGTCTTGCCTTTCAGGTTTGCGACTCCATTGAGATGATTTCCATTGATAACAAGAAAAGATCTTCCTTAAGTTGTTCATTTGGTTGATGAGAGATAAAACATAAAAAGGTTGTTGCAAATAGAGTAATTATTAATCTAACAAGCTCCATGCCCCTTGTGTTTTTCCTCATATGTTTTTGCTGCACATCCCCCTTCACCCACTCAAATCTGCCTATATCCTCAAGCATGGGGTTCAAGAAGTGTGCAACACGTGAAGTCGAGAAAATGGTGGGGTGTTTATCCTCCAACAACTTACCTGCAACAATGTAGTTAGCATTGTCTGTGGCAACCTGGGTAACATTCTCCACCTCCACCTTTATAACTACATCCAAAACTCACATAAAAACTTTGCATCTTTCACTTGACTGGATGCTTCTACTGGTTTTAGAAGCATTGTTCCTTGTGTTGAAATATTGTAACTTCTAAGAATATTATATTTGTACTTTATTATTCCGGAGATGTTTCATTCCTCCGTTAAGACCTTATTGTATATCCGGAGATGTTTATTCCTCCGTCGGAATGTGGTAACCTAGGTTATTAGACTTCCCTAGTGGGGGTCGGCCTTGTATGTGTTATGTGGGTCAAAGGGTTATTAGACCACCTTAGAGGGGTCGGCCCATTCAGTTGTAATGGGGTGTTTAACCTAGTGGTTAAGTTGGGGCCGACTTAGTTAATATAAAATACAAGTCAAAGATGTGTATAAATAGAGGAGGTGTGTTCCTCATTTAACACACACTACACTCACTTGTGAATAACGCATAGGTGAGGGAGAGGTTTGCTATGGAGGAGAAGGAGCTCATGTCTATGGTTTGCATCTTTGTATTTGCTGGTCATCTATATTGAGGAAGCTTTGCTGGGTTTTCTACCCCATGAGGGTTTCCTAGGATAAATCTGTGTCTCTTGTGTTTATGCTGTGCTTGTTGTTCTTTCAGTGATCCTGTATATGCTATTGTTGTGAAATGAAATGCAATGCTGATATTTTCTGTCTTAGCATATTAAATCTTAACATGGTATCAGAGCAAACCTGAAGGAAGTTAATGTATGGCACTTACGACACTTGCTTCACTTGCGACAATTTGAAGGTTAGGGTTTTATATAGCAAAAACCAATCATCGTGGCACTTTCGCTATAAATCCATTTTGGTGAAGGTTCAGGATCTGAAACCTTTATAGGTCGTAGATAACATCCCCATGTACCTTGTGTCCAAAGGACAACCTCAGATTCGTTGTACTTTGTGATTTATGATCAGTACAAGTTAGGGTTTCTGCCTCTTCCAGATCTCAGTCAGAAACAGGTGACCTAGGCAAAAAGGTCATAACTTGGGCTAGGAAGCTCCAAATGAAATTTCGTAAAAAGTGACAGGTAGTGCACGGACTGTACTATCTCAGGTAACTTTTTCAGAGGCCGAAGTTGAACCAGTGACACGTGGCACGTCGTACAAGTTCGCTCTCTTGTTTTATCCCATAAACAGGTCACGTTGCGACACTTGGCATAGCTCTCTCTCAGAGAATCCAATTGAGGTCAGACCTGTGGGGTTGGAAAGAAGACAGTTCGGGCTACCATAGGCAAAAGTTTCAGACCCTGTGGATTCGTAATTTCGGAGTTACACCAAAAACAATCAGGTGCATATTTCTGTCAAAACAGATTTGGATTTTGAGCACCTTCATTCTTGAATCGTCACTGCTGTGGAAAATTAGGGTTTCGGAGAAAGTTGGAATTTTTGGAAGCGGATTCCACGGCTGAATGCTAGTCATCAAAATCGAAATTTAGAGACCAAGATCGAATTTTTTGGTTGGGTAGAAGACCGGGCTTGATCAAACCCCAGTTCGGGATTTTGATCGGAAAGGTGAAAAATTAGGGCTTCTGCAAAAGTTGGAATTTTTTAAGTTTGTGACCACGGCTGGAAGCTCCTCAGAAAAATAAGAGTTTAGAGCTTTGGATCGAACCTTTTGATTGGGCAGAAGGGTGGGCTTCATCAAACCCTAGTTTAGGATCCTGTCCAGAAGATCCAGAAGTTTCAAAGGCAATTTTGAGGGGTCAAATTTTGGAGATTTCAAAATTGAAGTATGCTAGTTTGATCAGCTCAGCAAGGCACATCTTTCCATCCATTCAGAAGTGTGAAAGTCAAAGTTTGAATTTTTAGGGTTTCTCTAACAAACCCTAATCGAGCTCCAGATCCAGTTTCAAGGGGAGATGAGGCTAAGGCCTTACATAAGAAGACTACAAGAAATGTCGACAGGTATGGCTTAAGAAGATACAGGTATGTTTTGAAATCTGATTCTTGATTAAGTTCATAATATGGTTGTCTTCATATTATTTAGGTTAGTACAATCTTGATTAATGTAAAAGTATGAATGCATGAGAATGATAGACGACATTCTTTGATCAAGGTTATATGATTGTACTAATGCACCTGTGGTGTTGTATGAGGATAATGTTGTCTGCTAACAAAAGACAGGTACATCAAGAAAGACAAATCAAGTTCTATGACCATGATGACATAAAGACAAAGACTTATCCATAGTCTTTAGAAGCTCTACTTACGAGGTATGTATGATTTATTTCTACTATGCTTAACTTATGAGGTATGTAGGTTACTATCACAAGGTATCTAAATCATTGAAGAGACTAAAGATATTGTTTGGGTATGTTAGAAATAAATAAGCATGTATCTAATCCAGGTATGTCTTCCCTATGTTAGAATCCTACTTTGTGCTAGGATCTTAGATACCCATGTATTGAATGATCATGACCATACATATTCAAGATTATTTAGAATTATAATGTTTTGATAATATTGAGATTATACTAATGAATGTATGTTTGTGTATGAGATCATGAGGATGACACTAGTGCACACTTGAGCATGCACAGTGGTACAGAATGAATAGAAGTTCAAAAGACATATAGAAGATCAAGCGGGAGGCAACCACACAAACATAAAAGATAAGTATTTGAGTTGTTATTTGAATCTCTAAAATAGTAAATGATATTGCTTGTAATGGTTGTATGCATATTTGTATTTCTAGAATATATCATGCTGAGTGTAAACACTCATATAGCATTGAACAGTATACTACTAATATGCATATGATTGATAAGTTGGACAAACATTCCATTGTTGATTGTCTAGAATGAAACCTCTTTGCTGACATGCTGAGAGCTGTGCACGCTCTCGATAGTATGTTCTAGTAGAGAGATGGAAGGCATCTAGATAGCCACTGTATGCATACAGGATATGGAAAAGTGTTGTGCCAAAGTATTGGTCAAGATTGTTGCATAACTATGAAAATCATATTTGTATGCATAATAGGTTATCATGTCAACATGATTTGATGATTATGAAATATTACTAATCATGTACTTAATTTTGATTTGTAGGAAAGATCATGAAGAATGATGAACACTGAACAAGTGATGGATGTTCAACAAGAAGACTTACAAATCAAACATACTATAGCAAGCTCGTGGCTAGAAGATTCTCTTAGAAAGAGGAAGAGGATCATGACGAGATGTTTGCTCCAAGTGGCTAGATAAGACCATTCTCTTAATGGTGTAATTGAAGAAGTGTGAATCAGGCTCTGTATGGGTACTCAGGATCGATAGTCATTTGATGAGCTTAATGATCACCATGGGTAATGTGGATCTCAACCTTTGCTACAAGGTTGAAGATGGTTTCTATATACAAATGACATGGATGCAAGAAGGAACTCACCACAGAGTTCGAATGATATTGAAGCTCATATCAGTAGGCCCATCTGACGAGAGATGGCACGGGTAGATATGCAGAAGATCACTCAATGCAGAGTGTGAATGATGTTCAGTCACAGAGGGAGAATTGACAGCTTTTTGACAAAGCTTGGGCTTTACCAGAAGTAAGCTGATCCTAACCTTTACCTTAAGGTTATGGATGATGAACTTGTCATACTATTATTGTATGAGGATGATCTCTTTCTGACAGGGAATAAGAAACAGATCATGGAAAGCAAGAAGAAGATGGCTACAGAATTTGAGATGTAAGATCTCAGATTGATGCATTACTTCCTAGGTCTGGAAGTATGGCAAGGCTCATAAGGAATCTTTCTCAACCTGGGAAAGTATGCTGTGGAAATCTTGAGAAGATTTGATATGTTGGAATGTACAACCATGGCCACTCTCATGGGTTCCGACTTGAAGCTGTTAGTTGATGACTCATCAGAGTTAGTGGATGTGACTCTATACAGACAGATTATTGGGTCATTGATGTATTTGACAAATACTAGACCAGACATATGCTTTGCCGTAAATACCTTGAGTCAGTATCTAGTGGAACCTAGAAGAGTTCACTTAATAGCTGCAAAGCATGTGATGAGGTATCTAAAGGGTACGATAGATTTTGGTCTATATTATCTTGGAGATCATGACTTCAGATTACATGGCTACTCAGATGCTGATTGGGCAGGAAGTGTCTCAGACAGGAAGAGTACATCAGGTGGATGTTATTGTCTTGGATCTGCCATGATCTCGTGGTTTAGCAGGAAGCAGTCTAGTGTGGCTCTTAGCACAACCTAAGCGGAATATATAGTTGCTTGCTCCGCTAATTGCGAAGCGATATGGCTTCAGAAGTTATTATATGGTTTATTTGACTTAGAGATGGAACCCACTGAGATCCTATGTGACAACCAGAGTTGTATCAAGATCACAGAAAATCCAGTGTTCCATGATAAGTCAAAGCACATAGAGATCCGATATTTCTATATACCCGATATGGTGCAGAAAGGAGCTATCAAGCTCGAGTATGTAAGCACTGACGAACAAGTTGCTGATATATTGACCAAACCTCTGTCTCGAGAAAAGTTTGAGTATTTCCGAGACAAGCTTGGTGTAGTTCAGAAGGACCCTCCTCGAAAGGGGGAGTGATATGGTCGTTGATGATGAGATTGCCTGCATCGACAGTGAGGTCGATGATGTGGATACCTATATTGGTGATGCCGACAGTGAGGTTGGTGAATGGTCCTTAGACAGGGTCTAAGTTGACGAGGGGATTGCATCATCCTTGAACACATGTTCTAAAAGGATCCGTAGACATATGTCTCCGAGAAAGAAGAGGGATTGCATCATCCTTGAACACATGTTCTAAAAGGATCCGTAGACATATGTCTTCGAGAAAGAAGAGGGATTGCATCATCCTTGAACACATTTTCTAAAAGGATGCATAGACATATGTCTCCGAGAAAGAAGAGGGATTGCATCATCCTTGAACACATGTTCTAAATTGATCCGTAGACAGATGTCTCCGAGAATGAAGTCCTTAGTGGACAGGTGGGGATTGTACAGGTGGGGATTGTATCTTCCCCGGACTTCGGTCCCAGAATTGATCCATAAACAGATGTCTTCGAGAATGAAGTCCTTAGTGGACAGGTGGGGATTGTATCTTCCCTGGACTTCGGTCCCAGAATTGATCCGTAGACAAATGTCTTCGAGAATGAAGTCCTTAGTGGACAGGTGGGGATTGTATCTTCCTCGGACTTCGGTCCCAGAATTGATCCGTAGTCAGATGTCTTCGAGAATGAAGTCCTTAGTGGACAGATGGGGATTGTATCTTCGCCGGACTTCGGTCCCAGAATTGATCCGTAGACATCTGTCTCCGAGAATTGATGATAGGACTGCATCGTCCTTGGACTCTTAGTTCAAAATGTACGTGATAGGACTGCATCGTCCCTGGACCCTTGGTTCAAAATGTACGTGATGGGATTGCATCGTCCCTAGACATGAGATTTGTCTTAAAGTGATAAGGAATGATCCTCCTGGAAGTTGATCTGGATTGCATCGTCCATAGACATGAGACTTGTCTTAAAGTGATAAGGAATGATCCTCCTGGAAGTTGATCTAGATTGCATCGTCCATAGACATGAGACTTGTCTTAAAGTGATAAGCAATGATCCTCCTGGAAGTTGATATGGATTGCATCGTCCATAGACATGAGACTTGTCTTAAAGTGATAAGGAATGATCCTCCTGGAAGTTGATCTGGATTGCATCGTCCATAGACATGAGACTTGTCTTAAAGTGATAAGGATTGATCATCCTGGAACTTGATCTGGATTGTATCATCCATGGACCTATGTCCTAAAGAGAGTGGGATTGATCATCCTGTAATTGGATCGTGTGTATTGCAGAGTATGCTACTATGATGATGCTGTAGATCGAGATGATCCAGATGTTGTAGATCGAGATGATCCAGATGCTGATGATCGAGATGATCTAGATGCTGTAGATCGAGATGATCCAGATGATGCTGTTGATCGAGAGGATCCAGTTGATGATGTGGTGCTATTGATCGAGAGGATCCAGTTGATGATGTGAGGCTGTTGATCGAGTGATCCAGATGATGATGTTACTGTAGTTGTTCGAGTGCTGCAGAAGATGAAGACTTAGTACTGAAGATGTTGATGTTCCAGTATTGAAGATCTTGAAGATGTTCCAGTAATTGGTTGAGTTACTGATGATGTTGAGAAAGCTTCCAATGATTTATAGATGTATCATGTATGATGTTGATGACTCCTTGCTCCTGTAGATGTTGTTATAATATCCTTCTCGTTAAGGGGGAGTGTTGAAATATTGTAACTTCTAAGAATATTATATTTGTACTTTATTATTCCGGAGATGTTTCATTCCTCCATGAAGACCTTATTGTATATCCGGAGATGTTTATTCCTCTGTCGGAATGTGGTAACCTGGGTTATTAGACTTCCCTAGTGAGGGTCGGCCCTGTATGTGTTATGTGGGTCAAAGGGTTATTAGACCACCCTAGAGGGGTCGGCCCAGTCAGTTGTAATGGGGTGTTTAACCCAGTGGTTAAGTTGGGGCCGACCTAGTTAATATAAAATACAAGTCGGAGATGTATAAATAGAGGAGGTGTGTTCCTCATTTAACACACACTACACTCACTTGTGAATAGCGCATAGGTGAGGGAGAGGTCTGCTATGGAGGAGAAGGAGCTCATGTCTATGGTTTGCATCTTTGCATTTGCTGGTCATCTATATTGAGGAAGCTTTGTTGGGTTTTCTACCCTATGAGGGTTTCCCAGGATAAATTTGTGTCTCTTGTGTTTATGCTGTGCTTGTTGTTCTTTCAGTGATCTTGTATATGCTATTGTTGTGAAATGAAATGCAATGCTGATATTTTCTGTCTTAGCATATTAAATCTTAACACCTTGTGGGCAAGAAACAAGAAAATTAATTATGGATTGGGACTTTCCATAAGTGCATCAAATGATCAATTAGACATGATGGTACATCCAATTTTTCTCTAACATTCTTTAAATTCCTTCAAGTTCTCATCTATTTTTTAAACTTATTTTGTAATAGTGACCCCCTCAAACTATGAAAATTCGGGCCTTTGAAGCTTGAACAACATGTAACAATAGCATCTATCATAGTTTGATAATATGGGGAGTGGGAAAAATTGAAATATATGTCTACATCATACCACCATGGGGAAATGTATCAAAAAGAAACTTATTGCACTGAGAGAAACGAGGTGCTCTACAGCCCAGTATGGGGGAGATGTTGTAACGTTTGTTACTAACAAAATAATTAAAAAAATTCATGTCGGCTTATAAAATAAAAAATTATGGAAAGTATTTAAAAAAAATCCATGTTGGTTCATAAAATAAGTAATTAAAAAATAGATGTTCATTTATAAAATAAAAACTTAAAACTTAAACCCGGATCTATCAATCAAGAGAGATCAAATTTCTTGAGTTTAAATTTAAAAAAAGAAATACACCTCAAGAAATTGGATCCCTCTCGGTGCTTGATAGATACGGGTTTAAGATGGATCTATGCTGGTATTCCTTCATCCATTGGCCATCAATGGTGGGCTGAGAATTAGGTGTGGTGTAGGATGCAAAGTATGAGTTAATCTTTTTCCTCCTAGGTTCAGGTGTGGCATCCTTGTAGCTTGGAGGGATGAATCTAAAGTGTTGCTTAGTAGGGTAATTGGAGAAGGCTTCAAAACTAGGGTGTCCCCTTCCACAATCATGTCGAGGGATCTCTTCACTTCTCTTTATCTCATCCCAAGTTTCTTTTTGCTTTTTCTATTGCATAGTGTAGCACTGCTTGAATTTGAGCTTTTGAACCATTCAACACTTTTAGGTAGGGTCTAACTTGCTTCTGAATGTATGTGAAGTGGCATTTTAATATAACAACTATGTTTTGATAGAGTTAACTCTCTACTTCACCTTGAGCTTCCATTGCCTAGCTTTAGCAATCCTATCTTAGGAACACCTCCGTTGTACTGGAGGAGAGCCAGTCTAAAGCAAGAAGAGGGTAGTGTGGTCACATTGACGTCCTTCTTGAGTTTCCCATTGTCTTGCATGGCTTTTGGATTTTCTATCTTAAGTGCAAAGATATATTGGTAACAAAGTCACTAGCCTCTAGGTTGCTTTTAGTGTTTCTCTTACAACAATAGTTGATTTCAAAGGAGAAGAGGAATCCTTTACAATGAATAGCCCAGGAGAGTAGGAGTTTTGAAGTCTTTTGTTTGTATTTGTTAAATGCCTTGTTGTCTCTGTTCTTTCCTATGTGAGACACGCCGCAACAATGTGTTAAAGTTAGTGCAGCTGCGAGACCCATTCTCATAGAGCATGGTACCCTAGTCAGTTAACTAGGGTTCCTAGTCAGTTAACCAAGCAAAGTAAAGAGAAAGTCCCTAGAAGGTACCCTAGGGCCCCCAACTGTCTCCTGGGGTTCTTGGTCAAGGACCAAGCAGTTTGATGCCATGGCAAAGTCCCTAGCATGTGGCTAGGGCCCCTATTTGTCTCTAGGGTATTCTGGTCTGGGACCACGAGGAGCAAGCAGATCTTGCAGGTTGAGACAAAGACCTCCTAGTCTGGGACCAAGTAGATTCTTGGTCACAAGGACCAAGTAAGTCTTGCAAGTGGTTGATCAACATTCAGTCTGGGACTGAAAGCTCAGCCTGGGGTTGAGGATCATTCTCCGGGAGAATGGAGGACCTGGTCAAGGACCAGGGGGTTGGTCAACATGATTCAATCTAGGTCTGAAGCTCAGCCTAGGGCTAAGATACATTCTTTAAGAATGGAGGATCTTGGTCAGTTAACCAAGATGATGATGTGTGATGTCTTCTTCACCTAGGTCTTCGAGATGGTTGAGCTAGATGGTCTTCTCAAGGGACTGGCCACCCCTTGATGGAGTCACTAGCATTTGACCTCAGGAGTTGTTTGAAGGATCACAGGATCACATCATCGAGTGTGGACCTTCCTTAAACAATGATGATGAAATTTCAGGTTAGTGTATGGAACACTTATACATTTGAGAGAGAGATGATTGGTTGTACCCCACCTTGGTCTTCCCACCTTGTTGTTCTTGGTCTTGTGGTTTGGAGGTTTAGCTCGTTGTCTTGTTCACCACTTTGACGTGTGGTTAGAAGGGTTATCTACCCACCTTGGTTTATCTTGACTCTTACCACCTTGATGTTTTGGTCTTATGGGTGTTAGGGTTGATTGCCCACCTTTGTGGTACACCTTTTGGTCCTATGGTTGTGGGTCATGTACCCATCCTTGTTTTACGTTTTGACTTGTACCATGTGTTGGTCCTTGTACCCTCACCTAATTAATTCATATGTGGTGACCCTAGTAACCCACCTAAAGACTCTTTAAATATATTTTATATTTATTATAAGTTGTGTCTAAACCCCTAATTGTTGTTACCTTCCTAAATTTAATGGAATCCTAAAGATCTAAATTAATGACCTTTCTAGAAGTTTAAGATCCTATTTATTGAAGTCCTATTCTCCTCATTTTATCATGTACACAAGACATCTCAGCTCTGCTTGACGTCAAAGATTTCAAGGTTTGGTCTGCTGTTTGCTCACTTGTTTTGAAGGCCGCCCCCTGCTGAAGTCTACCTCCTATCTCAGATCTGATCCTGTAGGTTTACGTCAAGGTCCATTTACCGCCAGGGTTTGTTTGAGGGTTTACTGCTGCCATAGATGACAGAACCGTGAGCCTTTTGATGACTGTTGCTATCGCGTGAGCCTGTTTTAGGAGGGCCGTGACCTTGTATAGGTCTGTGAGTCTGCTGTTCAGATTTTTGTGAAGGCCGCATGCCTTGTTGAGGATCCATCTGCTCCGATCTGCTGTTATTGGTCTGCCTGTGGTTCAATCTGCTGATTAAGAGGTCCGATCTACTATATATCTGCTGGTTGGGGAGGCCGTGAGCCCTAGATCTGCCTGCTGGTTGCTTATTAGTGGAGGCCGTGAGGCCTGAGGGTCTGATCCAGTCTGCTGGTAGCATATTTGTGGAGGCCGTGAAGCCTTAGGGTCTGATCTACCTTGCTGTGTGCACACCTGTGGAGGGCGTGAGCCTCTTTGATCTAGATCTGCCTGTTAACAGTACACTTGTGGAGGCCGCAGTTTGTTTAGACTGTATTGTACTGAGCCTTTGACTGTTTGTTGATGCTGAGACTTGCCTTTGATCGGATCTATACTGCTGAGACTTGCCTTTGACCAGATCTATATTATTGAGACTTGATTTTGATTTTATCTATGTGCTGAGACCTAATTCGGGTCTGATCTATGTGCTGAAGTTTATCTGTGATCTGATCCCTTGTGCTACTTACTTGTGGCCTTATTTTTTGCTTGGGGTTCAGACCTATTGTGCTGAGTCTTGTACTGTGTTTTGGCTGTCATTGACCTCTGTGTTTGACTGTACTACAGCCCTCTCATCTCTCTCTCTCTCAGGTTTGTACTTACCCTCTAACAAGGGTCAGCTTGTTCCAAGTGTTTGACTGGCCTCTGAGAGGCACAAGTCTTTTCTAAAAGTAAATTCTTCTGAGTATAAACTAGGAAGGGTCCCACACTCCAGGTAAGTATTCTAACTTGCCTCTTTTATTCATGTTATTGTTAGTACTTTGTTAGTTATACTACTGCTGGTGATTACATGTCACTGAAGATTACTTTAACACGGGGACCTACTTGGTAGTGTTAAAGTTGAAAGAGATGAAAATTATGTTTTAAATTATATTGGTTGTTTACTGCTGTACTATTCTGTTACAGTACTAGTTTGTTGAATTTAATTTTGCATTAAAGTATATGAATTTTTGAATTCTCTGCATCAAACCCTAACGCTAACCAAAATTTAACACAATGTAAATGTCGTTGGAATGGTTTCTGTTTGTCTGCTGCCTTGTTGTCTCCATTCTTATCTACTGCACATTAATTCATGTTTAATATTTGAATTATAGCAAAGAAGTTGAACATAAGTTTTCCTGGTTCAACAATTCCATAAATTAAACTTTGGTATAAATTATTTTGCAATATTTGGACCATGTTGTAGAGTAGCTTGATGAGATTTTGTTCTAAAGTTGCTAATGCACTTAGTCGACTATTTATTGTATTTGAATTTTATTCCTTTTGTACTTTATATATTGTAGTTCACCTACATCATTATAAATATTTTATGGGTTTCTTGGTCAAAGATGATCACTCACCTAAATATGTACTTTTATTATTGTAACCTTAGGAGACTTGTTTAAAGATGATCAGTGTCCACCAATTTTGCAAATCTATAAATACCTAATACAATATAGAGTGTATAGATGTGTATAGTTTTGACAATTCTCTTGTTAGGCTTGCATACTTGCCATCCTTGTGTTTTACTTGTATGTGATTATCTTTACATTGTTGTGACCATGACCATTTGAATTGGTATCAGATCCTAAAGATGAGGGATTTGCAAGGGCTTAACCATTCTGGCCTCCTTGGAATTCTTTTTCTTGCTTGAAATATTCTTTGAGCTCCCCAACTCCCAAATGGTTCGAGCAATTTGCAAGCACTTGACATCACCAAGTTGTTTTTTAGGCCATCGACACATAGGTGAACCACTATTACTTGAGCAACTGTCTTAATTTATTGAATTTCCACTTTTTTTTGCAAAATCTTTGCAATTCCTACACAATTGTGATTTCAATTTGTGATCATTGGAGTTTCTAGAATGACTAAATAGGCCATTGATCACATGTGTGGCTTATTGCCAAAAACTTGCGTCTTGGTTTGCACTTGTGATGTTCTTCATTACAGGGCCCATACCATGTCTGTTATTTGCGGTTTATAATTTTCTGGTTTCAATTCTACATAAAGTGTCACTCGGTGCTATGCCATGGCTCCTTGCAACGCTTCCGGGGACTTTGACAACTCCCAGGTCTCTACCTTGCTCAACTCCTTACAAATGAGATGCAGGAGCATCAACCATAGAGATAATGCTTGATGGAGACCCTTGCTATCCAATAATGTATTAATGACAACAAAATTAACAACTTGTGCTTCAATGACGACGACGACAACATGAGTTGTAGGCCAAAATGATGCAGGATATGTTCACCATGTTCCAGCACTAGTGACCATACAACAACAAACCCTACAAAAAACATTGCAATAGGCCTTTCAACTACCACCACCACAACAACCTAACATACCTAAGGGTATACCCATTCTTCATCAACTCTTCAAGTTGGACACAAAGCTTTCTGTCTCAAAATCTAACAGATCTCTGAATGGGGACCGATTGGATCCTTGGCTTTGCAGTCAGGAAGCCCACTTTAAAACATAGTCTACTTTAACAGATGCATTGAAACTTATGATAGCTGAAGTACATATGGGAGAGCAGGTCCTTACCTGGTGGCAGGCACACAACCAACACCTTACAAGCACCAAACTACCTCTGATCGACACTCAAGACAATTTCAAGATTGTGATTTGCTAGCAGTTCTACCCTTTGGGGTATCAGGATGCAATGCCAGCTCAGTAGCTGCAACTTAGACAGAGCATTGGACAAACTGTCCAACAGTGCATTGAGGACTTCAACAAACTCTCCATCAAACTTGAGATAAGGGATCTTGAAGATACTCTTTGCATTTATTTCACTTCTAGTTTGCTTCCCCACATCTGAACAATGGTGGAACTCTTTCCAATCTCTTCATTGGATCTCGCTTTTAAAATAGCATCCAAAATCGAAGCTAAGTCACCCAATGCTAACCAACCCACTAAGCAATCTCTGCAAGCCTAACAAAAAAGGGGTTTCCTTCCCCTGCTCTCTCAACCACCATTTGATCCAGCCAAGCTACAGCCAGCCTTGCTGGCCAACAAAAGCAGAAATCCAAGGTCCTCTTAGTTGAACTGCAACATGTAATCAAAGAACCTGACATCAAATGACAACAGGAAGATCTTGATTGTAGTGATCCCAACTCCAATCCTTTGCTAGTCTTGATGGCCAAACATTGTATGAACCACAAGCTTTCTCGACTCAAATTCTATATTGGAAAATACTCAGACAACAGATCAAGGACAATGGCAGCCAAAAGAACCAGATTGCTTAACAATTGGTCAACTCACTCTTGCTCCTTTCCACACCACATCCACAACCATATCATATAGGATGGATCTAGGAAGCAAGCTCGTCAGCACCTATTTTGCCATTTAAACCTTTTATTGATACAGTTCACTGTGATGATACACCCCTAGATCGCTGTGGTAAGCCCTACGAGTTTAACAGGAGGCCACAATATGATGGCTGCTTCAACACCTACAGCCTTCACAAGGATGGTAAGGGATATCAGATCACTTCTTTCCCTCAAGTCTGTACTCCTTGAGCGACAAACTATTAACATTAAGCAAGTCACTGTCCACAATATGGGAACTCTTTGTTCTTCTCTTGTGGTCACCCCTCCTGACCTGCAACAACCTCCTCCACATATTTCACACTTCAGCAGGGAGGTGCCCCTCCAAGCACCGCGTCAACAACCCAGTAGTTATCCTACTTCAACAGATGCTGCACTCAGTTTAGCTACAAAGCAAATGGTATTACATCCTTCTTATTCCCCTCCTGTTCATGTTTACGGAGGTCATCACTTCTGCACATATGCCTCAACAGTGCATGGTTAGCTCAGTTCTTCAGCAGGGAGGACATTTCTTCTCCCAATTACTACAGCCAAACTGCAATGGTTGCACAAACTCACATTTCAGCAGACATTCTCCTCTTAGTATCTTAATTTCTTGATGGACCAATCCAACTATCATCTAGCTCCTATTGCAGGAAAGCATGTACCATCTGCAGAAATAGAGGACAATTTCCTCTCAGCAGGGAAGAACTGATGAGGCTTAGTCCCTAAGTTCCTAGTGGACTTAGTTGGCTATGTATCGTATTTGTATTTTATTGTTTCTGTACTTCAACTGCATCATTGCAAATATTCCATGAGTGACTTGGTCAACGATGATCACTGACTTGGTCAAATATGTATTTTAGAATTTTAAAACCCTAGGAGATTTGGTCAAAGATGACACTGCCAATTTTGTAGTTCTATAAATATTATACGTAATACAATGGTGCACAAATGTGCATACTTCGGGCAATTCTCTTCTCATGCTTGCATACTTGCTCTTCTCATGTTTTACTTGTATGTGAGTGTCTTTACATTGCTATGACTGCATGCTCTTCTTGTGTTTTACTTGTATGCGAGTTTCTTTACATTGCCGATTATATTGTAGCTGCTGTTGTGCCAATGCTTAAATGCATCCCACAGGGAGATCACTGTGGAAGTTTTTTGTTATCTAGGCATGGTTAGGAGACCTTCAAGTCTAGGGTGTCTCCCTGCATTAGCACCATCATGAGGACCTTGGAATCGCACAAACCTATCTTCAAAGATTGCCCATGGTCATACCACTATGGACATAGAGTTGGGCACTTAGCCGCTAAGTGACTAACATTTAAAGACAGATGCAATTCCTGGGTGATTTTGATGGATTTCACTGTAGAACACTACATTAGTAGCTTGTTAGCCAAAAAATGAGTTTAGGAGGCAGTCCTAAAATGCATTCCATTCAGTTAAAGTGGGGTGACCATATTGCTAAATTTTTAGGTACTACTTAAGTAGTTACTGTCTCATCTTTGATTTTTGCCATGAAAGGCTGGTAGTTTTGTTTTGGCTTTTGTCATTTATGGCTTTTATATTTTATGACTCTTGAATAGAAAAATAGGGATATTCATATGCTAAAAATTTGACATGTACATGAGCGCAGTATTGAGTGGAGTGGAGTCATTCTCTTTGTTTGGGTTGGTAAACCTCTTTTCACTAGTGGTTACAAAACTCCTTATAATATCAGCTTCACAACACAGCAACCTTTGGCTATGAAGCCACAATTGAGGGTCATCTACTCTGTTGAATCACCCATGACTTGCACTCGTCCTCATTTGCAAAGACTGCATTAGCATGGTGATCAACATTAACAACACCTCTGCATTAGCATGAAATGAATGTTTATCACATTAACATGATTTCACACCTCAAAATGACTAGGTCAACCCCATTATGATGGGGTATCAAGTGGAATCTTTTTTTGAGGGTTGGTGAAACCCTTTTTGACTAGAAAGGGTACAAAACTCCTTATGATATCAGCTTTACCACATGGTGACCTTTAGCTATGAACCCACCATTGAAAGGTATCTATTTTGTCAAAGTTGCCTAGGGCTTATACTTTTCCTCTTCTGCAAAGACTGCATTAGCATGAGGCCCACTATTAACAACACCTCTACATTAGCATGAAACTAGTGTTTATTACATTAACATGACCTCAGTCTTTGGAAAGATTCCGTCGACCACATTATGATGGGGAGCATGCCTGCCTGGTTTTGAACCTGATTCATCATCATGGAAAGTGCTCCATCTTACCACTAGAGCATTGCCCAATGTACATTGAATGGGGTAGTCTTTCTTAAAGTTCCATTCGAGAATTTCCAAAAGTGATTTGAGGACTTTTCCACTCTGTGTTGGGTTCATAATGAATACAAATATTTCCTTCGGCATCCTTAACCTGAATTATGTTAATCAGAGTGTACATTGCCCATCTTTTATATTTTTAGGATTGTTTCTGTATATTATTATTCATTATTTCTCTGAAGAAAACACCTACTGTTCCTTGAACTTGGGCAGAAGTGAGACATTCTTAGAATAAAGCCACGAAGGAAATATTTATGGACTTCAGCTGTAATGGGCGTTATGTATAATTTTTTCAATTTTTAATTTTTTTTATATTCATGAAATTGTATGATCCATATTGAGATCAATAACCACCTTATTCTGGGCACTGTGTAGAATGCAAGGAAGGAGGTCAATGTGCAGCTAAAGAATGAAGCAGATTTTTATGGAGATATTATTATTGTTCCGTTTATGGACCGTTACGAACTTGTAGTGTTGAAGACTGTTGCAATTTGTGAATATGGGGTAAGTATACTGTACCCTTTTATAGGGTATTCTCAGATTTGGTAGCAGAGTGCAAAAGTTGGTTGTTTGGTAGCACTGGTCGCCTTTAACCTGGAAAATTTGCAATATATTTCCATCTGTTTTCAAGATTTTCTACTATTCTGTCTTCATATATATATATATACATAATTTCATTTTTTTAATCCATTCCAGGTAACATATCCTGGTAAAACTCCTGGGAACTTCCCCTCATTCTGAGGATGGTACCCAGGGTAAACACTAGATTTTCAGGGCACAAGGTTAGGCCCGCAACAGGGTTCTAAGCCATTACAATAATATGCTCATTATGAGTTCAACATGTCACTTACAGCCTCAGTTACAGGAATAGAACTTGGGTGGATAGGATAACACTCCATCCCACAACCACTCAGGCTAGACCCAAATGACATTCTGTCTTCATATTTAAGAGGCGTGTTGTTTGAAATAAAAGCTCCATATCTAGTTGTTGTCTTGAATACATGCAACTAAAAAGGAATAAGAGTCCATGTTGTTTTCCCAGATCGTGGTTAATTGTGGATTATACTTCGGCCACGTCATTGATTGTCTGGAACATTCTTTTTCTTAGTTTTGCATTCATTTCCTATAGGTTAGACAGATAGGTTATGCTTTATATGTTGATTTGTATTTGAAACTCTGTGCAGGTCCAGAATATTTCTGCAAAATACATTATGAAGTGTGATGATGATACCTTTTTGAGAGTGGATACTGTATTGAAGGAAATCAAAAGAACTCCCCATGTACATGGCTTGTATATGGGTAACCTTAATCTTTTTCACAGGCCTCTCCGTGTCGGCAAATGGGCTGTAACATATGAGGTTAAGTCTAAGACTGTTGGAAGTGTTTTATGTTCTTATCAAGTGAATATTGAGTTTTCCTCTCCTAGAATGCTACAGAACAGGGTTATGAGTTGTTCCTGATGAAGGTTTTGCTTGTTTACCTAATCAGTTCCTCTTACTGAATTAGAATATTGAGGTACACTCTGTACCCCTTTACATTTGACATTGTGCTTATTGAATCTAACATAGATTGTTTTTTTTGAGGTTCAGGAATGGCCAGAAGAAGAGTACCCTACTTATGCAAATGGACCAGGATATATTATTTCAAATGACATAGCGAATTTTGTTGTATCTCAACACGCTAATCACAGTTTGAGGGTATTATATCTTATTGCTCATTCCTGCAAGCATTATGAATGTATTCTAATTTGAACTCCAATTATTTTGGTCAGTTTTCACTTGTCTCATATCTGACCCATCATAGATGCTTGGTCCAGCTTTTCAAGATGGAAGATGTTAGCATGGGGATGTGGGTTGAACAATTCAATGCTTCTTCACGTGTTCAATACTCTCATAATTGGAAATTCTGCCAATATGGATGCACTGATGACTACTACACTGCACATTATCAGTCACCCAGACAAATGCTCTGCATGTGGGACAAACTATTGAAAGGGAAAGTTGAGTGCTGCTCCTTGTGAAGGTTGGTAGTATTGTTTTGCAGCAAATTACCTGTACATTTAAGAATCGCTGTTTACCTGTATTCAAATTCTACCTTGAATTTATTATCCAGCTGTCAATTTTGATGAATGTTTTGAAGACCTCTTCACTGAAGCTGAATATAAGTTAACATTATCATTTCTTACACTCGAAGAAATCACATGTAGAATGGTACTGTCCTTAAACCCCAATAATTATGCTTAAAGATGTGAATACCTCCATGTGGGTGGTTGTTCAAACGTTTCTAACAGTGTCTGTAACAATCATGCAGACAAAATATTCAGGAGTTTCATCCTTGTTTACACGGCATGTAAATAGAATGTACCCATACAGGACAGCCTATTATCATTATAAGTATAACTGTCTGATCTTTATGCTTAAAGATTTAGATACCTTGACAAATAGGTTGTCATTTCCCAAATTTTTATAACGGGAGTAGACATTTGTTGTCATGAGTACCCTTCTTGCTGAACCAGATGTAAATAAGGCAGACACTTCTTGGTATTTCTATTCTGTTTCAATCCTTTTATCTGTGCACCTTCTAAATAATCAACTATATGGCAGTTGGAATTGATCAGCCCAAGAATCTTATCATGCTTGTATTGTTGCTTTTAGTTTGATAAAATGTAGCTTTCTGGCTGCATGAGGCACAAGTGTAATTTCAAGAGGGCAGAAAATGATCAGAATCAAAGTAAATATTGGTCAAAATATTTTGAATATTGCTATATATTTTAATGTGTAATTTTAATAATACAGCATGTCATACAGACACAAAGATATTGGAAGATATAATGTATAAAGTGAAATTCAAAATTGTCATCATGGGGCTCAGTTAGAGTGAGGATCCATAAGAGGTGGTTTCCCCATTTTTCCATTTGCTCTCTTTGCTACAGAGAATTGAGAATTTGGTGGGGAGAATTTAGGGAGAAATGTGGTTTGGAACTTTGGACAGCAATGATTGCCGGTCAAGTGTCTTAAAAAAGCTCCATAACTGTAGGAGCAGAAGCCAAATCCCCACTGAAACAAGGAGCTGAAAATACAGAAGTTGAAAAGTAGGAGCTGAGCAAGTCTAGAATCACATCCAGTTGGTGGGCATGGTTTGTTAATAACTGGTACTTTTTAGCAATGAGCATGGTTCTCTTGCCAGTAATAAGTACGTGTTAATTTTGAATTCTGATGATATTTTAGCAATGAGCATGGTTTTCTTGCCAGTAATAAGTACGTGTTAACTTTGAATTCTGATGATCTCCACTTGCAGTAAATCTTGTGTACTATTCAGTAGGTTGATTTTCTCGAAATATAACGTCACTGATTCTGGAGTTAATATATTTGTTCATTGTGATGGTTCTCTCCCTACTATGCTGACCAATGTTCATTGCAACTAGAACAAAAATCTGGTCCGGAAAGACTCAAGCGACCACTGGCGCCAAATTGTGTTTGAAAAGATTATCTCGTTTTTGCTGCATCTAACTTTATCTGGTTATTTCTTAGCATGTCAGGCACAAATTTGAAATTTAAAAACCAAGGTAAAGCTATTAGAGTTGGACTCGGTGAGGATTTAGGATTTAGTACAAGATAAAATGACGACTCCGCACAAGCTCGGCCTCTGGCTTATGGAAAAAAATATATAAAAACAATTAGACACCGGACATATAAGTTTGCTGATTTGCATTGCTTTTAAGGGCATATATAGGCAAAATTGCATCGAGATATATGTTGTATATAAGTTTTGAAACAAATAAATGACCTTTACAGTCCAAAAATAATCAAACTATAATCTAATGAACTCTGAAATAGTTGGAGAACAAATATATTTCGAATCTTCTCAATCAGGCTAACTCAATGTCAAATAAGTTCGAACAATAATTTCCCAAGCAATGACGATGGCAAACTCCTAATGCTTCAAACTATTACAATGAAGAGTGAATGAAAAAAGAAGGATTAGGCACCTCTGTTTTTCTTTGGTTGGTTGACTGACCTTGTGGGGGTGGCATCTGAATCAGCATGATTTGGTTCGACTAAGTAATCAACCGAGTCAAGTTTGTCTTACCTGGTGGAGTCATCAGTTTTGGTCTGATTTGGGCAAGTGATTGGGTTTGGTCTCACTAGGTCGGGTTATTAGGTTTGGTTTGACTTTGTAAAGTCAGAGGTTAACTCTACTAGGCCAGACCAAGTTAGTCGTGAACTCAACCTTTGACCAAGTGAACCATTGGTTTTCACTTGTTTGGATTCAAAACCAACGAGACTTGACTTGGCTGGTTTGATAGCACTGTTACAAAGTGTTATGTATTTGCCCTTAATCTCAGATACAAAGTGTTATGTATTTGCCCTTGATCTCAGATACAAAGTGTTATGTATTTGCCCTTAATCTCAGATGTGTGTTCCTTTCTAGCATGAGACTTTCTATCTAACTTTTTTTGTTGTTGATGGATTTGTAAAGAAACTCTGCATAATAATTTGACAAATGTATTTCTTTCTTTCCTATATTTGTTTGGGCTCTTGACCTGTCTATGCCACCAGGCTTGTTTGCTTCTATTGAGAACTATGTAGTATTAGCTTTATCTTTATCCTTCTTTAAATCTTGCTCTCAATATATAGGTTTGTTTTCAAGTGGATCTTCTAAAGGGTTTTAAGAAGGCAAATAAACTACATTATGGAGATTTTCAATTTATATGGATAATATCAAACATGAATATACCATAAAAACTTCAAGGAATAATAATGATCACAACATGAGCGGTTAAATGATTCACACATGCAAACAAGTAAGAGACAAGTATGCAACTAAAGAGAATTACCAAGATTGTTACATATGCCATGCACTCGTATTATCATATATGGGGTAGAAAAACATGCTTTTCTACCATCTTAAAAAAATAGTAAGTTTTGATCAATAATTGCCTAATTTCCTATGAGCATGCATCACTAAAATAAAGCAAATCAAAAGAGCAATACAAGAGACAAACTTAAGAATTTATGGTGGTAAAACCCCTACAATGTGTCAAGAACATCTCTGATTGATGATCACTTTATTAATTACCAATCCATGTTACAATGAAGCCTTAGATCCCTCAATTATGCATCTTTACAAATATCCATTGTTCACAATGCTTTATAAACCCTACATTGAACCACCTTAGAGAAGCCCCTACATTGAACCACTTTGATGGGTGATCCACACCAATGGATGAAACCTTGAATACTTTCGCAATATATATGCCTAAACAATGAGAAGGCCACTTTGCATAACGAGTGGGGGATAATACAAAAAATCACCTACCAAGGCACTTAACCATCTATACAGAGTAACAAGGATATACATAAATGTTCCACTAAATGACCCCTAATAACTTTAATGATGCCCCATTACACGTACATAAATGTCTCACAAATGATAACTTTAAATGTTACCAATGTCATCATAATGACATCATGTACATCATCAAATGTGGCCTCTAGACATAAATGTTCCACCATGAGACCCTAATAAGTTTAATGATGCCCCATTAAATATATATAAATGTGCCCCAAATAATGAGTTTAAATCATGCAAATACCATCAAAAAGGCATTATTTACATCAATAAATGTGACTACTAGACAACATTACATCGTATTTTCACACTCCTCTTAATGTTTACCAAGTGAATGAACATATAATCATAGGGAGATAGTATTACATTAATATCCATTAACATCCCTCTTAATCACTGTGGCGGGGTGGGAGAGAGTGTGCATTTTAAAAATGCACATTGCCCCCCATCCCATTGCACACTCTCCCTTCACCTAATTTTATTATTTCCAACAAATTGCATAGATGGATGAATTTCTTTTATGTCAAGAACTTGTAAAGAACCACATAAATGCTTTAAATTATTAATGCCATCAATGACTATATCATGAATGTAGTGTGCAACTTGTGTCCAAAATCTTTGACATGAAGCAAGTTGTGATTGAATCTTCCAAGTGTTGGATGAATCTCCAATGTTAAAATTGCAGTTTCAATCTGCCATTCAATACTATTTGTTTAATGATACCTTTGGGTTTTCCTAATAAATCTTTCAAAATGGTTAAATCTATAGCATATATAGGCACTTGGATGTCATTATCAAAAAAGCTGGCACAAAATTTTTCCCTGAAGCACATCAACTCCATCTCTGAGAAATTTACGAGTATGGGGATTGTGAGAAAACCTATTTTTTTTCGTTGGAATGCACATATTGGGAAACCCATCGAGCGCTTTTCCTCATTTCAAAGAGGTACCCAAGGTAAATGGATCAGTTGTAGTTTTGATAACCTAACCCAACAAGACATGGTGTGAGGCCCACAATATTCATTGAGACAGCTAGCACAGGGACTTGACCCTACAACCCCCTGCTTGTAATTCATAACACTCAAACACTTGAGCTAACCCACTAGGCTATAGAAAACTCCAAAAATGATCATGGGAAACATAATTTTTCAAATTTGATACTATCAATAAAAAGTACACGAAAAAATAATCAACATAAGTTTTCTTTGCCACAAAAAAGTCGTATGGTGGTGATACCCTTCAATCTTTAATACCAAAAACATAGTATTTTCAAAATATTAATTGTTTTAAAATTGCACCATATTTTAACAACATTAACAATGCATGTTTCTTTGCACATTGTAGTGGGTTTACCACTATAAACCTTGTTGCTTTTGTCTCTTGCATTATTCTTTTGATGTGATTTATATCAATTGTGCATACTTAGAGGAGATTTGATTGTTGTTGATTCATGTTCTCTTTAGTTTCTATAATGGTATCTAAGCGACATTTTCTATCATGAGATTAAAGTTATTGATGCAGTCTCCTTGGCTTAATCCTTTGGGGTCCCATAACTTTGGTGTGAAGTATTTTGTGTCGTTCCAAGGTTTAAAGACATCCACAAGGGGTTACTTTTATTCTAAAGAAAGTTCATCTGATAAAGTTTCGATGAAACATCAAGGATTTTAGCACCATTTTCTACAAATCTTGGGGATTTTGAACCTATCCATTGTAGAAACTCTCTATGCTCATTATTTTCTCTTTCTTTTGATTTAGAGGTTGTATTTTGCAGTGGAAAAATTGTGTTGGTTCCATGGGGGATTAAGAAATTGGTTTTAAAATTTCACACAATTTGTACTCATGGAGTGATTGAAATTGTATCTTGAAGTCGAAGTGAAAAAAATTATTTTCTAAACAAGTTGTGGTTCAGATTGAGAAACTATAGCCACAACTAGATTCTACGCAAAAAAATAAGTGGGTCCACTACTTCGTGTTTGTCTAGATTCAATTGTTTTATCCTTCCAATTTCACTCCAAAGTTTCATACCAATTTTCAAAAAAAAGAGAAAAAAATATTTTCATAAATCTATGTTTTTGGGTAGTAAACTTTGGAGACCTATAATTTTGTCACACGATGTCTATTCAATCTTATTTTATGGCTATTGTTTTTGCATAATTTTCATTGGTGCAATCATATTCAGTGGTTTTTGCCTTCAATTTTTAGTCTAAAGTATTGTATTATTTGTAGAAATTTTGTTTTTGGCAATTTCCATCCACGTAAAATATCTATTTTTAGAATTTTGGTTTTTTTGGGAAATTTATATGTTTTGAAGTAAAATTTGAAGGGCTATAACATGTCATGTCACGTATGTTTGAGGTGATGTATTCTTTTACTCTCTCTTTTCGCGTAATTTATGCTGGTTCCATAAGATTTGGCAAATACTTTGTGTATGATCATTTTTTAGGTTTTACTCATACTACTTTTGAACTTGTAAATATGTTGTGTTCGAGTTAATGTGCTATAGGGAAAAGTTTTTTGGTACCTTTCCTAATAGGGACATCCAAGCACCAATAAATGCTACAAAATTACGTAATTGGAAAGAGCAATGGAAACAAGCAAAATACCTCATTGGACAAACAATATAAGATGGCATAAAGGTGCATTGAAACTACTAGTTCTAATAATAGTGACTTGTCTGACTTCAAGAGGATTTGGTTATAGTTTACTCTCATGTCAAAGGTTTTGGGCAGAAATAATACCCACTACATTTTAAACGTATTTGGGAGAGGAAAAAGTATAACTCTAGTAAAGTAAATGCCTCATGAAAGATTTTTAATGAATGTAGAAAGTCTCTAAAAATCCCACCCCCTATATTTCTTCCCCTCGGACATCTTCACCATGTTGTATCAAAATCAAAATTTAGGAATAGGCTATAATGAAGTGTTCTGTGTGCCTACTTCCTTCTAGTTATGAATGGTGATTAAACCCACCAACATTCTCATGAATCTAGACTAAACCTACCTCTTTCATGAGTGTATCATACCTAAGATCATGACCACTTCCAAAACCCACCTCTCCACCCAATATTTTAATGGCCCATACTTGACAAATGAAGACCAACCTTCGTTATATCATGGCATTGTTCATCCTCCTCTAAGTAGTTTGTCCTTGATGTAAGAAAAGTTCATATATCTTCATAACTTATTTAGAATTTTAATATAATGCACTCATTCTATTAATGTGTATTCATTCCCCTGGTTAATATTAAGGGGGGAATGTTAGAATAGGTTGTAATGTTGTCCAATGATCATATTTATTGATGTATATAATGTAATTATGATGACAAGGGTAGCATTTAAAGCCACCATTGTATAGGACATTTTTGTACATGTAATTAGGCATCATTAGATTTATTTGGATCATACAGTGCATCATTTGTTTATCCATCATTCACTTTTATCAATGTACTTATGCCATTTTTTCCAAGGAAAAGCTTGCAAGGAAACCCAAGGGATGCTTCCCCACATGCACATATGAAATCCCTAGTAAACCTATTGGCTTAAACCAGTGTGCTTCACCCAGTGAGATTCGGACTAGGCACCTATTGACATGAAGCTATCCAGATGGCCAACACTATTAACAACAACTAGTTGGGCTAACACGTTGGGCTCAAAAAGTTTTACAAGGCCATGTTTGGTCAATTACATTGGTACATTATTCAAGTTAAGCTTGGGTCTCACAGTAATAAATCGTGGGAGTATACCCGTTATGTGTATTTCAAATGTGTTTCTAGATGGGCTTAAAGACTCACTCACTATCTCATCAGAACAAGCCTTAGTGAGATTTGAACCCAACTGGGTAGGGGAAACATCCTCTGGTTTTCCTGTTGCACCACATGCTCATCTGAAATAGAAATAGAGGACATGATGTACTTATGTCATTATGATTGTAGTTGTAGCATTTAAAATCAAAATTCATGGAGCATATGTACATGGAAGAAGGCTAAATGTTCTACAATTTTGACCTTTTACAGTTTTCCATCACCGAAGTCCAATTGTAAAATGTTTGTTGAAATTGCAATTTTGGAATTTTGAATGGATCCACCACCCTTAAATACCCCTTTTGCAACCTAATTTTTCAATGTTAATGATTGATATTTGCAATTTCATCAATTCAAAACGATTATTGATGGATTTCAGGCAATGCATCGATTTCTCGTTATTTTGGGCAATTAAAAAAGAGCAAATTCATAGAACGTTTAGATTGGAGCTATGTACATGTAATGGGGAATCATTAGGCCTATTGGGGTCCTTTCGTTGGGCATTTATGTGGCTCCTTTTAACTTAATATACACAATTAAGTGTCTAGTTGGTAGGTTTTGTTATTATCCCACACTCATTATGCAAAGTGCTCTTCTCATTTTACTTTTTATTTATTTTTACAACTGAAATGAGTAGATTTTTTATATTAAAGGGTTGGTAAAAAATAGTTGAAAGGTTACATACTATCCTAGATTACAAAATTTCTCTTGTCCTAAAAGATCTATATCTTAAAATCTCCTTTCGGTGTAAAGGTTTATAATAGAGAGTACATTTATGATAGACAATTTAAAACTATAAACTCTAATAAATTGTCCAAACACAACTATGTAAAAGAAGAACATTGAAAAGAGAGTTAGGGAGACTTGCAACTGCTAGAAGCTTCGTCCATGTTCTTATCCTCCTCCACCTAGTCGTGTGAACTCGATACCTCAACTATTGCTAGTGTAGGTGGCTTAATAGAATCCCATCTGATGCTATGGAATCAACGAACATATTGTTTTGAGAACAGACTCCTTGAGTTACAATAAACAACACATATTGGTGTACTTCGACATCAAGAACCATATTTTATATCATTCCTCCTTGCTCCCAAACCAGCTTTCCAAATCATCGAACCATGCATCATGCAACGTGACAGGAGATTTTTTCTATCGTTGCAATTACTATTAATGTAATTGTAACTTTGGAAGATATTCACTTGTATATTTGATATTGTATTTGTATTTTATTATTGTACCTCCGACAGAGATGTTTATTCCTCTGATCGGGAGAGTCATGTGAAGTCATTGAGGTTAAGCCTCCATTGTAAGTCGCGGCAATAGACCCTTGAGTCAGCATGTATTAGGGCTATTAGACTCTCCTAGAGAAGTCGGCCCAGTTAGGTACAACTAGGGCCGACCTGTTTGGGGTAAAGGTCAAGTGAAAGTAAAAGTATAAATAGAGAGGGTGCCTCTCTCATTTGGATCATTCACTCACTCATCAAGTTCGCATTAGTGAGAAGGAGGACAAGTTCGCACAAGTGGAGAAGAGAGAAGCTGCTGAAGACCATCTCTATATTTGGGGTTTAATTTTCTGCTATTGTATTGTTGTTCATTCTATCTCTGAGGAAGTTGCGGGGTTTTCTCCTTTATGGTTTCCCCGAGGAAAATATTTGTGTCTCTTGTCTCTTGTGTTTAAATGTTGTGCATGTTATTCTCTTAGATAAGATCCTAGATAATCTTGAATTAAATTGTGAAAATCTAACAATTACACCCTCTAGTTGCAGATGTAGCCTCCTCATCAAGCTTTGAATTTACCTTATTTCTCCTTGCACTTCTCCAATCCCTGGACCCCAACTCACTCCTGACATAATTTGTTTTACACCCAAATTCCTCACCGATCCCCAAGATGAGAGCCTAGGAAACACAAAGCATTGGGAAGATGTACCGCTAGACTTCCCAACAAATCTATAAACCCATGCAAGCATCAAAACATAGTTAGTATCTCCACAGAGAAAACTACATGCTATTGGCTGTCAAAGGGTCTGTGAATGTCTCCTGGACAACATCTCATTATATAGCAAAACCCCACCTTAGCTAATGCTCCGCAAACTTTTAGCTCAGATATGTCTTGATAAAGATATCCCACAAATGTCACCAAAAAAAAACCTAACGCCATGAAATGAAAATGCAAGTCCAAAGTTGCATCCAAGAGCTTAGACGCGTGGAGGGATAAGCCTCCACTGTGGTGGAGTAAATTCAAACCTGGACTTGTACCCAACACAATTAACTTACACCAATTGTTGTGCATGCTAACGGAGTCCATTAATAAGACCGCAAGTGTGCCTTTCATGGGACTATGTAAAACAAGAGCCTTAGGGGAGGCATCGATGGTAGGGGTGGGTCCCATTTTTAACTAAAACTCCATGATCTAGGGAGGTGGCATTATTAGCTAACCGTTCATCCACTTGATTATTGTGCCTTTGGATATGGATAATATTGGAGTCCCTGATTTGTTCAAGATTGACAATCATTTTTTGTTGAAGATGACCAACTATTGTTTCCTCCTTAGTGACTTTCCTCCTTGCTTAAGTGATTACCAACCAAGAATATCCTAGAATCAAGACCTTATGAATCTCGAGTGTGATGATAAATTCTAAGCCCATATATAATGCATACCTCTCAACTTTGTTGTTAGTTTCCTATTGCATTCCCCATTTGTAGGTGAGCATTGTATTTCCATCGGGATCCAGTAGAATACCCCCATACCTACCACCCTTGGGTTCCCTTTCGAAGCTCCATTTAAAAAAATCTTATGACACCTTTGCATGGAAATCCACTCTTGAAGTTCTGCTTAATTCATTTGTGTCTTCCATAATGAAGGGACGGTTGACTTGACAAAAGACCTTTTGGAATGAAGGGTGTTCCCTGTTATAAAATACTTAACATATAATCTATCTTAGATTGAAAGGGGATCCTATGAGAGATTAGGTATCCCATGAGAAAGTAAAGCATCGAAGAGAAGGGCCTTGTCTCGAATCGTAGTTCTAACATGAGGAATTATTTCTGATTCAAAAACAAGTTTATTTCTTATTGTCCAAATCTTCCAACAAATATATTTTGGAAGAGCCAGCCAAATTCTGGCAAGGGAAGGCTTACTCTACAAAGTGTCAAGATAATACTCCTTCTAATTAAAAAAGAATTCATTCCATTGTGAGGGAAGAATGATATTTTGATTAAGTTCTCTAAGGGGCACTACCCACACTCAATAAGAGTACTCATAATCCATAAAAAAAAGATGAATAACTATCTCCTATTATTTTATATAGAGGACACACCATGATGGCCCCACAATTTTTCTTTTCTTGAGATTTCGTGTTGTGAGGATTCCTCATTAAAAAAGACCCAAAAAAAATCATTCCTTAGTGAGGTCATCATTATACCATTTTTTTCCAAAGATGAGAGAATAGGGGGAGGGGGAGGCCTCATATAAGCCTGTCATATCCTTCTTTGACTGAGTATTTTCCCATAACACCCCATCCTATGACGTCTTTAGAGTGAAGTCCAATCAAAGAAGTTCCTTGTAGTAGAGAAAATAACATCTCTAAGTCATATCTCGGATGATTTGGAACTCCCACCCGCTTCTAGTTTCTCGAGTGCCCTATTTGGTCCCATTCAAAGAGATAAAAAAGGGTCATAATACCATTATCAAAGAGCCAAGTCCTTAAATCTTACAAACCAATCTTGTTTGACATTAAAGCTCTCCCAAGAATCATGTCCTCCAATATATTTATTTTCTTCACATTTCCAAGGATCCAATACATTTCATCTTGTATAAGCTTACCCCTTGCTTTACGCAGTCTCCATATTCTAGATCCATTTCCTTCCCAAGTGCAATTATCCGGGCATCTAAGCCTTGGTATTCTTATATACTTCTTCTGAAGTACCTCTTTCCACCATTCCTTTTTTTCAATGACAAGCCTCCAAAGCATTTTGGATCCCATGGAAATATTCAAAAGTTGTGGATCTCAAAGACCAATACCTCCATGATCCACTGGGGCTCTAACTATTTCCCATTTAGCCAACTAATTTTTTTTTTATGATTTGACTTTCCTCTCTACCAAACAAATTTATGAATATCCTTGCAAATGGATTGTACTACACCAAAAATATCTAACATGGAGGAGCATTGAAAAAAGGGAAGGGAAGAGAAAACTGAATTGATGAGGATGATCTTGCCTGCTAGATGAAGTTAACATACTCCCAGCTCCTAGATTTTACCCTTGATTTTTGAGAGATATTCTGCCAATCCACCAATTTGGATTTTTTGAAGGAGATTGGGATGCTCGAGTATTTAAAGGATGACCATTTTTTTTACCAACAAAACAAAAGATACATGAGATCCTCTGCAACATACTAGAAGAAGTGTTCCAACCCTACATTCCACTTTTATCTAAATTGACCTTCCCCCTAGAGGATTCAATAAATGAATCAAGATTTATCTTAAATATCTATGCATCAATTATTGAATCCCCTCCTAGAAAGATAATATTGTTCGCAAATTGAGCATGATTAACAGGCTTAACTCCTCTAGTAATAAGAATGCCTACCAGATTCCCTTCCTCCATTTCCTTATTGAGATTTCTACTGAGATTTTCTGCCATGATAATATACAATAAGGGTGAAAGATGACAACCTTGTTGAATCCCTTGAGAGGCTTGAAAGAGAGGGGTTGGCCTACCTTTAACTAAAGAAGCAAAACGTGGCCTCTCAATACAAGCTTTGGTCCATTTAATAAAGAGGGGGGAGAATCCAAATCTTTTTAAAACCCCGAAAATAAAGTTATGCCTTACTCTATCAAAAGCGTTAGCAAAATCAAGTTTGACAACCATACCTTTCTCCTTTCTAGAGACACTTGAGTGAATGGCCTCTTGAATGAGGGTGATGTTGTTTGAAATTTGCTTCTTCGATAGGAATCATCCTTGATTCTCATAGATGACCTTGGGAATAAAATTTTTTAATTATATTTGTAAGGATTTTTGCAAGCATCTTGTAAGTTGAGTTGCAGAGTGAAATTAGGTGAATCTAGCCTAGAGTACTTGGGGATTAAGGAAATAAAAGAAGGGTTAGTAGCCCCTCCTATTTTTTTTCTCTAGTCCAGTTCATCATTTTGCATAAGTCAACTTTGATTGTCTACCAACATGCCCTAAAAAACTAATCATAAAATCAAAACTTCAAATGACCTCTAAAACCTCATCTTCATAAATCTTACTCTTCAACTGGTGGTTTTCTTCTTCTGCGATGACTCTAGGAATGTTATCATACATCTCCTATTTTTCCATTATGTTCACACTATCAGGCTCAATGTATGATCCCTTGTAGTGATCAAATACTTAATTGCAACATAACATGTCACCTTCCTTCCTTCTGAATCTCTAATCTCCCTTATCACATTCTTATTAAGCCTTACTCTATCTTGATTGTGAAAAAATGAAGAGTTATTGTCTCTAGCCTTCAACCATAATTCCCTAGATTTGAGGCACCACACCTCTTCCTCTTTCCTGCTAGCAGCCAACAATTCCATATTCTACTTTTTTTTCTTTTTGCAAGATTTTGTTTGTAATTTCTACCTCTTCCATTTCTTCATGAAGTTCTCCCAACTTTGTGTGTATTGTTTTACTTCTCAAATCAAGGGACTTAAACTTGGTTTTGGCCCACACTTTCAAATCTCCTTTGACGTAAAATGACGATCCCTCTATATAAGTGTTCCAAGTGCTTATGACGATATGTTGAGCTTATTCTTCCCTTAACCAAAAGGGATTGAAACAAAAGGGAACATTGGTGGCTTAGGTTCTGCTCTATCAATATAATGACCCAGGGATTTCCCAATAGCCACTAGATCCTCGTCGAAACAACACAAATGATGAAATTTAACCCAAATTGGATTTGTCCAAGGAATGTCCTTGTATGGATCAAAATATATCCCATTTGTTCAAATACATTCCCATGCGGCCCATTAAATGGGGGTCATTCCTGAACATGAGATATTTATCTTCTTTCTTCTCAAAGAGAAATACATAAAACTCTCTCACACAAAAATTATGCTAAAGGTTCCCGAAGATGAGGGACCTCCAGTTGTTTTGCAACCATACCTCCATTACCCTAGGGGAAGGCCATAAGCCTGTGAACAGTCCCACCAGACTGCAATATGTAAGGGAAAATACTTTTCGCCAAGCATCTAAAGAGGAAATCTTTACCTTTGGCACTGAGGATAGTTTCAGAAAGTGTGAAGGTTGAACTTTTGCTAAGGAAGAGGGCCAAAAGGAGGAAATCACATTTAGAAAATCCTCATCGAGGATCTAAGAAGCCTCCCTCAGATAAGGCTCCGGAGGAGAATCCATAGGAGGGTTCCACTGCCAATAGATTTTCATAGGCTAGGGTTTCACAGGGAGCATAGGTGAATGTAAAACATTGGATACCACATTCAGCTGGACTCAAACCCACAATCACCTTATTAGAAGTCATATGCCTTATCCATTAGGCCACGGGTGCCAATTGTGAAGTGGTATTCTCATTTCTAAAGCTAATATAATGAGAAAGTCTATATGTCATTATTCATCCATTGGTGTGGATCATCCATTAAGGTGGCTTACTATAGAGTATTGTTCAAGGTGGTTCAATGTAGAACATTATCCAAGGTGGCTCAATGTAGAACCTTATCCAAGGTGGCTTAATGCAGATCCTTATGGATGATGTAGATCTTTGCAAAGGTCCATGCTTGAGGGTTAATGGAGGTTTCATTGTAACAAAAGTCCTGGAAAAATCACTAAGTTGTCTCCCAAGGGTAAGGCTCAATCATGATGTTTACGAGGCAATGGTCAATCTATAGAGTCTTAGAGCTATGGATCGAAGAACATTGGTTCTTGTTGGTGAAGGGGCCAACAAAATTCTTCCTCCATGGATTTGGATACATTGATTTCTTGTTCTAGCTAAAGGAGGACAAAGACTAATTAAAGAAAATTTGGTGCTAAAATGTGTCTTATAAGAAAAATAATGTTATTGGGTTGAAAATTCAACAACCAATAGAATTTCAAAGAATTGAGTCAACAATAATCATTGAGTTGGACATATAAAAATCAAGGATAATTAAGTGTTTGGTTTCTTTTCGGAAATATGTAACCATATATACATCTCACCTTGGTTAGGATCTTAGTGAGATCATCTCAAGATATGATAAATATCTTTGAAATACTAAATATGAAATATTTTATATTATTAGTACTTCCATTATTATTATATAGTAATAATAATTTGTACTTATATTTATATTATATTGATAATATGTGTGTGTGTGCATATATTGCTAGTTGTCTGAGGACTTGGTTTCTTCCGTCGGATTTAAAAGAGTTCAAAATCCTTCCTTTCTTGATTGTGTGGGGAGTGTGGACAGCAAGAAATAAACTTTTGTTTAATGAGCATAGGGTTCCCACCTTCAATATTATTGCAGGGATTCTTTCTCTCCTTCAGTACTTCAAAGCGACCTCGGACGTTACTATTCCTCAATGGGGGATAGGGGAATTGCAGGTGGACAAGAGTTTTTGCTAGAGTTTTTCCGATGGTGCTTTCCAAGGTGAGGACAGGCATTGTGGTATTGGAGGAAATCTAAATCACTATAACAACCATTTTATTTATTTTCTTGCAAATTGTGTTGGGGGCAGCAATAATTTGGCTGAGTTTTATGGCACTTCAGACTTTGCTTAAATTGCCATGGGATAAGGATGCTTGTGATCTGCAAGTGTCTGGGGACTCGACATTGGTGGTAAACTGGATGAATGGTTCAATTCAATTAAACAACAACAGACTGCAGGAAATTGGATCGCATCTTAAGGAATAGTGAGTGCCTATAACTCCTCTAGGATTTGCCACATTTTCAGATATTTAAATTAAATGGCAAATGATTTCTCCAATGAGGGTCTTCGACTACATCTAGGTACCATTATGTTTGTCACTACCCACAAAGACTCGATACAGGAGCATGGAGCCACTGTGGATTTTATTTGACATTTGTTTCCTCGTAAGGTGTGGCCAAGATATTATTCTTACAATTCGGTGGTGTGGTAGTTTTTGTTTTTTGTAATTGTGAGAAATAGTATATTTTAATTGAATAATCCATGAACAAGTAAAACTTTTTGAATATTGCCAAAAAAATTGGTTAGATTTTTGTAAAAGGGAAATGTACTTTGTGCTATGAGAAACTGAGGAATGTGCTTTTACACCTCTTTGGGTAATAAAAAATGCAACTTTTTTCTTTGGATATATATACATATATATATTATGGGGATATGGGGAAACCTCAAGGGCACTTCCTTAATATAAACATTGCATTATCACCTTTAACTCTCATCTCGTAATTCTATATTAACCTAGCTTAAACAACGGTATGATGTGACATACATGACTTATTATTTTATATTTTCCTTAGGAGGCCCTTTTTGGACCAAATTTGCTTGGAGTTGTCTAATGTTGGAGCAAAATTCCCTCTCTGACATGTTATTTGATTGGAATTTGACAATGAAAATTTGTGATGTTAACAATGAATTTTTTTAATTTCACAAATTATGGAACTATAGATGGATTTGTAGAACCCCATCCTCATTGGAACATATCCATATTGTAATTTCAATAAATAAAACTTGTAAGTCCAACTTTTCGTTAAAAATCTTGCCCAAATTATAAACAAAATTAATTGAACACTAAGGGTTCTTTGCTACAAGATGAGCTTACTCTAATTTTCTCTAATATGATTTTCAAAGCAATCCATAACCCATTGGGATTTATATATGAATTTATGGACACTTGAATTTAACCTCGATGAGGAAATCCCCTTAATGATTCCAGTGTGGTTCTCCTTGTCTCTAATCCTCTAGGACAACCCAACCTTCTAGTTCATATGAAAACATTGAAAGGTTTTTGGATAAATCCATCCCCATGGCATTTCAATACTCCTATGCATAAATATGTGTTGAAGTAGACCATGAAAATGGGTTAACTAAAACCATTCAACTGAGTTTGTAGGGATAGTATCATCTCAAGGAGATGCATTATGAGAAACTCTCATTCAACTGCGACCTTTACGATGAGTATCGCCACCTATGTAGAGACTACAAGAAAGGACCCCTCTCGATCAACTATGGAAAATGGTTTGTAAAAATAATTTTAGGTAATTACCAATCTACCCTCCCAGCACAATGCTCTATCATCACCCTCTTGTCGAGCTCCAAAAACCACTTCGATATCAAGTCTAAAGGAATCGAGCTTGAGCTAGCACAATGTCAAATACTAGGAAGATCATGTTGAGGAGGATGGGCACAAGGATGGGGGGGAACTACACAAAGAAGAGAATGAAAATTTTATGAATGAAGAGACATATTAAGTAGAGGATGACACCCCTGCTACCTAGGCCATGTCAAGGACATATCCATGAATTCCTTCATATGTTGGTGTTGTGTTGACGAGTCGAAATGACCTCGGCCAACAATAGGAGTTACCCTCGGTGAAAACTTCCAATTAGACTAAGCATTGTTTAGAATAGGGAACCCATCTAGATTATGGCCCACCAACCATTAATGATTTGGGTTACACCGGTTGGCCCAATCCACCGTCTATGGTTTTCTAAACTAAAGAATGAAATGCAACTACTCTATAATGCAAAATGCATGTGTTTGGACATGATGATAGTCATAAGAAGTAAGCATAGAACCATACATACTCCTGTCAACAACCCATGACTTAGTTAGTTGAGAATAGAGACAATAATATGGGAAAATGGTTGTAAACCCATAAGAGTCCAACATTAAACAATCATTAACAGTCTTGTAATCATAAATTTAAACAAACATTTTCAGAAAAATAGAAATAAGAATGCAACAACTACACATAAGAACAATCCATAGTGTGAGATGCATTCTTACATGATCTTGATGCTCAACAAATGCAATAGAATAGTCCACAACAAAATGCACATGGGAATCAGAGCCTCCCAAAGAATGCTTGGACAAGAGTTGGCTTCTCCTCATTAACATTTTAGTAATAATGCATGAAAAGTTAGAGAGCCAAAAGCCCCTTCTCATTTGGTATCCTCCTATTTAACCTTTCTCTCTCAGAAGTTGGGTGGTTTCTTTAAGTAACTGTCAAATTGTTTCCTCTTCCAAAAATCCATCTTCCCCCACCTTTCCTAAGATGTATTTCTTTTCATCTTTATTTCATATGACGTATCTCCTCTCCTTAGGGGAAACTTTCATCACATTAAAATTTCACTTTATTTAAATGGGTACCCCTCAACTAATATTCTTTTCAAAATTGTCCATCAGTTTTGTAATGAGGAGTCACCATGTGACTTCATATAATAGGGGCACTAGTTATGCTTCTCCTATGGTCTATGGCCCCTTTTCATTTCTTTAAATAACATCAAAAGGGAGAAATTTCAAGTAATTAATTATATGTGTGTAATGATATCCAATGGCTTCTTTGAAAGACAAAGCGATCATCTAGAATCTTCATTTGAATTGGTGATGAACCAAGTTCCTTGGGAGGATTCAACACTAGTGATTTCTAACTTTCACATGAGCTTTGCCTATGTGCATGTTGTTTTAAGACGAAATGTAAGGATTCTATCAGGACGACCAATTCTTCCTGTTCCCTATCTTTAGATGATATGCTTTGTGCAGATGTTAGCTAATTTAACTATGTAAATATTCATTTTCGCTCTTTTCTTTGATGCTTTTCTCTTAAACACGAACTCGAATCTCTATTATTAACCTAGTTTTAATAGTCCTGAAATTACATTTTCAAAAATAAGATTTAAGGCTAGGAGTACATCCCTATAGTTGCAAGTTTGAACCATAGATATAGGTTGGATATGCTTCGTAAGGTGTCGATCCTTTGTAATGAACACCATATCACCCTTTTCTTGACGTTTCGATGTGTCCATTGTTGTAATCCTACATCTTGTTAAATCCCTCGAAAATATATCATGTGTTTTCCCGAGTCCACGCCCTACTACATTTGGTTACATCACATTCCTTGGATATGCCCTTGAAAGTTTAAAATAACACCCTCTTTATGAGAAAACATCCACTTTATATAAACCAGCATAGATCCATCTTAAAGGGGATCTACCAAGCGTCGAGAGGGATCAAATCTCTATAAATGCACAGCCCTTTTTAGAATGTAAATGTTGAGGAAGAGTTTTAATTTATCTAATTTATGTAGTTTGTATATATGTACGGTTGTAAATGTTTTAAATAGCCGACATGTTATTTTTTTATAATATTTTATTATTTTTTTAAAAAAGATACGTGTCAACTCTACGATGAGCACGAAAAAAGTTACACATCTCCCCCTACTGAATTGTAAAATACACCTCTTCGACACAATGATATAATAATAATCCACAAGTTTTTAAACTTTTTGATCCCATCATTAAGTTTCCCATTCTCTCCAGCAAGGGTAAATTAAATATAAGTGAATGTGCTATTCATTAATGAAAAATATGAAATGGTGAGTATCATATCATTCAACGCTTTATGGTAATGTTCCCAATTAATGTATCCCCACGAGATTTTGGCTTCGTGTGCCATGAAGGCAATTTGGTCCTTGCATATTTATGACAAAATATGCCCCCTCATCTAAACTTTATTCATGCACCCCCTTTATTTTGGCAGGCAATTTGGTCCTTGCATATTTATGACAAAATATGCCCCCTCCTCTAAACTTTGTTCATGCACCCCCTTTATTTTGGCTTGCATGCACCCTCTTAAACTTAGTTACACGCCTCATTAACTTGGTCATGCACTAGCTTAAAATTTATTGGTGCACACACTCCTAAGTTTTATCCATGCACTGTATTAAAAGTTAGTCATGTTCCACCTTAAGTCTTGGCCGTGCACCCATTTAAAACTTAGACACACACTTTTTTAAAACTCAGGGGAGCGCTACTTTAAAATTCAGTCTAGCGATGGGTCTCGTCCATTTATGACAGGTCTCTTACATTTCAGACCTGCCACACTCACGAAAATAGGGATAAGATTCCAAGAGGAGAGCGCCCTTGATTAGTTTAGCACTAATTCACCACTAAAACCATGTTTTGTGCTTAAACCTACTTATGAAGAGCCAATGGATTATCGGAGGAATAGCACCATATTTTTCTGAGAAAAGGAATAGCACCATATTTTTCTGAGAAAAGGAATCCAATATGAATTTTTAACTTATCACAATAGGAATAACCATTATAGCGTGTGTTAGGTGTTAGGTTTCAAGGAAGTTGGCTTATCACTTCCTTCTCTCTCCAAAACTCCTCTTAATAAGTAAAGCGCTAGGTTAGTATGAAGTTGGGCACTTTATCATATTAAAAGTTGCCTCTAGATATGCATTAGAAATTAACATGGATTAAGAAACTTCCTCCAAGCGTTGGGTTTGAATATTTTGGCGTTAGGTTTGAAGATGTTGCCTCCTTTGCTTGCTTGTCCTTAGGTGCATAAATTACTAGTCATCGTGATAGAAAACCCCACAACTTTCTCGTTTTTCAACCAAATCACATGGGAATTTTTGCATTGGAAATCTTATAAATAGGATCACCTGATTCAATCTTTGCTTACCCCATTCCTTCACTTTATCCGTGCTTGAAATTCTCCACAAAGTCCTCGACGCTTGTTAATCACCAAACTAGGAAAACACAAACAAGGTGAAAAATCAAATTTTGAATATGGAAATTGGAAACCAAGCGTGGGAGAATCAAAGTGAAATAAAGGACCATGTAAAATTATAATTAAAGAATTCAGTCATCCATCGAAGCCCTAAAGTCAAACTAGGTCAAACCAAGTCAAAAGTGAGGGAGAAAGCAGTAAAACCAAAAGGGATCAAATGACTCATTCGAGGACATCAATAGCATCATCCAATATCATCATAAAAGTCATCAATAGGACATTCAATTCATTAGGTTCCATTCAAATCATTCATCATTTGTAACTCAACCCTAGTCACTCAGAAACCCTAAATTTAGTATGCCCCCCCCCCTTTTCTCTTCCTAGGTCAAGAAAAGTAAGGGGGGTTGTTGTGGCCACAACAAATGGAGAACCGTTGGAAGAACCAATTATCTTTTTCCAAATCCCCCAAATACTTATAGTCATCCAAGTATTAAAGATAAGTCCTCGAGTCCAGATGAGCATAATAGTTTCCTATATTCATGGGTACCAATTCAATAGATATTTGAATCTTAAAAAATATGAATCAATAATAGCGAACCTAAGGTAATCATATGATCATTCTCTAGGAGCCAAAGTATGGAGTTCATTTACTAAGATTAGGTCCATACGTGCTTTGCATCAGGCGTAACACTACATAGTAAGAAATTATAAGTCAGACAAGTGCTAATGTTTGGTCCTCATCTCTCATACCAAAGGCAGGGCTCTGCTGCCCGCAAGCATCTATAGCCTCAATAGAGTTGCCTCTTAAACCCTTTTTACATCTAAATGCTCTTGTCCCAAAACACATTTTGATATATATATATATATATATAGAGAGAGAGAGAGAGAGAGTATCACTTTGATTAGTTGTGCACTGTCGTGACTCGAATTCTACCCGTGGGTTGAACACTTGAAAACATCATAGGATTTAGCCAATTAAATGTGTGAAGTGGACTAAGCTCACCATAAAATAACTTAAAGACACCTAGAGTCCCTCTAGCTATTGTTCTCATGTAAGCTCTTTTAAGTTCATCAGTATTCCACCATGATAAGGATCCCACTATACACTTCCATATAACTTGTAAGGATGCTTGGATACAATGCTTTAGTGCTTAGAAAACAAGGTGAATTCCCTTCCAATGATTCCATTGTGTATACCTTTAACTTTTGAACCCCAAAGAAATTATTCGATGGATTTTGAGTGAGCCATCATCCTAGGTAGTGAATGCAAAAGATTCAACTCATGAGTTTGAGAAACAAAATATGGCCGAAACTTAAGGTAAGCAAAAGACAAATTTACAAACAAAGCAATCTACCGAAAAGAAATGACTACATGTAAGGAATACAACTAATAATAAAGTTAATTAAAAACTACTGGATATGAATGGGAAAAACTAAAACCAAACCAAAGGTTAGTCTTGAAGCTCAGTCAAAAATCAAAAGTATATACATCAATATTCTCAAATTCCCTTTTAAAAAAGGAGTCACAATCAAGAGATCTGAAAGTAAGATCAAAGTCAAATCATTAAAATCACTTCATTTGATAATCAAACAACATGAAGCATAAGAAAAGCATTATGTTAAGGGTAATAAAATAATTAGGAAACAAATCGAGCCAATTCAAAAGCTTCACATAACTTCCCCTTGACATTCTATCGCTTAAGTTGATTCAATATTTCGACATCTTTTCATCAAACACTTACCACTCAGAATCTTCTATTTCACCTTGTACAATCACACTCCTGATCGTTTGTTGCATATACTTCTCAAACATTCTTCATTCATCGTCTGATTTGTTACTCTACCGACACCAAGCTCAGAGTTGTCTAGGAAAAGGAAATCAAGCATGACCGATAAGATCGAGATTAGATTAGTCAATGAAGTACAAAAATGAATTAATGATGAAATGAAGTGAATACTATAACAAGCCAAGATATTCCTAGGGAGAATTAAGAAGAATATCAAAACAGTGATTTCCCTAGGTATCTTATGGGCACACAAAGAAAATCAAGGATGGTTTGACAAAGACTTTCATCTAGATTGTCAGTTATTCCATTATCAAAGCCAATTTATTAAAGGCACAAGGAAAGCGTGGATCATGTCCTTTTGAGATTACCTGAAAATAATTGCAACTACAAAGAAATTATCACGATTTAGTTACTAAACAACATATCACCAAAGACTCCCCTGAGTGTTTATCATGTTGAATAAGATGTCTCATCGGTTCTTGGTCAGTCAATGAATTTCCTTTCAATAGATACATGTCAAAATAAACTCAAGATGAGAGTAACCAATATGAGAGAAATAAAATTCATTTAGTCTCATCATTTCTTGGTCAGTCAATGAATTTCCTTTCAATAGATACATGTCAAAATAAACTCAAGATGAGAGTAACCAATATGAGAGAAATAAAATTCATTTAAATAAAATCCTATTTCCCACACCTTTCAAGTACTATGTGTAATAGATAATGTACTATTGGAGAAATTACCTTTCAAGCAGATCAAATATATCAAACCCGATTATTCATTTTGTATTTAAGATTCACAATTCATAGTTCCTACTTTACGTGAATTAAAATTTCAAATGTATTCAAGAAAGATCCTTAAATCAGATAGGAAACTTCCCATGGTCATAATTGACTTTATTCAAGGCAAAAACTAATTATTGAACTAAAATAACAACTAAAACCCAAATTAACTATTAGCGGGAAAGTAAACAAGTGAGGCAGGAGAATAAACCAAAAATACTACCCTACTTCTACTCCTACTCCTACACTAACTACATTGGCCAATAGATGTCACATAAAATCATAAAGCCAATGTAACTATCAAATAAATTTCAATCTTACAGGGAAACCAATAACTATATTCAGTAACCCCGAATGTGGGTGAGGTCAGGAGAAGGCGAGACGTGGCACCCCAATCACATGCAAGTCTGACTTGACGTGTGCCGCGAGTGTGGTTTAATGAGGGCAGGTGGATGGGTTGGCTACCTGGTGTGTTTGAGCATGCGGGTGATATTGTATGCAATGAATAGTACGATCAAGCAACAAAGGGTGGTGATGGCAGACGAAGGCAGTACGAGGATCGGGTGGCTGCAGTTGGATGCAATAATGGAAAATGGTGGGATATGTACTGTATTTGAGGGTAGGAACGAGAAGGTCTTGTCCCAATTAATGGTAATTTCCTCTCATTCATCAGTCATTTCCTTGAGCTGATTCAAACATGTTTTTAACAGTCGAAGTAGGGGCTCAATTGGCCCTGAGACTAGAGGCGTGAGTTTGTGAGATAGCAAGAAGGAAGGTGGCGAAGCGTTGGGAGACGGGTTTCTCTGTGTGTTTGATGTTTCCATTATGGATCCCGCGGGGACGTCAGGGAACCCGGAGAACCAAAAGAATCTACGGGAAATTCATGAGCAAACTAGGGTGGTGCAGTTAGCATGGCACTACCGCGTATCAATTCCTCTATCCATCAGAGCAGATTTGGAAATGTTGGAGAGTGGGGTTTGGTGTGAGGTCTTGGAAAAATTTTCGATGCTAGACAAGGCAGTGTTGGAGAGATGGATATAGGACCCGGGCTCATCAAGGGCTCGTTGGGGCCTGTATGAGAAAACGGTCACACTTTACTGGGTTATCAAAGGCCTCCTAAGCCGAGTTCTTTGGAACGCGAGGAGAAGCTGGGTGGGGATGAAATCCCTCTGGCCTTCTGGAAGGAATTGTATGTTGATACATGTCTCGTGCACATGAAGATAGACGCAATTGGGAAAGAATTGGGTGTCCCATAGCTTCTGAAGATGGGGATTTTCACTCCTAGACCGACAGTGGATTTGCAGGACAACGGGAACAATGGTGGAGTGGGAGGCGCGACTGGAAATCCTCCCCTATTAAGGAACAATTGCCTTAACGCTTAGGCTCTAGTATGTCTCTATTTAATGTTTTAAGTACTTTGTTTTGGTTGTTGGTTGGGGTCGCGCTTTTTACGGGTCGGGGGGTTTATTACTAGACCACTGGACTAGCCGTGAATAACCATGATAAGCCTGTAGGCTATGTTTTGTTCTATTTTGCTATCAGGATTTTGGGAAGTAGTTGGCAGAATGTATGCCCTGTTTTTTCCTTCGAGGGAGGTGCCCTAGGAATGATGTTATGTTAAATTTTCAGACTGCTCAAGTTTCATTTCATATTGTGCCACATAAAGACCGAAGAACCATGACTGTAATTGTTTGTATATTTTGTTAATATAAAGTTTACTTATTTACAAAAAAATAGCTATATTCAGTAATGAGAATTGGAATAACTTTATGCTAAATATACAACATCATGAGACATTCTCCAAACCAATCTTTTGTAGCCAAGATTGATCCTCCCGTATAGAGGTGAGCACTTTGATTGCCTTCTGTGTAAAGCTTATTCCTCCCGTATAGAGGTACTTGATCAAGGTAATGATGTTGTAAATTCTTGTTGGACAAGACTTCAAACTTGTGTGTCAAGTCATGATTATTACGTGAACCTTCCGTATAAAGGTCATGTTTTACTTGTTAAAAGCATTTGATGTTTTGTGATGTATTATTAACCATGATCACCGGGTGCTATTAAGTCTCCTTTAGAGACTAATCACCTATAAAGTGAATTACTTTAGCATATGATCATTTGGTCCGAAATAATATAATATGATTACAACATCCGGTAATTCTTCTTAGTATAATGTAATGTGATGGATAATTAAAGTTAGCACATATTGACCATGCAGTAAGAGATAAAGAAATAAAAGATAAATCATAGAGATCAAGAGAATTCTAAATTTCACATGCAGACACTTCAACTAATTAAAGAGAACTCGAATTGTTAAAGCTTCAGTTATAAAGCTTTAGTCATAAAGCTTCAGTTAAGTATCAATGCTTCAGTTAAAGCATTAGTTAAAGATATGCCTCAGTTAACTAAAGAACTCATAGTGGTCACTTCAAGTAAATAAATCTACATGATTTCAGTTAACTAAGTGTTAAATAAGAAGGACTAGTTAACTAAAGTGTTTTCACTTTAGTTAAACTAAAAGACGACAGTTTAGTTAAAGAGAGTTAAATAAGTGACAACAAAGAATATCTAGTTAACTAAGTGTTATTGCATGACGACACTTATGTTAAACTAAAAGATGACACATGAGTTGCGACACTTGCATGTCAACACTTAAGTTAGCCACCTAACTAAGTGGGAAAGCTTTCAGTTAAGAGGTGAGTTCATCCTAAGTGACAGCTCAGTGAGATAAAGCACTGCATGAGAAGTGGGCCGCACCTCTGCATGCAAGATTAATACATCCAGTTTGAGGGCGAGTTCATCCTGAAGTTAGAAGTTAAAAATAGAATAGAATAATGTATAAATATGCTATATGGGATTGATGAATCCAATGTGAATCGAATTCTCTTATCCATTGACGGCAAGGCGCTTCTCTTTGTGCAGGGTATTTTTTGTGCTTGTTATTGTTGTGTTGGGCACACATCTGATTGATCTCTCTTCTCTATTGCTTATGTATCTTCATCAAGAGTGTTTGGTGATCTCTTATCTTCTGAAAGCAATCTGCTATGTTGTACAAGAAAGCATTCTCTGTTATCCATTATATTACACTGAGAAGAATTGTTGGGGTTTTTGTTCTCATAATTTTGAGGATTTTCCCCAGGGTATATCTTGTGTTTTGGTTGTATGAATTTCATGGATTGAATTGTCTCATTGCTTCAAGTCTATGCATCTAAAAGAATTAAAGATCAAAGTTAAACCAAATTTCAACACTTTAAACTAGAGATGGACATAATTGAATCATTAGCATTTATATCTAAAGTAATTGTTGTGGCACACTTACAAAAGTGAGGGAACTTCTTTGAGAAGGATTCCTCTATCCAAGTCTCAATCAAATCATGGTGATTCGAATGAAATAAATGCAATGTATGATGAGAACCCATGGGTGAGAAGTATACTCAATCCTGCCCGATGGTCAATATGTCAATGATGTTGCTTTTGATGAGATCATTATTATCTAGATCACCTAGTTTAGTGTGAATGTTATTAAATTGAGAACTTGCCATAACCACCGTCAGATTTTCAAATGTTGACGAGTGTCTCAATACCAAAATTTCTTCGATCTACAATTTGTTCTAGATGCTCATTGTTTTGAGGATGATTATACACTTCTAATGAGGTATGTTGGCAATGAACGTAAGTATCATATTCCTCCCTGTAATATTCTAGGATAACCCTTTCTTCATCTGTGAGAATTTGGATTTTTGGGTTGTACTGTGGTCCATGATGACTTATCTCAATACCTTCATTCTCTATTTCCAAATCATCATCATTATGGACCTTCTCAAGGTCTGAACCTGATGCAACTATCTTCAAGAAATATTCAATAACCTCCTCCAACCGGAGGTGCATGGGTAAATATGGGTGCATCAAGTGTGAATCTTGAAATTTTGGAGAATCATGATTTTCCCCATTATCGAGATGTTCTGCATTACTTTGAAGAAGAAGTTCTTCCATTGTAGTGCATCCAGGCAAAACTTCTTTAACTTTACTCGTATGTGCACTTTAGTTCACTAGTCAATTTTCAATCACGGTATTTGAGGTTTGGCCAAGGTCCAAATCTTCTTCTACACGCTCATTGGTCGAATCTCTATAGGTATCCAGCCCCAACTGATCAAGGTATTCTTTTATTGCGCCCAAGAGTTGGTTAATCACTACACCTGCTTCTTTATTGGATTTTTTTTTGAAATATGCAATTACATGTCTTCCACGATTGAGTCTTTGGTGATCTCCTCGACTATTGAACATTTAACTTGAACATCATTGGGAGACTCTTCTTCCTACCTATTTTCCTATGATTTCTTTTCAACCTCATTGAACCTAGAGGAACTTTGTATGAACTAGGGTTGACCTTTTTTTGTAGTGGAGGCCTCTATATTAGACAGAGGAACAGATAGTGGAGGAAAATGATCATGTAATCGACTAACCCCTTCTGAATACAACCATGGCTAATAGAAACTATGCTATGATGGAATATCTTCAATATCAATACTTCGACCATCTCCTAGTGGTATATCAATGTCATTAGGGGAATTTTGAGGTTTAAAATGGACCTCAAAAGAAAGAAAAAATGTACTATCAAAATCAACTTCAAAATAACCAATCACATTCTAGATAACAACATCATCTCTTATGGTCGTGGTGGCATTGATTGAGTTAAAGATACTTCTCAAATTCTAAATGGTAGATGAAAACCCATAGTTAACCATACTCAAAACAAAAAAGATACTCATAAATTACTTTTAAATATAATATATATGTGCTCAGTACTCTTAGAGTACTTTATAAAGTGAAATACTTTCCTATTAAATGAATTTTTGAAAATAAAATATATTGTTAATATCAAAAATCAAACTTAAATTCAAATTTTGAAACTATGCCTACATACTTTTTTTATATAATGAATATGTAGTTTATAATGAATAAACTTTTAACGTGATAATGAATAAATTCTTTATTTGTTTTCCTTAGAAAAAACTCACATTTTATTAATTGAAATAAAACGCCTTCTATAGCGACTGCAAAGTCATATCTTTCCTTATATTCCTCAATGAGAAATATAAAAAGCTATAAGAATGCAAACTATCATCACGTAGTTTTCCATAGATAAAGCATCAAAAAGATGGTTGGAAGAGAGGAAGACAACCCTACATCAAAAGAACAAATATAAAACTATCTCCAAAAGGGAAAGGGAGTTTCAGTAATCCATAATTAAACTATAGAGAGATCAGTAACAAAAAGTTCTAAAAATCAAAAATTCAATAACAAATTGGTTGATTGACTAGAGAAAAAAAAACCCAGCCGTTCCGGGTTTCAGCAGCCTCACTGCTCCTTCCTGTAGCTCGCATGGCTCCCTCCTTCGTCGATTTAGTAGCAGGAAGGTGTCCTCCTGACGGATCTGATCCGGTGCCCTCTCCTGGCTTTGCTGGCTTCTCGCTGCGAGCTAGTTCCTCTGGCCGGCAGAACCCTTTCCGTGGAGTCTCCATTGATCTCTCTCAGCATGCAGCAGCTCCGATCATAGCTCCTCCGAACTCCATCGAGGCTGGTCGATTCGCACGGTCCTATCCTCCGAGCTCGAGCGAAACGGATCGGCTTTGTGTTGACGCAGGGCCCTCTCCAAACCATCTCGTGGTGCAAGAGGCTCCGGCCCTTATTATCCCAGTCATCCAAGAAGCCCTTGATGATGAGGAACGCCTCTCCGAACGAGCTTTGGTGTGCAGGTTTAATGGCTTGTGGCCAAATATCGTAGATTTGCATTCTTGGATCTCCTCTGCTTGGTCTCTAAAGGAGGAAGCTCTGATTTGCCCTTGTGCAAGAGGATTTTTTATAGTCATTTTTGGATCTGCAGAAGATAGGGATCAGATCTTTAGATCTGGCCCCTGGTTTTGGGGCAGATCTTGTCTCTCCATTCAGCCCTGGACCTCCTCTTTTGATGCCTCTTCTGCCGTCATCGCCTCAGCTCCAGTCTGGGTTAGGTTGCCGAATCTGCCTCTCCATTTTTGGGGCCCTGCATCTCTGGAATCCATTGGCAATGCCCTTGGAAAATTTCATAGCAGAAGTCCAGAAACAGAATCTGCATTTACAACCTATGCCCGAATCTGCGTAGAGATGGACTTCAGCAAAGGGTTTCCAGCAGAAATCGTCCTTCAAGGTAAAGATAAGTCATGGACTTAGAAGTTAGACTATGAGCATATTAATTTTAGATGCAGAATTTGCTTTGAAACAGGGCATTTAGCCCAAAGCTGCAAAAAACTCCCAGAGAAGCATAAAGCAGCCAAGTCAAAGCGAAAGCCAACTTGGTGGAAAGGTGCGAAGCTAGTTCATCAGTTCATTTCGAAAGGGCCCGACCCCGATTCTGAAAGAGCCGCTGAAGAACCATCTGAGCAGTCTACCTCTCCCCTGCCGACCGATCAAGGAAATGTGGCGCCTCAACCGCCTGCTTCCCAAAGTTGGGCCGATCAAGCAGAAGAAGAAGAATCCAATGCCTCACGCTCTCAAGAGCAGTCCAAGGAATGGACTAAAGTAGTGAAGAAGAAAAAGACAATCCATACAAGGTAACCAGTCCAGACACGTAGTCAAACTAGGTCTTTGAAATAAATCTGACAGACATACCTTTGCTCTTCAGCAAGCATTGTCTTTCAGGTTCCGATGAGAAGCTCTATTTCTACTAGTTTTTCTTTGTGTTTTAGTTTTCTGAACTCATTCAGTGATGAGGAAGTTTTGTTCCCATCCAGAATTCTCAGATGTATCTTTTTGGGTGGCTCAGCCACAGTTTTATTAATATAAAACCTACCCGCTCTTGTCAAAAAAAAAAAAAAAAGGTTCTAAAAATCTGATATAAACATTTTGTCATAAAAGAATCTCTTTAAAAATGCATGCCACTAGTGATGACCATCTTTAAACCTGATAAGGACCCAAATCATGTTCCATCACGTTATCCTTAACCCGCTCCCATTGATGCCGCATCCCTTCTAGAACCCACAATAACAGAGAGTTGGTAGGTTATTCATTAGAGATGATATGCTAATGAGTAACTTCTTTATATAGTTAATAACATAGGATAAGGAATGCATAACCTTTTATATAACGAATGAGTAAGATATGGCACTCCGACATTGGTGCATGCGCACTAGGGTTGAGATTGACAAATATGAGACTATTACTAGGGAACATAATGACTTGGCTGATAAATTGTCAAAGCAAGCATTCGATGGGGTTGAAGGGCATCTTATTTGGGAAGAATGGTTTAACTTTGATATTCTGAATAAGGGTGCTCATTACTTTTTTGGGGAAATTTGAAGATGAATATCCTTAATTATTGATGGATGGAAGTTATTTTATATAGTTGTTTATTGATAGGTTGTATAGTTTGTACGGGCCTGTGTGCCTTGGAAATGGTACTAAGTCTTGAAACTATGGGACATGATCTATCTTTGTACTATTTGATTCAATGAATAGCAATAGTACGTTTTTTTCCTTCTGAAAAAAAAGGAATACGTGACAAAGTTATGATAACATAGGAATTAATGAATAAAGTTAATTTTATTTTACGTGATAAAGAAGTAAGTAAGATATTTAAACTAATATATAACAAAAACAAGAAATAAGTAATTAAGATATTTTTAAAAAAAAATTGGTTACAATTCTCAAACTTTGAAATTTTGGGTGCCTTGGGAGTTTTTTATTGCCATTAAAACACAATTAAATTCAGATTTTTCAAAATAAAAAAACACTGGATTCTGGTAAACCCTCGAATTTTTAGACAACTCCTTTAAATTTTAAATTTTAAGTTATTATAGGCTTAACTTATAGTTAAACCAAATTATTATTCTGATAAGTAATTTATTTAATATTTATTCATTAAAATTTAAAATTTAAATTATAATTAAACTAGTTAAATAATATAAGTTTAATTTTTTTTGGTAAACTTGATTGATCGGGATTGATTCTCTACAGGTGTTTGGTGACTCTCAAGTCATCATCCAATGGGAAAATGGAAAGTACAAATTGAATATTCTCTCGTTGGATTACAGGTGCAAAAGAATTAGCCAACTTATTCCAGCTTTCTCCAGTATCTCCTTTACACATATTTTCAGGTGTTTTAATTCGAAAGCGGATGGGTTATCTAATATCACTTTGGACTCTCTGGATGGGTTGCTCTCCTTTGAAGAAGTTTTGGATTATTCAATTACACACAAAGAATCTGTTTCCTTTTTTGTGGACTGAGCTGTCAGGTTTTAATGAATGATTGTAAGATCTTTTTAGTAGGAGCTACATGCTTGGATTTAGCTTAAGTCTTTAGATGGTCTTGTTTTACTGTAAAGAAGCTTTTGTAGTTGGAAAGGATGATGGATGGTGGATGGCTGGAATTCATGCTTTTGGTTTGTAGGAGTGGAAAGATTGAAGTTGTCTTTGTTTATATACTGGACTTTATTTCTTTGATTCAATAGAATATCAAGAAATAGTGTTTTTTCCTTTTGAAAAAAAAGTTTAAAATTTATTTAATAAATATGGATTAGATTGAGTTTTAATATATATATATATATATATATAAACTTGTTCATATAAATTTAACTTAGGTCTGCAATTCAACACTGAAATATTTTACTTTATTTTATTTTATGGATACTTTACTTTAGTACATTTATGTATTGTATTCAAAAGTACTCTTATTTCTAGTCATATCAAATAGGGGTTTTTGTTAATTTTATTTTTACACATATTTTCAATTTAATGGTTACATAGATTGTAGTGAAGAGGTAAATTATAAATATACCTTCCCCACAAAATGACTAACTCGTAATATTTTATTATATCTCTTAGGAGGCCCATTTTAGACCTCAAAATTTTCCTATGTCCTACACAAAATCAAAGAGAGGTAAATTAGGCAGAAGGAAATTCTCATGACTGGATTGAAGTTCATCATCCACCAATTTATCATGCTCTTCTTTAGTTAGTGAGATGAAAATAAGGTGAGTATATAAATTCATAAATTATTTTATCGAGGGTCTATCATTATCACGGAATGTGAGAGTCAACAACCTACAAATCCATTCTCATTAGTAATCTTACAAGATACACATTTCTGAGTGAAAACGATAAATATGATCGAAAGCAGAAGTTGTACCCTCACCATTAAACTCCAATTTTGACAAGAGTTTAACTATCTTAAATGGAATGCTTCTATAAGACCTCGGAGAACTGAAAGCATGCTCCAATACAAGGATATTGAGAGAAGGCATTAACAGTAAATGTAATCTATAATAATGACTTGGCATGGGTTGGCTTATCATCCGCCCTCCTTCTAGTGTCAATTCGATTGATGGGTCGAAATGACCTTGGCCAACAGTAGGAGTTACCCTCGGTGAAAAGTGTCAATTAGACTAAGCATTATTTGGAATAGGGCACCCATCTATATTATGGCCCATCAACCATTAATTATTTGGGTTATGTTGGTTAACAATATCAATTAATTGTACTATTGACATAATAATAAAATAAATGAAAACTAGTAGAATCTTAGTTTTTGGTTGAGTTAGCTAGACCTATATTTGTAATCCAATCAAGTGATGTTACCCAAATTGGGATTATTCCTCCTAGGTAACTAGCATCTAAGTCGCTAGCTCTAGGAAACCTATGGGGTTTCCTATCCCTCCATGCCTGCAACTCCAATGACCACAATAGTTTCCTTTGGACCTCTCGAGAACCAATATCCAAATTCAAGTATCATCTCAAGTTATCTCACAAAGTGTTTTCCTCCTCCACTCCCTCCCTTCCATTAAATGTCTATCAACCAACCCTACCTTCCATCCTCCAAACTCCCTTTTTCATCCCATCTTTCCACCACCTCCCTCCCTTCTCGAGAAGGGTCCTCGAAAATTCAAATAAAAATGGTCTACTTACCTACATAATGGCTTGAAAACTCACTCCAATGTAGGGTCTCACATTTAGTTAAACCCATAGTTGCCAAAAATACAAATACCATTAACAAATAAAATATCTCCTATTATAATTATTATTAGACAATCCACTATCACTGACATCATTATTTGGTTGGCAAGCATTAAATGGTTCACCTATAACATGACATGCAATTAGTATATGATGCATACTAATCAGTGACTTAAATTGCAATTAATGTAATTACAATTTAAATGTGATTAATACAAGGTAATGTAAATGGACCTAATTGTTACACCTAACTCTCGTCATCTTGAGTCCCATGTTAACTCAGTGCCTCAATCCCTGAAGTTCCCTTGATCAAGCAAGTCAGTTAGAGCAAGTTGATGCCCTTTGTCCACATTTCTAGTTGGGCTGGCGCATGTTGTCTTGAAGAAAGAAGCGTCGGCGCAGAGTGTATTCTACTAAACTGCATCGGCGGTGCAGAGTATCTGACAACCTGCGTTTTCCCTATCAGGCGTAGGTTTCCTTCATACAACTTGCGCCGGAGTTGGTTAAATGGGATAAAGGTATCTTTCGAGCGATTTCTAGAAGTTGTATGAGGTGGATCTCTATCCCTAACTCCTAGGTGAGTTGTCCTTCGATTCCCTAACCTTAAGGGAGGATCCCTTAGGCCTCTCTCCATGATCCTCAACCTACTCTATCCACTTGGTCCTATAAATACAAGGCCCCTCTCCATTCCAAAGGGAGGAATTCTATAGCACTTACATGCTGGTGGAATTAGCCTAGGTGATCTCTATCCATCTCTTGGGAGACTTACATTTCCTTTGGAGGCATTAGCTTGGTTTGTTGGAGGAAGATTGCAGCGTTAAGGCTTGGGTTGTAATCATCTCTCTACTTTGTATTTTACCACTCTTTATACAGTAATATAAACTCTTTCCATAAATGTTGTTGTGTTGATGATGTTTATAGTTTACTTCCTTAATTGTTTACTTAGATCAGTTAGTGTTTAGACATGTTTTACTGCTTGTATTGTCTCTATATGTTTTGACAGGTCTTGCAGCTACGGATCTGACGACCACGGAGCTTGGAGCAATAATGAGGAGAAAGATCTACGAATCTGAAGGTAAGATGTCTAATTACTCAATCTCTAATTCGATCTAGGAAAGTAGCTTTATGTTTTGTCTTTATTTGTTCTAGATTCACATTGAACTAGGGAGATCTGGCTCGTGTCTACTCGAGTAGATTGTCCAATAACAAATCTAGCGACCATACTGGGGATATACATTGTTTTGATTTCAAGTTTGAATGTGTTATTCTTTGATTTCTTAATGAGCCATTGCCTTGCCTCTTGAGCCTATTTTCACCATCATATTCTTTCCTTAAAGAGTTTGTTGACTTTCTCTGGGTCTATTGAACTATTTCCAATCCATTTACTTAGTCCTTGCTTGGAGGTTTTTCATCATTTGCATTGATTTTTTCGCCCGACGCACCTGGGTTTTGCACCTTGTGCGCCTATCTATCCAGAGCACAATTTTCCTTTGATCATACTGCGCCATGCTCTTTTTCCGATCTGACAGTCTGCGCCGTCGACGCTTTTTCTCTGCATACAACCTGCATCGGGCGCTCTGTTCCTAACCACAGCCTGCATCGAGTTTTCAAGCTTAGGGCTTGGGCTCTTTCTCTCCAACTTTTGATTTTTGGGGTTGATCAACAGACATCTCTGCACTGTACCTTCCAGGCAGGGGTCCTTTTACCCAACATTGTTTGATTTGGTTTGTTTGTGTTGGTTTTTGGGTCTTTTTGAGATTTGGATCCATGTTTGGACCTTTGAGTCAAAACTAGTGTTTTGCTTGCATTTTTAAGCGAAATGGGGGCCATGAATCGTGTATCCTACAGTCGTTTTGACCCGTATTAAGATTTTAATATAAATTTTGGTTTGGTGTGATTGGCTTGTTTTAAAAGACTTGAAAAGTGTGGGATATCCATGCCTTTTTTAGCCTCTTTTCCTTGGGTTGTGCATCTTGTTTCCCTTACATGCTGAGCTATCTAATGATTGTTGGAAAAGATTGATTCTTTGTGTCCACTTTAGTTCAAAGAAAAGATTTATTTTGTCACTCTTTTGCTATATTCATGAAATTGGAAAACATAAGTATTCTTCTTGCTTTAATTTGATCATTTGACGTTCTTGGTCTTACACTCATAAGAAGAAGAAAGGCTTGTTTCAGATTCGTGTGCATTTGAGTTAGATAAGATTATTATGTGCTTTTCTTTGTCTTGCATTTGATTGGAAACGTTTGTGGAATCCTTCTTTCCGTAACTTAGATGTGTCTTTTTCAACTATAAAAAGATAGGAAACAGATTAAAATTGTTGCATTTGGTGTTCATAAAAAAGATCTCTTTTATCGCTTCGGGTTAGTTTTGGGTGCATCTTTACTTCTTTCTATCATTTTGAAAATAACTAAAATTGCATTTGCATTGGGTTGTGCATTTGGGAATAAAACATATCTCTCTCTCCTTCTTAAGTAGGACTTCATAGAAGAGAAGACTTGCATTTTCATATAGATCATATTTGCATCTTGTTTAAATTCCAAGTCTTCACTTCATGGATTCACTTAACCGCATAAGATAAAATTAAGTGCTAGTTTAAGTTAAAAAAATTTAGCAACTTGTGTGTTAGGTTAGTGACGTGTTCCGACATCATTAAATGTGGCAGCTGTCGTTATTTTCCTGCACTGCATCCCGAGGGCACAATAGTTCTTCCACGTACGAACCGGTATATCGAAGGATCTTTCACGTACCTTAGGGTATATCGAAAGGCACTTCACGTACTCGGTAGTATATTGGAAGGCTCTTGTTGAACTGTTGTGCATTAGACAGCACCACTACGAATTTGAGGTCCCACGTACCTTGCGTATATCGGGAGACACTCCTAGGATTCCTGGAACCGTTCGAGCAAACCTTTTGACCGTCTTGTTGTCGCAATACACCAAGAACAACACTCAGGGAGATTACTACGCACATACTGTTAGGTATTCGGGTTATACGGCCAAGGGTACAGTCCCAATCCTCCTTGGTTAGTGCTCTGAAAAATTGGGCCGAGTATAATTGTTGGACCCTACAGTATATCGCGAGTTGTGACAACTTGACACACCCGTGAGGATCCGGCTTTTACATCCCTCCTATTCATAAGTTTTCCTGTTGCTTTTAGTTTAAGTAGTGTTTCTTGTGCATGATAATTAGAAGGACTTAGAGAGTTTAGATATGGAAACCTCTTCTGGGACTACCAATCAAGAGGCTCCTTTTCAAGGGATACCTTTTGTCTTTCCTCCAGTTGGAGATATTGGTCCTCCCTTTATTGCCACTTTAAATATTCCTGGATTAACCATAGGATTACCAGTATGGTTATTCAATCTGGTGATTTCGGCTGTACCCAATGTTTGAAATGTTAACTCTCCACCACGAGAGTGTCAATAAAAAATTGCTCCCTCCCCTTCTTCGGATGCTTCTTCTTCCGTTTCTTCTTCCTCGCTTGATCGGAGCAGTAGTGTTAGTAATCAGGAGGATAAGAAGAAGAAGAAAATGAAGGTTAAGAAGAAGAAGGATAAGAAAGAGACCAAGCATCAACCATATGCCTCCGATGGCACTCATCATGTTCGAACACCTCGTAGACCCAAGTTCCCTTGCAAGCTTTGCAAGGGTGATCGCCTTCTCAAGGATTGTCCCGGTCTTTCCAAGGTATTAGAAGAGTGGTCTAAAGCCTCCAAACCACCCGTATCATCAGCCTCTGGACATCATACTGATGATACCCCATCAACTAGTGACTCTATGGTTAAGGTTCAGAAAGGTAAAGTCAAGAATCTTTGTTTGTTATGCAAGGGCATGCACCTTACTTACCTTTGTCCATGCATGGATGAAGCTTCACAATTGTTGGAATACATTACTGTATCTCAGAAACGCCTTCCAACTGGATGTCGTAAGTTGTCCCTTGACCCCTCATTGGTTGATGAAGTAGTCGATCCAGCCCCATTCTCGGTCCATCCCACTCTTTCTTCAAAGTGTGAATTTGAAGTCGTCAAGTCGATATCACCTCCACTCGATCCCACTCTTTTATTGGAGAATTCCCAAACTGAAGTAGTCACCATGATAAAATCTTCGTCTCATTCTAGTCTTCCAGTTGAGAGTGAATTGGAAACCGCTGATGTTTTCCTAGTTAGTTCAGATTGTTCTAGGCAAGGGGAAACCCTGTTCATTTCCACAGGACCCCCTCCAAGTAATGAGGTCATTTCCTTTGATTGGAATGGCCTAACAGAATCTCGTCTTCCTTCGAGTGTTCCTTTCCAAATATTTGTAGGAGTTTTCGATAAGGAAATATTTCACACTATAGTGGATGAGGGAGCTTCTGTTAGTGTTTTATCCTCAACTGCTTGGAAAGATATAGGTTCTCCTCAGCTTGTGCCAGTCACTGACCAGATACTGGCTTTTAATAGAAGGCCTACTGGACCTTTAGGGATCCTTCCTCGGTTACCTATCACTTTAGGAGGGAAAACTGTCTATATTGATGTTATGGTAGTCCAAGGTCCCTTAGATTTTAATCTACTCCTTGGACGAAACTATGTTTATGCAATTAAAGCTATAGTGTCCTCACTCTTTCGAGTGATGTATTTTCCTCATCATGGGAATATGGTGACCATTGATCAGCTTTCATTCGTGACACCCACTCATCGCATGACTTCTAGTCATCAAACTTCCTTGAATGTTCCATATGTTTTAGTGGTTTATTCCCTCTAGAGAGGGGGGGCATGTCTCCAGCCTCTGGAAATCATGCTGGAGTTATTCCCCTAGCTTCTTATGCTTGGGGAACACTACCAACCTCTAGACATCATGTTGGGTAGGAACTAGTTCCAAGCATAGTTTACCTTTGGTTTCAAGCTTGCGTAAAAATGAAACCGTTCCCAAGCATAGTTTACATGTGGTTTCAAGCTTGCATAAAAATGAAACCAGCTTCATGAGCATAGTTCCCTTTCTGTGTCAAGCTCGTTCAAAAATGAAACAGGTTCCCATGAGCACAGATTAGTCTTTGATTCCACCGATGGGAATATTTTCGAGCATACTTTCTTTTTGGTTTTGAGCTCTCTAAACCATGAAAATAATCCTAAGCATAGTTCATTTATGTTACAAGCTCGTTAAAAAATGAAGCAAACATCATGAGCATTCTTTTCACCTGTCTTCGAGCTCGTTAAAAACAGTAAGATGGTATTGAGCTTACTTTGCACTTTTTCGTGCTATGGTTGAAACATGAAAAGTGGTTTGAGCTTAGTTTTTACTTTTTCGTGCTCTAGTTCAAACATGAAAAAGATTTTGAGTGCTTTTGATACCATTGTCGTGCTCGTTAAATTTTTTGAGTAAAACAGTGTGTCTAATGAGTATAGGTTTATCACTTTATCCGGCCTCGCTAGACTATTTACAGAAAAGGAACTGTGCCGATTTTACTTTTTCCTTTGTCGTACTCGGTCATCAACCATGACAAAGTTGTCCATGGAGTCCTCTTTAAGCTCTTTTCAGACTCCCTAAATAGGAAAAGATCGCCAAGCGAACTTGATTCTTTCACACTTGTAAGAGCATTTGAAAGGTCGCCCTTCTGGTAATAATTTACTGCTTTTTCGCACCAGGAGGTACTATTTACGAAAAAGGAGCACTCCAACCAATCATGACTGGAAGAGTCCTCTCTCGCGTTGTTTTACCCTTTTCCGGGCGAAGAGGCTAACCTTACGAAAAAGGACCTTTGGAGTCTTTTTTAGTTCTTTTCAGACTCTCTAAACATGAAATGACACCGAGTTTTACCTTCTATGGATTCGTTAAAATTCAACATTGAAGGGCTCATCATGGGACGAACCCCTCCTATCCCAGGTTCGTAAAACATTTGGGATTGGACTCATCCATGGGATGAGCTATACCGAGCATCTGTTTACCACCCTCAAGCTTGTTAAAAAACAAGTGAGGCACTCATCAATCATGATGGGGAAAAATGAAATATTTTGTGTTACACTTTAGTTCAGGGAAGTACATTGTCGCCCTTGAACATGGCACTAATCTGAATTTGTATTTCAGTACTTGGGTAATTTGTTTTTCTTCGAGTCATATTGATTTCACGAGTCTTTTCACTCCTTTGGGTCATCCAAAGAATGCTTCCACTATTAGTCGCATTTAGGGTTGGTATCATTCTCGTCCCGTCAATACTACCAAGTCATGCCATGCCCATGTTCAAGAGATGTTCATTTCTCATCATCTGCAGTCAGTACACCTTCCATCATGTTGGTATACCCTACGTCAGTCTTGCACATTACTCTACCATTCTATCTAATCTAAACATCAGTTATCGAGTTTCGTGTCGTTTATGGGGGATTCATCATGGCCCTCCTTCGACGGATTCATCCTCATCGACTTCAACACATCATCTGAGGATTGAATCTAGAAATCGATCGAGTACCTTGGGCCTGCATGCCTCAATGGCAAGTTACCTCACTTTCAACATGAGTTTACATCAATGACTCTTGATTGAAATATTTCATCAAGCATTCGACCTCAACTCATTTATTCACGCTTGGTGATATGTACTATGATAACTTGGGGATCATCGACATTAATGGTGACTTCCCTCGCGCTTGTTAACAGTATACATTGATGACCGGTAATGAAGTGGTTTCTACCATGTTCGACTCCAAAACATTGTAATCACATGGATAGATTCGTATCATTGCAGGTTCGACTTGAAGACCCTGGGGAAGTCATATTCTACCCAGGTTGCGATGGAGATTGTTTGAGTCATATTACACAGATCCACTTTGTATTGGTCGTGGTTGTGTTATCATCTCATCATGGATATACGATTGTGTCTAGTAGCCATGATTGTGTTCATTCGGTCTTTACTACCATGGATCTGCAATGTATTGGTCGGCAGCCATGTTATGAATCATGTGAGACTTGTATCTCAGAGTCAGTTGTACTGCAGTAGTATCCTCCAGCCAGCAAATCCTTGCCATTTATCTTTCAAAGCACTTCACCTGTCTTGTTTTTCCAGCTTCATGCTTTGGGGGGCATTCTATTACACCTAAATCTTGTCATCACGAGTCCCATGTTAACTCAGTGCCTCAATCCCTGAAGTTCCCTTGATCAAGCAAGTCAGTTAGAGCAAGTTGATGCCCTTTGTCCACATTTCTAGTTGGGCTGGTGCATGTTGTCTTGAAGAAAGAAGCATCGGGGCAAAGTCTATTCTACTAAACTACACCGGCGACATAGAGTATCTATGTACAACCTGCGTTTTCCCTATCAGGCGCAGGTTGCCTTCATATAGCTTGCACCAGAGTTGGTTAAATGGGATGAAGGTAGCTTTCGAGCGATTTCTAGAAGTTGGATGAGTTGGATATCTATCCCTAACTCCTAGGTGAGTTGTCCTTCGATTCCCTAACCTTAAGGGAGGATCCCTTAGCCCTCTCTCCATGATCTTCAACCTACTCTATCCACTTGGTCCTATAAATACAAGGCCCCTCTCCATTCCAAAGGGAGGAAGTCTATAGCACTTACATGCTGGTGGAATTATCCTAGGTGATCCCTATCCATCTCTTGGGAGGCTTACATTTCCTTTGGAGGCATTAGCTTGGTTTGTTGGAGGAAGATTGCAATGTTAAGGCTTGGGTTGTAATCATCTCTCTACTTTGCATTTTCCCACTCTTTATACAGTAATATAAACTCTTTGTATAAATGTTGTTGTGTTGATGATGTTTATAGTTTACTTCCTTAACTGTTTACTTAGATCAGTTAGTGTTTAGACATGTTTTACTGCTTGTATTGTCTCTATATGTTTTGACAGGTCTTGCAGCTACGGATCTGACGACCACGAAGCTTGGAGCAATAACGAGGAGAAATATCTACGAATCTGAAGGTACGATGTCTAATTACTCGATCTCTAATTCGATCTAGGAAAGTAGCTTTATGTTTTGTCTTTATTTGTTCTAGATTCACATTGAACTAAGGAGATTTGGCTCGTGTCCGCTCGAGTAGATTGTCCAATAACACTAATATAATTCAACTGTAACTAATGTAATGCAATTTAAATGACAACAAAGTATTTCTTTAATTATATTATATCTTAATCTTTATTGCATCCATCAACCATTAATCATGATAACCAAGTAATCACCAATATATATTAACTAATACTAGTGTACACGTGCAAGGTGTGTGTGCATGGCTATCATACACATAGCTTGTGCACATACTATAGGTAACCATCACCACCTCTAATTCATAATGTGTGAATGACAAGTTAATAACAAACACATGTAAGACAAAGGGGAGGCAGGAGGGGGAGGGGTGATCTTAAACCCCGATGGAGAACGAATTATTACTTACTCCTAGAACTTGGGAATCGAATCCAATAATGTGGTTGAAGCTCTGGCCCTGTGGCAAGGACTAAATCAAGCTCTTCGTCATGGTATTCAGGTCCTATCGGTGGCTGGGGACTCTAGGATGATCATTCAAAGTATAAAATCTATGAATTTGCCCCCCTCTATCCACCTACGTCAAATACTCCGAAGAATCTTCCTTCTCTTACCTCTTTTTCAAGATATCAAGTTTTACCATGTCCTGCGTAAGAACAACGAACAGGCAGACAAAGCTGCTAATGAAGCAATACCCCTTGGGAAATGGATTCTTAAAGTTAACAATGAGCACAACTTGGTCTCCATTCCGTAATATTATGGGATCGGATAAAAGCTTGAAGGGATTAAAGAGCAGGGATTATAGGCCAGGTGGCTCGAGCTCCTGCCAACGGTTGGGAACCCTCTCCGTATGCTGCGTGGACCTTCCTCACGTGAAGCCTACTTCATACCTCGTCACTCCTCCAAACTCTTACCAGAACGCTCACTTGCCTATCCTCAGGATGATGTCGCTTCCGTCCTCGTGGGTGACGAATTGTACCATCCACAGTACTATGGACCAGGAACAGTTAAGCAAAAAGATCTTTCAAAATCGGGAAATCTCGCATCCATCAGCCCCCAGGCGTGTGGAGTCACTCTCACCTGGGCAAAGCGAGTTAAGTTCTTTAATTATCATAGCCTTTGGGATCTCAGGACCTGCGATTTGTTATAAGGACAACCAGGGTAATGATTATCAAGCAGCTCCCTCTTTCGGTAATGAGAGAAGCTATTTATGGATCTGCACGGGTATCGGAAATACAAACTCCCGAAGTCGGATGAAAGGCTCCTTACCCTGCTCCAATTCGACGGCATTGATTCTCCATTTACACCATGGAAAAGACTCCATTACTATTCATAATTCTATTCATCGCCCAGCTTCAGAAAGGAGAGACTATATTACGCTGAAGGTGGTCGCTTCTGGGTGGCATAGTTATCCGTAGCTCTTCGAATCCTGCCTCCTGTATCCTTCTGGGAATATTTGGAGTGAGCTTGACGTTATGGCCTACTCTGGGGACTCTGCAGCATCCTCCCCAGATCCGCTCCTGGAATTGGAAGCCGACATCAGGGTTCTACGCAGGCGGGTAAGACGACAGGGGGAATTCATGCAGCAAATGGATGTGTAGGGTGGGCGTCGACTTGACAGAATGGACGAGGAGATTGGCAGCACGAGAGCAGAATTTGCAGCAGCTCTGGAGGCTCTGGAGACTAAGGTAGCAGCAGCCATTGAAAGCATGGATCTTAGGCTGAAAAATATGGAAGATGCTTTGACGAGGCTGCAGGCGGATGGTAAACCTGAACTAGGCAAGAACCATGCTGATGGCAACCCCTCCTCCAGGGCTAAACAGCGCTAATCTCAGTCTATCTTTTGACTCTCTCTGTTTTTTTCATTTTGTCAATTTCCCGAAAGTCCTATTTTTGTTAATACACAGGCAATTGTATGTAATGGCTGGAAGACTGATAGGTTTATTACAGTTTTGGAGTTGTAACCTTGCCGGTGGCTCTGTCACCGTTTTTTAATACAAAAACTAGTCGTTTCTGTCAAAAAAAAAACAAACACATGTAAGACAAGGTAACCACACATGCAATATAATAATCCAGTAAATCACAACATTAAGCAGTCTTATTAACTAAGTCACAATATATCAACACTAATCAACATTGTACTTAGATTTATCTTAATGAATTAAAAATGGTTTACAAGTGAAAGGAATCGAGTACAACTAAGGTGGCATCCCAAATCCCAAACCAAGATATTACTAATATAATCATCCTTCCTTCCTAACTTACTTCTAACTTCTACTCTGTATATGTTCTTTTGTTGGAATATCATGAAGTGTCAACTATATTGACCTAACCCCAAATATAACCCGTAAGTCGAAGCATCAACTAAATCAACCTAACTTCCTTGACATGCAACTAATAGTTGTCATCACACATTCCAGGAAGCGCGGCTTGACACGATCCTCCCACGACTCCATGTTTTGAAGGATAAACGGTGTGAAATACCTCCACCCCTCCTAATGGAACTACGGTCAACACCTTATCAATAATTATTGTGTGTTGTTATTGTGGTTCTTATAGTTGCATCAACGAATGACTAGTTTGGGAAACCTAATTTCCTGCACTAGCCCTCATATCATAACAATTATCGAACCAACAATTAATCCATGAATTAATGCCTCATACCTTACGATTTCTATGTCGATGTCCATGACATCAGGGTAAATTTAGTATCACAAGTAGGCATCTATCACTTAACCTGTCTAACCTATGGGTAAGTCACATCCACAACATAAGATCATGCATATTATCTCATCGTTTCTATGTAAATCACCAAGTTATCCACTACTAATCGGTGTAAACAACATAATCTATTTGTCATGTGCATCGCATCCATTTGTTTATTCAATCATAACATACATTGGACCTTTCCATGTACCCTATCATGTTATTTAATTATGCATATTGGAAACAAATCACATAGGTGCCATCATTAATGAGATGAATGGTAATCTTAAAACATAATAGCCACATATGAGTTCATAAATCCATGCACATAGTTTTCTTAGTCGAGCTAAGTCCAACAAATAGTAAGTAAAGAAATACAATGTAGGTCTAAATGTTGTTTAGTTGTCCAATCAAAATATGGGGTGTTACAACACCCTCCCTTTTTTCTTAAGGAATCCTTGCTCCCATGTTGTTCCTTCATGAGCCAATTTTTTCACTTGTGCATTTTGATTGTGGACAATGTGATAATATTCTAGATCCTTTCATATTTCTTGGCTACCCTCTTAATGCAACCAATTAATCTATCAAGAGGAATGAATGTGATTGTTGTAGCACTTCTCATTTTTCTAATAATTAGCAATGAGTCACTATGACTGTGATAGACTTTACTTTCTTTTCCTAAAGCAACTCAAAAACTTGGTAAAGTGCTAATGCTTCCACTTGGTTATTGGAGGGTTCCCTTGGTCCCATGCAAATGTCGATTCACATTGTCCTTCGAGGTTGAATACACCCCATAATACCTGCCACCCCTGTTTAAATTATTTATAACAAAATATGATCTTGTTGTGAGCATATAAATTGAAATGATTTTGTTGGTTCTAGAAATCTATGTATACCTCAAGCTTCTAAAGAAATCATGGGAAAAATACAAGGGTTTGTATAGTTGTAAAAACACAGTGCTCATGGACAATTACAGAGAAGAGAATGTACACAACAATCAATTGAACTATATTTTTATAATGCCTTATAATGATGAAGACATACATGACAAATATCTATTAAAATAATTAAAACAATTGTATTTTTTCACAAAAAAAAATAAATTCATAACTTTTATTAACAAATTTACATTCCTCGTGATCATAAAACAATTATAGTGATGCTGGAAACTACAACATATCACTATTCCTAAATAAAAAAAATTGTTGATATATAGTCTTTTGATTTTTCTGGCATATAGCATACTGATTGTATCAAAATATATGCAAACAGTCCTACAACACATTTCTATTATAAAGATTATACAGAGCACGAGTAAAAACATAGAAAGAGCCAGCTAAATGGTCGTAGACAAGGCTTTCAGTTCACATCAAAATGCTCTAAATTTAGCATGGATCATGTTTGTATTCTGATATTAGTCCTCTTGGTCTTCAGATGTTAGGCATTGTCCCATATCCAATTGGGTGCCTTCCTTTGAGAGAATACCAGCTTCAATATTCCGCTCCCTATATATGTGACAGAACTTGACATCCTCCATCTGATTTTTTAATAGGGTGATCTCTTGAAAGAGAGGCTGCAAAAAATCTCATGACATAACTTATTTTCCATGAGACAATCAATGACAAGTTGTGCATCTCCAAATACCTGTAGCTTTTTTAGATTTTTTTCCACTGCCATAATTAAAAGCGTTTTTAGTCCATAACACTCAACAAAATTATTCGAACCAGATCCGAGTCCTGCTTTGAATCTTATTTTCTTACTTTGCATATGTAGAATACCTCCAACACCATAAAGCCCTTTATATTCCTTCGTTGCCTCATCAAAATATGACCGCAACCAGTCCTTGTTGATTTATTCCTATTTGATATGGCGCATTTTGGTTAATTTGTTGTTTTTGGGTAGCTATGAAGGACTGTCGCACTTCTTATTGCACAAGTAAGAGACGAGGAATAGTTGTCTTCAAAGATGCATTGATTTTGGATCATCCAAACTTGCCAAGCAATGATTAATGGAAGGCCTTTGTATTCTTTAAGATTAGTTTTTGCTTCTAGTTGTAAAGACAGGCACTAATTGAGGAGCCATCCCCCCATGGGAGTTTAATATTTAACAATACCTCTAATTCCTTCAGACCTTGATTTACATATTTGCATGTCACGATCAAGTGATGATTTGATTCCTCAGCAGTCTTGCAGAGGTAGCATATACCAGGACTAGATTTATTTTTGTTTTGCATGTGATCCCATGTCAATACTTTATTTTGCAAAAATAACCACATTAAAATATTAGCCTTCAATGGTACATTAAACTTCCATATATTACTCCACCACCAATCTGGATCAACTTTATCTCTCACCATCAACGCTTTGTAACTTGCTTTTGGAGAATACTTACCATGAGATTCATTGGCCGATATGAGCTTGTCCTTTTCTTTATTTAAATGTACAAGAGAAAGTTTTAGATGGTTCATAAAATCTTTCCAAATGACAACATCATTATCCCAAAATCCCAAAGAACCTGCACTCTTCCATCCATTCCCAAATTTGGATTTTGTATTAACTTCTGAGAATTGATTGAGAGTCATTAATCCTTTAAATCTCATATACATCTTCATATGTAACGGTAAGAGGTGATTTGACTTGCTCCCAATCCATGCATCCTCTGCTACCTTTAGACTACAGGCATCCCCTACCTCCTAGGCTAGGCCTTTGGCAATCACTGGAAAGGATAAAATTGCAGCATTCCACATGTTCGAGACATTTCGGGTAGATTTGAGAGGCTTACATATCAATTCATAAAGAGATAAAGGGGCAATAATTTATGTAAGATGTCTTCTGGCCACAGACCCAAGCTATTTATTAACCTCCATATGTTCTTTGCTGCTAAGGCACTTGAGAAGGATAGAAGAAATTTTATGTCCCATCCTCCTTGGGTTTTAGGCATTGACAAAACTTGCCATTTGATCCTTGCATTGCCTTGATGATCCAAACTTCTATGCCATAAATATTGAAAGAAGAGCTTATGAATGTTGTTAAAGGTACCTCGAGGGATCCGAGATAAGATCATCTAGTACACAAGTATAGACTGCAGGACTTCTTTGATAAGAACTAGGCGGCCAACTTTTGATATCCATTGATAACACCAACAGGATATGCGCTTCTCACATTTGCTCATAAGCCAATCCTAGTCTTTTTTCACATAAGACCATGGTTTTATACCAAATCCTAAAACAATTGTAGTTAGACTTGTTATTGCTAAAAGGAAAATATGATGTACAACATGTACAATCTTTTAAATGTGGTTATTGAAAGTTTTCGATATTATCTATGGTTATATTTTTTTATGTGATCATAAAAGTGGTATACATTCTATAGTTACTTTTAGGCCATTTGTCGCCAAGTTGTTGTTGCTATAAATGATGTGCAACATTTTATAAAAGCTTTGAAATGTGATTAATAAAAAATTTCAACAAAAAATACATTTTTAAGGTATAATAGTACTTTGTGAGATAATCTTGATTTGTACTCAGGATATATATATATATATATATATATTCCACATAAAAAAGGCTATGCTTGTTCTATTAATTTAAGGGAAAGAGAAACCAACACCCATTGAATCATGGAACAGTTCTATTGTTGTCCACATATTTTTAGGATGACTACTATCTCTTCCTTGGAAGGACACTAAATGAAACATAATCAACTATGTAAAGAGTTGAAACGGGACCAAAAGGCCTCTCATAAAAAGTCACAGATCATACATGAAAAAAATACCATCGGTCTAAGAACCAACAACAAACCTTCCAAAGGAGGGATTATAATAAGGCCTTTGAAGATCTCATCAAAGCCCCTTGAGTACTAAAACTTATAGGGGAGGAGTCTAGAGGAGCCATCAACTTACGTTTGCCATGACCAGAAGTTCAAGCCCCATTGGGCTTGGAAGGAGAGGCCCTATTAGAATATGAGAGCAACCCAGTTGAAAAACTTGAAGATGACGCACCAAACTGAGGTGTCCTAAAATCATGCACCACGTCTAGAGAAGGGAACTCGTTCAAATCCATAAGAAGAATACAAAAAATACCCCTATCCATAACACCAACAATTGACATGGGGTGAGAATCCATGAATCTAGAGTAAACATAACAAGGACAAGGTGAAGAAAGATCCTCGTGAAGGGTGAGGTTTGATTCATCCTACTCCTCCAAAGAGGCCTAAGTATATGTAGCTACATTTGATTGAATGAGAGGCCTACAGGAGTGTTGTTTCTTTACCCCACACCCCATCCACACCAATCTAAAACCCACACTCATTGCAACACCAACAACCTCTATACCCCTCCCTTCAAAACCTACCACCAATGACACACAAGAAAGTGAATGCCCCACACAATAGACATCCCTTGGCACCGACAAAGAATTTGAAACACCCTCCAAAGAGCCAGTTGAAGGTAAAGGGAGAATAAATGAAATTATTTGTGACAAATCACCAATTCCATTGATAATTAGGGAATTTCCACCTAGGATAAGGACCTCAACGTCTGCACCAAAAGAAGGAGGAATGTTGCATTGCCCCAACATTTACACCAAACTAAGTACTTCCACTAGAAGGATGCGACAATGTGCCCCCAACACCCACAACCATAGAAGGAATGGAACCCGAAACTCAAACAAAAGATACATTAGGGACCTGAGTGGATAAAGCATTTTCAACATCCCTCCTCTTCTTGTATGCAACATCTCCCTAAGGGAAATCATGCAAAATATGGCCGCTAACATGGCAAAAACAATATCTAAACGCGATTTTTCATAATCCCTATCAATGAACCACTAAGACTCCCTTCACACTAAAGAATTGTAGTTTGGAAGCCCACCATTCATTTCCATCAGAATGAGAATATGAGGAGTGTAAATTTTCTGTGTATTTGCAGCTTGTTGGTTTATGCCAAGTTTTCAGTGTTTTTCATCCCCAACCGGTTTTGCATTGGCTGGAAATTACTTATGAAATTTCCAGAACAATAAACACGCTGTAAATTCACATTAACAGGCAGAAAATTAAATTTAACATGCACGCCATAAAAATTTCAGACTCATCAATTTTTGGCCAAATAAGCCCTGGAAAAACCTCCACGGGGAAAACCAGTCAGAGAGAGAGAGATTTATTTCTTCAACAAAAAATTCAGTACAATAATTTTTCAGTCAAAGATGTACTTATCTCAACCACCCAAAGTCACCCAGAAATCTGCCTTGATTTCTATGCCAACCTGCAACTCAAAACTGAACCAACTGTCTCGATTTTTGTGCCACAAATCTATCTCGATTTATGTGCCAAAACATCACCTTGAAAATTGTGCCAAACTTCTTGAAATTCGTGCAGCAGGACTGCCTCAAAAACTATGCAGAAAGTACGACTGTACGGACAACTCAAAAACCGTGCAGAAAAGTACAACTGTACGTACACCTCGAAAACTGTACAAAAAGTATGCCTGTATGGATGCCTCGAAAACTGTGCAGAAAGTATGATCGTACGTACGCCTAAAAAAAGGTGCTGATCGTACGGCTTTACATATGTCTCGAAAACTGTGCAGAAAGTGTGATCGTACAGACGCCTAAAAAATGTGCAGATCGTACGGCTTTACATATGTCTTGAAAATTGTGCATATAGTACGATTGTACGGACGCCTCGAAAACTGTGCAAAACGTACGATCGTACGTACGCCTCGAAAAATGTGCAGACCGTACGACTTTACATATGCCTCGAAAACTGTGCAGAAAGTACGACTGTACGGACTATACGGATGCCTCGAAAACTGTGCAGGAAGTACAATTGTATGGGTGCCTTGGGAAATGTGTCTGTAATAAATGTTGGAAACCTCATCGATTCCTATGCTGGAAAACCTCTCCTTGGAAATCGTGCTGCTCTCTCTTCTCTTCACTTGAATCTCTCAAAAGTGAATGTCAAATGCCTCCCTCAATGCTTTTTGTTCAAACCCTAGGGTTTTCTAAATCCAATGGATGAGATAGATTTAGATCAACGGTGGAAAATAAATGCTCCATTTATTTCTCATAAATATTAATTTCCTTCACCCACTTAAATTTATCAAAAAGTGACTTTGAGTTTATAAAGTCTCATTAAATGCTTTTACTAAGTCATTTAATGTGAGGGTCACATTTCCCCCCCTTCGAAGTGACTTTAGGCAAAAGTCACTTGGGGAACACTTCCCTAGGCACAAAACTAACACTCCCTCTTATCGAGGAAGGTGTTCTGGACCACTCCCAACTTGTCTCTGAAGCAGACAAACTTCCCCCTCCCCAAAGACTTCGTCAGGATATCTGCTACCTGCTCATCAGTGGAAATATACTGCAACTCAACTGCTCCTCTCTGGACGTAGTCACGGATGAAATGGTACCTGATCTCAATGTGCTTTGACCTATCATGGAACACCGGATTCTCAGAGAGATGAATGCAACTCTGATTGTCACAATAGATCACCGTAGGTCTAAGCTCCTGATCAAATAAATCTACCAATAACTTGCGAAGCAATGGTGCCTCGCAAGTAGCCTGACTAGCTGCCATATACTCAGCCTCGGCATAACTCAATGCAACGAACTTTTGTTTCCGACTGAACCACGACACTGCTGCCGAGCCCAAATTGAAACAACAACTGGAAGTACTCTTTCGATCCCTCACACAACCTGCCTAGTCTGAATCTGTGAAACCAACCAAGCTGACTCCACCCGAACCCCTGTAGTCCAAACCATAGTCCACTGTACCTGCTAGGTATCTCAGCACATGTTTTGCGGCATTCCAATGTACACTCCTAGGCTCCACCATGAACTGGCTAAGAGTGTTCACCGCAAAACACAAGTCGGGCCTGGTGTTGACCAGATTCATCAACGATCCAATGAGCTGACAGTAAAGTGTAGGATCCACCAAATTACCCTCAGAAGCATGAAGTTGCTTCTAGTTGGTGATCATAGGTGTAGACATCGGCCTGCAGTCCTCCATCCGAAATCTCCTTAGAATATCAACTGCATACTTCCCCTATCTTAGGAAAATATGTCCAGGCTCCTGCCAAACCTCCATCCCCAAATAGTAATGCATCAACCCAATGTCAGTCATCTTGTACTCCGCAACAAGGTCTCTTTTGCAATGTGCAATGAGACGCTCATCCCCTGTGATAAATAAGTCATCAACATATAACAAAAGAATGAGAGGATCTCCACCAACCACAATGTAGTATAGGTTGGGATCAACCTCACTCTTCTAAAAACCCATCGATGTCAAGTATGTATCGATCCTGAAGTACCAAGCTCTAGGAGCTTGCTTCAGTCCATACAGGACTTTCCTCAGCCTGCACACATGAGAATCTCTCCCATGAATCTTGAATCCCTGTAGCTGCTCTAAGTACACCTCCTCCTGCAAAAGACCATTGAGAAATGCGGTCTTCACATCCATCTGGTGGATCTTCCAATCTTCCAACCCATCTCTGCTGCTATAGATATCACTACTCTGATGGAAGAATACCAAGCAACTGGCACAAAAGTCTCATTATAGTCAACTCCCTCAACCTATGAAAACCCTCGGGCCACAAACCGAGCCTTGTACTTTTCCACACTGCCATCTGCAACATGCTTTATCTTGTAAAGCCACTTGGAAGTCACAACTGACTTCCCCTATGGTCTCGGCACTATCTCCCAAGCATCATTCTTCATGATGGAATGGCACTCTTCCATCATGGCATCTCTCCATACCTGATGCTGAGAAGCCTCCTCAAATGTGGAAGGCTCAGAGTCACGAAGACTCGCAACAAGAGCCATCCCCAATCTGTCTGGCATCACTACTGTCCTGATCTCCTCCTGGGGTCTACCAAATGCCTTTGCTTCCTTCAAGGTGTCTTAAAGCCATTTAGGCTTCCTCTTCCTTGAAGGCTCCTCCCATACTAGTCTATCCTCATCTGAGGAACTCCCAGAAGCAGAATGTCCAACACCCTGAGGGCCAATGACTGATGAAACAATCCCTGAAGAACCTGTAACCTACGAACCAGAACCTGAACCTGTCCCTGAAGTACCTGTCACCTGAACCACTGAACCTGTATGAGTTGTTCCTATACTCTGTGATCCAGTCACTCCGGAAACCTGTGGACCTGAAACCTGTATCGAAGAAGCCTGTGTAAACTGAGGTGTGGGAGTTGGTGGCTGCCTATGCTCTAACTCTCTGGACTTCATGAAGGATCTCTCCTGATCAAACTTCACTTCCCTCCTTACTACAACTCTCTTTTGGCCAGGAATGTAAAGCCGATAGGCCTTCGAAGTCTCATCATATCCCACAAAGATGCCTCTCTCTGCAGTGGGCTCAAACTTCGTCCTCTTCTCAGAAGGGACGTGAGAGTAAGTCAAAGAACCAAATATGCGGAAGTGGCTCACCTCAGGCTTCTTGCCTGTGTACATCTCCTCAGGAGTCTTCCTCCCCAAAGCTCGGTGAGGACTCCTGTTCTGCAGATAAACTACAGTGCTGCATGCCTCGGCCCATAGAAAGAACGGTAACCCCTGATCATGGAGCATTACTCTTGCTGCTCCCACAATCGACCTTTTCTTCCTCTCTGCTACTCCATTCTGCTTAGGAGTGTAGGGAACTGTCAGCTATCTCTGTATACCCTCCTGTCTGCAAAAAGCATCAAACTCCTTGGAGGTATACTCACCCCCATTGTCCGATCTCAACATCTGAATCTTCCTCCCTGCCTGCTTCTCCACAAGGGCTTTGAACCCTTGGAAGACACTCAAAACTAAGGGTGACTTCTTGCTCCTCAAGAAGTATATCCAGGTCTTCCTGGAGTAGTCATCAATGAAGATGATGCAGTACTCAAAACCAGTCAAATATATTGATGACATAGGACCGCAAATATCATAATGGATCAAGTCAAGCACTCCTGCTGCTCTGGTGTCATTGCTTGTAAAAACAGTCTTGGTGTACTTTCCCAAATCACACCCCCTGCACACATCACTCTACTCAGTGCTGAACTCGGGTAAACCTGTACCCATGCTCCTCAACAATATCAGAGCTGGGTGATGTAGGTGGGCCATCCTCTGATGTCATAGCTCACATAGCTCACTGCTGCTGCTGTGTGCTAGAGCATGTTGCGGCTGAAACAAGAGCTTGTACAACTTTCCACATCTAACCCCAATTTCCATGGGGGTAGATACTCCTGTAGTCCTGGGGAATACCTGTACTCTCCCATCTGAGAAACATACCCCAAGACCCCTGTCCTCAATGGTGGAAACTGATACAAGGTTCTTCTTCAACCCAGGGACATATAACAGATCCCTTAGAGTCATGGGACTCATAGACTCCCTCTGAAATGTAATGGTCCCCCGACTAACTGCTCTAACAATAGTTTCATCACCTAGTAGAACCTCTACATTTGTACTTGTCTGTGATAGCTCGGAGAACATCTCTCGAGCTCCTGTCATGTGGCTCGAAGCTCCGTTGTCAATGTACCAAGTACTAGTGGTGGATGGACTCGTTTGATGGCCTGCCAATAATGAATGCTCCATCTCCATATCCACATCAGTGCTGGTAACTAAAGAGGCTCTCTCTCTCTCAATCTATCCACCAAAGTCATCAACCTCTGCTGAAGCTGCAGTCTGTTGTCCCTTCTTGTTGTTGTTGTTTGGACACTGTGAAGCATAGTGACCAAATGTTTGACAACCATAACACTTGATTTTACTCAAGTCCTTCTTCTGCCCACCCTGCTATTGCTGCTTGGCCCCACCCTTTTTGGGACCCTTCTTCTTCTTCCCCTTTGCTGTCAAAGCCACGTTCTCCTCATCTACCCCACCCTGTGATGAACTGCCCTGTACGAGACCTCTCCTGGTCTCCTCCTGCACAAAGTCATCCCACAGTCTCTCCCAAAAAGGTAGGTTCTCTCTGCCCACTATAGCATGCACAAATGCACCCCAGGGCTTTGAAGCCCCATTCATTGCTGTACGCACAAGCTCAGTTGCAGTGACCACCTCCCCAACTGCTGCTAGCTCATCTCTAACTGCAGATATCCTGGTAAGGTAAGCTGTCACTCCCTCTCCTCCATTCATCTTTATACTCTTGAGTTTCTCTTTGAGAACCATCTTCCAGTTCTCATTGGTACTCTCATACAAACTGGTCAAATTTTCCACATAAAATGTGCCCTAGCCTTGCCTGAAATATGAGGGATGATATGATCTTTAACTGCATCTAGGATTATCCTTTTAACCTTACAGTCCTTCTTGTTGAAGGCTGATAATGCTGCTGCATCTGTAGCAGCGGGAATTTGAACGGGGTTTGCTGTAGTATTCCTGACCACCTCCTCCCATAGTTCATTCTCCTCTAATATCAACAAGATTCTAGCCTTCCATGGCACAAAGTTACTTGTCCCATCTAGCCTATCCTCCAACCTAAGTCTTGTAGCCATCTTTCAGCCAACTCAACAAAGTGATGTTCACTAACAGAAGAAAATTTTTGAATTTACTGAGTTCCGGAAATTTCCGTGTGTCTGCAAAATACTACTGTTTTCTGCCCCCAAGCTCTAATACCATGTAAATTTTTTGTGTATTTGAAACTTGCTAGTTTATGCCAAGTTTTCAGTGTTTTTCATCCCCAGCCAGTTTTGCATTGGCTGGAAATTACTTATGAAATTTTTAGAACAATAAACACGCTGTAAATTCACATTAACAGGTAGAAAATTAAATTTAACATGCACGCCATAAAAATTTCAGACTCATAAATTTTTGGCCAAATAAGCCCTGGAAAAATCCCCACGGGGAAAACCGGTCAGAGAGAGAGAGAGATTTATTTCTTCAGCAAAAAATTCAGTACAATAATTTTTCAGTCAAAGATGTACTTATCTCAACCACCCAAAGTCACCCAGACATCTACCTTGATTTCTATGCCAACCTGCAACTCAAAACTGAACCAACTGTCTCGATTTCTGTGCCAAAATAGAACCTCGAAAGCTGTGCCAACTTTCTTCAAATTCGTGCAGCAGGAGTACCTCGAAAACTGTGCATAAAGTATGACTGTACGGACTGTACAGACGCTTAAAAAATGGTGCAAAAAAGTACAACTATACGTACACCTAAAAAACTGTGCAGAAAGTACGACTGTACGACCGCCTCGAAAACTGTGTAGAATGTATGGCTGTATGGCCGCCTCGAAAATTGTGCAGAAAGTATGGCTGTACTGACACCTCAAAAACTGTGCAGAAAGTACGATTGTACAGACGCCTCGAATACTGTGTAGGAAGTACGACTGTACGGATGCCTTGGGAAATGTGCTTATAATAAATGCTGGAACCCTCCTTGATTCCTGTGCTGGAAAACCTCTCCTTGGAAATCGTGCTGCTCTCTCTTCTCTTCTCTTCTCTTCACTTGAATCTCTCAAAAGTGAATGTCAAATGCCTCCCTCAATGCTTTTTGTTCAAACCTTAAGGTTTTCTAAATCCAATGGATGAGATAGATTTAGATCAACGGTGGAAATTAAATGCTCCATTTATTTCTCATAAATATTAATTTCCCTCACCCACTTAAATTTATCAAAAAGTGACTTTGAGTTTATAAAGTCTCATTAAATGCTTTTACTAAGTCATTTAATGTGACGGTCACATTTTTCCCCCTTCTAAGTGACTTTATGCAAAAGTCACTTGGGGAGCACTTCCCTAGGTACAAAACTAACAAGGAGCACTGTCTCTGGCAAGGGTTTGCAAAGAGGTACACTAGTACTCCACAATACTATCACTAATGAACTGCAAAACCTTCTCACATATAAAATGAGGAGGTAACCCCTCCAAGCGAATCCTTAACATTTGCAAGTCACAAAATGCCATCGCAAAGTCAAAATGTTCAATGCATGCCAAGATAATCAAGCAAACTTCACCATAGCACCGAGGGCCATTTAGGAGTATTGCATCCTGAGCCTTCTACTGCTAAAAAATGAAAGAAAATAAACCGCTCTTGAAAGGGGAGATTTTGATCTTACCAAGAAAAAGTTTACCCCAAACCTCGTCGAGCCAAAGTTGAGGTTTGGGAAGTGGTCGCTTCAACCCACATAAGTAACAATAGAGCCCTTGATCCCGCATAAGCTCCAGATCCTCGATAACCTACTTGAAATATATATATATATATATATATATATATATATCAAATTTCTCTTTTTATTTTTCTATAAATATTTTATGTTCATGTAAGAGTGCCTATATCTATATGGTTAATAAAAGTGTTTAAAAATTTTTATTGTTAGAAAAAGACTTTAAGATTTTGTCTAAATAAAAAATCAATGATCAAATTCAAGAAGCGTCGGGCTTGCTCTTTTTAATTAAACATATATGAAAAAAATGATAATTCGATTGATACAATTTTCTTTTAATAGAAATTGGAAATTTATATATATTAAAAAAAAATTGTGCACAACTATCCATATACAAAAGGAAGTTGCAGTATGTAATCTAGAACTACTTGAGGCAAATACCTTATAACAAAGTCTTCCTGTGAACTTACAAAATTTCCTCACAAGATTTCCAGTCTGTACCGAGAAATGGGAGGGATAAACCCTTACAAACTGATTGCACAAAAACTTGCAAAAAAACATTCAAGCAAGCTGCATAAGGAGGTACGATTCAGCTATACTTTCTTGCCTAAGAATCCATACACAGGATGGATGACCGAGACTTCTTCCATTGGACGAACCTCTTCAAAGGGAGACTCCTGATAGTAGCTGCACTGGTTCATCTTGGCCATCTTTTAAATTTCCTCCTTTATCTCATCAACTGTACCCAACAACTCTCTCATATTTCCTTTCAGGTCTTCAATTATGGATTCCAAATAGGTAAGTTGAACTGAAATGTACTTGACATCCTTCGAGACAACAGTGGTTTCCTAAGTACCTCTGCACACAGATTCGTAAACCTTTCTTAAATGCTTCTTGAAGTCCTCCATACTTCCCCTTACATAAGCAAAAACTTCATACCAGTTCGCCATTTCTGCCACATAAATCGTTGAAGAAGAGCCTAATGACTTCTCTTTGCACTCCTGAGAAAAGCAATGGACCATTGCGTCATAATTTCCAAGGGAAAGGTTCTGTAAAATCTCACAATACGCCCGCTGCGCAGAGTTATCCTCCCAATGCTCTCTCATTCCCGAATCCTCCACTGGCTTGTTAAAACACTATCCCAATTCATCCTCCTTAAAGCTCTTCATTGCTCCCAATGAAGCACAATTAAAATCGTATGTGAGAGCCTGCCTAGGGAGTGGAGAAAATACCTCTGGTTCATAAAATTTAATGCCTTCTCGAGACTTCGTCCTTTCGTATTGAGAGAAGCTGACCCCATCATGCATATGTCGAAGTGTCCCCCCCCACGAAGAGTAAGAGGAGGACAACCCCATCCTCCTAGCGAGATTCTTGATCTTCAATTTGTTTTTCCAAAAAAAATACTTTGCAAAGATTTTTTAAGGGACGCATTTGCTCACAATATTATTGTTGCCATAAACCACAATTCCTATCTTATTTCATGCTCCTTGGTTAGCAAGCTTGTCCACTAACCCATTGTTTACTCTTCTCACATGAAAATAACTTATGGTAGAAGGCTTGTTGAGAAGCAATATCCATTCATGAATCCTCCCACATCTAGAGGAGCCTACTACATATCCTTGCCTCATCTTATGAATTACCTACCTTGAATCCCCAATGACCATCAAACTTGGGATTTTCAATGTTGAGACTAATTCTAATCCAAGTAGAAGAGCTAACCATTCCGCTTCATTATTTGTTTTGGTTCCAAGCCCCCATGCGAAAGAATGGACTATTTTTCCTCCTGGATCAAAGATGATCCCTCCCGCACCAGCCACTCGTGATAATTCGGTTGATACAATTGTAATCCAATATTAATACTAATGCAATTAGATCCATGACATTATTAAATTCTAATTTGACTCGTTGTCAAAAAGGATTTTAATAAAAAAAATCAAATTTAATAAAATTGGTGCTATTTATATTTGTTCGAAGTTTTAGAAGGATATAATAATATATTTTTTTAAGGTAACAACCAAGACACACATCAATTTGTTGTATGAGATCTCATTGTTTGTGGGACAAGGCACCCCCTCTACGCATCAATTTAACTACCAAAGTCTAAAGAGGTGTACATACCCTACCCCACTCCAAATTTGAACCTATAACATTCTACGAGGAAACACATGTTCTTAACTGTTAGGCCCACTCGAGTTGTACTAATAATAAGAATATATTTTTAAGGTCGTAACCAAGCCATACACCAATTTGGTGTATGAGACCCCCTTGTTTGTGGGACAAGGGACCCCCCTCTGCGCAACAATGTAGCTGCTAAAGTCTACAAAGGTGTACATATCCAACCCCCCTCTGGATTTGAACATATGACCTCCTAGGAGGAAACCCATGTTCTTAACCATTAGGCACACTCACGCTGTACCTACGTAACAATTACTCTATTCTTCTTTCTACCTACTTATTTCACTCATTAAATAAGTCACAATATTTATCGCACATTTGTTTCACTCTTCTTCTTTGCTTTCTTTCACTCATTAAATAAGACATTGTCTGTGTATAGGGGACATCTTGATTTATTTGATTAATCTTAAGTTTACTCCCTCTAATTGGTATTGAAGACTATTCCCTTGAAGTAAGGTAGATTACTCTTCCTAGTGTTTAGGCTTGTATAAATCCACATTAATAGTTGTCGACATTGGGTTAACCATGTTTCAAGGGCGGAAGCCCTTAGGCCCTACCAATGATTGATAGTCTATGTAATTGATATATGTCAATCTCCAAATTATTAGTTGGGATCCACTCTAAGTGGGCCTAACGGTTAAGAACATGTGTTTCCTCCTAAGAGGTCATAGGTTCAAATCTCGAGGCAACTCTATAGACTTTAGCAGTTACATTGCTGCATAGAGAGGGATCGCTTGTCCCACAACAAAGACGTCTCATACACCAAATTGGTGTCTAGCTTGACTGTGGCCTTAAAAAAGATAATTATTATCATTATTTTTAATTTTTATTTACTTTTACTTACGCTAAATTTTGTGTTTATTATACTTATGACTCATTAGGCCATCGACTTTAAGTTAGCATTGTATATAGCCATAAAATATTTTAGCATAAGCTTAGTATTGATTAACTTTTACTTATCTTAATGATTTATTTACTTTATATTAAAATTATATACAAATAATTTATATTACTCATAATTTTTTTAATAAAAAGTAAAATTAATGAAATTTACATTTATAAAATAATTAGTTTAATTATATGTATTGCTATAAAATAATTAGTTTAATTATATATATTGCTATAAAATAATTAGTTTATCATTATAAATATATATTGATTCAGTCTACCACCATATAATTTTAATTCAATAAAAAACTAAAGTTATCTTGTTTAAAGGAGTCACTCACTCGTGAGAGGTACGTCCTTGAACGAAAGAGGGAAAACCTGAAGGGGATAACTTGATAAGGAAGAAATGAGATAAACTAATAATAAAACTTCCCTTTATTTGCGTAGGGTATTCGAATGTTATTTTAATCGTTGATTGAAACGAATATCAACGATCGAGATGACGATCCTTGTCACTTTAGAAAAGGAATCTCATCCATTAATTTTCTAAGAAAATCAACGATCGAGATCAAACCATTTTAATCTCTCGACTGCCACACCTTTATTTTGTGATACCTTAAAAAGTGTTGAGCAAGGATATGTAAAGTGGCATACGATTAGGAAGTATATAATTATAATAATAAATTAAACATTCAATAGTGGTTAAAAGAGCACCAACTTGCATCCCATGGATCTACTCAATAGTTCAATTTTTAATTAAGATGGTTTTTTAAGTTTTCCTGGTTGGAGAAGATTTTGCCTTTGGACCTGATGAAAATAAGTGTAAATTGAAATACAACATGAGAAGATTTTGCATTGGATTTGAAGTTATTATATTATCATAATGAAAATAAGTGTAAAATGAAAGATAATATCATCAGTGTAAAATGAAAGATAATATCATCAGTGTAAATTGAAAGACAACATGAGAAGATTTTGCATTGGATTTGAAGTTATTATATTATCATAATGAAAATAAGTGTAAAATGAAAGATAATATGTTTGTAATCTAGGAGCTGAATTAAATGTAAATCATATTTTTCAATACAATGTGTTGATGTAGACCTTTGCTCATATCTATATATACATATTTTGGAATAGGTTGTGTAAATTTATTAATTCTAAAAAATGACAAAGGTAAAATACTTAAATAACTTCCAATAATCATTAAAGTCATAAAACTTTAATATTCCAAAGGGATATGAGGCAAGCTTATCATCTATATTTGGGTCATTATCAAAGCTTTTGTGTACAAGCTGAAGCTATGCTACCATTGTTTTAAAAATAATAAAAACTATCAAGAAATTAGAGCCCTTTATTGGCTACCTTTGCTTTATCCCATTGGGAAATGAACTATGGAGTGGGAAAACCTTGTGCATATAGACAAATAACGATTATCTTCTCCAAACAAGATCCCAAGATTGTTTATATCCATGCATGGAGCCTCTTTAAGGAGAGGCATATGTTGTTGAACTTGGAGGTCATTCCATTAACAAGCCCATACTACTCTTCTTTAACAACCAATGGATTGAGCTTAGAGGTTGGTGCTAAGGCAACCCTCTCCACACAATGTGGAACAAGGCCCTTGTCTAGCATCGAGGGGGAGTTGGGTAGAGGGAAACTCACTCAAGCTTTATGCTTGAGGAGGAAAGGTTCTCTAAAAATGAGAGCCTTAGAATCAATTGAAGTAGATTTACTATTTGTGTGTGATATTCGGGATTTTTTAGAAGCAAAGAAGAGACATTAATAAGATTATGGATAATGTCCCCTCTTGGTTCCCTTTTATTTGTCATTTGAGTGCTTGTATGATTTCGGATTTCTCTGATTTAGTTTAACTTTGATATAAATCTTGAGAAATATTTGGATTCCAATATATTGCCATTTAACATTAAAATTTGTGATCATAAAGGTGGATATTATAAAATCGTTGATGTTAAATGGACTGAGTTAATGAAGAAGGCTAAACGTTATATGAATTTGAACCTTTTTTGGTTTGCCATTAGTGGAATCTGACTCTGCAACTTTGCTAAAATTACAATTTGGAATGATGAGATTGTTGATTTTTTAAAGTAGAAATTAATTCAATACCCTGATGCGATTATATTATGCAATGTTAACATCTGACATATGCAATTCCATCAATCCAAAACGATTAATGTCGCTACAAAAACCAGTTTCCCTTCTCGTTATTTTGAGTGGCTAGAAAATGACAAATTGCTAAAACATTTAGACGATGGCATAAGATAATAAGTCAGCAAATTAATTAATTTTTTTATGAGTTCATATTTTTTTGATAAGGTAAAATTTTGTTTTAATTAGCTCATTTTTTTCAAATTCACATGCCAAAACTCCTAATAACAAATTCTTATGGTCAAAGTTCCCATTAATTAGGGAAAATTATGACTTCTTGCATTCTTGAATATAGAGAATAATTTATGTAAAAAACAAGTGTATGCCCACTAATTAACTTTCTATGATAAATATCTTGAAATGTACAGAAAAAGTTGTGCAATATTGATGTTTAAATAAAACAAAACTTTTATAATGATAAAATTTATATTTAGATAAAGTCAAAATAACTACGATAAGAACATGTGTTTCTTCCTACGAGGTCATATGTTCAAATGCAAAGAGGGGTAGGGTATGTACACCTTCATAAACTTGAGTAATCAAATAGCTACGGAGAGGGTCCCTTGTCCAACAAACAAGGAAGGATGTAGTATAAATATTCTAAGTTTTGTTCGGAGTCATGTAGGAAATCTGTAAAAAACCTTAGAATCACATATATTAGCTATGAAAATTGCATAATTTAGGTGCCATAGGGGTATTTGAGGGGTACTGAATCTATTTGTGGATTAAAAAACACAATTTGCACACTTCCAAATTTAGCTTTTACAAAAATAAATTACCAAATTTAGACCAAAACCCAAAGGAAAGTCCAAAACGTAGAACTACCAAATTCCAACCAAAACCAACAAGAAATCTCATACACCAATTTGATATCTGATTTGACCATAACGTTAAAATTAGATTATCATTATTATTATTAAGTACCATACAAAACTTTCCCCGGATGCAGGTGATCAGGAAGGACACAACACACCCGACCGTGAAGTTGCCACCTCCCATCACTTGGCTCCTTCTCGGTCGTTGAGCCATGCAATTTAATACATGCATTCTCTGATGAGCTCGGCCTTAATCAAGTTGAAATCCCAAGCGAGCTGCATAGGTGGCCGAGGTAGGATGGAAATCATTCAATTTTGGTGCGAAGTTATGATAGGTAAAAAGGTATTTTCCAGCATTAATTACAAGATCTACCATTGCTTTTGGAGGCAAAGCAAGGGAACACACATATAGTATTTATTCTCTGTGTCTGGATGGCTGGTTGCACATTGCATGTTTGAACTCTCTTGTCTTATAATTCTGGTTTTTCCACGGCCCTGGTGTCCTAGGAACAATTCTCGTTCCTCAACATTTTTGACATACACTAAGCATAGGTATGATTGTAGAGATGTCTCGATAGTTTAGAGCCAACTCGCGTCATGGAGGAAGAGGTTGCTCTTGTGGTGGAAGAAACACAGATAATTGGAGCCACAGGAGCTCTATTGATTTTGGTTATGATAGCTCTATCCTAATGCAACTATGCACCATCCTAGATGACTGGGAGGAGGAGCTAGTTGTTCAACAGTTGACAAGCCAGCGGGAAAGGACTTGGCACAAGCACTATTGGATGGTCAAGAACTTGCTTGCCCAACTACTTATGTTCTCACAGGATTTTGAACAGGGGAACAATTCCCCTCCCCCCCATCCCCACCCCATGTTCCTCACACTGCTCCCTCTCAGGCTGCTTCTCAGGTCTCCAAGCCCGAGAAGCACCTTGATGTTCAGCATGGCAAGAAAATTGCCACACCTGGCAACAAGACAGACATTGCCTCGACAAGTGGTAAGAAGCGGAAGCATGTTGAGCGGAAGAGCTTGGGGGATCCTTCCCTTCAGAGGAAATCCGAGCCGCTTCTATCAGAGAAAGTAGACAACAACACCTCAAGCTCCAAGAATTATAGCTGCCCAATTTTGGAAGAAGCGCCCGAGGACGCAGAGAATACCAACAACCCCAAGTAATTCCGGAGTCTTACTTCTACTCTGTTTTTGTCTTTACTTTAGAATGGGTATTTGGAATTTAGGCCAAGAAACTGTTATCTACTCTGTGTTTCGTTTGAATTATCCTTGTCGAATGTCGTTCAAGGCTTTTGTACTAATCCCTCAGACGATTGAATCTCCTACCATGGTCTGGTTTTCTTTTGTAAAGGGCAACAAACTCTCACAGGCTGGCTTTGATTTTTCTTGTTTGGGAAGAATGTCAAATACTCTTGGTTTGGTATATGGTTCGACGAGATGCCACAGCTGGCTTCCAAACTATTTGACTCTTATAAGCTTGTCTTATTTTTTTGTATTATAATATAATTACTCTATGAAACTTGAAAAAAAAAAAAAAACCAAAACATTACCATACAAAACTTTGAACATATCAATTACATTCTTCTTATCTAATAAAAAACTTTGATTATTTGTAAAGTACATACAAGTACCAACACTTCAAAAACTTCAAGATACATGCAAAACTTTGACCGCCTAATCCTCATCTTCAACCCATGAAGGGCGCCCCCATGAAGAACTTTTTCTCGTAGTATGTGTAGTGATTTAAGTATTTAAGCTTGCTCCTTTGAAAATAATCGAATGCAGGCGCCCTTTGAAAATAATCAAATGCAGGCGCCAAAACAATTTGGATCCAAAATTCAATTCAAAATCTCATCTCCAAATTCAAACTTTTCCCTCCTATAGCTATTCACATGAACCGGAAATATGAAGTAATTCAAATCAAAATTGAAGCAACTGCGAAGAAAAGAAATGGCAAAGGCGTCCAAGAGCTCACTGGGACAACAAGCAGAACAGGTTCAACGAAGTCCCCAGACAATTGAGCCAAGCTCCTTCACAAGAGCGCTGACTGATTCAACTTCTCCACTCAACACAATGTCAAGTCCCGGCGCATCGCACCTTGAAAAAATGGGCCGAGAACTCAAATGTCCAATCTGGTAATCAATATTTTTTTTGATTCTAGTTTTAATGGCTTTTTAGATGTCATGCTTTGTAGGTTGTTTTTACTCTGCTTAATGGTGCAAGCTATCCTACTACAGCGGCATATCCAAATGTTGGGATTTCGTCTACATGAATACTCTACAAACCTTTCTAATGGATTGCACGGCTTTATAGTTATAGCAATCAAAATGTAGGGTTTTACGGGCTTTTTGTATATTCACAGGTTTCAGGGTTTTCATTGGACTCTTAAGGGTTCAGCATTTTGTTTTTGCAGTCCCGTTTCTCAAAGCTGTAGGATTTATATCTGTATTTGAGTAGAGGGGTCTAAGGGCTTTGCTGACTTTAGAAGTTTCCAGTTTTGTTTGGGTATGAATATATTTTATTCTGCACATGTTAATGTTTAACCATGTACTCTTTTTGCAGTTTGAGTTTGCTAAAAAAGGCGTCTTCGCTCACCTGTAACCATCTCTTCTGCAAGTGAGTTGGAGTTTTTAAATTAATCGTATACGTTTTGATCAGATCCGATTCTAGTGGTTTGTAAATACTCTGCCATAATTACATTTCTTCTGTGATATCCACATGGGTTTTGCAGTGAATGTATTGCGAAGTCTTTGAAATCCGGTCCTGGTTGCCCAGTTTGCAAAGTACCATTTGCACGGAGAGGTAATCTGTTAAGCCCCTCATTTGTCTTAAGCTGTGCCTGTTCTTCGACTTAGAAGGATTATTACGTGGAGTATACTTATTTGTTTTCCAAAAAACTTAGCCCCAGTTCAAAAGAATCATTTGGAGTATATGATAAAGCTTTTTGGGTTGGGGTTTTAGATTTTGAAGGTCTGAATTTGTTTGGCTAATAGTCGGTGGTTTCTGTTGGAATTTGTTGGTTTGGCGACAAGCTCTATTGGTGTCGTTTTATTTATTTATAGTATCATTTATACTTGTATTAGTGGAAGGGATGCATCTGTCATCCCTCAATGGTGTACACACTACGCCATTATCATATCAAAACTGTTTTATTTCCAACTTACATGCAATCAGCATTAGAGGATGAGCCCTAGCTCTAACAGCTGGTTTTGCCCTATCTTTTCTTAATGCAATCATATGCTATAAACATTGAATATATTTAGAGTCCAAAATCAAGAACCTACCTTTTTTCGTTACCCATTCCGTGAGCATATCTCTCTTGCCACACAAACTGGAGATCAACTATCTTAATTAATTACCTGCCAAACACTTCAGATAGATCTGTAGCAATACCAAGGACTCCGAAGGAGGGCATTCACAATAGTGGAGATGTGGTGCAAACATGCCTGTAAAATGGATTTGTATCCAAGACCAAAGCTCCTTGTCAAATGAGCACCTCCAAAAAACATAGCTAACATCTTTTGGGTTCCTACAAGAGCAGTAATTTCCATCTGTTAATTTCATTTTATGTAGTCATCTTTTAATTGGAAGTGCATGTGCAGAATGAACTAGGCAGTGGGTCCAATTTAAATGAAATCTTTGTTCCCAAATAACTTGCGTTCATTTCTGCATTCAACCTGTTATCATTAGGATTCCACCTTCTATTAGGCTTAACTTTGATAGAAGGGTTATGAACCATCTTGTACAAGCATTCTGTCTTTAAATTAGATAGATGCCTTACAACTCCAGCTCTCCCAATTTTGGAAGAGAGGGGCAACGAGTCTCTGAATCTAGGTTGCTTTGGATATGTTTTTGTAGGAACTTGGTTTGGTTTTTACCAGTTTTAATTTTTTCTATGATAATCCTTAATTAGTCACTGATTTTGCATTGTATTCACTAAACATATATGTTCTGAACTACCTTAGTTTTGATAGGTCATGGGAATTTCAGTGTTTTCTTTCAAATTTAGGGGCATTTGTAATATGTTTAAAGATTCTTCTCTTGGTGATTTTTTTAATACAATAGAATGCAATATTTTGAGTGCAGAGATTCGTCTTGCTCCGCATATGGATAGCTTGGTAAACATTTATAGAAACATGGAAATGGCTGCTGGTATTAATCTTTTTGCCTCACAACCATCTCCATCTCTTGTAACAAATTCTTCTGGTAAGTTTGCAATTTGCATTTGGTCTTTGAAAATGCAATGCACTTGCTCTCTATTCTCTTAGACTGATCATTGTATGTTACATGGTATCAGATTGCCAAGATAAGGAGAATAAACCCCCTTGTCAAAATGTTCTCAAGCGAAAATCACTTATGCAACCTGGTAGGAAGACCAAGAGGTCTAAGGGACGTGGTCATGGCAACCATGGGCAGAAACCATCTCGATTATCAGCAGTTTCGTCTGTTGGATTATCAGAAAACAAGAATGCTGAAAATATTGAACAAAAGACTCCTGATCAGGCAATTCCAAGTCCTCATCAGCCTGTAAAGCGTTCATTTCCAACAAAGAAAAGAGTACAAGTCTCTTTGTATCCACCTGGCAGTTATGAGGAGACACCTCTTGGACCTGGAAAACGTGTTTCCAACTCTGAAAATAGTATAATCCAAAATGAGGATGATGGTATTAATGAGCATGTACTGCCAAGGAATTCTGACAAAATACATATTGATTCGGAAAGGTGGATGTGTTTTGGCACAGAAGCTAAAGCAGGCTCTTCTTTGAAATCCAAAGAAAGTGTTCCTCCTACTGATGAAGTTCTGATTGATGGTTTTGGCAATCCTGTATTAGCACCTTTTTTCTGGTTGAGGGATCGTGATTCCCAAGATACCGATGGTGCTCAACTGCCCACTTCACAGCCTACACAGGCATCACCTGTGCGCCCTTCCTTTAGTGATCTAAAGGATTCAGATGATGAAGGCTTTCATCAACAGTTCCAGAGTGTGAGTAGAATTATACCTAATGTCAAGTCCTTGTAAAATAAATATATGCTGCATTTTGTCTTGCGTTGGGTATTATTAATGGAAATAAATGTGGACCAACCACGGTTTTCATGAAAATTTTAGGTAGTGTAACTCTTGCATTCAGTAAGTGGATGATATTGCCCTGTGCATTAGCAGGATCTGCTTTGGAAATGTAAATGGGTTTTATACAGTGTTAGTTTACAAAGAATAGGCACACATAAAATGCTAGAAATAACTCATGTTTTTGGTCTGTTTGCAATGTAAGGCTTGATATGCAAAGCACATAATATCTTATCCTAGTTTATTTTTTGGTATTCAATATTATTGTCTTTATCATAGGTGTGGGTGGGTTAAATTTGTTACCATTTCCTTGAAAATTTTGGTTCTGGTCTTTTGCCATACAGGATGAAGTGAATATTGGGATTACAGTTCCTGACACCTTTGATAGTGATGTGTTTGATTGGACACAACTGTCATGTTCACCAGAGCTCAACTCCAGCCCTATAAAACAACAGGTATTTGGTTATGGCATTAAGTTTCTTCCAGTGTTTGGGCTGGAGTTCCTGATTTTTTTTTGGTTGGTTTCTGATTCATTTTGTATTATGAGATGCAGAGCCAAAAATTATCAGAGGTGGTTGTGTCACCATGCAAAGAGTTACAAAAGGATATTGTATTGCTTTCTAATGGCTTAAGCAAGGGCCAAATTGAAATTGATCAGGTAAATGATGCCAGATTTGCTGAAGACACCACAATAGAAGATGCTTTTGTACCCCCCATTCCATGTACGAACAGATCAGTAGATGAAATTGTAGATACACATATCTTGGAAATTAGGCAGGCTTCAAATAAAGCTTGCAAGGATAATCTAACCAATGCAATTATTGAACCTGAAGATGTTTTGGAGAAGACATCTTTAGAAGAAACTGGGCTTACCAAAAAAAGTGGAAATGCTTGGCATGGAAGAAAGGTACATAGAAAGATGAGGCCCGATTCTACAGGAGGAATAAAGGATGTAAAGAGAGCATGCAAAAGGGAAACACAAAGGAACTCCAAACTAAAAAGTGACCAGATTCTAACTAAAGAAGTGCTTTCTCCTGTCAGTGATTCTATTGTTGGTTGTGAAAGTGGCAATATCAATCCCAATGTTGCAGACAAGGAGTTAGTTTTCACAGCAGCTGATATATTTAATGCCATGTTTGGCTTACCTACTGATAAAGATGCTACATACAATTCTGCTGAAGTGAAGTCCCGAATTGGTACTGAATTAACAGACCCACAGCACCAATATCCTGTGGATCTTCACAAAACTGTTCAAAATGGTGACATGACAGACTCTACTATCAACCTAACACCAAAGCATCAACATGATGTCCAAACTATTAACAATGGTGGTAGTCTTGGACCAACTACACAGGCTGGAATTTTGGAGATGCGCTCACAGAACCCTGGAAATTGCTGCAGAACTGATCCTAGTAAATCAAAGGATAACTTTTTCTGTGCTTTTTGTCGAACTTCTGGCAACTCAGAGGTGATGCTATATTGCATTTTGTTGTCAGTGCTGATAGATTTGAAACTGGGGTTTTCCAAACTGCTAAGTAACAATGCATCTTCCAGACTGCAGGGCAGATGATGCATTACAGCAATGGAAGCTCTGTAACAGAGCAAGAAGAAATGCCGTCAGATGTTATACATGTGCATAAGATCTGTGCCGAATGGTATGCAATTAGAAAATAAAATTTCATTTGTTTTTGCAATTTTTTAGTTGTGAATGTTCAGTTGATTCTAACTTTTATTTTTTAATAGAAGAAGTCCATTCCAGTGTCCCTTTAGAATGATTTCTGTTGACATAGTCTTATGCTGTTTATGTTTATTGCCTGCTTTCAAATTTTGCATGGATTTGCATTCTAATAAAATTATTCGTACTGTTAAATTTTAACTGAGGAAGTCCATTCCAGCATATCCTTTAGAATGATTATTGTTCACATAGTCTATGCTGTTTATGTCTAATACCTGCTTTGAAATTTAGCATGGATTTTAATTCAATTAAAATTTGGACAAATTTAGGGCACCGGATGTCTATTTCAACGATGATAGTGTGATGAATCTGGAAGCCGAGGCTGCAAGAGGCAACAGAATCAAATGCACTATATGTGGAGTCAAAGGGGCTGCTCTGGGTTGTTGTTTCACAAAGTGTCGTAAGAGCTTTCATGTCCCATGTGCCCTTTCTACTCCAGAATGCAGATGGGATGTTGTAAGAATTTGAAACCTTGTATCTTAAGTCTTCTGAAGAACATTATTCAGGTTTACAGACAGAAAAATTAAGAGGGGATTGTGCCTTTTTGTTTCCCATGTTTTCTGCAGGATAATTATGTAATGCTCTGTCCTACTCATTCATCACGCAAGTTTCCAAATGAAAGGAGATCATGTACAAGTTCAAAGCACAACAGTTCCCTATCAAGAAGGGGGCAACAATTTCCTAATAAGAGAACACCACTTAGGTCATTGTAAATCTGCTTTAAGTTGTGGGAGTATTTGATTTTTAAATCTCAATACTTTATTGGATTTCACTTATCTGTCTTTTTTATCCATTCAACATTTTCAGAGGAGACAAAAGCCCAGGTAGACGGCAAGCTGATAAAGGTTTCCAGGCAAGTCAGGCTTGGACATGGCCGCTGGAACAACAATGCAAATGGGTTCTGTGTGGTTCTGCATTGGATTCTGCTCAGAAGGTATTGCATGTGTTTGCTCTTTACATGTGTGTTTTAACTTCAAGTCTACTTGCCTATTTAAACTATGTGCTATATGTTCTCAGCAAGTCTCATTTTTAATGCAGGAGCAACTTAATAATTTTGCAAGACTCACTGGTGCAACGATATCAAAAACATGGAGTCCTGCTGTGACCCATGTGGTTGCATCTACCGATGCAGATGGTGCTTGTAGAAGAACACTGAAATTTTTGATGTCAATCTTGGAAGGGAAGTGGGTTCTTAAGATAGATTGTAAGTTTATCTGATAGTCTTGGACGATGTCTTCAAATGTCCTTATATATACTTCCTTTTCTTAAATGCTTCCGGTGTATATTCGTTCTAGGAATTCCTTCACATTACTAAACATTCATCTTCAGCTAAAGGTCATACTCATTTACGGAAAAAGTATGATTTCAGGGATTGCTGCATGTATGGAAGCAGAGCATCCAGTAAATGAAGAGCCATTTGAAATAACTCACGATATCCATGGCACCTTTGAGGGACCAAAGCGTGGCCGAGCTCGAGTTGAGAAAAAGGTGTGGCAATATACTAAGGAAAAACATTTTAGAGTTTCTAGATGGTAAATTGGCGATGTTTTGACAAATTGATCCCTTGCCAAACTGTTGATTGGCAGTTCAAATTTTATGTATTAAACTACTGTATAATATTATTATGTTCTCCACAGTGTTAGAAATTTTTTATTACATTATAATTTTTGTTATAATATTCACCTTCAAAAGATATTTTTCCATTTCCTAGAGTAGGAAGACTCCCAAACCTTTCTGATATTTCGCTATTACAGGCACCAAAGCTGTTTGAAGGGCTAAGCTTTTATCTCAGTGGTGACTTTGTTGCCTCTTCAAAAGGATACTTGCAAGATTTGGCTTCAGCTGCAGGAGGATTAGTCCTACACCGAAAGCCTATAATGGGCGAGCCAGAGTGCCAGAGTACTATTGTGCTTTACAATGTAGAACTTCCCGAAACCAGTAAACTCAGTGGCAAAGACAAGATAGTTCAGAACAGGTTAAAGGAAGCTAGGTCTCTTGCAGATGTTACAGGAGCGCAGTATGCAGCTCATACTTGGTTATTAGAATCCATAGCTGCTTGCCAGCTACAGCCAATGGGTAATGGATGTAACTAGTGTGTAGTTGTGCCCTTTTGAAAGGGCAAAGTCAGTTTTGCCTGTTATGTAACTTATTTATTTTTGCGGCTGCTTTTTTGGTCACAGTTAATTGACAATGGTGTTCTCTTCACATTTTGCTGCACGAGCATGAAGTTGGTGTCCTATTTTCTAAAAGTCGTTAGTTACTGTTCACTATTAAGCCTTTCATAAAACTCCCTATTAAAAAAAATATTGGGAATTCTCATCTTTATGAACGGGTATTTGAAATACGGCAGTTTTGAGCTGTAGAGCATTGCTTGGCAGCATCTAGTGATATATCTAGATTTGTTTGAACTGTGACCGATAATTTGTAAGAGAAAGAAAAGGATTGAGGATGTATCTGATTGCTTGCTTAGTTATCACTATTGCTCCTTAGCGACAAGGGAGAAAGAACGAAGCTCGCATAATGCCATTGCAATTTTTAACATTTTTGAAGCCATAACAATACGCACTACAAAATCTTTTTAAAAAAGAAACATTAAATATTTCAGGAAGATTGGGTATGTATGCTGCCTCAGTGGAAGGAGAAAAGTTGGTATCCAGCAATAAAACATTCAGGAAGATTTGATATGTTTTATGCTTCAAAGGGAAGGAAAGCTGGTAGAAGGTTATTAGGATACTAACTATTTAAATTAGATATATTTACATATAGAGTTAAAACAGAAAAGGAAATTAGAATTATATATATATATATATATATATTTTTGGAGATTTAATATGTTAGGTTAGATGTCAGGATACTATCTATAATTAGAGTGATATATATATATATATATATATATATATATATATATATATATATATATATATATGGTTTGAAGGAAAATAAAATTAGAGTGATATATAGGTATATGTTTTTTTTTTCAAAGAAAATCCAATGAATGTGCTTTCATATTTTTTATGGCATTTTTAGTAAAATTGTTATTTTAAATAAGTGTGTCTCATCAAGGAGATATAAATAGTCCTTTGTTGAAAAGAAGTTAGCCAAATGCTCAACAACATTGTTAATAATAGATTGAGCAAATGTTTTGTATTTATTTTTTAAATCTTTTAAAGCAGGAAACCTGCAATACTTAAGCTATTGCCCTAGCTTTTGTTGATACAATCTCAAGACCTTGATGTGCAATTACATCATGTATAGACAAAACTTGGCTACTTGAAATAATTTGTTGGTGGTTTGTAAGGGGTAGACTTTTACTATTACCATATGTTTTTGGATCTTGGGTTTTTAATCTATTTCCTTGTCTTCAAGAAAGATGAGCTCTTAACAATTCATGAACAATTGTAGGTCCTACTTCAAAACTAAAATGTGGTTTCAGCTTGTCACTTGTTTCTTAAAGAAAGCAAAGTCCCATGCTAATCATTGTTAAGGCTTTATCAAAGGTGTTATGTACTTTCCTACATGCCTTACCTTAGACCCATGGATGAATCCATGAAACAAGAACCTTGTTGCAATTTAAAGTCATGCCAAGGATCATCTTTGAAGTGGATTTAACATATATTTCATCACAACTTGTTAGTTTAATAATTATTGACAATCATTAAGGTATTTGGAGAGATGCCTAAAGGTTTCTACCTACTTGAGATCATGACTTTGCTATTCACTTGCAACTAGGAAGTGTTCCACCTAACATTAGACTCTACAGGTACTCATGCACAAAAGAGATTGAAAATATGGTTCAAGAAATGTTAGATGTAGGCATCATTCAACCTAGCCAAAGTGCTTTCTTTGCAACAGTGATGATGGTTTGCAAAAATGAAGGATTGTTGTGTATGTGTCTAGATTATAGGGAGCTTAATAAAATAAACCATTAAAGATAAATTTTTTATTCTTGTGAGTGATGAATTATAGTGAGTAGTTTTGCTTACCAAGTTGGATCTTTGTTTTAGATATCATCGAATCAAAATAGGAAAGAGCATTTTAAAAGCAACCTTCAAAACACATGAAGGTTATTATGAATTTTTGGTGATGCCATTTTGCCTTACCAATGCACCTTTCACATTTCAAAGCTTGATGAGTTCCATTTTCAAGTCCTTGGAAAATTGTGTTAGTACTTTTTGATGATGTTATTAATCCATAGCAAATCTTGAGAAGAGTATGTACACCATGTTGATAGGGTCTTAAAATTATTGGAGGAGTACCAACTATATGCCAAGCCTTTTAAGTGTGCTTTTGGGGTTTAGGAAGTGGGATATTTGGGTATTGTATCTAACAAAGGTGTCAAAGTGGACTCAATAAAATTAAAACTATCATGGAATAGTCAATTCCTAAAACCTGAAGAATCTTAGAGGAATGGAAAACCCCAAAATTCGTTTGGTCTACTCACTTTTTGGTATGTGGAAGGATTATGGCCCATATTCTCCATTTCTTACTTGATGTGGGCATTTTCTTTTATGCTACAGGCATAATCTTTCTCTTAGTGTATTTTCCAAGGATGCGCATTTTAATCGATGCTTAGTATCGACAGTTTGGGCATATTCCCTTAATGCTGTGGGCATTTTCTCCCATGATTGTGGGCATTTTTCTGAGTTCCTACGGGAATTCTCCTTGCCTTGACATGGACATTTTCCTTGCCTTGCTGCGGGCATTTTTTGAGCTCTCGCAAGCATTTTCCTTGCCTTGCCGCGAGCATTTTCTGAGCATAGTGAGGGCATACTTGACAAGTAGCCGCGGACATAAAATAACCTCTTGTGCCAGTATAGTAATCTTTCTAAGCCTTGTTGTAGGAATTTTGTCAAGCCCAAGTGTGGGCATAATGCAACACTTGCAGACACTTACATAATGCTATAGGCATTTTCCACATCAATTCTGCTTCTCATTGCCACATTAGCTCTATTCCTTATTGCCACATCACCTCAGCCATAATGACATCAATGACAACATTTGTCCAATAGATACATGTAGTTTGTTTTCATTGAGTCATCTAAGTGAATTGTTATTGTCATCAATAAAATTTGTTTTTACTTTCATAGGTTCCCCACCGTTCCAACTATGAGGGGACACCTATTGGTAGTCGAGGAGGTAGTGCACCACTTTTATATGAGAGTACCCATGCATCATTTGAGAGTGAGGAGGTTTAAGACACAAATATTTTTTGGAAAATCTTATTTAGTTATGCATATCTTTAATTTTGAAAGTTTGATTACATGACCAAACACATATTTTTATTGTATATTCCTTTTATCTAACTTGTAGATGTTCTTGGTGGACAAGGTTGTCGTGCATCTCCCCCATTGTGGGAGAATGAGGTTGCATGGATTACCCTAGTTGATATAGATGGACATTACATTTGATTGGTTAGGGAGATCCAAGCCATTTAAGTTGATAACATCGTTTGACGTTGACGTTGATGATGCAGCGTTGAGCAGTTGATGACACTATACTGGAGGATTGGACCACAAAGTGTCCTTTGGCATAGTGTTATTATGGGGAGGAATGTGATGTTGGGATTATATCAATGGGATTTAGTGCATTTTGCGACGAGGGGATCTAATGTGATGGGTACGCTATTTAATATCCCTCCCAACTATATGATGAAGTCATATCGTACTTTGTGACACAAACACACACACATGTTGAGTTTCTATTGCAAATGCAAATTGATTATACCAACAAACCATCACATATTTATGGTCTCGACATGGGATGCATTATGATTATCTTGGGCTCATAGAGACAGGATAATATGCGGAGGAATGGAGCCACTATATTCAAACGTTGAAGGCTGCAGGCATTTTCTCATCTAATACCCCGGATCGTTTAGTCTGGGAGTGGGGCAACTCCAATGGCTCCATTTTGGCTAAACTGGTCTATGATTTTCTGGTTACATCCGGGGCCCCATTGGAAAAATGTTTGATTGCACAAAAGTTATGGCACTGGAAGATTCCTTTGAAAGTGAAGTGTTTCATCTAGCTTTGTTGGTAGAATTGTATTTTAACCTGGGACAACCTCTGTAAGAGGGGTTTTGTTGGTCCGGGAAAGTGCCCACTGTGTAGGTAGCATGAGGAAATGGTGGTGCACTTGTTTGTTACTTGTCTTTTCTTCATTACGGTGCGGGAAGCTTGTCAGCAGGTGCTTAGGTGTAACATTCCATGGAATAAGACTAGTTTTGGTGCATGCTTGGAGTATTGGATTGTTGGCAGGTTTGCGCTCGGGGAACTTCCTTTACTCATCATCTGCGAAGTATGGAAACATCGGAATCGCATCATTTTCCAGGATGAAAAGATTGGTACCTATTAGGTAGTTTGTAAAGTCGTGGCATCTTACACTGAATTTGGTCATCGAAAAGTGGTGAATAAGCAGCGATGTCTCGTCCAGCCATGTATTGACTTTTCAAGCCCTGTTGGTTTTTTCGATGGAGCTTAGCAAATCGGGTGCTGTGGGGCAGGTATGGTGCTCTACATTAATACAACTCACTTCTTCCATATCAAGCTAGGTGCTGGTTTTGGTACTAATACTAGAGTGGAGCTTCTGGCTCTGTGGGGGCTGCTGATTTTTGCTCATATGCGGGGGATTCATCAGATTTAGGTTTATGGTGATTCGTTAGTGATTATCAATTGGGCTGTTGGGAAGGCTCGATTGGCAGTTATTCATCTCTCGCATTGGATGGACAGAAACTGTGACACTATCCTCCACTTTGAAGATATTAAATTCACTCATATTTTTCGTGAATTTAATACTATTGCCAATTCTCTTTCCAAATCTGCTGTGGGCGTGATGGATGGCAGTTTAGTTTTTGATGAATTCGTCAATGGCGCTCTGGTCAATTCGGGCATGGTGAATTTGCTCTAATTGACTGTTTGGTGATCACTGTCCGTTTTGTATTTTTGTCCATAGTAATATGTAGTGATAGTTATCTCACTGATGACAGATGAGGAATGGTGACATGGATATCAGCCCTTGCTTATGTATTCGTCTTTTGATATGTACGTGGACTGGTGAAAGGAAAACACTCATGATGTAACTTTGATTCATACCTTTTTGAATAACAAGTTACTTTTTTTTTGGCTTGAAAAAAAGAGACCCTACTACTGTACCGCCTCTTGCAAGAATGACACCATTACTGAGCAAGAGTATTGGTTTACCCCATGAGTTAGAGGACCCATCACATGTTGGATTTGATGTGAGGGATTCCACGAGGACACCATGCACATTGTGTTGGGTAGTGTTTCAATTGCTTTAGTTGGGAAGAGATATAGACAACCACCTATTTCTACAAATCCTAATGTGCATTGGGTGCATGAATCAATACCTAGCTAGCTGCTCCATGAGGATTTATTGTAGTGCATTATATTGCTTGAGATGTGTATTTTTAGTTGCATGAGAGATGCATGCTACATATAGGTGAGTTATAGTTTTGTGGAATTATGCATGCTTAAATGATATTTACTAGTTGTTAATTGATCATGGGAATACATGTAGAATCAACACATTGAGTATTTTTTTATATAACATGCAAATATGCACATTACTGGATGATTATGTCTTCAATACTACAATAGTTTCTCATCCACATAAAATAAATGGAGAAGACCTAGTTAGTATATGGTTGAATTCCAGAAGTTTCAATATAAATTATGTATGTGCTTAAATATTTGCAATTGGTTATTTCATCCCAAATTTCTTCACATGTCCCTAGTTTAGAGTGTACATGGTAAAGGCTAGGGTATTACTAAAGGTCCTAAAAATGAGCCCGAGTTTGGGATTGAAATTGAACACCCACATATATTACCCCCTTCAAATATAAGTACTCAACTTCAATGCATGATCAAGTACAATTTGTGAATCAATGATCGAATCTAAGATATACATCAATTTTTAAACCATGATTAAATTATGATCAAATGAGTCTCACAATTTTTAAACCATGATTAAATTATGATCAAATGAGTCTCACAATGTTCATAGAGGCATCCATCCAGAGATTGGACTCCACAACCTCTTGCTTATAATTCCTAGCACTCAACCATTTGAGCTAATTGAATGGGCTAGTTATATTATGCAATTATTAATTTGAGTGAATTTAATGTCATCACTCAAGGTTCTAGGTATAAGGGGCTATTGATAAAGTGCTCATTTGGGCACATGACTAGGATGCAATACTTTTTCATCATGATGCAAGCTTATCGAGGATCCTAGGTTTTGTCGCACATGTATAAATTGATACAGGTAGGTGCATATAATTTAAAATTTAAATGTTCATTTAAATTTTAATGATAATCAGGATTTTTTAATAATCATTTGGTCTCATGCTTCCAAGGCACTGGTGTGGACATTCATGCTAACTAGGGCATGCCTAGCATGGGTGTGTAAAATCAAATACCATATTCACAGTTTACTCTCTACTCAAGGTAGGTAACTAATCCATCTAGTGAAAATTTGAATATATTGTTAGTGTTGATTTTTGTTCTAAAATTTATCTAAATTGGTTTTAAACTCTAATTCACAGGTGATTATAAACGATATTTTTATGAGTCATGTGGATGTCAATGCTCTTGTAGGAGATGAGGGGCCTAGTGCAAGTGACAATTGTTGTGGAAATGGTCATGGTGCTAGTGATAGTGATATTGAATGTGCTATATTATTAATGTCAAATAAATGACCAATCTACATTGAATTCAATAAAAACTAAGTCAAAGTTAAATACAATTATTCCTTTCTTTTATTATTATAAGAGGAAAGATAAACCTCATTTAAAATAACATTAAAATATTTTTTTTACTCTAAAAAATAAATGATATTCTTTACTTTAAAATCAACAACTCATCATGTACATTGAATTAAAAACAAAACCAATTCCATAACTATTTCTATGTTCTTCATTTATATATTCTTATAAATTAAGAACATAATTATATCTATATTCTAAATATGTTAAAGAATATATTACATGTGCATACCAAAATTATTATTTCAAAAATAATGAAAATGATCATAAACTAGACAGTTAAATGATCATATTGGTATATTCAACAATGTTATTCAATTTAGTCACTATTACATTATATTGGTCAATTTTACACTAAATGTAATAAGTTTGCAATGTACAAGGTTCATTTTTTTTTTAATATACTTATGGTCGTCTTTTTGATCTTATGAAATTGTAGTTGTACATTACAATCCATATCCTCCTTTTTTTTGATAATCGTGGAACTATCCGAAACATCCCCTTTGAGCTCCATCAATTGAGCCTGCTGGAATACAAACCATGAGCCGGCGTCAGCCTAAATTTGGAACCGGTTCATCAACAGGAGTGTGGTACTTGCACTCAAAGTTGACAGTGTTGAACCCTCTGCAGGATTGGAACCCTAGGCTCTGGCAAGAGAACCATCATAACTCACCGTTGAGTCTGGAGCCTTAGCCCTCGAATCCCTAACCCGATAACAGGAACTATGTATAGATAAATAAAAGAAAGTGAATAACCTTTTAGTGTTTGGAGATTCATCAATAATAATCAAACATGTTTTCTCTCCCTCCTTTCCCCCACAAACCTACATTACAATCAATATCCTCATGAATAAAGGTGGCATGTATAATTTATTCTATCCTCCTTTTGAATTCTCAATTATTGTTACAAAACTTTAATGGGTTAAATATTTGTAAATACATATATCTTCAAACGAATTTCTCAATTAAACTAATTATCTCTATGGACTTGTAGTATGAGATAAAATTATTCTACTACAACATTCAATAAGTGACGAGTTTATCAAATTATGTATTTACATAGCTTTACAAGATATTGAATTTAGAGTTTGTCTATGTTTATCAACATATCTTGCCCAATTTACTAGTTATTTGTAATGCTGTATTCAAACCCTAGTAAGATGTGATTCCATATAATCACTTGTTTTACAAATATATTTAAAATGATCTCTTTGTTGTTGATGAATTTGATTTTGGTTTAAAAAACTTAAATTAGATATAATTTGTTGAATATCCCTGTGCATATATTATATTGCAAAATGATATTGAATATGAGATGGTTCAAATACTTTCTATTTCTTATATTCAATAACGCACCCACAATTTATATAATTTTACGTTGAATCCCATTGAACTAGTGTTAATTGGTTAATTGATTATATATCTTGATTAAGATATTGTCCCTAATTCCATTCTTTACCATTAAGATACCAAAACACATAATAATATTTCCACAATTAATTATTTTAAACTTCGTTGAATGTTTTTACATACAAGGAATTCGATAACATGTCATTATTTAACATTTATATACTAATTCCACAAAACACTAAATCTAGAATTAAACAAACACATAGATTTAATCTATTCAAACAAATGCATTAGGTTAGTTTTTTTTTCAAGAAGAAAAAACCCATACTTTTGCTATTACTGAGAATCAAAAAGTACATTTCCAGAGCTGCATAAAACAACCCAAAAATCTAACCATCCTTTTGTTAGGAGAACAAGAAGGGAATACCAAAACTAATAAGGCTAACCAGATATAAAACCATTAGTCACAACAGACATGGCCAAAACATCCAAGGGACAAAATAGAGGCAAGCAATACATAAGATCATCATCTCCATAGGATATTAGTCCGCAAATAAGAACAAAGAACCAGAAAGTGTCAGTACGCCATCCGTCCATTCTTCCCAAAATAACCACCCGTCTTCACCATCAAGAGCCTCTTTGGAGAGTGCGTCTGCAACGTCATTGAGTTCCCTGTATATATGATTGAAGGAAAAATCATAGAAGGTGGACATTAGCAACTCAATCCTACAACAACAATGAGAGAAGTGAAGCACATTTAGATTGAATTTCTTTTGTGCCCACTTTACCATAACTAATGAGTCACCAAAAATGCGTATGGTATCAATGCCACAGAGGTTGGAAACTTTTAGTATTCCCCAGATCCCAAGGAGTTATGCTTTCATGTTCATGCCTTTCCCACATGAAAGTATGAATATGAAAGAAAGTTCATTTTCAATAATCAAAAGGAATCCTGCACCACTTTTTCCATCCATAGAGGCACCATCGAAGAAACCCTTTGCACAATTTGTTGAGTCCAATGCCAAATCTGTCACGACTCTCGGAGTCTATTTGAAAACTTGATCAAATTTATAAGCATTAAACAGATTTAGAATGCTATTAACAACCATCTGTACAGAGTATGATGGATGTTGAAAAAAGACTCCGTTCCTAATATTCTAAATAACCAAACAACCAGTGCTGGAAGGTTTTTGTGATTAGAATGATTCTGAACCCAATTCAAATATACATCCTCAAAATCAAATGAAGACCAATTGTCCTGTATGCCCAACGTCTTGCAGATCCACGACCAGATACTTCGAGCAAAAAGACAGTGGATAAATAAATGACTAACAGATTCACTGTCTCTCCTGCACAGTATGCATATATTTGGGCCCTGTATGCCCCTACGAATTAAGTTATCCCAGGTCAAAATTATTTCTTAAAAAACAAGCCACATAAAACACTTAACTTTCAAGGGAAGTTTCCAATTCCGCATAGCAACATACCACCATTTTATATCATTGTCATACTGAGCATCAACAATATCTTGATAAGCGGTTTTCACGGTTACCTGACCAGACCATTTGTTTTTGCACCACACCAATTTATCCTTATCAGAAGTAAGGCGAATACCTAAAGAGTTTAATTTCTGGATGAAATGATTCCATTTGTCGGCCTAGATACTACCCATACCAAGATCACTAGTTCTTAACCAATAAGAACGTTTAAAAGGAAGCTAACTTGGTATTTTAATTTTGTCCAGGGTATGAAACCCAAAGTTTGAAAGGTGACCTCATATGAGTTTTGAAAATAAGTAACCGGATTCATTACCAATGAAAGGATCGATGCCAACTATGATGCTTTCCCCGTTGCCAACCTTCCAAACCAAATGGGAACTGATCCATGAAATTTTTTTCATGAAGCCTCTCCAAAATAAAGAAGCATTCCTGTGACAATTTGAAGGCCTTCTTAAACAGCTAACAATATCTTTCTTAATATATTTTTCATGGAGCACTTATGACCATAGATCGGTCCCAAGTAACCCACGTCACATACTCTTCATGCATAACGTGGAATTAACCAAAAAAACATTCTTGATGTTCCACCCACTGAAATTATTGGGCAATGAAATATGTTCCCAATTAACCAAATGGTACCGACCACCCTCAAAGTTCCCTAACCAGAGAAATATGAACATTAATCCTCTCATCCTCATTAAAAAGTATGGGGAATTTCAGCCATCAGGGACCAATAAACAGGCATACCACCAAGAACAAATTTTAACAAAGTAAGACGCCCTCCAAGAGAGAGGAATTTATGGCACCAAGTATTAATTTTCTTCTCGAATCTATAGATTAACCAATGCCAATCACTGATACCATAACCATTTGGCTTTATGTAATACCCCGGGTATTTGAATCCGTCTATCAAATTAGATATTTTATAAGGAAGAATTTGCACAACTTGATTTAATGTAGCATCATCAACATTATGACATAAAAAGTAGATTTATTGGTCACTGACTTGCATACCAGAAGCCCTGCAGAAAATCTGGATAATAATTGCAAAAATTCTCCATTCCTCTAAAAAAACCTTTTCCAAACAGAACCACATCATCGACGAAAAGCAAATGGGTAATGAATATTTTTGAAGAGATTTTGATACCTTTTAAATCACTAGCTCTTCTAGCAGCACAGATCATGCGGCTGAGTCCTTCAATAATCAACAGGAAGAGTAAGGGTGAAAGAGGACACCCCTGCCTCAAACCTCTAGAACTTATGAAGAAAGAGGTTAGAGAGCCATTGACCAGAACATAGAAGTTTTCTGACATCACAGATGCCATAATCCCAGTTTGTCACATTAAGCGGAAGAAAGGACAAATATGCCAAATTAATGAAAACAAAAGTTAGGTGGTGTCTATGTCCTTATACTAATTTTCTAAGGAAAGGACAAATGCACCAAAATTAATGAAAGCAAAAGTTGGGTGGTGTCTATGTCCTTATACTAATTTTCTAAAGAAAGGACAAATGCACCAAAATTAATGAAATCAAAAGTTAGTATCTCACAGGATACAGTCAATAACATGGGTTTTGTTTGGGTTAAACTTTTAAGGGGTGATTTTTTTATTATCAAAGTTAGTACAAAGTTGATTAAAATTTAACCTTTTTAAAAGCACACATTAAAGTTAATGGAAAGTGAGAAATTCACTATTCATATTCACAAATATGAAGGTCTAAGTTCACTTTCAATGGGTGATGTCTATAGCTTGTATGCTCATTTTCTAGGAAAAAAGATAAGTAAACCAAGGTTATGAAAAAAGTGAGTATATCAAGGGATATACACTCATTAACATAGGTTTCCTTTGGCTTAAATGATAAGGGGTGATGTCATACCTTTGTATTAAATGCTAAATTTCAGGGTAAATTTATTTTTTAAAATTCAAATATGTGAGATTTAAATGCTAAGTTTGAGGGGCATTTATTTTCATGGTTATCTAGAATTCATAGAAACTACATTGAGCTTCCATAATTAATGGCCAAATCTTCCAACAAACAAATTTAGGGATGACCATCTAAAATCTAAACATATTGTTGAAAACCTAATCTGTAGGATTAGGGTTTTTGTATATAATGTAAATATATTTTGGTTTTCAGTTACAAATATGAGGAGACACGTACCTTGGCATATGAAATGCCAAAGGTCCTTTCATATGTTGTATCAATAAACTATTCACCAACAATAAAGATCAAGGAATGGAATTATTCCACAACACATATTAGGTTTGCTATGAAGAGAGCCCAGGAAGTAATGCTTCCATTTTAAAAATAGATTGCTCTAAGTCCGAGGGAGAATAATATTAGAACCTAGTTCCTGCAAAACGAAATTCTAATTTTAATGAGTGAAATTGCACTTCAAAAATAGATGTTTAGAGGTTTTTTCATGTTCCATACACAAAGCACATCGACTTGGTCCTTGTATTTTTTACTTCCATATATTTTTAGTTGTTAGAAGTCTCACAATCACTAGAACCCAATCGGAGGCGTTAATTTTTAGCAAGTTTTCTAGATGCCATATATTTTTCCATAGCTTTGACTAGAGGGGAAGGTCCAAATGGGAAAGAAGGGAATAATGTACTTCACGAACATAATAAGAGTTAGTTTTTCCCAAGCCACTTGAGTCCCTAGATAAGGATTTAATAAGGGCCACACCATGCAAAGAGGATAGGGGAGATGAGAATTGATAAAGAAGGGGATATGGGAGATCAAATTGCTTCTAGGAGCTCCAATGACCTAAGGTATCCCACTCTGAAAGATCAAATAAGATTACAATACCATTGTCATTAAGCCATCTCTAAGTATCCTGAAGCATCAAGTTCAATATGAGAGGGGCTCTTCCCATTATCCTATACACCAAAATTTTTATATGTTTCATATTTCCAGGGATCCAATACACTCCTTCTTAAAGGATGGAGCACTACAAAGAAAATCCCCTCTAGCGGAGGTTATAGCGGAATCCCATAAAAAAAGAGCCTGAAAATCCGTTTATATCGGAGGTTTCTAACGGAGGTGAGCAGGCGGAGGTTTTAGCGGATGTATTTTTTCAGTGCATTTTATCACAAAACGCATTGGTGCGTGTTTACACATAATGCACAGGGACAACCACAAATTCTATCATTGAAAAAATATTTTAATTAAAACATCGTATTATTTTAATACCCTTAGCACGATGCGTTAATGAATATGACATGCACCGGTGCATTTGATAATAAACCCCTCGGTGCATTAAATAGACAATAACGCACCACTCTATCAATATAATTTTATTAACAGATCTCACAAAATTTTGAAAACTAATAACCGGTGCGGTAGATATTCCGAAACGCCCTTGTGCATGTCAAAGAGACAAACACACCATTTATTATTATATAAAAGATAAAAAAAATATATAATTTCATTACAAAACCCGTTATTTTATTATTAAAAACCCTACTATTCAATGCGTTCTGATTATTGGATGCACCAGTGCGCACTATTTTTGGCCACATCGAAACATGGTTTAATAAACAAATAGGGTAAAACTCATATTTAACCTCCTCAGTGCGTTTTGAGCCCATCTGCACCAGTGTTGTACTCACCCATTTAGATGCCCTGACATCCATGGTCCACGTGGACACATTCTTCTCTCCTATTGGTTGTTGCTTCTAGTTTGAAATTTTCCAAACGGTGGGCAAAAATTCAAATTTTCCATATATCACCAGGATGCCTCCCCGACGGGTCGTTCAGTAGGTAAATTGATTCTTACTTCATAATTTAATTTTTTAACGGATTACTTTTTTATAATTGAGCTTAATTTTGTCCTATTTTTGAAAAAAAATTAAAAATTTTGCTCAGTGCACTTGAGCCTTTTGGCTCGCATCGACGAGCGGTGCACCCTGTAAATTTTTATAGGGAGCACCACGGATGGTGCGAGCCGAACGGCTCAAACGTACTGCCACACCGTAAAAATTTAAAATGGTAATCGACGTGTTCAATATTGGAGAGCATCGGTTATTCGGTGCACTTAAATGTATCGAACGCACCGATTAACAATACCTAAAAAATGAAAAAAATGAATTATACGGTAAGCCTAGTGAATGTCAGTGCACCGGTGTTGGTGCTCTGACATTCCATAGGCGCACCGTGAACTTATTCTCATTCAACATTAATATTTGTTAAATGACGGTGCATTTTGTTTAAGTCAATGCACCGTTAACATTGCACTTACTTGAACTAACCACACTGATAAATCAATATTATAAATTGGAGTGCCAAAATACATAATTTTATGGTGCTACTTGGGCATGTCATTGCAATAGTACCGATGCTCTAATGTGTCATAGGCACACCGTCAATAGTTTAATATAAAATTTTAAAATTTAATAAATGGCGGTGCATTTCAATCATTTAAGAGGATCGTATACGGTGCGTATTTTTGGATGAAATGCACCGACAAGTAAATTTCTTCAGTAGTTTAGAAACTCGTAATTTAACAGTGCTTTTACTGGACGTCGATGCACTGGTATTTGATGAGCTGACGTGTTTTAAGCGCACCATTAACCAAAATTTATAAAACGTGCATGTGCGTCTTGTATTTGGCACATCGTTTAAATAGTTTAAATATATGTAATTATATTACCGGTGTGCGATACTTATTGTAGCGCACCGGTAACCGTGCTTAAGATATGAAAGCGCATCGTGAGCGGTGCGTTACTGTTAATTAGGCGGGCCGAAGGTTTTTTTTGCAATTTTTTTTTTTAATTTTTTTTAAATTTTTTTTTTATTTTTAATTTTATTTTAGTAGATATAATGTTCATAAATTTATTTTACATGTATATTTATGATAGTAGTTGAAGTAATATGTCAAACAAAGACATCATCGCTGCAAGGCCAACCAACAGTAGCAAGCACAGGTTGATCAATATAACTTCATTAGAGAGTGGGAGGCTAGGGAGAGGGAGAGATATTTATTCCCTCATCCGATACAACCTCATACTAGAGTCCTCTTGAGGAATGTTGGCCTCCTTATGTTCTACGAGGAGGAAAAATCTCTCAAGGGGAATGGTACATTGCTCTCCCAATTGATTTGCACATTGGGATCATCACAGACAGGCTTTTCGAGTTGGTCCAGACTGGTACAAACCCACTGAGGAGAACATCTATTTTATCACTGAGCTCTCTAGGAGAGGTGAGGAATTTCCTGAGTTCCCTGAGGTCCCAACTGGAGTTGTAGAAGGGACTCAGCTAGTATATGTTCAGATATATGTCCATCCCTAGATCGTCGACCCTACTCAGTTTCATGTGCATGGTGGGCAGCTTTCCATTTCTGCTTTTGGTGGAGAGGATGTGAGGTGCCTCTGTTATTTGGTGGTGACCATCACGCATCACACCACTAATGGGTAGTGCATTAGCTGCCCTTTGTTATATTATATTGATTCTTTAGTGCAGAGACCTAGATGCATTAGGTGGTATGCTATTTTTTTACGACGATTTTGTTTTACTCTTAGCCAATGTTGTGCATGTATTGATGGGAGGGGGAACTTCCCTTTCAGTTCAGAGTTATTTTGTTTATTTTTTTAGAGATTTCCGGCCACTAGGCCATATTTTTAGCGGCGCCCTCCTATGTTGATGACATATCTGCGCATACGTATGTTGGGGGAGATGATTCCTAAGAGGGGGTAGCAGGAGTTTCCAACAAGGATTACCCCAGACGTGCTGCAGATGCTAGGCATCTTGGAAGTTAGATTAGATATTGTTGCATTTCCATATGCAGGCTTGGATTGGAGAGGGTGTCAGAACATCTTCTTCACCCAAGATGAGCCACCGGATCATAGAGGTAAATTTAGCATTATGTTTAAATTAATTAGCTAGTTGCATTTTATTCTCTTTATACTTATTGCAAATGAAGTATATTTTAAATTGTTATATTAAATTCATGTTTAATGAAATTATCTAATTATTATTTCCATGTACTATATATTTTACAGATATCGGGACTTTTTATGGTGATGTCTAGCATCCTCCGGCTTAGGATGAGGAGATGGAGGTGGAGGAATATCAGCCTAAGATTTCCCAGTTAGGCGCTAGACCTGGCCGACATAGGCCAGAGGAGAGGTTTCGAAAGGACATCGCTGACCGGATAGCTCGTTTGCTAGCAGATGTGGGGGTTCAGCCTATATCTACTATATACATTGTTAGGGACCCTCGATTTGTGGAGCTTTGGAGGATGTTTCCTTATGATTTGAAGAACTAGATGCAGCATGTTGTTGGAGCATGTGATGTTATATATGATACCCATCATAGTAGTTATTTGGCATATGCAGGTGGATATCCTTGACCGGATCCTAGTTCACCTTCTCCACCAGTTGATTCGACTGTTGACATAGCCTCCACATCCCGTGCACCTCCTCCTCAGCCTCCACCTCCTTCTCCACCTCCAACATTTCATCCACCTCCTCCTAATCCTCCTTTATCATCTCAAACATCTCCCCCACCTCCTCCTCCTCCATCTCCCCCTCCTTCGATGGATCTAGCATCTAATCCATTATACCTATCCAACCGACCAGCCTCTATAGATCCATCAGCTCCCCATGATCCTCATCCACTAGTCCCCTCAGCTTTGGAGAGGATGCTCAGATTGGGTGAGATGATCCGGATTCCTAGATATGTCTTTCCTACTGATCTACATGCTAGTTTATTTCCTAGCAGAGGTACTAATCATGCCTCTTGCTCTATTGCTAGAGGTGTTGATACATTTGGTGGGTCGACAGATAGTGATGATAATATGGTTCCGAGGGTGGATTAGACATGTATATTTTACATTTATCATCATATTGATGTTATTGTTTATATATATACATATACATATATATATATGTCATTTTCCATTTTGCAGATGTTGATGTTGATGATTATGTCGATGTTTATTTATATTTCGATGGTCATAATGTGTATGTTAGATCAAGCTCGATGATGTTCATTAGATGTTTGTGTTTTCCATTTTGCGGATGCTGATGTTGATTATTATGTTGATGTTTATTTATATGTCGATGGTCATGTTGTGTATGTTAGGTTAGGTTCGATGATGTTCATTAGATGTTTCTGATGGTTATGTTATAAAATGGAACTTATGTTTTGTTACATGTTATTGTTAGATCATATGTGTGTTAGATGATGTTTAAATCTGTAAGGTGTATATGTTAGATGAATATGTAACGTAATGTTTGTGATGGTATGTTCATGCTTTTTTTTTATAGCTTTATTGATGGTATGGTGGTGTTTATTTTTATGTTCGTTAGATGGTGACAATGATATTGATGGTATGTTTATGTTTACATAATATAATTGAATAAAAAATATCATTGAATTAAATATTTTTATGAAATTTGTATTGATAATGGATGAAGTTATGACAACTATATGATTTATGATTGTTGTATAATTTGTCATAATATCATGTTTATGACGTTACAAAAAGAAATCTAAATATGAACATCAATATGACCTATCAATGCATCATTCAAGATTTTTATTTTTTTGACAATAGCTCACTTTACAATGACAAATAACAAATCTTTAATAGGAAGAAAAACAAACAGTTTATTAAAAAAACACCCTTTTCTCTCAACTAATGTAAAGCTGCAACTTGCATTCTCCAAATATATTATTATTATTAATCATGAAGTTGGTTTGATGATCTTTCTATGTATTAAAGATATATGGTTTTTCTTTAATTTTATATTTCATTTAAAATTATCATGCACATTGCCCGATTGCATTTTTTTAAATGTTATGAAATATTCGAGCTATTTTCTATTGTAAAATATATATCATAACTAATTGATTAATGAAGGGGAAGATATATGTTACATTTCTTCCAACTATTTCTTTATCATATTAACATTTAAGTTGTTAAAATCAATTTTTATATTGAAGAGTAAATTTATATAAATTGGATTGACTATAAATATATATCAATCAAATTAATTATATATAAATGATTGTAAATTTATATTAAATTAATTAATTAATGATGTTTTATTTTTTTTCCTTGGAAAAAGTCCATAATTTTATTTCAAAAAGATGATCAAAATTACATATTGCACATGTAGTAGAATCAACAAGGATCCCTACATTTTCACATATTTCTGTTCCATATAAGCAGAAACAACAGCTTATAAAGAGCTGAACCAAAAAAAAGAGAAACCCAGAGAGAAGAACAGATAAATCTTGAACATACTACAGAAAGTGTGAGCAGAAACCCGCTCAAATCCACCATAGCCACACAAGAACAAGAAGCTATGACCATCCACAGCTCACATTGCAGCAGACTCTCCACAGAAAGATATAGATCCGTCAAAACCGAAACCCTCATCGAGGAAGCAAAAGATCCATGTCTGTGGACAGAGCAGCAGACACGGTAGACCTCCCAAACCGGCAAAAATAGCCAGCAAGCAAACCCCTGATGAAGAATCAGCTAGAGAAACCCCATTTTGGCTGGAGCAGTCCGCCGAAGCAAGATGAGCGTCGCTGAAATCAATCCCCAGACGCCTCCACCGTAAAGGGACGACGAACCAATGGCATGATGGTGGTGGTGGAGTCAGAGTCGGCATCGATCTTGATGAGGCAGGCGAGGCCGTTGCAGCCGATGAGCAGATGAAGCAGGCAGATCCTTGATCCATGGATCCAGAGGCCTTTGTTAATCTTTGTGGGGATGTTTAACACCTGGAAGAAAGATGTCTGAGATGGATCGAAACCAGTGTTTCCAGGGGGTACCACCACATCAACCGGAGCAACCAAACCAACACGAGCTGGAGCTCCAACCTTGTATTTTGCTACCTCCTCACGGACTTCCTTGAGATCACCCTTTGTGCAAATAAGCCCGACGTTCCCCACAAGCAAAGGAATCAAGTTCTGATAAGCCGGGTTCCCGGACTTCTTTGCATACAGGCGAATGGATCTCTTCATCATGGTGTTTTTTCCCATGAGAACGAGTGAATCCGGCCTTAACCTCGCACGAATGTTCTGCAACTGCTTGGATCCAACATTGTCTGCAACGCAGACCAGCACCTGCGAGTAGTCCTCCAACAAATCGCATAGTCGTAGAGAACTTTCTTCTCCACCTTCGTTCCCTTGAACCCCATTTCGTCCCTCACGGAATGCTCACAGTCTGCAAACCCAATCCTCAGCTTCTCGGCATCCCAACGAAGACTAAGGCAGGCTTCTCCATTTCTCATAAATCTTACCATAATCAGGTTCTTGAATTCATCCCAGTCAGTGTGGATACAGACCCCATGAGCATACGCTGCTGGGCACAAGATGCTGAGGGTGATCTGCGTCTCCATTCCATAGCCTGCCGAGAGTGTACAGGGAAAGGAGGGGCGGCTGGGCCAAGCCCTGGCCGTCCAAGCTGCAGCAGAACGATCTCAAAATGCTTCGCTCCAAGAACCGCCACAATGGCCAAGATTTCAGACACCTGATCACAGCAATGTACAGGGAGGGGCGGCTGGGCCAAGCCCTAGCCGCCCAAGCTGCAGCAAAGAACGAATGCTTCGCTCCAAGAACCGCCGCAATGGCCCAATTAATGATGTTTTATTACTTGGTTAATGCTATTGTTTTTAAAGGATTGTTTTATTACTTTGTTAATATTATTATTTTTAATTTTTTATTTAATAACATTAAAATATTTTTGTATTGAATAATAATTTCAAAACTATTCAAGATTTAAGATATCAAATATTCATGTTTGAGTTTGTTAATGACTCTATCTAATTTCTAAAATAGTATAGATTCATATTAGTTATATAAATTAGATTATCATAAGATTATGTTATTATAAATTTACATTAATAAGATCTAAATCAATGATTATATATTGATACCTATATGAAATATTTTTAGTCAAATATATAACCATGGCTTTAATTTACAAATCAAAACTACGTACCTATTTACAAACCATAAAATAAGGTGAATAAATATTAATCATACATCTTTGTTAAGTGTTTCATCTAAATCCTTATTGTCTCAACCAATTCTAAGATGGTTTTTAACCTCCTAGAAATAGAGAGATGAAGAAATTCAATCCAACTTAATTAATATCACATATTTTATTATTTTATTACAAAGGGAAAAGAAGATTCTCTCTTAAAGACATTTTTTTTTCCTAAAGAAGATTCCAAACCTACACCTTCATCCTTAAATCCATTTTTTCTCTCTTATTGCCATTCAAAAAACATTTACAAACATTATAACAAAAGTTTCATAAATTAATGCAATTATAATTCTTAGCATTATTTATAACAAAAACATCATGAAATACAAACATTCTAATATTGATAGAGAAATTAGAGAACACCTTAAATATGTTGTAAATTTTATTGTTATCAAGGCCATAAATTAAGTCATTGTAGAGCTCAACATTAGTAAAAAAATTGTTGAATTTTCAATCTCCATCAAGGTTACAAATGTGTCATTTTATAAGTTGGAGTTAACATTATAAATATAAAAAAAAAACAAAAAAAAAAAAACATTACATTATAACAAAAATTCAATTTAATCGAATCATATAATAAAAAAAATTACATTCTAACAGAATTGTCATAAATTAATGCAATTATAATTCTCAACATTATGTACAACAAAAACATCATTAAATACAAGCATTGAAATATTAATATAGAAATTTGAGACCACCTTCAAGTAAGGAAGAATATGTTAGCATTTACGTTCACAAAAATAAAATTGAATCGTGTAAGTTGTTTTCATGGTGTATTTATATGTATACACAAAACATAATATGAGTAATTTGGACAATGACATATACTCATTCCATACAATCATAAATTACTTCATAGACATAAACCATTTTTCGCATCATATTGGTTGTTAACCAATTGAAATTGTTTAAACACTGCATCCAGTAATCAACTTTCCATTTCCACCATCATAACATGGAAAGTAAATAATATAATTAGACAATCAAAGATAACAGTAACAAAATGATATCTCAATCTGTAAATGATGAAATAAAACATGTACATATCACTCTTTGTTGCTATCAGCCTCATTATCTTCCTCGATTGGCATGATAGTACTGTTGTTCTCAAAAACATGTTTAGATCTAGGGTCATGTCTTAATATGAACCACCAATCTCTGTCCAACACATCGGGGTAAAACAACATTTGGTTGCAGTGTTTTGGGAAAACATAAGGCTCCTTACTTTCATCCCACATCTTTCTAGAGTTGATACATATCAACCCACTATCATGATCTTCCTTTACATTATTCTTGTCAAATGTATCCCACCACCTTCACCTAAAAATAATACATTGGAAAGATGAGAAGTCCACTTGAATGATCGCTTGTATATTTCTGACATAACCCAACATCCCTCCTATCAGGTTTCAATCTCGGTGGCTAGCATGACTAGATTGGTCAAACTCGACTTCCACTCCACGGTCTTGTGTAACACGCCCATCATCAACATCCTCGGTGCGAAAATGATGTCCATAAGCCCGCATAGATGGGAACGAATGCACCCGTAAGAAAAGTTAACAAATGATGTTGGCATATTTCTAATAACTCAACCATTAATATATTAAGCATAGATGTTATAATTCAAAGTTGCATTATAAATCTAGAAATGTACAAAAAGATTTTATTACCGAGTTGTTGCACCTGATCCCAATGTTTAGTGCATCCTCCTCTTTGGGAGGGTAATGACTGGATGCACCATATTTCTCTTTGACTTGGTCTGCAACCCAACTGTTGGGACAGATCATTGGCATATTTTCTTTTAAATGATATGGAAAAGGCATGCTTCTACTATGAAACCACCTGAATTATTTTATGTCAATGTCCCATTTCCTCCTCTTCTCTTCATCCAATGCGACCCATGGCTGTGTTTCCTCCGCGTTGTAAAGAATGAATTTATTGATTGCATCAATTTCTGCATTTGATGTTGTATTCATGGAAACAAAACCACATTCAGTATGTATGGGATAAAATATATATTTTGAAGTTTGTTGTGAATATTTATTATGTGGAAATTTGAAGATCGAAAGATAAGTGAATTACTCTTTATCATGCGCCTTTTTCCATTTATTTCCAGTACCTCCCCTTCCCTTTTGTCTTCATCACATTCGTCATCCCAAATCATTGCGCATGATGTGTGGTCGATTTTCTTGATGTACTCACTGGCATAATAGAACAACTCATATAATATGTACCCCACTGCCATAGACCCCTTGGGTTTTTCCCTTTGTTGAACAAATCCCTTCACTTTTTTCATGAACCTCTCCAAGAAGAAAATCTAGTGACATGAGACCACCCCGACTAATTCAACCTCATCGACTAGGTGAACCTAGAAGTCCATGAAACTCGACGATAGTTCCTTCTCAAACATACAAACAATCTAAGCTATCTCTTGACGCCACTGTGGAATGCTAGTGATGTAAATCTCCTTTGATGTGATCCACTGTACAAATGGAGATAGTTTAGATATGGCACACCGCAGGTCATCGGGAAAGTCATGGTTCACACACCCATGCATGAACAATGGATAATGACACGACAAAGTAAACACATAAATTTAATTGCATTTTAACTTGTTTGGTAAAATATATAAATAAAAAGTAATTTTTTTTGACATTATACGTACCCTTAGTAGATTGAGATGGTCTTGTGATTTCAAACCCGACAACTCTTCGTCTGCAGTGAAGCAACGCCGTAGAGTAGACCCATAAAAAGAAGGTGCCTTCACACCCAATATAACTTCCTTTTCCAAATTAAGATCATCTTTCTTCAAAATCCATGGGACATAGCCTTTTTTAAATGAAAAAGAGGGGCTAGCCTCTCCTCTATTTTCTTGTCTTGGCCAATGCTTCTTTTTAGTATTTGAATAAATGAGATCTTTCCTGACAGCCAACTTGTCACGTTTTTTGGATGATATGTGATGCCACAAAGAACATGAAACATTTTTAAATATATGCATGGGATCTAGTAAGTGGAAAATCTTAAGATGCTCCCAATATGGGAGCTCATAAAATATTGATTTACTTTTGATCCCTTTGGACATTTTCTCAACATAGGTGTTGAAGAATTCAGGATCATCGATCACAAGTTGCACATTTGAATCGAACATCTCTACATATTCCTTCTCCTTCTATCTGTCATATGCCCTAAGCCAGTCATCTGGTGTCATTATTTTAGGCCTTTGGGTTCTCTCTAGTTTGCCATTGAAAGCAGATCTTGCTCTTCTATAAGAGTGGTTTTATGGGAGGAATACCCTAGAGAATTCATACATTGTCTTTCCTAGGTCTTTGGACCACCTAGCCTTCATAGAAGGTCCACAACATTTACATCCATAATAACCTTTTGTTACAAGACCTGCGATGTTATAGTAAAGAGAGAATGTTAGTGTTGAATATCAAGACAAACACATCAAATTAAATATGCCAAAAATTAGTGCTTTGAATATAAACAAATCAAACAACATATTTACCTGAGAAAACTCCTAACCTTGGATAATCATGTGTGGAGTACACACATATTCCATACAGTGTAAAAATCCTCTTTGATGTGATGGGTCTTGACACATCATATACATGTATCCCTTCCCATAATTCCTTGAATTCATTAATCAATGGTTGTAGGTAAACATCCATATTCTTCACTTGTCCTTTACTAGGGACTACAAGAGACAACATAAGATGTTCATTCTTCCTGGACAACCATGGGGTGATATTTTTATTGATCACTACTATAGGCCAAACAATATATATGTTGGTTGGTTGGGAATATCGGTTGACGCCATCAATGACTATGCTCAATCAGAGGCTATGTACTTCATCCTTGAATTTATTGGGCCATGTATCCTCTATATGCTTCATGGCTATTGAATCTGTTGGGATTCACATAAATCCTTCCTCACTTCGATGCGATGCATGCCATCCCTGCAACGTAGCTAATTCTTTGCAACGAAAGAGCCTTTGAATCCTTGGGATTATAGGCATGTGCCTCAATATCTGACGAGGAGGACCATGTGCTTTATCCTTCTTTTTCGATTCTTTGCACCTGTCATGCCCACATTTTGGACATCTATATTTGTCTACATGTTCACCTATATATAGAATACAATCATTGGGACACTCATGATATGATATATATTCTACACCCAACATTTTCAACATCTGCTTTGCCTCTTCGCAGCTATTGGGAAAGACATTATCATTCGGGAGTACCTTATCTTTGAATAACCTCCAGTTAGTGGGAAATACAAATGTACAATAATATTTAATGTTCATAAAATCGACCATTTTCAATGATGATTGTGTCATAAGATTCCTCAAAATATAATGTAGTTGATGGTCAATTACCTCAACATTGTTGAGAAACATGCTTCTGGAATGCCATACTTTGATTTCAATTTGTACAATAACATTATTGTCCCCAACTGTGTAGACTTTGACCAGACAGGTCCAAAGATAGGTGTGGTGGAAGCCGATTTAAGGATTTCGAAGAAGGCTTCAATGATATTAGCGTCATCTCGTAGCTCATTGTCTTGGAATGTATGTAACAACATTGCATCCAATGCACTCCTTTGTCGTAATAAATCATCCATACCAACCTCTACTTCATTGTCTCCATTTAAAACATGTGAAGAACTACTATTATTGTAGGCATTCCTAATTGGTGAGGATGGATGCAATGGAAATTGAATAGGTGGTTGATTCAAACATGCTTGGTATGCTTCCTCTCCAATTTGCACTCTTTTTTCAGCCTTCTCTCGATTTGAAATTGTACTAGGGTGCAATGGAAGATGTAGGCAGGTTTCTCGTCATCAGAATACTGATTTAAAAAATATTGAACATTACATCGATGATGTTAGTAAGCACAATGCAATTGGTTTAATATAGCATTATACAAAAGAATTATTACAGAAGCACGAGAATCATTTCCAATAGAAAATGTTAAGCTGCAAACAATTTATAAAGCAAACCTTCAAGTTGAGTGATAAATTAACATCAATTCCACATTAAATATAAAAATTTAAGATTGAGCAACACATTTTCAAATTGAATTTATAAAACATAATTTCAAACTAAGCAATACATTAGCATGAATCCCATTGAAAATTAACAAATATCAAATTGATGAAATCAATAAAAAATCAGGCTGGAGCAGCTACGGACGAGCCTGCTCTACAATCACGTGAGCGATTGCTCTGGTGCATCCGCTAGGGCTCCTCCTGAGGGAGATCTGGGTTCCTTCAGGGTTAGCAGATCTGCATTGACTCACGATCGCAGATATCAGGACGTTGTGGATCTTTCATCGTGACTGAAGAGCTTATGGACATGGATTCAGGGGGAGGATCAGATCCTCCTCCTTCACAAACTCCTCTAGAGATCACTGCATTCAAAATATTGATTGCATCTCAAGGTAAGCGTCAAGCATCGTCCTCACAACATAAATTTGTTAAAAAACTCGTAGGGATCCCTACTGTGGCTCTTCCGGCAGAGAGGGCTTGCAGAAAAACTCTGAATCTCTTGGAGAGGGGTCTTATAGGACATTTTACTAGGTTATGGCCATCCCCAAAATCCATAGAATCATGGGTGCAAGGGAATTGGAAACCCCTCACTGAAGAAGATATCAAAAGATATCTAGTAGGAAAATGATACTTTGTATTTGTATTCGAAAGCGCAATGGACATGGACCTTATCTTTCGGAATGGGCCCTATTTCATGGGATCACAAGGACTATATTTGAATAAATGGACCCCTGATTTCGATCCTACTCAAGACATTCCTTCGGCGTTTCCTATCTGGTTCAGGCTACCCCATCTACCACTACATTGCTGGAATCCAAAATCCTTAGAGGCCATAGGGAATACATTGGGGAGATATATAGACAAGGCGGAAAAAAAAGATCAATATACCTGTGCGTGGATATGTGTGGAAGTAGATCTAGAAATAAGACTTTCGGAAGCAACAAATCTAACTGTTATAGACTGGTCCCACATCCAGGAGCTTGAATACGAACATATTCCCTTCAAGTGCAGACATTGTCACGAATACGGCCATTTTGCTTGCCATTGCAAAAAAAAAACAGAGGAAGAACTAGAAAAATACAAATGAGAACAGTGGAAACAAGTTAAGAGGTAGGCATCGATAAAATCTACTTCTAATTCAAAATGGAAAGAAAACCTTATTGGGACAACGAATCACACAACATAGAAAGAACATTTGGAAAATGTTACCCCTAGGGAAGAAGCTTCACAAAATCATTTTGAAATCCTAAGCACTCCGGACGAACAGGTGGCCCACGAAGAAAAGGAAGAGGGAGAACTACAAGAATAAGGCGAGGAAAAAAAACCGTCCCCACAGAAAGAGGTAACTTCTTCACCTTCTTATGCTGAAATGACAAAAAGAAAAACTTCGGAGGTGGTTTCCTCCCTAGAGGAAGAATTCTCGGAGAGATCCTCAAAGAAAGCTGGGAGGAAATCCAACAAAGAAATAAGAGAAGAGGAAGCTGAAAAACACAAGATGCAAGGAATTCAGGGAACCATGGACATGTCCTATGGGAGAAATACCAGATATAGGAACCCTAAAGGCGGTCCACCACCATCAAATAGTAAGTAATGAGTATGGTCTCTTGGAATTGTAGAGGAATTGGGAACCCTTTGAAAGCCGAAGCGATAAAAGACCTCCTCAAAATTGAAGCAACAAACATCCTCATGCTCCAAGAGACCTAAATAGAAGAGGAAACTCTCCTAGCTATTAGTATATCCAAATGGAAGAAGAATACTGGAAAGGTTGTTAGCGCCAGAGGATCCTCTTGGAGGACAGCCACATTGTGGTCCGAAGAGAATTTCAACTTGGAAATCTCCTTTGCTACCCAGCACTGGATCTGATACGTACCTCTACCACATTCAAAGTAAGTTAACCATCGCATTATTCAATTTATATGTCCTTGTTAACTATGCAGGAAAAAAATATTGTTGGGAAACCCTATTTGAATTCCTGGAGATTTATAAACCCCAGAATATTATTTTGGTGGGGTATTTTAACTTAGTTATGAACCCAAAGGAAAAAATGGGGAAATAATGGAAGAGATCCTATGCTTCATCTGATTGAATATCTGATGCAACAATGGGATTTGGTGGACATAAGTCCCAAGGGGGGAGAGTACACATGGTCAAATAATAGAATGACACCTCACCACATCGCAGCGCGCCTTGACCGCTTATTAATCCAGAGTACGATCCTCCTCGAAAATAAAATCATACTTTCGAAAATTATACCCAATCTAACCTCTGATCACAAACCAATTCTCCTTCATATGAACGACGAGGAAGATCTTGGACCAATTCCCTTCAGGTTCAATCCACTCTGGATTAAGCAGGAAGGTTTTGTAGAGGAAGTTATCAAAGCTTGGGACATTCCTATTACGGGATCTTCGAGCTACATATGAGAGCAGAAACTAAAGAACACAAAACATGCTTTAAAAAAGTGGATCAAGAAAGTGACCAAGGGATCCCTTGCTCATAGAAAGGAAGCTTTCCTGGAGTTGTCTTCTTTCTAGATGGAGCTAGAAGAACATGACATAGACTCCTCTGATCTAATTAAGGAACAACATATCCAATCTAAAGTTCTCAGAACTCTCCGCCAAGAGGAAGAGCACTGGAGACTGAAATTGTGCATTTTATGGTTACAGGTTGGTGATCGTAACACTGCATTTTTCCACTGTCAAGCAAAATCTAGGCAATTACGAAACCACATCTCCGAGATAATTACAGAAGAAGGTGAAGCTGTAAAAGTTAATAAAAATATTAAAAAAACAGCAGAAGCTCACTTCCACGCCTTGTATACAAAGGACAATTACTATGACGAGGAGACTGCAATGGATTTTCTTGCCCACATTCCAAATATAATCAACTCGTTGGGAAATCAAAATATTCCGAAGCCTTTCACTGACAAAGAGATTGCCAAATTGCCATGGAATATGGATCCAGATAAATCCCATGGACTGGACGGTTTTACAATTCACTTTTATAGAGCATGTTGGTCCATAATCAAAATAGACCTCATCTGTATGATCAGAGGATTTCCATAAAAAAGTCAAGATGGGAGGTAACACTAACTCCACTTTTCTTGCTTTGATACCCAAAGAAGTGAACCCTGGATCCTTTGATAGATATAGAAAAATATCCCTATGCAATGCATCTTACAAAATAATTTCGAAACTTCTAGCTGGTAGGATCAAACCTCTTCTTAATAAGTTGTTCTCTCCCAATCAGGGAGGCTTCATAAAAGGAATACAAATCCTTGATAATGTGATACCTGTACAGGAAGCAATGCACTCCAGCAAGCTCAGAAAAGAAAAAGGAACGCTCATAAAACTTGACATGGCGAACACTTTTGATCGAGTTAAACTCTCGTTCCTATACAAAGTATTATCATCCTTCAGCTTCAGCAAAAGATTCATAAACTTGGTGAAAGCTTGGATTGCTCCTTTAATAAACGAAAGAACTGCAAATTTCTTCCAGGCTGCAAGAGGAATTCGACAAGGGTGTCCCCTATCCCCATTCCTATACATACAGATGGAGGATTTAATGAGCAGGAAGTTAGAAGCCACAAGAGATCTAGGAAAAATCCCAGGAATAAGACTAGCTAAAGGTATCCCTTCCCTAAACCACGCCCTCTTTGCTGATGATTCCATATTCTTGGGAGGAGCATCATTAAAAATTGATAAAGCCTTTAAAGAGATAATTTAGAGCTACTATCAGGCTACGGGAGCACTAGTCAATAGTAGAAAAGTGTTGTTTACAAATGGAATGCAGATCAACAAACAATCCATAGAATAGCTCATTGCTTAGGCTTCTCGGGATCTACTACTTGGGAAAAAATAAAATACCGTGGCCTCACCTTAACTATGGGAATCTACAAAAATTCTTTATGGATTGAAGTCATAAGAAAGCTGAAGGAAAAAATCCATGCATGGGGGGGATATTGGCTCAATTACGCAGGAAAATTGATTCTGATAAAATCAGTGTTATCGTCTCTACCTATCTATCAATCCTCGATACTCATGGCACAAAAGTCTGTTACGGATCAAATATCGCGTCTCATCAAAACATTTCTTTGGAAAGGAGGGAAAGGAAACCAAAATAAATATCACTTAGTCAGCTGAGATATGGTCAAAAGACCTCTGAGGGAAGGAGGACTCCAGGTAAGAGATCCTTGCCTAGTTAATATGGCGATGGGTGGAAAAGTTCTATGGAAACTTTATTCAAATTGATCCTACCCGGTTAGCAAATTACTGTGGAAAAAATATCTAAAAGGGGGCTCTATCTACAATATTCAAATTGAATATATCCCTAGAGGTACATCCATATGGAATTTATGCAAATCAGGCATCTAACACTTCCAAATTTTTTTATATCGTATCCCTGGAAATGGGGCAAAAACGAAATTGTGGATGCACAGAATTACGGGCAATCATCCACTTAGAAGCATTGACTCACTTATTGAAATTTGGGAATGGCTAATTACAAAAGGCATAGTTACACTGGCGTATATCTCATACTGGGACGAAAATGGGAACTGGCTGGATTGGGCACTGCCAACAATTCCAGAGAGATTGTCAAATCAGACGATAATGCTTCTCCAAAATCTTAACGGGATGGCCCCTCTCCATAGGAATATGAAAGACAAGTGGGGATGGGGTACCTCGGGAATCTACACAGCAGCCCAAGGATACAAATAGCTACAACCAATTCAAAATCCCCTTCACTCACCATCTCTTTGGAAGCTTGTTTGGAACCCCTACTGCCTTCAAAAAATAAATTTATTCACTTAGATTTTAATGCATAAGAAAATCTTAACTGGAGAAAATCTAGAAAAACGTGGTTTCATAGGACCGCACAAATGTCCACTTTGTTGTATAATTCAAGAAAATATAGAACATCTTTTCTTGAAGTGCCCATTTGCGATTTCTGTTTGGACCATATTTCTACATAAGCTGGAAATTCCCACACCAACTCAGAATTCAATTATTGATCTATTCTCCTCTTGGAAAAATAGTTATCCAAATTCCCTTTCAAAAAATCCAATTTGGAAAAATATCCGGATATCAATACCGAAATTCATCTTCTGGAAACTTTGGCTATCACGAAATAGTAGAATATTTAAAAATTAGATACAAACTCCAGATCAGGTGGCCGTCAAAGCGAAGGCTTATCTGCTGGAAACAATTATAAACCAAGATAAAGAGATGGACTCTTCCCTCACTTCGATAGAGAGAAATTGGATTGGAAATATAACAATCAATAAAAGAGAGAAAATCAGAAAAAGGCCGGAAAATGAATAAGCCTGGACATTCAGATTACCGGATAGAGAATTTCAAAAATGGTGGAAAATGCAAGATAAAGCCACAATTTTTTTTGATGGAGCATCTAAAAGAAATCCTGGAGCCGCAGGAGCCGGGGGGTGATCTTCTCACCTGGAGGAAAACAAGAACTTAAATATAGCTGGGGATTAGGAATTTGTTCCAATAACCAGGCATAAGGTTTTGCGATTTTAAAAGGTTTTCAGATGGCTCTGAGTGAAGATTATACCGAAGTTCAGATCTTTGGAGACTCACAAATCTTGATCAATAAATTGAACACAAAGAAATATTTCAGCAACATCAAGCTAAATAGGATCCTTGAAAGGATTCAAAATACTCTTCAGAAATTCTCCAAGTATCAAATCTTTCATATTCTGCATGGATCCAACAAGGAAGCAGATAGGTTGGCAAATACTGGATGTAATCTAATTCAGGTTCACATCTAGAAACAAATAAAGGCCCAGTAAAGATTCACTCAATTCCTTAAGCTTTGAAATACATAAAAGAAAACTCAGATAACCATAGAAGAATGCAAACCATTGGCCCAATGGAGCGTGGATCGTGGACCTGCTTCAGAGGATAGCCAACTGTTGTTCCATAGGATTGAACAACTCAGAACTTAAACTAGAGTCGGTTGCAGAGGATCACTGGTAGACGTTAATCCAGAGGATTAACGAAGGATTGGAAATATAGAGCATTACCAGATTCGTGTGAATTTCATGGAGGAGAGTAGCAGGGCTCTTAAGTTGTTGAGGATAGAGCGTAGGTATGACGATCCAAGCCAGATATCTAATATCAATTAGAATATCTCATTGAAATGGATTTAGTTGATTGATATCATTTAAATCTAGACTCAAGAAGGAGGAAAATGGTGGCTGAGACAATAAAGGTTGACAATGAAGGAACTCGGATTTCAGAAGTATATCTCAATAATAGGTTGGAATTTGGAAAAATAATTGTAATCAGGTCACTCTAGACTATGGTCGCGATCTATTTTTTTCTCTTTCTTAAATATAATTTAACCGTTTAAGTGAAAAAAAGAAAATTAACAAATACAATTAATCAATTTTCTTTTGTCTTACGCCCCAAGGGAACATCTAAAGGTAATCCCAATGCAAGGCGTCTCTAACGAGCGGTTGGTGGCTACAAAAGTTATAGTTTATTAACAACTCGTCACCAGGAGACAAACTTTGTATTGCATGTGCAACAACAAATTTGGACGCTTTCCTTTTCATAAAGAACTCTTATTCATTGAAGTGTTCCTCAAATGAACAATTTGCAGAAAATAAAGAGCGCCTAGAACTATTTATGAACCTGCAATGTTCCCATGAGTGCATGGTCGACCATGTATATATAATAGGTTCTTCCTGTTAAAGTTTCCAGAAACATAACCATTCATGTACATACTATACATGGAAATGTTGTGCTTATATTTAACAATATTCAAGTAATCATACCAACAATAGATAGGACCGCAAAATGGAATAAGTGCTACTAACTGTTTGGGAGGAACGAGTATATGTGAAAGGATAAACAACCCAAGATTTGCAGCATCTATATTAGACTTGGAAATCATAAAATGATTACCACAAAAGGATAATTTAGTTCCAACATCAGGCACAAGTAGAGAAGACAACCACGCACCATACAAAGTGTGGTTGTAAGAACTTTGATATTTACTTTGCAAATTCATAGGAATGGAGAAATCATCGCTACCCTCCAACAATTGGACGTACCTCGGTGTGTACTTGGACATTTTTTCTCTCAACTCATGCAGATTTTTGGATCTTCTAGTAGAGATGGTTTGGGTGGAATTCATATCATACTTTGGATCACCAGAACTTTCAGTTGACTGAACATAAGCAGAGGGGTTTGTCAATTTAGGATGAGACATAGTTGTTTTGGCTTCCAAATTTTTCAAAAATGAACATAGGGAAGTGTTTCTACGTGTCTTTTCTATATCACCTATTGGATTTTTTTACAGCAGTAGGGTGTATTAGACCATCAACATTGGGTAATATATCATTAGTGTAATGGGTGAGTGTGACACGCCAAGGGCTCTCCTTCAACCCTTGACATTTTGAACAAACAAAAAATATTGGGGTGTCATAAAAGAGTTCCATCTCATGACGAATTACCATCGATGAACCAGGATGGCGTCTTGAAGATGGCATGTTACAATTGGCAGGGTAAAGCAACTTCCCATTTTCATCCACGAACTGCTTGCGGTATCTTGCTCGTGATAAGAGCTTACAAAGTTTTTAAACTAGTGGAATGTCTTGTGCATCCGAACTCAAACCTGAATCGGGATCCTGCAATAAAGAATAATTTGATATTCAGATTCACATGGATAAGTAACATAAATTCAAATAAATAGTCAAAATATAAATAAAACTTGAACTTATTGGGGATGGAAAGGGAGAACTCGTCGAACTTTGAACAAGATGGAATGAGTTGGAATCTGAATAATTGGCCATTTGATACTACAAGATTTTCTTCCTGCATTTGAGTCAAATCAACAATCAATATACGTATCTACAGTCCTAAAATATTTTCAAGAACTATATCACAATCTAACTTCCAATATAGTTTGGAAAACATTTTGTAAGAATAAGGTGAGTTTAACCAACATATATATACTATGAAATATTGTAATTGGTGTGGTTAAATACTAAAAGAACTTTTGATATGAATATATAATTTTAAGTGGACACATAAAACCAAAGGTTTTTCAAATTAAACCAGATTTTTTCATTCATATACATGCATTGGTGCACTCACATATACAAAATGCACCAGTGCGCAAGAGCTATAAACACACCATGAAGGAACATCCACAAAATCCCCTGCAGTGGAAAATATCCGCTACATTTGGTAGTAGATATTTCTACATGCATTTTTACAACATAATTCATGTCGGTGTGTTTCCTACACATAAGTGCACTGGAGCATCCTAATTATACACGCACCACGGAACACGTTTTTTAAATTGTTGTATTGTCAGTGCGTTTCACATATGTCTGCACTGGTGCGACATGACAACAAGCACACCAAAATGCTGAAAATCAAAATGAAAAAAAAAAAACGCACAAGTTATTTTTTTCCTAAACTGAAAAAAAGGCGGCAATTTTAAGTTCGAAAGTAATTCTAAATAGTGAATAAAAGCAAAAAACCTAAACATTAATTCATTCTTTTGTCAAAAAATTTAGGGGAGAGTTTTGGAAGAGAGACTTGCATGGAAGGAGTTTGGAGCAACTAGGAGGAGTTCTGAGGGTCGAAATTTGTTAGGTGTGGTGAATCAAACAAAACCTTGCATAGTAGAAATTTCAAGTACATAAATATTATTGTTGATCTTATTATCTTATTTAGAGTTTAACTATATTTAGAAGAAAAAAACTTCATACTTATCTTCAATGTTGCAACCCTTATTATCTCGCTGCTTCTTTTTGGTTTTATGTGGCTGCAAAATTTTACATTAGGGTTTAAATCCCTCTATTGTTATACAGAATTACGATTTCATCTTTTAGGGATTTTGGATTTGCTGAGCTTGTAATTATATATAGAAAGCGTAGGGTGATATTGGGCCACTTTTGGGGTTGAATATGTAACCATCTCAGCCATGTTAAGCTTTTTTTATTTATTTTTCAATAAAAAAATGTATGCATCAATATCAGTGTGTTTGTATTACAAGAACGCACCAATGCAGTGATAAACATAGCGCACTGGATATGAGATGCGTCACGTCATATTTTATTTTATAAAAATGCAAAAGTTGATTTGCGTTTCTTGGTTCTCTATTCGTGATGCGTCTGTTTTATTTTAACACGCCGGTGTGTTGTTGTTAACAACGCATCGGGGCGTTTTACATATTTAAGCGCACCGATATCAAACTTATTTTTTTCTATTTTGAAGGTCTGTAATTTATTGGTATAATATATTGATAGCTTTTGTATTTAATTGTCTATGTTGTTTATTGATAGAAAATGCATGGTATGGGTTCAATGAACAACAGCTTTAATCAACATGATGGGAGCACATCTGAAATTACGAAGAAGGTAAGTGATTTTAATTAATTTATGTATTTAAATTAATTTGTTTGAATTATTTGTAAAGTTAACTAATATGTATTGGTTAATGTGTGACATGGAGAGCAAAAAAAATGAGGAAGCTCGATAAGATTCTTACCAAATTAAGTCTAGAAGAGTGTTAAACATTGATGGAAAAGTTGCAGAGGGATGAATCGGGTGAATTAAAAATAAGTCAATATGAATTATTTCTTCAAATTTGAGTAATAATGTACTTAAGAATATTCACTAATATGTTTCAAATAATTTAATTCACATATGTTGAAAGTTATCCAGGGACTGAGAACAATATAAGTCAATGGCATCATAAGAATTTTTTTTTATGGAAGATTCAAATGATGATCAATTGGTCCTTAGCTCATCTGGAGTGGTGTTGGAAGTTAATAAAAGGGGAAAATAATTTTATAATACTATGAGGGATATAGGAGAAAGTGTTAGGATAATTAATACTCCATCCTTGTCCTACTTAGCATTATTTACCTTTTCGTAGTAGTTGATGATGTTATTTGCCCCCTAGTCATGTGCAGATGTCATCTAGGACCCATTAGCCGCCTAATGCGCCCTACATGCATCATTAGGACCAACAGAGTCAGTTCCTTACATTCTAGGAGATAACTCAGTGATTCAATTCAGTCCAATTGAGTTACACCTGAGTTCCTAATTGTAATTGGGGGTTTGAGCTCCGATCATCACTGATTGTGATCTAATGCATAATTTTCTGATTGATTTGCATGAAAAACTCACAATTGCGACCTCCTTGGTCAATTAACGGATAATAGCTTCAGTTAACTGAGTTTTGGTTGAGTTGAGTTTAGTTTTGGACTTTTGGAGCACTCCAATGGTGACAATTCCTATGCTAGAGTGACATGGTTTCAAATTCTCCTAGGATAATAGAATTCTCACCATTGTAACATATTTGTTGACTATACTGATTAATGGATCATAACACACATTTATGTTTCTATCTGAGTTCCAATGCATGATTAATTTTACTACTCATTTCAATACAATTTTCATTGTAATTCATCTTTTCTACTCATTCTTTTCGCTGTGAGGTATTCTCAGCTCTATGATTTGTTGTGTTCTAGAATTTCACATGGTATCAGAGCTAATAGAGCATAGGTTGAGCAATTTATTTCAGTAGTACATGAGAAGCCTATGAATTTCCACAACAAATCCTGGTGCCATTGCATTGAATTCATTGGAGAAATCCTTTGAGGTCTAGCTAGGTGTGAAGGATCCGGATAAAAGTGCCTATTGTCCTAAAGCAGTGCTAAGTAGAAGTTTATCTCCAAAATTGAGAGTTTTTTGCATGATTTTGAAGGTTGTTCAGTGCAGCAGTAGCAACAGTTTCAATTTGTATTCACTCTAGTGGTTTCACATGGAGAATTCGAATTTTCATTTGTCTCCAAGGATCCTGACACCCTTCAATTATCTTGATTGGATGGATGATATGCATATGCTATTGCGCAACAAGACTTTGTACAGGGTCACAATGGGAAAGGAGGTCGAACCTCAAGTAGGTGGTTATAAGGATAAGTACTTAAATATATTAGATGAAGCATTTGATTTCATGTGTATTCATATTTCCATATATTTTCTCTTCCACCTTGAAGGACTGAAGACTCCAAGAGAGGTTTGGTTGAAGCTTGAGACTCTCTTCGCAAAGGAAGATGAGTTGAGAGGCCATATTTTGGAGAATGAATTATTTTCTCTTCAACCCAGCAATTTCGAAACCATACATCAGTTATTTTCTAAATTCAAGTCTTTGGTTATGCAATGCAAACAATGTGGCATTGAGAAGAAGGATGAGCAATTGGTACTATCCATCCTAAGCAAGCTTGGTCCATAATTTTCAATATTTGTTTCTACCTTCCATTCAGGGAGATTGAAAATTCCCTATTGGAAAATTCCTTCCTTAGATGCATTCATTGAATCTCTCATCCAAGAACAAGACAAACTGATTCAGATGGCCACCTTGAAGGCCTCCAAAAATCAAGCTCTTATAGTTGGAGAGTCAAAAAGTGTGAATGCTAAAGGGAAGAAGAAAGGAAGGGACAAGAAGCAATTTGAATCCCAACCATATGAGAAGCCTAATCCATTAGAAGGAGCCTCCAGCTCCAAGAAGGATAAGCAAAAGGGGTTTGAGAATACCAAGTGTACCTATTGCAAGAAAGGAAACCATCCAGAGAGATCTTGCATGAAGAAGAAGATAGATCAAATGACCAAAATTCTTGAACATCAAAACATTTCCCTCCCTGAAGGCGCAAGGGAGATTGATTCTAGAAGTGAGACAGATGATCATGAGAGATGTCGTGCACTGAAGGCTAGATTCACACAATCACAAGCCTTCCTCACAGATTTTGGAGCCTCCAACCACATGGTTTCCTCCAAAGAATCATTTTATTCTCTAGATATAAATGGTGGTCCTAATATTCACATGAGAGATAATTCAAAGATCTCTACTAAAGGGAAGGGCAAAATACAACTGGAGCATGGAAAGTTCAAAATTTTTCTGTATGTGCCTTCTTTGACAACAAATTTGTTATCTGTTTATCAGATGACACACACAAGTTCACCGAAGAAAGTTATTTTTGGACTTAACACATTTGAGATTGCAGAGGTCTCATTGGGGAAGCTAATAGCGAAAGGGGTTGCAAACCATGCCTCCAAGGCATATGAATTATCTCACTTTTTTCCATGCACTCTACCTACTCCATTTGCATATGATGAAGATCAGAATGATGTCTCTTTTGATGATCCAGTTTCAGATTCCGAAGATGAGGACCAAGATCTTGATGTTGATTATGAAGTTCAAGAAGATCCAAATCCAGATCCAGCACCTGCTCCCAATCCATGGCCAAGGCCAATATGGGTTCACAAATTCCTTGAAGCTACCGGGAACATAGCTAGGGATCCATAGAAGATTTAAATCTCAGTATCGAGTTGCAAACCTGGCACTATGTCATATAGATCCACTTCTCTCAGAGATGTGCTACATGATGGTGGGGCCTGATCCACAATCCTTCAAAGAGACTTGCCATGATGGATCTACAACCAAGTACAAAGATCGGTTGGTTGAAAAAGGGTACTCAAAGGTTCATGGTTTGGACTACAATGAGTCATTCGCTCCAGTAGCAAGAATGGATTATGAAAGACTTGTTTTGGAAAATGCAGCTTTGAAACAGTGGGAGGTACATTAGAGGAGCAGATCAAGATCTAGATCCAACACCTGCATTACTATCCTACATTGGAGAATATTTCCTACAATTTTACAAATTCTTTCACTCAAAAGAGATTTTCCTTCTCTACTTGGTGTGAAGGCTATCTGAGTTTCATGTTGTTCATTTTTTAGGGGGGGTATTTTTCCCATGAGGTTTTTCTCCATTTCCTTAGTTTTCATGAATATATATTTCTTTTTATCCTTTATTTGATCGAATGGGTGACCTTTGGTCTCGGTAACCAGGGCCCAGGATGTCCAAGTTTGGATTAATGGGGGGTGTTAGGATAATTAATACTCCATGCTTGTCCTACTTAGCATTATTTACCTTTTCCTAGTAGTTGATGATGTTATTCCCCCCTAGTGATGTGCAGATGTCATCTAGGACCCATTAGCCACCTAATGTGCCCTGCATGCATGATTTTAGGACCACTAGAGTCAGTTCCCTACATTCTAGGAGCTAACCCAGTGATTCAATTCAGTCCAACTGATTTACACTTGAGTTCTTGACTCTAATTGGGGGTTTGAGTTTCGATCACCACTGATTGTGATCTAATGCACCATTTTTTGATTGATTTGCATGAAAAAATCACAATTACACCCTCCTTGGTTAGTTAACTGAAGCTACTGTCAGTTAACTGAGTTTTGGTTGAGTTGAGTTGAGTTTGGGACTTCCAGAGCACTCCAGTGGTGACAATTCCTATGCTAGATTGACATGCATTCGAATTCTCATAGGATAATCGAATTCTATACATTGTAACATATATGTTGACTATATTGATTAATGGATCATAACACACATTTATGTTTCTATGTGAGTTCCAATGCATGATTAATTTTACTTCTCATTTCACTGTAATTCATCATTTCTGCTCATTCTTTTCACTGTGAGGTATTCTCAGCTCTATGATCTGTTGTGTTCTAGAATTTCACAGAAAGAATGTACATACATAATTTTCACTTGCAAAACAGAAACCGATCAAATGATTCAAAGAATAAAGTCATATGTAAACTAAAAGAGGCGTTCCCAAAGCAATGGTCAATGAGACCTGTGAGACTTGCAATAGCAAAACCATACAACGACAATAAAGAATCATTCAAAAATTAATATTCATGAACAAAAAAATAGTTTAATGCCATTTTGCGTTTTCAGGAAGATTATGAAAATCCCAAAGGATGAGAGGTGATATACAAAATGTGCCAGTAGGGATGTACAAAAAAATGTACAAGGATATGGTCAAGGAAATGGACATAATTGCATCGCAGGAGGAGCCATATCAACAACAAAGTGTTTCAAATGTATGAAATCATTGATTTTTAGGATTATGTTATACATCTCATTAATTAATTCAACATTAAATATTAATTTTCAATTGTTTTGTTGGAGAAAAGAAAACAAAATAGAACCCAGACAACACACAAGATAGGACAAGGAGGAAAAAAGGGGTTGATAGCAAAGTTTGTGAGTATTTGTGATTTCCTCAAAAGAAATTAAGATTTTGTAGTGGTTGTGATTTGTATATATATATTTTTTGTTTTCACTAGCAATCCTTGGATGTCTTGAAATAGGTGTTAACATACAAAGAGGAGCCATCAAAAGAATTGATTGACATTGGGTTAAGCAAGGTTTGTGAGTATATGCTAGCGTATAAAAAAATAATTGTGGATTTTATAAGTATCTATGTTGTTTTACTTCTCTCAGTTTATAATTAATAAAACAACAAAAATCCTTGATGTTAAATCTATGATTTGTGATGGGGCATAAAACTTGCAGGAAACAAAGTATGGAGTGGAGCCAACATAAGACTTGTTGATAGAAGGCATGAGATTTGGTTTTAAAATAATGTGTATCATTCACGAGTAAATTATTTATATCGTACATTGCTTTTCAATTTACATCCATGCATACTATCTATTTATTTTTCATTATTCCTGGCAATGTAGATACACTCAGTACACTTTTTTATGTTTGCAGATAGAAGATGAAGAAGAGGAAAACAATCGAGCTAATCAACAAAACATTCGGCCAAATAACCCAATTGATGCAAGTGGCTCCAGCACCGATAACAGTTCCAGTGAAGAATGATGATCCGTATTTAATTTTGATGTTAATGCAAGTTGTTGTAGCTTGTTGTATATTTTGAAATAATTGTCTGTGAAAATCAGACATTTTGTATAATAATGTACCGGAAATAATGTCTGAATTGAAATGCAATGGGCTATCAGTAAATGCAACAATAATTACATGCATGTTGACATTTTTATTATTATTGTCTCTATGTTGTTGTATTTTGTATGACAAAGGCACCCTTATTGATATATAATAAAATAAACTTTTTTTATTCTATTTCATTCTTCAATGTTATTGTCAAATGTTACATGTGAAATGGTACATTGGTAATTAAATGTATGAATGATTAAGTATTACAATAGATGCTTGCATCTATGATATAATAAATTAATCCAAACAAACACAATAATTAAAATTGAAATGAATAGTACTATAAACAAATATTTCAATTTCAGATGAATAATGACATAAAAAAATAAAAATATAATATATATATTTGACTGAAATGTCTGTATCCATTGTTCAAAGAATCATATGTGGTGATTTTAATAATATATGTTGCATTGGTGCACCTATATGAACATTACGCACCAATGTGTATAAACGAACAATAAGCACCGATGCGTTTATGTAAACAACAGTCCCGACACTCCAATGTAAATCAAACGAATCGTTAAATTTTAAAAATAAGAATGTCCACACGCTAGACAGAGTGTTTGGTTTGTTTACTTCTCTGTATCACAACGGTGCATGTCAATGGCTTTACGCACCGTTTTTTTTTTTTGTGTTTAATCGCGACGGTGCGTTTGAGGTGTTAAAATGCACCGGGTCATTCTAATAGTTTGTAAGCACCAAGGCATTTGACAATGAAATGCACCGATGTGCTCTGATAAATGGACAGCATCAGTAAAGTTTAAAAATATTAAAAAATGTGCGTTGCGTATGATGTAAAATATCGCACTGGTGTGATTATGTTGTAAATAAGCACCGATGTGTATAATCTATATGCAAGCACCGGTGCGGCGTTGAATTTTGGTTCTTTTTAGTGCTTGTTCTGTTTGAGTGCACCGATGTAGATATTTTAATCGTACAACACCGTTGTGTCTTATTATGACACGCACTGGTGCGCATAATTTAGACTAAACGCATTGATAAAAAACATCCACTAAAACCTCTGATCGCCGAGCTTATTTTAGTTATAAAATATATACATAATGACCTCCGTAAAACATCTGCTACCATTGGCAGAGGTCATAGCGGAAGTTTTTTTGACAATTTTTGCCAATCTTGTAACACTAAAAACCTCCGCTACAGGGCCTTTTCCTTGTAGTGGAGGAAACAACTTTGCACAATGCATGTATACTTGATCCTCTTCCATCCAAATTGATCTTATCGATACATCTTAACTTGGAAGCATGAAAATATTTTTTCTTGATTACTTCTTTCCGCCATTATTTTGCACTAGAGCTTAATCTCCATCAAATTTTAGCTTCCAGAGCTAAGTTCATTAATTGTGGGCCCTTGATTCCTTCCCCCCCATGAATCAAAGGATCCCTGATAGTCTCCCATTTGATTAGGTGAAAATTATGTTGATTAGACTTACTTCCTTGCCACAAAACCTTGTGTATTTCCTTGTTGATGTGATTCATGATGCATATAAGAGCTATAAAAGAGGAACATTGGAATATTGGAAGAGAAGAGATGAAAATTTTAATTAAAATAATATTACCAACATGGCTAAGCCACTACAATCCGCATGCTTGCATTTTACTTTTGATTTTTAAATTACTTGGATCCGATCCATCGCTTTGGGACTTTTCAAAGAGGTTAGGATGCCCAAGTACTTGAAGAAGGTCCATTGATGTTAGCCATTGAACCCAAATATGCGATTCCTAAGCAATGTCGAGGATATATTATAGATCAACACTTGGATTTTACCTAAGTTAATCAGAGCTCTCGAGGCTTCAATAAAATTATCAAGTGCTCTCTTGAATATGATTGCATCAATTGTGGAAGCTCCACCTATAAATAAGGTATCATCGTAAAACTAAGCATGATTGATTGCATTGACTCCTCTAGAGATAAGGATCCCTTCTAGGTTTCCCACTTCCCTTCCCTTGTTCAATTTTCTAATTGATTTTGTCATTAAATATACAAAAATGGGGATAAAGGGTACCCTTACTGAACCCCATTTGAGATTTGAAAGAAGTTTGCAAATTTTCCATTGATCAAGGGGGATATCCAAGGACATCCAATGCATGCTTTGATCCATCTTATAAAGTTACTTGAAAATCCAAATATTTCCATCACAATGTAAATAATATTATGTCTTACTCTATCAAATACATTGGTAAGATCAATTTGGAATGGGTAGCCTCTTGAACCAAAATAATATTGTCAGGTATTCATATTTTTTCCTTGAAACCTCCTTGATTCTATGATATCAATGTGGGGGAGGAAAACATTTAGATTTGTTTCTAAAATATGAAGGAATAATTCATACTTGTAATATCTAATGGTGAGAATATAAAATGTAATGATGCATATAATGCACAAAGTCTACTTATGATTCAAAGATGAGGACAATGAGAGAAGTTAGGGATTTTTGTGGGCTATTTTGATGAGGCCTCTCAGTTTGGTATGTATGGGGGAGGCATTGCTTTTAAAAATCAGTGAATGTCATTGCTTTCATTTGTGGATGGGATGTGGAAAAGGTACTAATACCAGGGCAGATTTGTTGGCATTATGGGGTCTTCTCTAGTTTTCTTCAAAAATTGGTATCTTGTCTCTTAAGGTACTTGGTGATTCTAAAGTGATGGTGCAGTGGGAGGTCGGAAAGTTCAATTTAAAGGTTCTTTTTTTGGAGTAGTGGTGCTCTAGGATAAAGGAGATACAAGGTAGGTTCTTGGACATGTCTATTAGTCATATTTATAGACATTTGAATACATTGGCTAGGATTATTAAAGAAGGCTATCGGGTAGATGGAAGGCATCCTTTTTTTTAGGAATTTCAAGACAACCTTATGTTTTCATCTGACTCTTTAGTTGCCTACTAGTCTAGTTTTTTGTTCTATTTTGTCTAGATGATTGTTACAGGCATTTTAGTTTTCCTCATAGGATACATTAGGCATATGATATATGGATTGGTAGTGTTGATTGTTTTTTAATGATTATGGAAAGTTAGTTATTGGGGGTGGTCTCTTACTTCATATCTGTTTTGGAGGGACTGGATTTCTTTCAGCTATCTCTCAATATATCTATATGTTGAAAATTGTTATCTTTGATTCATTTTAATATGAATATCAAGAAACATGGTTTTTCTTTGTGAAAAAGTTAGCATTATGGGCCTAGGAGGACATGCTATGAACCGTATTGTCATCAAGGATGACATTCACATGGTAAGTAGGGATTGGGATAATAGGGCATCAAATCCCTTGTTTTTCCGGTCTCTTTTTCCCAAATTTGACCAAAATCTAGTTTGAAAATAGCAATTTCAACATCTCTATAATTTAAGCAATTTCAAATCGTGTTTCTAGGTTAAATGCTACGCTTTGAAACTGCCTAGATGGTTGAAATCGTCATTTGAACAATGGAAATAATCATTTGAACACTTCTTCTTATGTGGGATTTCGACGAATACGAAACCATTTGCGTGCTCTGTATCACACACCTGTAAATAGCAGAAAGTGATAACACTAGTCAAAGGAGTGGATTAGCATCACATGTTCACTTGAAAGGTATACCATTGATTTTCTTTAATGGTCCCATTGACATGGAAAATTTAAATGATGGTCTTTCATCCTAGTTGAAGTCTATGGAAAGTTAAATGAAGTGAAGGTCCTAACTAAAGTGTTTGGGTATCCTCATGGTCATATCCATAGTCGTGAAAGGTTCATTATGTAATGACGTAAAATCAAAGACATCAACCATGCATAAGTCTTCATGTACAAATTGTAAAAGTTTTGCATGAGTCAAAATATTAAATTGTAAAAGTTTTAAATGAGTCCAAAGAATTTTTGCATCAAATATTATTGAAGTCGGTCTAGGTTAAGGTTTTTGGGCAAAGTAGATGTTGGATTAAAGAAAAGTAAGTTGAAGTTCAAGTTGAGAATCATTTCTAGTCAAGCTAGGGAAAAGTCAATTGGCATGTTGTAATGTGAGTTGAGAACCAAAGCAACTCAAATTCAAGAAATATGTTTGTGATAATTTGTTATGATGATTTGGTTTTGTATACGGGACAAATTGTAAAAGGTCTTACATTTCCCCTCACCTCTTATTAGAAAGAGATTTGCTTGTACTTGTGCATGTGTTGTGCCTTCCTTGTATTTAAAATTTTGGTGGTGGTTGTGATTATAAAAGGACAAGGTTTCAATTCTTGAAGGAGTTGCATGTTTGGTGGTACTCGACGCCCCTACAATTATTATTTGAAAGATGAGTGCATGATCGATTGTACCCTACACCCCATTTGTTGTGTTTATTTTTGACAAACAAACGTGATTCAATTAGCAATTCATAATGGGTAAAGGATGCAAGCAACAACAAAATGATAACCATGAAATTCAACTTCTTCGACAAGATCTAGAAGATGCTCTCCATGAAATTGACAAATTACAAAAACAAAATAAACTGGACAATTCATAAGAAAGAATTTTTTCAAAGAATTTGTTGATTGCACTAGAAAACACTAAAGTGAACGAGAAGAAAAGTTGGAATCACTGGATGAATGGGGAAATGATCTCTTAAAACTTCATGATAAGAAATATAAATGACATAGCCACTACAACAATAGATATTGGAAAAGGAAAATGTGTTGTTGGCACTGGAAAGTGAAGTTAAAAATTTGAACAAGGAAAAACTAATGTGTGATGCAAATTGTGACACAAGTCACCTGATTCAAAAGATTGATAGTTCTCGGGATACATGTAAATGATGATGGTGTACATGTGTCTCTCTCATGCTATGAGACTCAACAAAATGATCCCGGTGATAACTTTGAAGGTGAAACTCATATTGAAGATGATGATTCTGATGTTATTTTGAAGATGAAGAAGATTAAAGATGATGCATAGTATATAAGACTAAACATGAAGAAGTCCACAAATGATGTAGATTACAAAAGACTAAATATAAAGACAACTCAAACATCCATATTGAATCACAAGTATTCATTAAGGGGGTTTCAAGGAATAATTCATACTTGTGAATCTAATGGTGAGAATATAAATGTAATGATGCATATAATGCACAAAGTCTACATATGATTCAAAAATGAGGACAAGGAGAGAAGTTAGGGATGAGTATCTAATGGAGATCACTTGAGAGATCCAAGGAGATATTATTGGAGATAGTTTTAGATATGGTTGAACAAGAAATCCTATCGAGGGATATTTTTTATAGTCATATATTCTTATATAAGGTACCTCATTATACTCTATTGTGTCATGAGAGAATTTTAGATATATAAAATGTGAGGTTTTATAGATATTTGTTGTCTTATGTTTGTGGTTGTTAAGTAGATGGCTACTCTTTGACCCAACAAAATCTTTGTAAGAATTTTATATGCAACATTATAGAGAGATATAGGCCTAAATCTAGAAAGAGATGAGGGCTTTGACTTGATAGGAATTAAAGAAATGAAGGTTGAATTAGTGGAGTCCTCGATTTTGTCCTTTCCTCTGGTCCACTTGAGGAAACTAATGGTTAACCTATCTGGTCCTAGAGCTTTATTGGGCTCCAAGTTCTAAATGGCATCTTTGATCTCACCATACAAGATCTCTTTTTTTATATTGGAATTGTCTTCATGACTTACCAACAATGGAACATTGTGTAACATGCTCTCTTTTGCAAAGGTGTAAAGGTGTTTGAAGTGCCTATGCCTCTCTTCCTTGATGTCATTGAAGTACTCAACTTGATTTGCCATAATTTCTACTCCTGATGACATAGGCTATACAAATTCATATCAAGCTCTTGTTCTTGCATCAAAATTTCCATAGTATTCTTCTCATTTTCCATGTCAGTTCGAAGAGCTTAAATTTGAGAAATGATCTCTCTTTTCTAACTCTTGGAGGCCTGTATTTTGTCTTTGCCAAGTGTTTCAAAGCACCTTTAACAATTCTTAATTTGGATTCCCAAATTTATATCATTGAGCCCTTAATGCTAACTTTCCATCTCTCATTAATTATGTTCAAGACTTCATTCTCTTCCGACCACTCAGGGTTGAAATGAAAATGAATCGAACCGAAATGTTTTCCATCAATGATAGAAAGAGTAATATGCCTATGATCTAAGGATGCGAATGGAAGTATCTTGAGAATATTAATGGTTTCTCTAGCAGAAGGGAATTGTGAAAAAGGAAACGATCCATTATAGTAGCTATATGGCCTAGGCCAAGTATGAAATTTAACCAAGTGTACATTCCTTTTTTGGGAAGAGTATCCACCAAGTCCTATTTTGAGAGTAGATCTTCCAAATTATATCGGAACTGATCATTGACTAGGGTGCCCCCTCTTTTTTCCTTTTGAGATAGAGTGACATTGAAATCCCCAACAACATAATATTGGCAAACCCATTCTCTTTCAAGATGGATAACAATATCCATAACATTAATTTATTAGTATATTGGACAGGTGCATAAACATTATGTATTCTAATTACTTCTTTAGAGTCCACATTTTCAAGTTCAACCATAACCAATGTTGAGTATCTAGATACTCTACTTTCCTATATATATTGTATTTTCAAAATTTTGTGATGTACTTTGAGGCACCACAAGCGCTAATGGTTGAATTGGTGCTATTTTTCCAAATCTTCAATTCTATATGTGTTGCTTCTTCAACCTCCATCCTTGTCTCCTGGATTAGTAAGAGGGAGGGATTTTTCTTTCCTAATAATATTCTTTATGGAATCCACTTTATTTATGCTCCCCATAGCTCTACATTTCCAAGAGACCAAGTTTATTAATTACAGCTAGTTGGGTGGGGTACATCTTCAACTTTATTTTATTGTCTCTTATTGCTAGGGCTTCTTAGTGGGGTGTTCTTGAAGGAGTTTTGTAGTGTGGTTTGAAGACCCAAGGATTTTTATTTTGAAGCTATTTTGTCCCTTTTATACTTTGAAGACTCCATACCAACCTTCTTTGGAGTCATTCTCTCTTCCTCATACCCCTCTGTTTATTCTCCCATCTGGAGTTTGGCTTCATTCTTGGTCAAGATACCATTAGGCATAACATAGGAGTTGACTTGAGAATATGTTGCTTCCATGTATGTCTCTAAAGGGATTTGAGATCTATAGTATGCTTGTGAGCCTTCTTCTTCTAAGAATGGATAGCTTTAATCCTTAGAAGAAGATCTATGAGAGGCCTTAGGGTGATTGGGTTCTTAGGATTGTGTGTTTGAGGGGTCTTCTTGATCAATTTGACCTACAACTTGGAATTGATATGTTGATGGGGTCAATGAAGTTGGTTGTCTAACATTTGACTACATTGATGCTGCAACCTAGAGGGTTCATTACCTTTCTTCACTTGTTTCCAACCCCGTCATTCTTTGTAGGCCAGGGATGAGGGGGCTCCCTGGGGAAATTTAGAGCAAAATGGCCATATTCTTGACAAATATTGCACTTGAAAGGGAGTTTTTCATAGTCTAATTTCTAGGTGTGAGTCTAACGATCCATATTGAGATGTATGGATTTTGGGATGCCCTTTTCTAGATCCATTTCAACACATATGCAAGCACAAGCAAACAAAGGGGTTTTTGGTTCAGATTGTCAATATAGTGACCTAGTGTGTTTCTAGTAACTCCCAGATCCTTGTCGTTCCAACAATGCAATGATAGGTGGGGGAGTTTAACCTAAACATGAATAAGTGAGGGGATATATTTCTTAGGTTCAAAATCCAAGGACCATTTATTAAGGTAGATTCCCCTTGACCTAGTGAAGTATGGACTGCTTCTAAATATAAGATCCATACCTTCTTTCTTCTCAAAAAGAAAAACAAAGTACCCTCTTCCAAATAAATTTTGTATCATATTACATTGTATTAACGACCTCTAGTTCTTATTTATTTGTATTTCCATGGCCTTAGGAGAATGACATTCTATATAAATACATGTCTCCATGTATTTTCCAGCCAAAAATCCTACACCATTCTCCAAAGAAGAGAAATGGCATTGGTCTGATACTTATACATAATGTCTGTGTATGAGAACAAAAAATATAAATAGTACAACAATCTATAAAACTACATCGGTCGACCATCACTATTGGGAGAAAAAAGACAAAGTTCCAAAAGTCGAGAATATATATCCCTAACAAAGACTGATAAAAATCGCTATGTAAGCTTGAAATGATATCGTGCAAACATCACTCGTCACAACTTGTGCCATATTGTTATATTGTCAAATATTGAATTTATAACTGGAATAGGATCTGGTTGCAACTCGGCAAAAGGCAAGTGGAAATACTCATAGAATTCTTCATTATTCAATTCAATAATTATACATTGCCCTAGAACCATTTGAATGCCTTCCTTAGAAATTCGATCTGCTTCCACATTTTTTTCCCTGTAGACATGTTGAAATGAGAGAGTATCAAATGTGTCCATGATTTTGAAAACTTATTCAAGAATAGGATGTAGTAAGATGTTATGACATTTTATAGCCTTTCTTTCCCAACTTATAATAATTTGAGAATCTCCAAAGATTTGAAGTTGATTTATATTCTTCTCTTTTGAAAAAAGAAGCAATAGTTGTAAAGCTATCAATTCTGCGTAATTGTTTGTGCCGACACCCAACCCCATTTTTAATTTGAAAGAGTGAGTATTAGATAGGTTGATGACAACACCCCCCCACAAGCTTGAGCATTATTTTGTGAGGCACCATCAAAAAATGCCCAAGGTATTATATGATCCACATGTTCCTCAGTAATGAAGTGAATAGAACTGACACCTTTTTTCTTGAGGGAAGTGTGACAAGATACTGAGAATTTGCACAGCTATAATCTCATGCATAATTGTCTTATCTTGAAATATAATTGAATTCTTCGCTATCTGAACCCCCCAACAGATAAGTAAAGGGATTTTATGCAATTGTTTTCGGGATCCCGTGCCCATACTCTCTAGGATTCTTCTATCTATACCTTGTCCCATTTACAGTTTTTTTGTAATTTCCCTAAGAACTACCAATTTTTTTTGGTAAAGGGACATTTTATAAATAGATGGGGCACAAATCATCATCATCCTTATGCGGGAAACACCATCCAGGTTCTTCCTTCTGTCTTTTTTCCATTAAATCCCAAGTCAGAACCTTGTTTTTCATTAAGCACCACAAGAAGATGTGCACTTTTAATGGAGATTTTATTTTCCATACCCCTTTCCACCACCATTTTGTTTCACATGTTTGTAAATCAATGCTCAGATGACAGTATCCCAATTTTGGAGTGTACTTACTATGGTGAGCATTTTCCCAGATAAGTTCATCATTTCTGTCTGAAATGAGAATATGAGCATTTTGGAGAGATTTGATATAGTTATTACATACCTCAATGTGATGTTCCCCCAATTCCAAATTATTAATATCCAACCATCCCCGTGCCCATAGAGAGGTGGAGGTCGGATTTATTATTTGATTGAGGAAGCGAAATCCCAAAGCATGGGGGTCTTCGATTAGATTCTATGGGAGAAGATGAATTTTCACATAGTCCAGCCATGGATTAGTACCAATCCGGGCCCTAGATCCATTTCCAATGCACCAAACTAGTCCTTCTTCAATCACAGGGAAATATTTGTTGGAATATATTTAATACTGAGAGGGGGGGGTGAATTAGTATTAGCACGGTTATGAACAATTTTTAACTTCTTTAACAGATTAATCTGAACTTAACTTGATCTTCAATTATGCATCCACCATAAATAAATAATTAATTCACATATGCACCAAAACACAGAACACAGAACACAGAACACACAGAATTTTTATGCGGAAACCCAAATGGGGGAAAACCACATAATGCTCTTTTATAATGAAAAGATTATATTCGAGGAAGCACTGACTTCTTGTGTTTACCAACACCAACTGGAAGGAGGCACCGACCTGAAGGAAGCTAAACTCCCTGTGTTCTCCAGCACCAACTAGAAGTAGGCTACAACCCCCTGTTCCTTGACCTATCCTGCCGCCGAGATATATAAGAATAGGATGTTACTCTGTAGAAATTTTGATACACGCGCACTTCTTATGTTATGATGTTCGTTCTGTTGTGCGGACCTTCTGTATGCAGTAGAATTGTTGTCATTGTGCTGCATACAATACTTCACTTCAACACTTCACTTGAAATGACGTCGCACTTCATATACTGTGTGCTGCTTCAACTGCTGCAGACTGTGCCAATAGTCAATATTCCATTCTACAACTGCGCATATCCACTTTCAACTGATATTGTACATCAACCAAAAAATTGATGTTATGAATTTGTGCATTGGTATCATATGGAATTGCGCACTTTCTGAGATATGTTTGTTATGTTTAAGTGCCACAGTCTTTCAGACAATATGCAGTCTTCTGTGCATCATATGATTCGTCCTTTCGGTTTAACGCACTTGTCTCAGATCATCTGCATCATGATGTGCATACTTGTTTCTGCTGCAACTTTGTCTTTGCACATCTGATGGAATTCTTTACTTCGCACACTTCATCTTAGTCTTTCTGCATCAATGAAACTTCTTTACATCATGCAGTATAACATATAATTCAGTTATGTATTTACGTGGATCTATATTAGGACATTTGTGACTTCTTGCGTGATGTCTGCGATATTGTCATTTGATCCTCACGCACTTGCACATCCTTTGCATTCTGCCTTTCTATCTTCGTGCAATCGCCATAGATCTACAACATCATTTTGCGCACCATCAGCTATCCTTTGCTTGTGGCCACTCGGATCTGTACTAGATCATATTGTTCTAGTTCCACGAACCCTTGATGCCCTGAATATAAATCTATATTTTCCACTTACTAGCTCTTCATACTTGCCATCAAGCTTACTTCAAATCTCCAACTTGCTTTCTTATTTATGCATTTCCTGCATGGATTGTATGTCCACAAGTTGGTTGTGGATTTCCTTCTTCTTTTCTTCACGGTTTATGCTTATGCCATGTGTCATGTTCTGTGTTGCTAATGTGTCATCTCTTGTGGGTCTTACGCATACATGGTCCTTGACTTAGTGGGACTTTAACCCAGGATTGTAGTGTGGTCTTACGCCTTTGATGTACCATTGCTTGTGAAATTTGCTCATATGATAACTTCAACCCCCACACCCTTCTTGGTACTTGTGTGTGCTTCAACAACTGAAAGCTTCCTTCGATTGGTGAGACTCGCGCGATTTCAGGACTTGCATCTTCGTTCAACAATTTCATGTTCCATGTTGCTTGTGCACTCTTAATCCTTTTCCAATCAACGCTTATGCTTTCTTGTGCATTCATGAACCTTGTCTAATAAATTCTTTTGTTTGCTTTCCCACTTGAACCTTCACCAATGAACTCTTTGACTGCTTGCGCATTCTTCAAGCTTATGTCCAACCAACACTATGACTGAATGTACTCCTTATGTACTTCTATAAACTGAATATACATGGTGTACTTCTGAACATACTTCTTCATATTGTATGCACTTCAGGATATACTTATTCATATTGGCATCCATACCTTTCTTCATCTTGCTTGTGCATATAATTCTTCAAAGTAGATTTTCTATATACTTCTTCAAACTAGCACACAAATACTGAATCCTCTTTGACATCAGTTGACATCAATGACATAAACTGAATCTGTTGACATCAATGACAAACAAAGTTCAACAATATCCCCCTTTGGCATTGATGTCAACACCTTATGAAGTTGTGCATAATAATCTCCTAAATATTGTATGCTTCATTTGTTCTTGTTGCGGTACTCCCCCTGTGTGTATGCTCCCCCTGTGTTCTTTGCCAGTTTTAGCATTTCACATCTACGCATTTTTTTGTCAATGCTTCTTCTGCTTTTTGTTACTTCTGCACAGACTGCATGCTTCATGATCATTCTTACTGTGTTGGTGCATGCTCTATGATGTTCTTTCAGCTTCATGTTCTTTCTTCTCTTGATCAACTTCTAGCTTCATGATCTGCTTCTCATATTTAGTGTTATTTCTCCCTGATCATCTTCATGCTTTTTCTCCTCACGATTCTACGTCATGTTCTTCAGCTTCATGCTTTTTCTCTCCCTTTGGAATCAATGGAAAAGAGGTGCCATTACTGTGCAATTATTGTTTCTTCTTTCTTTCTTTTTTTGCGCTGGTCTACGTTCACTACTCAAAGGGGTAACTCCCCTTGTCTATATGCTTCATCCTTTTGCTACCATGCCGATATCCTTGTAATATGTACATTATTTTCATAATCATCTACGATGCGCTCCCCCTGTACAGTTGCTATCTTACTTGTGTATCTTGATCTCCTATTCATGTCATATTACTTCATATTTCTTTGCACAGGTCTTCATGCAATCATGATGTTACATCAAATACATAGTACCGAACTTGGTTTTTTGCTGGTCTTGTACTATCTTTCCCATTAATTTCCTTCTGTGTCTGATTGTTCCACTCATTGCATTTATTGCGCTATCATCAAGCCTTGTCACATTTACTGACCTTGCATCCCTTGCCACAACAACCAAATATTTGGCACGTTTTTCATCTCTCAGCTAGCTCGGAATTAAAGCAAATATGACACTTAGTTTGTGTGGAAATAATGACATGTTTCATTCGTACTTGATCTTTTGGGTAACATCATTTCGACAATGAATTAGGTTTCCGTCTTTTGTACTTTTTCCCATACTCATTAACTCTAGCATTTAGTTTTGGAAACTCCACCACCTTATTTGAACCAAGCAGTCTTGAATGCACATCTCTTCAACTTAACTCCATGCGCACGAAAAAACATCCATTCAATTCTATAAGAGCTCTGCAAGAAGCCTGGTTCATCACCTTTTGCTCTACAACCCTTATGCATTGCATTTCCTCCTGATTTCCTGCCTTTCTTGCCAATAGCTTCCTTCTACAAGAGAATGACTGATTCCCTTGGAAATGTGTGCCTTGTTGTCCAGTCACAGCAGTCTGAGTTCACTTGCTTGAGAGTTTTCATGGGAATTTGGTAGGGATGAATGGAAGAAACCACATTCAAACACCAGTATGCTCAGTCGCAGGTGAATTATGGGCATGCTAAGTAATTGACTCATCTGAGCAATTGGGTCGACATCTTGGAACGACAACAACAAATAATTTTGGATGAACTGTCTTCACTTCAGTTTCATCATTTTGAACAGTCATCGTCTACAGCTCTACAACTTCTTCCTGTGCACCCAATCTCTGAGTGTGGTGCGCTGGTTCCAATGGATTTGGAGCTTCGACTTGCACATCAACTAGATGTGGAGCTAGACCTCAAATTGCGGCTTTAGATTATTCTGCAATTCTCAAATTTTCACCTTCTTCGCCCTTTTGGCCTTGGCATGAAGTCTTTTATGATATTCACTCTGTAGAAGATTCATGCATTTTGTAAAAATGTAGATTTTGAATATAATGCAATATATGATTATGTATCTATGTTTCAGCGTAGACACATGATTTACTTCATAGTACCATTAGTTTTTAATCTTGCATGTATGTGTCTTTTGTGTGATACTTTGTCTTCAACATAACTCAACAAATAACTGGATATACTCATGCACACATAATGAAGCTCTTTTTCTATGACAAACACATATAACCTATTGCAACAATTAACATTCTATGCAATAGATATTTTCAGACCATAGCCTTTACTAACTCCTTGAATTCCTAAGTTGCATCGTGTTGTATTCAAGGATCTCACTTAATCTTCTTGAGATAAGCAAGAGGGGCAGGAATCACTTGTTGATTTAGATGTACTTGAATGTTCAATTTCTTCTGCTCATTTTTTAGTAGATTTCCTTACCCATGTTTTCATGTGCGCACTCTCGTTCTTATTATGCGCTTGGTTGTCTTCCCTATGAATCCTTGCATTGTGATTTCTTTTGTGCATCACGTTTTCATTAGGACCGTTTATTGTTCTTCGACAATACAAAGCCTTATGTCCAAAACCATCACATGCATAACATCTCACAGTTTGTAAATACTTTGCAATATGACCAATGAGATTGCACCTTGCGCACTTTCCTCTATTGATCCTTATTTGGGTAGTATTGTGAAAGGAGTTGTAATTATTGAAGGAATTGTCATTCTTGAAAGAATTCATTTGATTTGGATGTTCATTGTCTTAGACCTTCCTAGATGTTCTTTCATACCCAAGACCTGACTTATCTTCAGGTAATCTCTGGTCATTCAGGATTTTGTTCAAAATTGATGTGTTTCCCTTGAATTTGTTCTTTACTTCATCTTCAATACGGGCCTTGTCACTTTCTAGATGTGCGCAGATCAGAGTGTCACTTATGATTGGATCTTGGACTTGTTTCTTTCCCTTTATCTCAATCAAATTGTCTTCTAAGCGAGAGATATCTCTATCCTTTAACTTGAATTGACTTTCTAGCATTTTATTTTTTTTGCACTAATTCTTCCAAATATGCCTTCAATGCACGTTTCTCTTCTCCAAGCACTTTGACCTTGTCTTGTGCGCAGATCAATTGTTTCTCATAGTTGATCACCTTTTCACAAACATGTGAATCAAGACACTCTTGAAGCTCTTTAGTTAGCTTGTCCTATTCTTCATACTCTGATAGTTGTTCCTACAAGAGTTTAGAGTCTTCTTTCTTCACTTCTTCAATTCATCCAGGGCACTGATCAATTCACCTTCCCAGTCAACTTTTGCAGATTCTTCTTCTTCAGATTGACTGTTAGTTTTTGCTTATGTAACTGGCTTTGGAGGAGTATTGAAGGACCCACTAAAGAAATATTTATCTAGTGATCCTGGTTTGTTTTGCACAACTTGAGTATTCTTCTTGACTAACGAATAGTTCTTCTTTTCATCACTGTTTTCATCTTCCACAAAATCCATAAATAGTACCTCTTTTGGCTTCTTGTCCTAGTCACTTTATTTAGATGTATTGTTGTCTTCCTCAGTATACATACTTTTCCTTTGTTTTGGAATCCTCCTTTTATTTTCAGGTTTGTGTTGAGTACGCGCAGTTCCTCGTTCATGGGAACTGGCTTCTTCCTCGTTGTCATTGTCTCCATCTTCCCTGTAAGGGCACTTAGAAGCAAAATGGCCTATAACACCACATTTGAAACATTTGAAAGGCAATTTTTTCTTGTACTTACCACGTCCTCTTTTCAACTTCCTTACGAATATTGACTCCTCTTCATCTGATTCATTGCAAGAGTCCTTGTCATGATCATGTTTAGCCTTTCTAGTAACTTTAAAAGCAACTTCTTTTCTAACGGGAATATCTTTCTCACTTCTCATTCCATATGTTGTTATGTTACGTCTCCTCCCGTAATCCCGACCCGTGGAGGGAACACGGCCGCAATATGGGGGTGTCTAATTCTTCCCCAATGCCATATAACGAAATTCACGATTTAATAAAATGCATAACTAAATTATACAGTGGAATTAAAACATATTAACACACACACAAAATGGAATGCATCAACCTATTTATTCCAAGCAGAATGATGAAACAACATGCAGAGATTCAATCCCCCTTCTCATGCTATGCACAAGCTTCTTGCCAATTAACTTAAGATAACCATTTCATTCAATTAACATGAATAATTAAACATTCAGAACAAAACACAGAATGATCATAATATAACCATAGGGAACACTTATATTTATGATGAAGTTGTCCAAACAACTGGCTATGTGAGAGAAACGTTCCACCCGACCATAGGTCTCTGTCCAACCTATATTCTTTCATCTGAGAGACCACCCCCGAGATGGGATTTGTATCCACTAAGGAGGAACTAAACAAGCTCACTCACAGCTATGGTTTCACACCAATAGTCATTCTAAGCCAACACATAGTTGGGTTTATCAAGCATGCAAGAGACAAAGGAGGAGGATGCTAAGACAATGAGCTCAACCACAGAGTTACAGGCATCCCAACTAAACTCAAATAGTCATGGAACCCACAATACCTACCACACCTAACACAAGGAAGGTCCCCTTCTCTGTTACACAGTTTCTCAGGCGCCCCTTCCCTCCAGTGCTATTCAGCATGGGCATAGAAAGGTCCAAGCTGCTAAATCCTTGAGATTTTATCCTTCACTGGGTTTATCAAGCAATTCCAACCTCTTTTCTCTCTTCTTCTTTGTTATTCACACTTGTATTTTCTCAATTCTGTCACCAAATAACTTTGTCCTGTAACTGGATTTTCGGGCTATAAAATTGGGGTTTTCCTATGTATTTTTGGGCATCTAACACTCTCAAATTCGCCCCATAGTTCAGGTCTATGGATCCCCCATTGAATTTCACTTCCCATACGAATTTATGGGCGTTTCTGGCACTTCAAAACGTGGTTTCATTCAGAGTTGTGATTTCTGGTTTTGCTCACTGTTGGGCATGTGTAATGGATGGAAACTGATGCTTATATGATCCATAATGGAATGGGGATGGGGAAAAATGAATTCCCATGAGGTATAGTGACTTGTGGGTCAATAAAACAGAGCCCATACCTGACATACGAATTTCTGGGTTTCCCATGCTCCATTGAATCCATGGATTGATTTCTTCAACTACTTCCTTACAACATAAATAAATGTTAGTAATGAATGTCAAATGGGTTCTCAAGATGACATTTGACAGCATATGGTTCAACCCCACAATCCCCTCACCACTCCCTAGTGGATACATATGGCCCCCTCTTATTAGTTGCTTCCATAGCCAGTTTTTGGTATTTTATTGCAATATTAATATTTACATCATTTTACAATGTTTCATGGCTTAATAGCACATGGATGACATTGTATCTAATACTTTCCTTTTTAAATAAAATCCGAGCATACACTAGGGGGGCCTTGGCCTTGAGCTCCACGCTAGGAAAACATACATCGCATGTATACAATATTTATATTAAAAGCCAATATTTTCCAAGGTTCAAAATGGGGGTATTACATTCCTCTCCCCCTTAGAACAACACCGTCCTTAGTGTTCTCAAAACTAAACAAAAATGGGAATTCCTCTCTCATGGCATCCTCCAACTCCCATGTAGCCTCATCGGGACTGAGGTGCTTCAATTGCACCTTTACCTGTCCAATGGATCGGTTCGAGAGCAATGTGACCTTCTTGTCGAGGATACGCATAGGCTCCACTTGGAACTTTCCCTCGAGTTCCACCTGTATCACATTCAAATCAATCATATGATTAGGATCATGTACATACTTCTTAAGCAAAGATACATGGAAAACATTATGAGCTCTTATGTTAGCAGGCAATGCAACTCTATATGCAACCGGTCCTATCCTATCTAGGACTTCAAATGGCCCACAATATCTTGGTGCCAACTTGGCACGACTCCCCAACTTCAGAGAACTTTTCCTTGGTTTCACCCTCAAATAAACATGATACCCAATCTTAAATTCCTTATGCACTCTTTTCAAATATGCATAACTATTTTGCAAGTCCCGAGCTGCCTTTAAATTCTTCCTGATATTAACAATTTCTTGTTCCATTTCCTTGATCAGCTCTGGTCCAAGCACTACCCTATTCACCGGACTATCCTAATTCACGGGAGTCCTGCATCCTTTGCCATACAATGCCTCAAATGGACTCATTCCAAATGATGCGTGATGCCCATTTTTGTATGAAAATTCTACCAAGTGTAGGTAATCCTCCCACTTGGCTGGTTTATCCATCACATATATTCTCAGCATGTTTTCAAGAACTTGATTCACCCTCTCAATTCGGGAATCTGTTTGAGGATGATATGTTGTACTGAAATTTAATTTAGTTCTCAATTCCCGAAACAATCCTTTCCAGAAATTGGAAGTGAACTTTGTATCACGATCATAAATTATTGCCTTGGGCAATCCATGCAATCTGAATATCTCTCTCATGAATATATTTGCAATGTCATTAGCCTTATGAGTGGACTTGACTGGAATTAAATGAGCTACCTTTGATAGCTTTTCCACCACTACCATGATTGAATCATGTTTCTTCACTGTCATGGGCAGACCTATTATAAAATCCATAGAGATCACTCCCACTTCCACTTTGGGATGGGTAAGGGCTGCAACAATCCTGCTGGATGTTGATGCTCTGCCTTGACCTATTGGCACTTTTGACACCTAGAAATGTACTCAACTATGTCTTTCTTCAAACCATGCCAAAAGTATTGCTTTCTTGCTTCTATTATTGTCTTTTGATATCCTGGATGTCCAGAGTATGGCATTTGATGTATTTCATCCATCACTAGCTTCTTTAAATATGCACTATTTGGAATATACAATCTATATTTATAGAAGAGAATATCATCTTCTCCAAGCTGATATCCTGCACACTTTTCCTCTATATTTCTCTGCTGCAACTTTTCTTTAATTTGAAGGTAAGTTTCATCACCGTTTTGGGCTTTAAGAACTCTTGTCTTCAAATATAATTTGCACATACTTAATGCTGCAACATGAAATTTTCTGCTAAGAGCATATGCAACTTTATTCTCTTTCCCCTTTACATGCTTAATTTCAAAATCAAATTCACAGAGAAATTCCATCCACCTGGCTTGCCTAGCATTCAAGCTTGGCTGATCAAACAAATACTTCAAGCTCACGTGGTATGTCCTAAGCTTGAATCTTCTTCCCAACAAATAATGTCTCCACATCTTGAGAGCATGTACTATGGCTGCTAATTCTAAATCATGCGTGGCATAATTCTTTTCATGCTCTTTTAATTTCCTTGACTCATAGAAAATAAAAATCCTTCTTGCATGAGCACTCTACCTATCCCTTCAATGCAAGCATCTGTGCACACTACAAAATCCTTCCTTGGATCTGCTATCTTCAAAACAGGAGTGTTGGTAAGTAACTCCTTCAGCTGCTGAAAGCTTTTCTCACATTTTTTAGACCATACAAACTTGACATTCTTCCTCTACAATGAAGTGATTTGATGTGCTATCTTGGATAATCCTTCAATGAACCTTCTGTAGTAACCAACAAGACCCATAAAATATCTAACATCTGAAACATTCTTTGGAGTAGGCCAATCCATTATGGCTTCAATATTTTCTGGATCCACCGCAATACCTTCTTCGGAAATAACATGACCCAAATATTGCACCTTCTTTTGATAAAATTCACACTTGCTTAACTTTGCATATAGCTAATGTTCTCTAAGGACTTGCAACACCATCCTTAGATGCTCCTAATGCTCTTCTTCATTTCGTGAATAGACAAGAATGTCATCCAAGAATACAATTATGAACTTATCCAAATATTTGTTGAAGACACTATTCATGAGGCACATGAATGTGGCAGGTGCATTGGTAAGACCAAATGGCACCACAGTGAACTCATAATGACCATATCTAGTTCTGAAAGCCGTCTTGTGAATGTATTCCTCCTTTATCCTCACTTGATGGTATCCAGACCTCAATCCTGGAAAACATTTTAGCAAATAAGTCATCAATCCTTGGAAATGGATACTTGTTCTTGACTGTCACTTTATTAAGCTGCATGTAATCAATACACAACCTCAAGGTTCCATCATTCTTCTTGACAAATAGAACAGGTGCTCCCCAAGGAGATACACTCAGTCTAACATACCCCTTTACCATTAATTCTTGTAGCTGCATCTTTAACTTGATCAATTCTGGTGTGCTCATTCTATAAGGAGCTTTGGAAATCGACGCTGCCCCTAGAATAAGATCAATGGAAAAATCAATATCTCTCTTTGGTGGCAATCCCAACACTTCATCCAGAAACACATCTTTGAACTCTTGCAATACCCGGAAGTCTTCTATCCTTGGTCCTTTGTCCTCTGATGAACCTGATATATGAACTGCATATAATTGACAACCATTCTTATAGAATTTTTTCACCTGCAAGGTTGAAATCTGTCTTATTGAAACTTGCTTGGGAATTCCTCTTACAAATATTGGTCCTCCCTCTTCATCAATGCATTAAAGTACCTTTTCATAGTAGTCTATCTTGGCTCTATGCCTTTCCAACCAATCCATACCAAATAGAGCATCATAAGATCCTAATGGTAGGAAATTCAAATTCACCTTTATGAGGAATCCATTCAACTCCATGGGGCACTACTTCACTCACTTTTATCTTGGTCCCTGTGGCTAATTGAACTAGCCAAGACTTATTATGCTTCACTTTTCTAAGAGAAAAACCTTCAACTATCTTAGGAGACACATAACTATGAATAGATCATGGATCAATCAAAATAGAAATAGATTGCCTAGCAATCTTACCTTCAACTTCCACCACTGCTAATTGATGGTTTGCTTAGTGATCATCCAATGCTGCATAGATTCTAGGTGTTTCTCTTGCCATATCTCCCACTGTAGTTGCTTCTTCTAAGTTTTGCAAGCTGCTGGGGTTCTCCCTTTTAGTTGGAAAATCTCTAAGCATGTGGTTTCCTCCACAACCCCAACACTGAAGAGGTCATTTTGATGCTTTATATGTTGCTACCGCTGGCTTGAATCCACTCCTTGCTTGTTGCCCCTGTGGAAAGGTTCTGGGATGATTTTTGAATGGTGGCTTGAAGCCACTTTTCTTTTGATCAAACCTCCCTCTTGGCTTTCCTTTCCATGCTGGGTGAACCTCTAATTTTCCTATGCTCTTCTCATAGCAATGCATTTCCATCCTAATGGCTTCATCAGAACTTGGTGGATTAACAAACTCAATCCTATCTTTGAAACTTTGAGGTAGTCTCCCAAGGAAGCATTGGATCTTTACCCTCTCATCTTTGATATAGTCCACATATCTCAACAACTCTAAAAATTTATGGACATGTTCTTCCATAGATTTATGTCCTAACTTGATTTCATTGAATTCTTTCCTCTTACTGTCATAATACCTAGCAGAAAGGTATTTTTCCTTGAAATACTTCTTAAATCGCTCCCAGTTGATCCTCCTTTCACTGATCCCTTTTACTTGCAAGAGGTGTTCCCACCAAATTGAAGCTTTTCCATTTAGATTGTAAATGGAAATTATGGCCTTCTCATTTCCCAAGTAATCATGAATCCTGAAATATTTCTTCATCCCAAGAAGCCATGCCTCTGCTTCTTGGCCAGTCTTGTCTTCTCCATCAAATGTGGGAGGCCTTGCCTTCCTGAATTCTCCCTGTGGAATTCCTTTGAATTTATTTATTCCTTCAAGTCTGCTAGAAGTATGTCTTGGGACTTCTCCTAGAACCTCTGGAGTCACAAGACCTGCTGGAAGAAGATCTTGAGGAGGGTGTTCTATTCTTTTTGCTCACAGGACTCCTTGTTGGGCTTGGAGTCCTCCTCCTCGAACGAACTCTAGAGCGACTCTCTACATCTCTTTCCTCTTTTCCTATGTTTATTGGGTTGGACCCAAGGTTTATCCTTTGCTGCATATTAGTGAGGATCTGCAAAATAACATCATCGACCTAGTTTTGTTCCTCCTGAGCCTTCATCAATCTTTCATTGAAGCTTACCATGGTCTCAACCAAATTCTGAGGAGTTATTTGTTCCCTTATCCCATTGGATTCAATTTCAACATTCTATTCTTGCACATTTTCTCCTAGCACATCTTCATCATGCTCATAAGGATCTTGAGCATCATTCATGGTCACCATTTTCCTTTGGAGACCCCCTTCCCTGTATGCTGCTTCTGCTACAACTATTCAAATCTTATCAGCTGTAAACACTGTGCATTATGAAAATATTTATTAGACATCTTAGGAATGCATATAGAAACATAAAACATCAATATTTAACAAAATTAAACTCATGGATTAATTCTCAGAGCTATTATGTATTTTTCTCTTTTGTCCATTCATGCAATTCTGGAAATTGCCAATATTGACAACAATTTTGTCAAAACAATCACTGGCACTTTTCTGCTCTACATATCTATGATTTATGATAACCTCATTCAAATTCTGGTTATGCACCACTATTCCCCGTTGGACAAGCTTTCCAATTCCTATCCACGTGTTTCATTCTGACTTTGGGTGTGGAAATCACATTACTCCAAAAATGACAATTTTTACCAAAATTCTGCGCTTTTTACACAGTTGTATTTTAGTCTGAAATGCCAACTTCAACCACTTGTAGAAGCAAATATAGAAAGAATTATGAAAAATTTTCTACCGGGAGAAGTTAGTCCATATAACAAGGAACACTCAAAAACTTTCGGATCCCTATTCCGATGCACAAGTCAACTTCTATAAAATTATGGGTTTGACTATTTTGAACTTTCCACTTTTTCCAAAATTTCAAAATTTTGACCAAAAATGGCTATCTTTCAAACTGTGCATTTATGGAAAATATTTGTGTGACGGAAATCGTTTGTTTTAGTGAGAAGATGAAATGTCGAGTTCAGTGAATTTCTTGAATTTGACACTTGGGGTTACTTCCATGTCCTGCAAGCTTTTCAACATTCCGAAAACGTGGCCCAAAGTGCTTTTTGGCCTTCTCGCTCACCTCGATTCCACATCCTTTGGATTTTGGCTCCAAGCTTCCAAAATTAACACTGTTCCTGCTCCATGGCCACTCCATATCGATTTCAGTTTAATCCGACCTCCTTCCAAGCTTCGGGACACCGATTTGTAAAAGCCATTAATTCCCATTTTATGCCAAATTGGAGCATAATGGGCTCGGGACCCTCTCTGGTTCTTTCATGGCATTCGTTAATGGCCTCAGAACACCACATGACTCATCCAATTCTAATTTCGCATGCTCCTGGTATCCCAAAATCGAGTTTCGGGCTCTATACTTTTTCTTTTTTTGAACCCGCAATCCGCACTTTCTGCAACCCGCAATCCGCAATGCGGAAGTCGGAAACATCAATTTTTCTACTTCGGGAAAATGCCATTTCCGCAATCCGCAATACGTACTGCGGAATTCAGAAATGTCAATTTTCCAACTTTGGGAAAATGCCATTTCCGCAATCCGTACTACGGAACTCGGAAATGCGGAAAGCCAATTTTTCAACCCCGAAAAATGTCACTTCTGCAATCCGCAATCTGTCACTTGAGCCAGTTAATTTTGTTAAACAATAATAATAACAGTAATATCCAAGTACATAGTCCCAACACCTTTTGCCAAAATAACAAAACAAAAATAATAATTACATATGTTTGGGGCTTAAAACACTGGGGTATTACATTTCCCTCCCCCTTAAAACAATGGATTGTCCTCAATGCATACTTATTACATACATGCCTTTACAAAATTTCAAAAAATATGAGGGTATGCCTCCCTCATAGCATCCTCTAACTCTTGAGTAGTATTTTGAGGATTGTAGTGGGTCCATTGGACCTTTACCTGCTTGATCTCTCAATTCCAGAGTAGCTTCACCTTTCTGCCCAATATGGAAACTGGTTGTACCGGAAAATCCCCTTCTACTTCCACCTAAATCACATTCCAATCAATCACATGATTACCATCAAGTATATACTTTTTCAACAAAGAGACATGAAATACATTATGCACTTTTATGCAAGCAGGTAATGCAAGCTCATATGCAATGGGCCTTATCCTAGCTAGGATCTCAAAGGGTCCATGGTATCTAGTATCTAGCTTGGAACAGTTCCCCAAGTTCAAGGAACTCTTCTTGGGTGTGACTTTCAAAAAGACATGATCTTCAACTTTAAATTGTCTGTCAATTCTGCTTCGATCTGCATAACTTTTATTTATGTCTTAAGCTAATTTCAAATTCTGCTTGATTCTAACCATCTGATCTTCCATGTCCTTCAGGAGTTCAGGTCCAAGGATGATTATGTCTATTGGATTATCCCAACTGATAGGAGTATTGCACTTCCTCCCATATAATGCCTCAAAAGGACTCATCTTTAGAGAGGCATGGTATCCATTAGTATAGGCAAACTTTACCAAGTGTAAATAATCCTCCCACTTGGATGGTTGATCCATCATATATGTTCTCAATATATCTTCTATCACTTGATTGAATCTTTCCATCTGCCCATTTGTCTAAGGATGGTATGTTGTACTCATGTTCAGACTTGTACCAAATCCTTTAAACAATTCTTTCCAAAAGTTAGAAGTAAACTTTGCATCCCTGTCTGACACTATAACTTTTGGAATTCCATGTACTCTAGCAACTTCTTTCATAAAGATGTCTGCAATGTTAGCTACCTTATGAGTTGTCTTTACTAGAATAAAGTGTGCAACTTTATTCAACTTATCTACCACTACCATGATGGCATCATTTTGTAGTCTTGTCTTTGGTAACTTTGTGATGAAATCTCACTACATCTCACTTCCATTAGGGTATTGGTAATGGTTGTAACAAACCAGATGGGTGTCGATGTTCCACTTTAACCTCATGGAATTCCATACATCGAGCTATGTACAATGAAACATCATTCTTCATCCATGGCCAGTAGTGTTACTTCCTCACAGTTGCTACGGTCTTTTGATAACCTAAATGCCCAGCATAGGGAACATTATGCATCTCCTTTAGAACCATCTTCCTTAAGTCTCCATATTTTGGCTCATAAACTATGTCCTTATGAATGAGGATTCCATTCTCTTCCAACCTATACTTATCAAACTTCGGTGGTACATTTTGATGATGCAATCCATCTTTCACCTGCTGGTAATGTTCATCTCTAGCATTGGCTTCAATGATCTTATCTTTCAAATCTGATGTACTAGTATTGATAGTTGTTGCATGCATTACATGTATATTCCTACTAATTGCATCAACTACCTTATTTTCCTTGTCTTTGATGTGCTTGATATCAAAGTTTGCATTCACATAACAATTCCATCCACCTTCTATGTCTTGCATTCAAAGTAGGCTTCTCAAACAAGTACTTCAAACCATCATGATCAGTTCTTAATTCAAATTTATTATCCATCAAGTAGCGCCTCCACATCTTCAGGGCATGAACGTTAGCTGCTAGCTCCAGATCATTGTTGGTAAAAATATATGCACTATTAATTCGACGTTAAATTGTCAACTGAGGCTCGTAAACTTCGAGGCGCAAGCACAGTATGTGCGTGATTATAGCCTAGACTAGCCTAATTTAAATGTCAGCAAGTAGACACACTGCAATGCAAGTGCTAGAAAATAAATTCAATTGACGGAAAATAAACTAAGACCTTAGGTTGAAACCTATTACAAGAAAATTATACCTCAAGAATTAGGTTTTTAATCTTCCTTTGGTGATTTAACTAAGAAATTGAAGTGCATAAATCTAAAACTAAGTACATAAATTCAAAGTGCGGAAATAAAATTAAGCTAAAGAAAGAAAATAAAACCAAGGCACGAATAAACTCAATTAATGAAAGCAACCTAAATTAAACCTACAACTAAATTCTCCTATGCTCAAAATCCATTCCTCACATTCATTCAACAACATAAAGTTTTAACATTGAGACAAAACATAAAATATACAAACTACAAATATATGAACTGTTACAAAATGACTTTACATAAAAGTTAAATTATACACATATATTACAAAACAATATATCCAAGATATTCAAATTACAAAATATTTTAAAATACAAAATACAAAACATTTTTTTCGAGAGAAAAAAATATGTAACTTTGGTATTATAAGAAATAAAAACTAGGTTACATCCGGAGAGTCCAAAAAGAGCCCATAGATCATCTCATACAGATTTACGCCCGTAGACTATCAAAAGGCAAGACATACAGTTTTACGTCCGTAGACTATCAAAAGGCAAGACATAAGCATAAACATTCCAAAGTGCTGCAAAACTGGAATCCAAAATAGTTCATCTTTCAGAAAGAAAAGTATGCAACAGGCAGAATCCATATCAAGGAAACCCAAACAACCTTCAAAAAGTTATGGTGTTCCCATGATCCACTACAGCCTCGTCAAGAGATTCACTAAAATGCATAAATCCAGCCATCGAGCCCATCGCTAGTTTTGAAAGTTGATCGGCTTCCATATTCGCTTCCCGGTAAATATGCTAGCAGCATATCGAGTCAAAAGAAGCACTAAGACTTCTCACTTCCTCCATCCAGGGCTCCAATAGGATATCATTGATCGTATGTTTGTCGTTGTACCAATTGACTACCACTTGAGAGTCACCAAATATTTTCATGGATAAAAAAACTCCTCCTGCGAGCAAACCGCAATAAACAACTCAGCGCCAACAATTATGCCTTTAAGCCGTTACCACCTCCAAGACCGACCTGTATCTTAATGCTGTGATTTCTGCGAATGTAAAACATGATCCCTGCTCCACAAACCCCTTGTTGAGATGCACCATCGAAGAAGCCATAAATGCATCCCTCCTCCAACAGTGGATAAGAGACCCGTCGTACCTTTTCTTTGCCCTACACTTCCGGATGACCATTCCAAAGATAGAGAATTCTTTTAGCCGTGGCCTGAAACGGTGGTAGAGAGTCTTCAAAGATCCCAGAGTTTCGTTCTTTCCAAATGCCGACAATCAAAAATAGAGGAAGAGAGCTATTGTTCCCATTATGCCCAAACCATTTGCGAAAATAGTCAACCAGATCAGTCCCTTTCCAAAAGTCAGGCCAATGTAACCAACCACGAATAACCTGCCAGACCTCTCTCACATAACAACAATGGGAGAAAATATGATGTATATCCTCATCCGCTGCTCTGCACATAGTGCACATACCTGGGCCACTAATTCCCTGTTTCTGTATGTTTTCCCAAGTAAGGATTTTGTCCTAGAAACAAAGCCATAAGAAACACTTGTTCTTTAGTGGGATTTTCCACCCCCAAATCCTATTGTGACAACACCGCATGATCGGTGGATTCAAATCATTTGAAGCCAACAAGTTATAAACATTCACCACTGTCAAATTCCCCATGGAACCAGGGCCATCCCAGACCAGCATATTGTCCATATTGTTGAGCTTGATCCTCGCAAAAGCAAGCCTGGAAACATATGACTCCCATTCTGAATACCACTGTGGCGGAAGGTTTAGATCAGCAACCGAACAAAACATATATACATTACAAAATACAAATTCTATTAAAAAGATTTATCAAAATACAAACATATTAAATATTTACAAACATACACAATTTATTATATACATGAATTACAAAATATAAAACTACACATATACTCCAAATTATGAAAAACACTTAAATTATGAAAACCACTTTTTGATATGATGTCACATTAAGTCAACGTATGAGTTATCTCATACGATTTATATAAATCTTCACACCATACTCACATAAGATAAAAGCGTGGGAGTTACTATTATTAGTCCCTGCTCCGTAGGGATTATAGCGATCGGTTGGTCGCCAAATTTTGTTGGCCTTATTGTTTCAATTTTTTAAACCTAATGTTGATAAAAGTTTTTCAAATTTTTATTATTAAAATCAATTTACTAAAAAAATAAAAATAAATTTTTGAAATTTCAAAATTAGATTATTTATTTTTTGATTGGTGCAGCACACAGCTTTGACAAATTTCCCCTGGTTTGCAAAATAATTATGGAATTACAAAAATAATAAAATATATAAAACAAAGAAAAAAACAAAAACTCGCCACGTGCACTTGGCAACAACCCTCATTACGCCGAGAGGCGCTCTACAACCCAGTATGGGGGAGATCTTGTTAGTCAAGTGTTTGTCAAGTGTTTGTCGAGTAACAAAATAATACAAAGTAAACAAAAAAAAATAATACTTGAAGTAAAAAGTAATAAATATTATGTCGGCCATAAACAAAAAAAATAATACAAAGTAAAAAGTAAAAAGTAAATATGAGACTTAAACTAGAGACTTTAGAGCTTAGGATTAGGTGGTAAATATTATGTCGGCAATAAACAAAAAAGAATAATACAAAGTAAAAAGTAAATATGAGACTTAAACTATATACTTTACTTTTTACTTTTAATACAAAGTAAAAAGTAAATATGAGACTTTAGAGTGTTTGTCTTGTCTAGTAACAAAATAATACAAAGTAAACAAAAAATAATAATACGAAGTAAAAAGTAATAAATATTGTGTCGGCCATAAACAAAAAATAATAATACAAAGTAAAAAGTAAATATGAGACTTAAACTATAGACTTTAGAGCTTAGGATTAGGTGGCTCAGGTATTGCACTCAAGGAGCTATTCAAGGAGAGGGTTGCACCTCAGGAGATTTGATTCCTCTCGGCACTTGATAGAGCCTAGGATTTGGATCTTGGATGGTTTAATACATTTAATGTGATATATGAAAGATTTGACAACCGCCATTAGTGTTGTGTCTGGCTCCAGCACCAGGTTTCGCCACGTCATGCTCAAGCACTCAGAGCATTAGCTTCCTGGGATTCGATCCATTGCAAACAAGGCCAAAGAATGCAAGTATCGCTGCAACCTTTACACACACAGACAGCCATCTAGCTTAATGATTTGAAGAAAAAAAGGTAAAGAACGAAGAACAAAAGCTATCCATACAATTCATCCATACCTTTGAATAAAAATACTGAGGTCTTTTCCTGAGCTATCGTTACCTGTTGTGGCAGTCATGAAAGTGCAAAATTTTGCAGAACGAAAATACTAGTGTTTTTAAAGAGGCCTTTTAGCTGAAGGTATGAATACCAAAGGCAACCCTTAGAGCCTGAGAGTCATATAAACTTCAGTAAGTTTATACTCCAAGCCTTTAAATTGGAAGAACCTGAAATGCGTTTGAATAATAGAACAAAAATACTAATGTTTTTAAAGAGGCCTTTTAGCTGAAGGTATGAATACCAAAGGCAACCCTCAAAGCCTGAGAGTCATATAAATTTCAGCAAATTTAAACTCCAAGCCTTTAAATTGGAAGAACCTGAAATGCGTTTGAATAATCCTTTCTACAGAGTTCAAAACATCGTGTAAAGAATCGATCCATAGTTTAAAGTATGCAACTGTAATTTATTGCCCTTTTGATAATCCTTTTAAAGCAAAAAGATATATCACCATTTGAAGCATTATGTCGACTATCTATTCAAAGCAGCAAATATTTCACCGTTGCTTTAAAGAAACAATAATTGATAAGCCGAGGCTTTAATTTTGTGTAAAAAAAAAAGCGAGGCTTTAATTTACATCGGACAAGACCTCTGGAAAAAACATGTATTTGCCTTGCGAATGTACTATTTAAATATTCGAGAAATTGATCACTTAAATCTCCGAATTCGAACATACCAGGCCTCTAATGATTCGGCACAGCATGAGACTCGCACGACCAAAGAACTTTGCGACAAATATAGTGGCATGCCCCTGGGCTTCCGGGGATTCGATCCATTGCAAACAAGGCCAAAGAATGCGAGTATCGCTGCAACCTTTACGCACACAGACATCCATCCAACTTAATGATTTGAAGAAAAAAAGGTAAATAACGAAGAACAAAAGCTATCCATGCAATTCATCCATACCTTTGAATAAAAATAGTGAGGTCTCTGCCTGAGCTGCCCCTTGTATGTGAGGTGAAGTCTGGTCGGGGTGATTAGGTAGCCTTTTGCTCATGTGGGGAAGGATAGGAACATTCACTGATTTCTCCTTGCCCTTCCAAGAGCCACTAAACATATTATCTGTCATCCAAATACTATTTAATAGTGCATGTGCGACAAGTCAGGGAATGATGAAAGGCATGGTTGCCTTGTGGGTTTCTCTCCATGCACGAGGATTCTTGTTTTGACAGGTAGTGACAATTGTTGTGTCTTCGCTGGCCTCTGATGTGTCGCAAATTTGATAATGGAAAATGGCCTCAATGTGTGGAACAATAAATTAGTGAAGGCGAGTTTCAATTGCATAATAAATGCCAAACTATAACAATTTTGCAAATTCTGATATTATAAATGAATTCATAGATTCTTTTTTCATTAAAATAATTCTATATTGCAATCTGAATTATTAAAATTTGTAATTTTAATCATTTATAAACGATCCAAAAATTTATTTTACCCATCTACTCCTAATCTAATTGCCAAGTTTACATAGAAAAACAGAAGATCTTCACGGGCTCTGCCTTTTCGTCTTTGAATTCTCTGATCTTCTTCCTTCTGAATTAGTACAACTGTCAGTAAAAGTACAAATTTTGAATAGGTTTTACAAAGTATTCAATGGTACATTAACGGTTGTATGATGTGTTTCTGTGTGCAATATTAAATTGTAAGATGCAAACTGACATGGAAGCATGGAAAACTTACCCGACTAGTTCTCCTTTCGAGTTCTTGAAAAGATAAATTCTGCGATCCTGCAATCCTCTTCCCTTCATTTTTTCTACTAACTTTTCAATCTATTTCTCCCTCAACGATGTCTCCCATTCACATATCTCTGCCACCTTTCTTTCCATGCACATTTACCACAATCCACTCTGGTTGACCGATTTTCTTCATGCGTTTGGTTTCCTCCAAAACATCTCTCACTTCTTTAAGGCCACTTATGACAGGTGAGACTGACTAAAACTTGTAAGACACATAATTTGCAATAGATTTGGAAAGTGAGGTCTTACGTGTACCAAGAGGCTCAAGGAGTTTCATATTGGGCAGGTAATATTAGACATAATTACTAATGGACTTCTTCCTTCCACCTTTTGTGTCCCAGTTATGTCCTAGTTAGCTATTCTGAAACACAAAACAAGTCACACATTAGAAACAAGCGAAATTGATTGAAACTAAGGCATCGAAGTATCAATGAAAAAATAATAGGCATAAAACCCTTCTTTTTTTTGTCCATAGAAAATAACAATGGAATAGGCATGCCAATGACCCCAATGGTCAAATTTCCTGTTAAATTTTGTCAACTCAAATCCTGTGAGAATAACATTAACAAGTTTCCGGGCGTGGAAGGAAAACCACCTAATAAGCTATTTGAAGTCAGATTCCATATCCACATGCTTTGTCAGAATCCAGCAGTAGAAAATCCATATCTCTCAAATTGCAAAATCCCTTCAGAATTATTTGAACCAACATGTTTCTAGTTCCCAGAGAAAGAAATTTCAAAGGTTATAATGAACTAAGAGAAAGAAGAATGCTTATGCTAAAGCTATTACCGTCAAGATACAAAAATTAGAAATCACGACTTTGGAAAAGCTAAGATAGGATATAATTGAAGTGATAACTTTCTTGACAGGTTTATCTACCATGAAAACGTAAGCTTCCCGATGGAAGAACGAATAGGACCTGTAAACACATTTCTGGATAGCGATAAAATGAAATGATGTTGAACCATAGGAATATTTCCTATATCCTTGAGACCATCCACTAGAATCTCTTCTTTCATTTTCCTTACTTTTCTTCTGCAACTTATCGAGGGAGCATCATTCCATAATATTTATACAGCTTAAAATGAATGCAAGACGAACCCATTTCACCATTCCGACTGTCAATGCACTCTGCCTGGGTTTTGGACTTGAATCAAAGACTATGCGTCCTTTCACCCTGCCGTCAGTTGTGTTGGATTCAGTGGCTAACCATGGTAATAAATTATCCAAGTGGCAACGAAGATGGATATAGCATATTTCGAAGGATAGTTTCAGCTAGAATATGTCCAAAACAAGATAGGCTGATAATGGAACGTGTTCCGTGATCACATTTATTTTGTTGGACCCATAATGAAGACAACTACTACCACCCTATAATTGTTGCTACATTACACTTTACATTTAGATCATGGAGCTTTTCCACTTGGCACTTGTCTTTGAAATAGATTGGCAATTAATTTTATGTTTTATAATATTGTATACTGAAAATCAGTTCGAAAGTCTGATATTAACATGGTGTTTTTTGAATCTATAGGCATGGCTATCTCTGTCGATTATATCCATATCATCCAACTAAAATCATGACGTGGGAAGGAAAATTGATTGCTAATGGAAGTTGTCATTTAGAAAGTCAATAATGGGCAATCTTTGCCCACAACTTCACCCACACTCCAAACCAGTGTTGTCGGTTGCCCTTCGTTGCCACTTGGATAATTTATTACCATGGTCTATGTGCTTCCTTCTTCTGCAATAGGTATGATATTCAAAGAACACATGCTTGTGTTTGTTATTTTCCATAAAATGATCTCTCGACGCCTTTAATGAGTCCAAAGGAACCTCAAAGAGAGCTCCACCTTATGAACATGCATGGAGTCGTAACCTGAACCAAAGTGGACGATATATATAATCTAGGATAATCATTATAAAATATGGTGGAATCTGTAATTTGGAATCAAATAGGAGCATCCATAAACCATTTTATTCTCCAATTGTGCTCCACCCCAGATACTTTGGGGTAAACGTCAATGAAATGACAAGACCAAACCCTACTTGTCTGAACCTTGCCATCCACTATTACACGTGCCTCGCTTGACTAGCCATCTCTCGTTGGAGAAACACAATATTCAATATTCAGATACTACTTGAGACTATTAAAAGAAATGCATGCTTTAAAAATGAGTCACCAGCCAAAAAATTCTCAGGTCTAGATGCCATGAGGATGCCATGTGCTGAGAGGATCAACTTGCAAAGTGCATTAAATAAAGGAAAAATAAACTTTGTGTAACTTTTTCCAAATCAACCTAGGCCCATGTGAATCATGTCAGACGGTCATTAATTTTTTTGAAACAAGTGAAACTGAGGTATTTGTGATGTCAATCAACAACACTTGTAGATGCTAAGTTGTTGGAATGTGGCCATGTAGATCGAATCGCACACTACGTGGAGATGTTTCCTATGTCTGGTAGGAACACTTTTATCATTAGATGGTTTTGTACGCAATTTTGAAGGCATTTCCTGCACTAGGGGCACAAAAAACCACCTGAACAACTATGTTATGCTATGCAAGCACAAAAAACATAACATAATATGCACTATGCCATCACGGGAACTGGAAAAGGATACAATTTCAAATAAACCCTATAGGCTAAAAAATCTTTACCTTTCTAGCAGGTTTCAAAACCGTATCCCATCTACCACAAATATGGGTAACCAGTGTTGTTGGTTGCCCTTTGTTGCCACTTGGATAATTTATTAACATGGTCTATGTGCTTCCTTCTTCTGCAATAGGTATAATATTCAAAGAACACATGCTTGTGTTTGTTATTTTCCATAAAATGATCTCTCGACGCCTTTAATGAGTCCGAAGGAACCTCAAAGAGAGCTCCACCTTATGAACATGCATGGAGTCGTAACCTGAACCAAAGTGGATGATAGATATAATCTAGGATAATCATTATAAAATATTGTGGAATCTGTAATTTGGAATCAAATAGGAGCATCCATAAACCATTTTATTCTCCAATTGTGCTCCACCCCAGATACTTTGGGGTAAATGTCAATGAAATGACAAGACCAAACCCTACCTGTCTGAACCTTGCCATCCACTATTACACGTGCGTTGCTTGACTAGCCATCTCTCGTTGGACAAACACAATATTCAATATTCAGATACTACTTGAGACTATTAAAAGAAATGCATGCTTTAAAAATGAGTCACCAGCCAAAAAATTCTCAGGTCTAGATGCCATGAGCATGCCATGTGCTGAGAGGATCAACTTGCAAAGTGCATTAAATAAAGGAAAAATAAACTTGGTGTAACTTTGTCCAAATCAACCTAGGCCCATGTCAATCATGTCAAACGGTCATTAATTTTTTTGAAACAAGTGAAATTGAGGTATTTGTGACATCAATCAACAACACTTGTAGATGCTAAGCTGTTGGAATGTGGCCATGTAGATCGAATGGCACACTACGTGGAGATGTTTCCTATGTCGGAACACTTTTATCATAAGATGGTTTTGTACGCAAGTTTGAAGGCATTTCCTGCACTAGGGGCACAAAAAACCACCCGAACAACTATGCTATGCTATGCCAGCACAAAAAACATAACATAATATGCACTATGCCATCACAGGAACTGGAAAAGGATATAATTTCAAATAAACTCTATAGTCTAAAAAATATTTACCTTTCTAGCAGGTTTCAAAACCGTATCCCATCTACCACAAATATGGATAACCAGATTACGTTGAACACATTGTTGTACGACAACCATCTGGGTAAAATTTTGAGCAGATGACATTGTGGTTCTGGAACATTCTAAGAAACATGCAAAGCAACGATACGACAAAAAGAACCTATGATTACCACTTCCATTCACGGCTTGTGGTAATATCTCTATCTAACCAACTTCACAACTCTTGCAAGATAATACCAATCCCCCACACAGGATCTCGAAACTCATCAAGAAACATTGCTGGATTTTTCCAAATCCAAGTGTGCCGACTGCTATATTTTCCTTCATGAACTATGACTTAGTATTCAGATTCTTAAGGCAAGGACTTGCTGCCTTCAGTGACCTATTTCAGGGTTTACAAATAATTTAATTGTGCATAAAGAATAACATTGTCCATGTAACCAATATCATGTTTTACAAAGTGTTTAATGGTGCATTAAGGATTTTAGGCACCATATTTCGTAACTTTTCTTATATTCTACTTTAAATTGAATCTTTCAACACAACATAAACTTTAAGGTACCATATGTTGAAAAATATATTAAACAAGTTTTTAATAAAATTAATAGATATATTTATATATCACAATGTAATATTAAAAAGCTTTAAAATTAAGCCTAGAGTTGTGCAAGCTTGAGATATCACTGTTGTTTTTTATATGTTCACACTACCTTGCCGGATGACATGGTTTTTCATGATTGAGATTGATAATGACACTTTGTATGTAATGGTTGGACATGGATACAACACATAGAATATCTCACATACATGTAAAACAAAGAGCATCAATCAATTTTCTTCTACTTTTATTAGAATATCGGACATGTCCTTGCGAGTTGTTTACAGGTGTTAAATGGATTTTATATTATTTTTGTTACACATTTATTTATAAAAATGTAAACATTTATAATTTTATTATTCCTAAGTACAAAAATCAGAGAACTTATATATGTCCAAGGAATGTTTGATGATTGATAAAGTGCCACGAACTTTTTGTGTTATAACTACATGAGACTGAATTTTTAGGATACAATGTCAAAACTTTGGCAATCAAATTTTAGGATCAATGAGTAGTGCTTTTAAACTTAAAACACCAAGCCAACAATAGTGCAACTTAACTTTTAATGCAAAGATTTAAGTACTTTGCATTAAATGCAATAAATCGAATAATGAGAAAATTCGAATGTTTTATTTCAAATAATGGACCAACTCAAATGTTCTATTTTACATTTGAAGCAATTGTGATAACTTAACTAAAATTTTCTAATATTTTTTTTAAAACTTTTATAAACAATTAAACAAATTGTAAACATTATTTTAGATTAGGGACTAGCTACTTTGCAGCTATTTTTCTTATTTGTTATCAGAACATCAAATGAATCAAGGCACATCCTTGGCATATGAAATGAATTAAAAGAGTTTATTGTAATATCACAATGGATTTAATTACAACATGAAGGAACGATATAAAGAGATGCCATCATACCTTGTTTTGTACATAATGACCGCAACGTAAATAAGATCCTCGTGAGTTCAATACATAAACTTTATTTTATATATCCCATCACACTTTAACATATATGTAAATGTAATGATCTCTTAAGAAATCATGTCATAATTAAAATGACGTGTGTATGATTTTATGTAATTTTGTTTGACAATTTTTATATTGGAAATTCCATATATAGCTTCGACTTATTTTATGTTTTTGTCTTTTTTTTTATAAATATGGTAAGTAAACTATAAGCCATACATGATTCATTTTTAAGATAATAACCATCAAACCCTACCAAACTATTGAGTGTGTCGTAAATTCGACAAGTTGGATAAGAATTTCAAATCGAAGAAATAATGTTGTGTGTAGTGATAATTGTAGAAGCCACAGTCTTTTTAATGGGGAGAGCAATTCTGGCAATTTACAATATGAACTTACAGATTGACAATTTTAAATAAATACCATGCTTATTTCATGTGAGAAACCAAACAACACATGCCCCTGTTTTTTTATTGAGAGAACTAGTACAAAAATAAGTACCAGAATAGGTGTTGGATGCCAAAAGCAAATCTCGGTTTACGTTTCATTTGCGCAAAAAGAATGTAGATGACCACAAGCATTAGGCTCCATGTTTGATAATCTTCTAAGTACAAGACTTTCTAGTGTGAGAATCAATTTATCATTGTCAAAATTGTATTTAATACATTAAAAATAATGAATTAGGCATCTTTTACTTTTATTGATTTTAATTATTAAATGAAAGTAAAAAGAATCTTTTTAATGGTAAATGTATTAAATTATGGTGAAATGTACTGCCAAGATAGTGTAATAAAGTCAGGAAATGAGCAATTTTAGGGGCCCATCATTCCCCAAACCGAAGATATGGCATGTCCTCGTGCCATGAATAAATTGGAGCTGACCTTTCATTTATTTAAAAACTCCATATTTTTAACAACAATCTTTAGGCAATTTTCAGGACAATGAAGTCAACACTATTATTTTAAGAAAAACTAGAACTGGGGAAAGGAGTATTAATGACCAAAACTTATGTTTTCGTTATGCCTTTAAATTTTAGAATTCAGATATCTTATTACATACTATTTCGTCAATTGGTAACAATTTATGCTCATGAACACCATATAAGTGTTAGGATATCTCATCATTCAGTTATGTACTTTGCATGCATGCATCCCAGTCACCAGTTTGATGCCTCCAGCACCTAGTCCCCAGTCTGCCAGCACCCGGGAGCTTCTTTCTGATCAGTTTTAGCTCTCCTAGTGCTTAGTGCGCCCTGCATGTAATTGCATGCATCCCAGGCACCCTCTCTCACCTACCACTCAGTTCACTTCAATTAGCTAGTTGTATTTCCTTGATTTAAGGCTAGATTGACTCCTAACTGCTTGTATCACTCCGTTGGACCCCCAGTGAGACTAGACTGCCTATTCTGACTCCAGTTAGCTCCTCATGCGCCCTCCATTGAGCCTCCTCCATTCAGTTAGTGCCTACATGTGCCAGTTACACCACCACACTCAGTTAGAATCAGTTTGACACTTGGTTGACCGTTACTTGTGCATTGATGACTCCATTGATTTGATGATGAGGACTCCTAGTTGGAGCCAAGCTATTCCATGCAGTATATTCGAATAATCTCCTTGGTTAATTCAAATTGCTCAGTCATTGTTACTGTATTGTATTGTATTCTACCATTCTGAGTTCAATAGAGCACTGTTGCAAGCCTTTTGCACAGTTTTACACATATTTTTTGAGTTTCATCTTGTAATTGATTTACTTGTTCATTAGATCTGTTGTGCTTTAATTTCACAATAAGTTATGATGGGGGATTTTTCTTATCCTTAAACATGAAAACATAAGGGTATAGATGGCATGTAAAGCCCATAGGAAACCAGTCATCCCTACTTAACTTCTCAAAGGCTTATTGTCATCAAGTAATATTGATCAAGTTCGCATTTGAGTTTATTAGACTCCTACACTTATGGGTCCCACTTCTAGGACAATAACATCCTAGATATCGTATGAATTAAATGACAGGGTCTTAAGATCATCTTAAGGGCACTCTCAAATGTCAATTAGATGAGGTTCATTTAACCTTTTGTTCAACCATGCATGCTTCTTCTTAATGATTTACAAAAGTATATCGTTCACATGGACAAATAGAGATTAGGCATAGTAAAAGATATCAAAGTCAGAACCCATTTCCAGCAAGCCTGTTCAGTACTCCGATGGGGTAACTTTGACATGTAATAAATATCCTCCCCGGGTAGGATGCCCCATTTCCAGCGAGCCTATTCAGTACCTCGATGGATTTCCTAGTCATACCACAAGTCGATACCCGCTACCAGCAGACCTGTTTAGTATCCCAGCAGGTTAGCCTCTTACACCCATTTTCCATTAGAGGCTCTTGTCCCAAACTTCACCCTTAAGATAAAAATTATAGATTCCTTTTGCATGACTGAATGGAGGAGCATTTCTGAAAACCTTTTTATAAGATGGGATGGTATTGGGTTGGAAGATATTTTATATATTGCCCATAAAAGAATGTTCGCATGAAAAATAGACTTATGTATTTAGATTAGTCCAAAGACATATCATGGTTAAAATTACTTAATGTGTGGTGGATGAGGCCATGAAAGAATGACCTAAAGGTGCCTCTAGTCCCTAATTTCATCTTCTCCATATAAGATTATGGTAGTGTTCCCTCACAAGTGGAAGTTTCATTCACTCTCCTATTGCTATTCGATAAGGATGCTCGAATAACTAGATTTGATATGGAACTAGGATGTAAAATTTACCTATGGGTATCGGTATGCAGACCTTGAAGTTTTAATAAATCCCCATAATGTTTTAAATATTGGTCTCAATCAACTAATATTATTAATAGTCAGAAATATGCATGTAATAAGGAAAATAAAGATCCTAAAGTATTTTCGTTAAATCAGCAATATTGTCTTCATCTTAGTTCCTTTATTTGAAAAGAAAATGTTGCATTAAACCTTAAGCCAAACTAACAACATGCAACTTTTATTTATATACATATTTATCATCATAAACTACCTAAAAATAAAGGAAACTCTTCATTCAAGTGTAAGAATGTTTCCAATGTAACCATGTGCTAAGCAAAGTAAGAAACTTATCCATATCCACATACTAAAAAGTTACCTCAATGATTACCTGGTTATGAGGAACCAACCGACCTGCTTGATTTGGCAGCAAGAAGTGTCGAACGAGAGAATGGCATTGTGGCTGGATTACCTCTTGGAACCAAATTTCAATGTAATCATGATGCATATCCTCCTCTTTTGGATGATTGATTTCTTTAGTACATTAATGATCTGTTGAGAACTCCTCGATCTCAGGTCTTAATGGTCGCTCTCCATTGAATATAGTCCCTAATTTTTCAGTGTCCTCAGCATGTTTCCAGGGAGAATCTTTTTGTAGCTCATGTAACTTCGGTCCTTTTATCATGTCAGGAGAGGTAGATAAGCTTTTGAATGCTGTCAAAATATGTTATTCCTGAGAAGAAGGGATCCCAGTTGCTCCTAGGATTTGAGAGATTCCTCCCAAACTGATGATCATCTTTGAGTTCATCTTGCCAGTTGATAAGTCTTGTTTCACACATGGATTAGTGCACAGGGTTCTTACAACACCCAAAATTGATTGGAATTTATCTTTAAGAATCCTACTAAAAAAATGGAATGAAACTAATTGCAAGAATAAAGAACACCACACTTGCAAAAAAGCAACAATCTTGGCTTTGGAGAAACCCACAAAAGTGGACGCGTCAAGCTAGAACCCCTTCAAAATTTATGAAGTAAGGGTGTCTTTGCATCTTACTATTTTCCTCCCCCAAGTTGTGTAATTTAAAGGAAACCTGCGTACCTACCTAAAATCCAATCCCTTAGCACCTCCCTGGCAACGACGCCAAAAATGTCAGGAAAAATATATGCACTATTAATTCGACATTAAATTGTCAATCAGGGCTCGTAAGCTTCGAGGCGTAGGCACAGTATGTGCAGGATTAGAACCTAGACTAGCCTAATTTAAATGTCAACAAGCATGCATACTACAATGTAAGTGCTAGAAAATAAATGCAATTGATGGAAAATAAACTAAGACCTTAGGTTGAAACCTATTACAAGAAAACCATATCTCACGAATTAGGTGTTTAATCTTCCTTTGGTGATTTAACTAAGAAATTGAAGTGCATAAATCTAAAACTAAGTACGAAAATTCAAAGTGCGGAAATAAAATTAAGCCAAAGAAAGCAAATAAAACCAAGGCAAGTATAAACTCAATTAATGAAAACAACATAAAGTAAACCTACAACTAGATTCTCCCATACTCAAAATACGTTCCTCACATTCATTCAACAACTTAAAATTTTAACAATGAGACAAAACATAAAATATACAAACTACAAATATATGAACTGTTACAAAATGGCTTTACATAAAAGTTAAATTATACACATATATTACAAAACAATTTTAAATTACAAAGCAATATATCAAAAATATTCAAATTACAAAATATTTTAAAATGCAAAATACAAAACATATATACATTACAAAATATATTAAAAAGATTTATCAAAATACAAACATATTTACGCCGTAGGCGTTCACCAACAAGAAGCGTACGCTTCCACGTCGGCTATATTCCTCGCTCATAGAGAGAATGGAATCCTGCCACGTGGATGGTGCTTTCGGTGGAGAATTTATTAACAGAAACATAAATTTCTTGAACTAACGTGACCTGCAAATAGTCAAAAAATGCTTCATTACCACAACGTGATTCTGTAAATTCTCGTCATGCCAGATCAATTATACTAAATAGAAGCTCCGACAGGCCATTGGAACCATTGGAGCCATTGGAATTTCGGCATCAAACACAGATTCAGAGCACCACAATTCCTCTGAAATTTGAATACACAAAACTTTGTCCAAAGTCTGGCTTCCAGGTTTTCTGTTGGTTTGGAGACTCGGAAGGCGAAATTCGTTGTTCTGAATAGATGAGTAAGGAATTATGTTTTCCACCTTCACGCCGTGCAGTACTAGTCCTGCATTTGTCACTGCTGGCAGCTCTTCTAACTTGGACATCCCAACAACATTTGATGCAGAAGGTCGATGTCACCAAACTGTCGATGGTTCCCGAATCCGTCGAAGTGTTGTATGTGTGCCGGACTCAAAACATGTCGAGACTTGTCGAGTCGGAACCTGTCGGGGTTGGTCAAGTTCTCTCTATCAATGAACTATATTGGTCGATGCACCAAGTCAAACTATACAATATGATGATGTTGGTCGGCTGAAACAAATGAACTGGTCTTCAACGGTCAAACCTCTCAAATCGATGTGTTGTTGAAGTTCAACAAGATTGCTTATGTTATACGACTTCTTCCATATTGCAATTTGGCTGGTTGAATGTCTGGTCGGTCTCCCCACATAGTCGGAGTTTCCCACGTTGATGACCAAATTTATAACTTTGTGGCGACGACTTAATCATAATACGTGCAAATGGACTCTCCATAATTATTTGTACAGTCGACGGATAGTCTTTGATCGTGACAATTTCCATGTTGATGTGGTCACAGCATATTTGCAGTATCCTTCCCAAGCAATGGCTGCAATGTTGCTCACACCGTGTTCTACAGGCAGGCAAATAAGAGTCGACCAGGTCGACAATTAATGACTGCTCTTCCAAGGCTGTTACAAGTGCCGACTAGATGCCTTCCAACATCAACGAAGTAGTAATGTTGACGGGGAGCACAGATGAATATAGATATTGCTTATGGAGGCAGTCGAGAAAAATTCATTATTTCGAGTGACCTTCTATATGGTCGGTTGCATGTCAACTAGAGTGGTTAGCCGCCAACATGAGAGCCAGGGTTATTTGTGGATCCTGCGATCCAGCCAAAGTATGGAAACATTGGTATCTTTGGAGAGTTGCACTCTCATGACCTCTTTCTTTGACTCGAAGGTGAAGGGACTCCTCAATCAACTTCTGATCTCGACCACATGTAAATAACATCAACCAGTTTACTTAATGACCAATAGATTAGACATCGACCTTAAGATAATGTCGACCAAGTGATCGACCATAAACGAGATTGACCAAGAAATATTAGCATATTATAGTTTAATCTCAAAAGGAAGTCGATCTTCATATCAATACTTCAAAAGTAAGTCGGCTCTTGAACATAGTTTTGTACAGAAGTAACAGTGTCCATAGCTTTCAAAAAGATGATACGTAAGCATAGTCGATGATAAACTTTGATGTACTGGGTCAATTTTTTGTATGTAACCAAATTGTTGCTCGAATATTACCTATGATCAATGGATAAAATTATTGTGGTATAACCCTTCTTTGGTCGACGCATCCATTCGACTTATCTTCAGACTTTACCTTCATTTTTCGCAACAGCAATTACTTCGGTCAATTGCATTGATCCACAACAGAATGGTCAGCTATGCCCACGAATAGAACGGTCGGTGGCCGACTGCTTCGCACTTCTTTTTGCCTGAGTCCTCCAACTAGTTGCATAATCTTTTCGTATTATTTTACATAGCACTATCTCAAAATTTAAAAATAATGACAGTTAACAGGATCGACTGGATGATAGACAGCGGCTCCATATTCTGTCGAGGGTCGACAGGTTTCTGCATCAGAAAATGAGGACAAAGAAGCTCTGAAATAAAGCGTGGGAACTGTGTCTTTATGCTGCTGAGGATGTTGCCTAAGAATTATGACCAGAGCATAGAGGTTGTCATCAATGCAATGACCATCAGTTCAACAATGCCTATCAACCAGTCTGAATGATGGATGTAAATCCTGACTATCAATAAAGTTGTTGAATGAAAGCAGTCGATGTCGGATAATTCCAAAGAGCGGATATATAATATGCTACAACAAAGAATATGTCGTCGAATTTATGAACGCCATCCAATGTTCCATCGAGCGTGGGCTTATCAATTGATTCCTAATAATTGATCGACTTAAATGATAACACATTCTTGCGGGAGGACCCAAACAACACCGACGATAGAGAGATCAGATTTGTTGAAGAAATTTCAGTATTGAATACCTTACCTGACTACGTGAGTTGACTGACAAGGAATAAAGAAATTGAATGTGGTACATATGTTGGTCGACTTTCAGCCCTAGCCTGTTATCAAAAGAATCGATTAAAAGAAGCTGGAACAATGACATTAATGTTTCTGAATGCAGTTGTGAATAGCCAATGTTGAATGTTTTCATTGATTCACTGCTATCATGGGTTTTGCAATAGATTGTTAACTACCATCGGTCTACCATAGCCAGTCATCAATCAGTTGCGTGCTAAAGAAATATACTGTGATAAACATATTCTTGATGATTGAGTATGGGCACGAAGACGAACATTTGCACATCCATAATTGTGGGCTACTGACTAATTCACTGCATGACGAGTTTTACTGGGAGTAATTGGTAATCTAACTATGTGCATATCGATCATGGTTGCCGACCAATAAAATGAAATGTGATGTGATCATAGACCAATGTGCATTAAGTAAGAAATATCTGGCAAGAAAGAGTAAAAGATCATTTAAAGATTGAAGCATGCAATCAACTCATCGACCAACACATTTTTGGATGGATTTGAATATCATATGTGGTGACAAGAAGTCGACAGAACTCTAAGATGGTTGATAAAAGTTGTCCCATCGATATGAAATGGTCGAATTTATGGTCATTGTTATTAAAAGTTTGCCGGCATTGTATTTTTCTTTTGTAAATTATGGTCGGTTTGATGAGTCATTCTATTGTAAATATGGTCAATGTAGTCGTGTTGATCCTAATTATTCTAGAGTCATCTTCAATTGATTATAGTATGGTCGATATTTAACATGGTTGGGTCACTATATTTTGAAATTTTACAGTTATTGTAACTGTCCGGGCAAAAGATGAGAATGACACTTCTATTGCCTATTACTATCTATTACCGACCAAAGAAGTCAACCATCATAATGGTTCGACCGAACTTATCAATCGACCGACTTAGAACATCGACCAGTCTTAATATCCCGCCGACCGACTCAAAAAAATATAATACAAACTATGATATTGGTCGGGGTCGGGGATAGTATAGTCGACATATATATATGTGGTCGATGGTCGACTTACTTATGACTTCTTTATTCTACGGTGGTTAGTTCTTCTTTCTTACATTCAAGTGATCTTTATGGATGCCCTGGTCGATAGAGCTCAAGAAAGCAAAACTCAGTATCGACTAACAAAATTTAAGCGTCGATGAGAAGGATGGAATAATCAACGTCTTGCCATAAAATTTGTCGTGCATTCAATAAGTCGGCAACCTGAACATTCATCCACGAGCAACAAAGTTTACATCCACGAACAACATATGGTTGACATCCTTCAATTATTTATCTCTGCGCGTCCAACATCAACTTTATTCATTCTCCATTTGGTCGAAGGCAGTCGGTGTATTGGTCACCAAGCAGTCTTGTACTTGATTTATATTGAAGTAATATAAAGGATGACTATGGCCAGATGATAAAATGCGTTTCCGACTGGAACACTTAGTCGACTCATTGACCGTCACATTTCTGGATGGATTTGAATATCATAGATGGTGACAAGAAGTCGACAGAACTCTAAGTTGGTTGATAAAAGTTGTCTCGTCGATATGAAATGGTCGACCTTATGGTCATTATTATTAAAAGTTGTCGGCATTGTATTTTTTTTTTGTAAACTATGGTCGGTTCGATGAGTCATTCTATTGTAAATATGGTCGATGTAGTCATGTCGATACTAATTAGTCGAGAGTCATCTTCAATTGATTATAGATCATAAATTTCTATGTGGACGAGATATATCAATTCTGTAGCCAACGTTGAGTTATATGTGTGTACTAAGAAATGGTCGACTGCTCCAGAATGAGAAACGTGATAACAGGATAAGGCGGCATAACAAAAGGTTACGGCGACTAATTACACCATCGCCCAGTTACGCCGCCATTGAATTTAGTTTAGGCTAGCGAGTTGATAAGTCTCGACAGGTTTCAAGTTCGGCACACATACAACACTTCGACGGATTCGGATTCGACAACCTTCGACAGTTTCGTGACATTGACCTTCTGCGTCAATATGCAATTGGCGACTGCTGAGTCTCAGATAACCTTCATTGAATTGATCAGTGAAACGATCAATTCCTCCTGCAATTCGAAGGTTAAGGCGACTGTTAAGATCCTAGTGGGCGGCCTTCACTAACATCTCGAGGTTTTGGTGTAACGGTTCGTATCATTTGGTATCAGAGCCTCCACCAAGGTTCAAGTCACAGAGCGGGTGGAAACGTCGGCATTGCAGTGTTCGCCCGGGGCTCGTACGGCTCAAAGGGGACACCACCGTACGGGCACACATCCAGCCCAGATTCTGGACTACGGAGCGTGGTGGGATATTAAGATCCTAGTGGGCGGCCTTCACTAACATCTCGAGGTTTTGGTGTAACGGTTCGTATCAGCAACACGAAACCACAGAGTTGTACACAGAGTAATATGGAGCGAATTTACACTAACCACATAGTAATATGGAGCGAATTTACACTAACCACATAGTAATATGGAGCGAAAATGCAAGATACCATTTTTTTTTTTGCTTTTGTAAGTAACTGAGCTTTTGAAGATCACCTATGGGTAGATGAATGCCACCATTTAGTTTAGGTTAGCTCACATAAGAATGCTACAGGCAAGTGAAAAAAAAAATTATAATGCAAAAGCCAAAAAAAATACCACTAAGTTGTAAACAAGAACACAAATCCAATTTAAAATTTAAAAAGAAAAAAGAAAAAGAACAATCAGTTGGTTGAGCATTAAGTCCTACGATAGCCATAACAATTTATAGCTAGACAGAAATTACATTAATAAATTGGACATTAACTACCATACACTACTTTTAAAAAAAAACCAGAAACGCAACTCAACCCTCAACACAAGCGCATCAAGAGGTGGATGGGCAATGTTCAGATAATTTTGTGCTTCTAAAATATGTAGATCAATAAAAAGACAGAAACCAAAATTCAATATGTTGATTATGATTCCCCAAATTTAAAATAATGACATATTTGATACACTTAAAGACGGATCTATACTTTATAAAGATTATTCAATTCATTGTTTTCTATATATAGAATATGAGTTATACTGTGTGAAGATTGAGATTTATAAAAAATTCCAAGTGATTACCTCATGGAAATATAAAAAGGAACGTTGCTTTTATTAATGCTCTTATTATATAAGAAACATCATATTACATTAGTAGACCCCTTTTTCATGGTAGACAAGAAAGCAATTAGTTCTGTTTGCAAAAAATATTTAATGTCTTGCATGTTTACTAGGACTTATAAAATATAAAATAGGTTTATAAAAGGGGATCTATTGAATATATAGAATTTTCTAATATTGTAAGAGTTTCATAACTCGAAATTTGGCTTTAAGATTAAGATTTATAAATAATAATAAAAAAGATAATCAACTTACTCATATAAAAATAAAAATAAAGTAATGTTATATTTTTTTAATAAAATAACATAAGTTTAAGAGTTCACATTAAATGGTTCAAAGTCACTTAAGTAAGAGTTGTGTCATAAGATGATTTGCTCTTGTGATTTTTGGTGGTTGGCCGCCAAGGAGAGGATGAATTTGGATCCATAGCCTTCCAATCATCATTGTTATGTTTAATGAGCTGAGACCATGGTTGGGAATTTGTTATTGCATTGAACTAGAGAGGGAACTCAATGATAGATCTATTCACACTTGTTCCAAACTACACAACCAACTTTAAAATTTTCCATCCACCAAGTGCTTGGGTATGTACTAAGTGTTTCTTTACTCATATTGTACGAGGGCCCATTATAGAAATGTAACGAATATTGAAAATGACCCATCTCCACCCTATCTTTTGTACATAAACAATGATATGCATGAATAATCTCACACATATTAGAGCATTTCCCGCCTTTCAAAAGGCATGAGAAGGCTCTTTTTATTAAAAATAATGTATCATTCTCTTCTTCCACAAAAAAGAAGAATCTCAAACAAAAACAAGAAGCTAAGAACACTACAAATATACAACCCATGGGAGATTATCTCCTAGGAGAGAAACACTCCATGCAATAGATGCATGAATACACTTACCACGTAAAGACTTGACCCTCCCCAAAGAGACTTTCCAACATAATTAAACCAAAAGAGGTTCTTTAAATTTTTAGCGTGCCTACAATGGGTACATTTCAAGTTCTGCTCACTCATCAAAGTGTCTCCTATCTATAAGGAAAACCTGATAGTTAGGGACCATGAAAATTTGTTTTCTTGGGCTCCAACACTAGGTTTTACAAGATTCTTAATATGTAGATGACAAGTTTGTTGCTTAAATCACATCCTCCACAGCTTGTCAAGGATTACAATTTTAAGGAAGTACAAAAGATGATAACTACTTTACATGGTTCAATGCTAACCTAAATTCAATGGATTTGAATCTACCATACAATGTAGAAGAATAGTAAGAACTCAAGTAAACATATTACCTTGTGTTGAGTTGGGGTAAGCTTTTCTCTTTCTTCAGAGATGTGCAAGGTTCAAATCTTTCAACCCCATGTTACACTGTCAAGGTCCAAATGTATGTACCCCATGTTAAGGTGAGATGTTACAATTAATCAAAAGAAACAATATCAATGAGAACACACATAATCACAAATCATGGGTCACTCCAAGTTGGTTATGTGTCAATAGACTATCTTGTCTAGCGTCGAATAAAACTTCATCGATCGACCATTTGCTCGTTTTTACCAAGACTACAGGATTTCTCTCACCTGAGGCATACCGCATGAATAATTGTCGACTTGCTGGCCAAATGATAAATAGAACGTGTGAGTTCTCATTACACAATTTGGAGGATATCATATCCCCTGGTCAACAATAATGATGTTTACCTGCCGACCATACCAACCACGTCGACTGGTACAGTCATGGACAAAATTGAATATTTGTAATTTTGGTCATGAGTCGTTTTTGTAAGTCAAATAAAGGTAAATGCGTTAATATGTGGTCGATGAAATAATGGTTGAAATTGGTCGTCGATACCTACTATGGTCGATCACTTTATTTTTTGTCCGATACTCAAAATGGTCGGGTCACTTTATTTGTAAAAAGGGTCGATATTCAAATAGTCGAGTTGGTTGAGCCCTTAAAAATTGGTCGACTCTTAACTATGTGGTCGAATTGATGGACACTTCATTTTGGTCGGCTCCGCCAACATTTGTAATAAGGTCTTTTGGAAAAAGTGGTCGAGGTAATATAAAGTGGTCATGCTGCACATTTTCTTCGACGTAATCGGGTTGGCTATCTTTTTGAAGGAATAAGATATCGTTCTTCTATTATGCATGCAAGAAGACACCATGTCGACATTTGGAAAGTGCACTCCGTCGGCATCAACTAAGGCACCTCGTCGGAATTTAAAAGATGCTTTCTGTCAACTTCTGATGGAAAGCAACCTATCGAGCCTTGGCCAGCGTTTCGATTTAAGACGACCAAGCCTGGCGACTATCGACCAGATCTTATGCTCCAGTTGACGCGTTGGAAGATGCCGACATAACCTTGAAGACACCAACCGTGATACTACATGGGACACTAGAAACTCCATCGACCACATAATTGATGTGTTAATAGACTATCTTTTCTGGCGTCGAATAAAATTTCATCGGTCGACCATTTGCTCGTTTTTAATAAGACTGCAGTATTTCTCTCACCTGAGGCATACCGCATGAATAATTGTTGACTTGCTGGCCGAAGGATAAATAGAACGTGTGAGTTCTCATTACACAATTTGGAGTATATCATATCCCCTAGTCAACAATAATGATGTTTACCTGCCGGCCATGCCAACCACGTCGACTGGTACAGTCATGGACAAAATTGAATATTTGTAATTTTGGTCATGAGTCATTTTTGTAAGTCAAATAAAGGTAAATGCGTTAATATGTGGTCAATCAAATAATGGTTGAAATTGGTTGTCAACACCTACTATGGTCGATCACTTTATTTTTTGGTCTATATTAAAAATGGTCGGGTCACTTTATTTGTAAAAAAGGTCGATATTCAAATAGTTGAGTTGGTCGAGGCCTTACAAATTGGTCGGCTCTTAACTTTGTGGTCGAATTGTCATTTTGGTCGGCTCCGTCAATATTTGTAATAAGGTCTTTTGAAAAAAGTGGTCAAGGTAATATAAAGTAGTCATTGGTCGAAGTTGTAAAAAAATAAATCAATCAATTCGGTCTCTTGTCGATCATGCTCAGTCGAGTCGAGTCGACTCAAGTCAGTCGGCCACAACCAATATCCAGCAGTCGGTATCGACCACAAGCAATGACAAATGTTACAAACTTGCAGGAATCCTCACGACATATGAAGTTGATGAAGACCAAATTCAAGCAGAAGTCATCTTACAGAACACAGAAGAAGAACTTAAACACTACATGATGACATTAGAACATTTGAATTGATTGAACCCCCCTGTTGTATTGCAAAGATGTTCCTGGATTGTGACCTCGGAAAGCCAGAAGACAGAGAAATGGTATAGAAATTCGAAGAGCCAAAAGGACCTGCATGCCTGAACCGATGTAGATGTCGACCAGATGGATATGCCTGGGTCGATGGAAATGTTGGTCAGATGAAATAGGATGGGTTTTTAAACAAAAAGACCTTGTTGCGGAAGAGGATAGTCGACCGCCGTTGTGGGAGGGTGAGACTTCGATGGACTACTACCAGATTGAAGATGGAGGCTGAAGAGTAACCAGTCATAGAAGAGCCTTGTACATGTGCGTTTTCCTATCAAGCTGGCGGATGTTGCGGTTGAGCACCTATGCAAACCGTTATGCATGGTTGATGCACAGTGAGGACTACTTCAGCAGGAGCAGAAATATAGGATGCTAATACATCTTTATTTGTTTTCTTTGGGACGAAGAAATTTTTTGTTGGTGGGGGAGATGTTGAGGGGGATGATAGGCCTTTCCTAAAGTCATCATATATTATAATGTATTAAAGGATATGATTAGATAACCTTAAAAAATGAACGGTTGGAGCGGATGCAACCACTCCAACCTCTCTCTTCATGTATAAGTATACCATCTATGGAATGAATACACGATTAAGCACTTGGACCAATATCTGCTCTTTCTTGATGGTTAATGTGTGTATAGTACTTCTTTCTGCTTGAATACAACAACGATCTCTGCGCTTCACTTGTTTCAATTCCCTGTTTTTGTCCCCATTGTTTTTAATTGCTTGTTTGTCGTGGAGTAACAAGATCCATCGTGGATTATGAGGCCTTCATGAAACATTTTACTATGGCCGTCATTATGGTATACATACCCATTGGCTGCCTGTTTTCTCCCATACAGCCGCTCACCCCATGGAAACTCTCCGATCTACATCTAGACTCTCTGATATCTTGCTTACCTGCTCCATAAATCTTTTCACATACCAATGTTAGCAGCTCTAGCTTCCCTTGCCTTACTCAATCCTGCAAGTTGCATTTCTACTTGCAACTGTAGGTTGACTTTATTCCTGTATCACTTTAATCAACTCCACAATGCTTGGTTCACATAAATTCCCTGCTTATTGATATCCAATCGTTGACCGGACACTGTAATTTGTGGCATTTAAAGACATCAAGCTTCTCCAACCTTGTCAAATCTTCAACACCTTCCACCACTTCTAGCTCGCAGCACCTACGAACGCTTAGCTTCAGCAGCTTTGTTAGCATAGCCAGCCCTTGTATGCACTTCAGCTTCACACATTGTTGTGCCCACAACTCCTCCAAAGATGTCAATGTTTCCATACTTGGCATCTCTTCTAACTTGTACATCCCGGTAACACTTAAGGTTCTAAGCTTTGTAGCGTGCTCCAACCCCCTGTATGCTCTTCAGCTTCACACACCCATCTTCCCACAACTCCTCCAAAGATGTCAATGGCTCCATACTTGGAAGCTCTTCTAACTCGAACATCCCAGTAACACTTAGGATTCCAATTTTTGTCGCGTGCTCCAAGCCACATATGTTGTTCAGCTTCACACATTGATCTGCCCACAACTCCTCCAAAGATTTTAATGGCTCCATACTTGGAATCTCTTCTAACTCAGACAACCCATGAACACTTGGGATTCTAAGCTTACGCCCAGCTCCTTCTCCATATCCGCGTTCTCTGCAAATGCTACGCCTCCCCGTATCAATATTACAACAATAGATAGAGAGAGAAATGCATGAAAACGACCTTTAGGAACCCTGCACATCAATATCGCAGATTTATTTCTCAAAGCCCTTGTGTTCTCAAAGAGCCTCGCGGGCTCTGCTACTTTCATGGGAAAGCATTCATAAATAATGCAAAAGAATTTGTCAGGTACTGTGCAATACAGCCGGCTGAAAGCATGCATGAATAAATTCAAAAATATGTCAGATACCATGCAATACAACCAACTCCTAGCTTTTAAGACATTTTTAGTGGAAATACTAAACTAACCCTAACCCTAAACATATTTTATGAGCTACGCATCGGAGGAATCCCTAAAGCCTTGAATTTAATTTGACAAAATAGAGACGCGGAAACAATCTAACAGATATGATTTCCTCATTAGAGTTAGCCAAGCGTTAGAGACCTCCCCACTAAAAACCAGTGTGAAGTCATGTGGGCAAACTAAATGCCAAATACCAAGGAAATATACAGGGAAAATCAAAACCTGTACTCGAAGAATTATCACCTCATCGAAAACCCTGCAACAAGGCCTGACTTTTGATCATAGATCGAGCGGCTTATCACTGAAACAATCAAAAGGGATTGAGAGAATTATATACGGAAGAGCTCTGAAACCTCAATATTCATTATGGATTTCAAAATAAGGGATTGAGAGAATTATATACGGCAGAGCTCTGAAACCTCACTTTTCATTTTGGATTTCAAAATATATTTTATATTTTCCTTTATATGGGAAGGACACATTTTTCACTCTTGAAGGGTTTAGGTGGCGGTGCATCCCCATGCTACTTCACCTGCCCTCCTGAAGAGGCTTTTGCCTTGTTGTCTCTCTTTCTGTTGCTCAACCTTTTGGGAACACATTTCTAAATGCGCATTGTGTTTTGGGTGCACTCCCAAGCACTCTATCTTCTGGGGGCTCTTTCGGGCACTCTTATGATGATGCGTACTTCCTGAGCATGCTATGTTCCAGGCACATTGCATTCTGGGTGCACCCTCCCTAGGAACACTCCTTCCTGGGAGCACCCTATTTGCTTTGTCGCATGCTCCAACCCCCGTATGTTGTTCAGCTTCACACACCCATTTGCCCACAACTCCTCCAAATATGTCAATGGCTCTATACTTGCAGCTCTTCTAACTCGGACATCCCAGCAACATTTAGGATTCTAAGCTTTGTCGCGTGTTCCAAGCCACGTATGTTGTTTAGCTTCACACACCCGCCTGCCCACAACTCCTCCAAAGATGTCAATGGCTCCATACTTGGTAGCTCTTCTAACTCGGACATCCCACGAACACTTAGGATTCTAAGCTTTGTCGCGTGCTCCAAGCCCGTATGCTCTTCAGCTTCACACACCCGTATGCCCACAACTCCTCCAAAGATGTTGGTATTTCACCCGTATGCTCTCAATATGTTATCAATTGCTAGTGACCAAAGATTTGTTTGCAGAATGGATGGTGGCCAATGGACACAAGCAAGCATAAAAGAAGACAACTTGTTTGACACCGTTTCCAGCAGCACTACACAGGTGAGAACCATGACTCGTGTTTGTTTTATGTTGAATCAATAAGAAGAATTAATGTCTTTAATGTTTTCTTCTCATTTCAAAACTTTGAAGTTTTCAGGAAGTGTTATTTATGAGAAGGGTGGAACTTTACCCAACTTTCCTCTTTTCCTACCGGCGTTCACTTTTGCCTCTCAAGGGGCAAATGCTAGTAAATATTTACAAACATACACAATTCATTATATACTTGAATTACAAAATATAAAACTACACATATACTCCAAATTATGAAAAACACTTTGATATGATGTCACATTAAGTCAACGTATGAGTTATCTCATACGATTTATATAAATATTCACACCATACTCACATAAGATAAAAGCCTGGGAGTTATTAGTCTCTGCCGTAGGCAGAGACTATGTGTTCCGCTTTTTAGTATTAATTTACTTTGTAAAAAATTATTTCTAAAACTTTCCTATAGTTTATCCAATTTTTGAAATAATTTACATATTTATTTGTATTTATTTAATAAAATACTTTAATAAGTGTGTAAGTCTGATTGGTGGAAAGTGCTTGAAAAGACAATTTTTATCATTACCAAGGATTAAGTAAAAATGAAAATAGAAGAACTTTGAATTTGTAAATGTTAACATCTAAATATTTTGTTTATAGTGGATAGTCGTGTGACCCCTCCGACCCCTCCTGTGGTTGCTTGTGCTCCACCTGCCACGACTTTACCTCATGCGCGCATGTGATGCACCTGTCATGACTTGCAAGGAACCACGACTTGCATGCCTTGCCAATTGTTCTACACAGGTTGCTAGGAATTATAGTTAAACTCGTGTTGGGTTAAGATAAAATGTGATGAGGATGTGTCGGATGCCCTTCAGATTTGTGTTGCATGTTTTTGGTTGCTAGTTATTGTTGTGTACAATACTTGTCCGGCCAATACAAGCCCATAGGGAGAGGTGATGAAGGGTTGAAGCCTATGCTTTGAAACCCATAGAAAAACTACATTTTAAGCTGATTCTTGCAGTTTGTTTTTACTTGAACATTTGGTCCTCTTTAACCTGTAAACTAAATCTGTTGCAAACTTTTTATCTTACACTCTTGATTTGTCTCTGCAGATATCAAGGGGCTAGCGCGGATCCTATGCCGTCCAGTAATTTAAAACATGTGCATGTGAAACTATGCAAGAAGGAAGAGAACCTTGAAAATGGAAGGATCGTATCATGTCTTAATGGGTTAAATGCTTGGGATGAGGGTTAACTGTGGCTTAAAGACTAATTGTGTGTTCCTTGTTGGTAACAGCGGGTGTGATGTCCTTGGCTAGTCGGACATCTCACCTATCAGTTATAAACGTTGGAGTCCTTGGCTATTTGTCTCGCAATAATATTCTTGCAATATAAACGTTGGAGTCCTTGGCTATTTGTCTCGCAATAATATAGATGCCAGTTGTGTAATCTTCCAGAAAACAGAGACAATCGAGAATGTTTTGCGGAGTTGCAGGTTCAACCTAAAATTTTGGTTGTGATGTGTTTTAAACCAAAACCAAGAGGTGATCGTTTTACCTTTGGGTTGGTTGTAGATTCAACTCTGGCATTTTTTAAACGAGGGTATACAATGTTAGTGTCACATAAAATATTAGCAAGATATGCACATAAATGCTATCTCAAATCTAGGGATTGGAATATTATTGTTTGTTCTGTAGATTGAATACTGTATTCATAGGTTTTGGACGTGGCTTTGCACTTCCTTACTTATGTTTTTATTTTTTGTGGCAATATTCTTAATTCTTTCAAATAAGAACATCTAATTCAATGCAGACATATTTCTGTTATATTTAATTTTCCGTAATTGGTGAATGCCCAGACTTTATCAAGATCTTGAAGGTTTTATGTAGATGTTTAAGTCTCTAAGCGCTGTGGTTCCTTTTGAAAGACATTACTTAATGGATCCCTAAGGTTTTTCTATATGAGGCAAAATAGGAGACTTGGTTATGGGAGAGATTTCGGTTTGGCTTAAATTTCAAATGCAAATGATGAAGAATAAATTGCTAGACTCACCAAATTGAAGGTTTGGAGTGAAGGGAGACTGACCAAGTTAACATAAAGATTTGAGGCTTGGAAAAATTAACCCAAAATTGGCAAAAACATCAAAAAAATTTATGTGTAGCTTTTAGTCCTAACATATACATTAGAGTATGGACTTCGTAGAAGTTTCTTGTCAAAGTTCACATTTTAATAATAATAATAAAATTATGTTTTATTCATCATCCTTTCATATTTTTCATCCATTATAAGAGAAGGAAAAACACTTAGTCCTTCCCCTTTCCGTCGATTGCAAACTTGAGAGTTGGTAACCTTGGTAAGCATTGGTTATAGTGAAAACAATATTGTTCAACCATCTAACGATTAGTGTAAATTTGATGTTAAAATGATGGAACAACGCATTTGGAGTGGTATGATTGGTGGAATTCCATTACAAATTCACAAAATAGGAGAAAGAGGTAGAATTCTATCTTATATGTGTTCTCCCACTTTATGGAATAATGGTATTTGTTTATAGTGTGGACACTTTAGTTCATGGTCTTTGTTTATAGGTTGGACACTTTAGTTTTTGGCCGCCATGGAATTGCATGCCACTACTATTGAGGATCGTATCAAACTATGTGGTGGTTCAATTAAGACTCTCAAACGTAGTTCAATTGATGTAAGATCACACTATAAGGCTGATATTTGTAAGTTGACTATTGCATAGAATTAGTAATAGTAGTTTGGCTACTTTGACCCTTTCACTTGATTTCAATTAATATGTTTGTTCAGCTTTGATCTATGGTAATTCTTAGAAAGATGGGTATCAAATCACAGTTGCATGTTTGGCACTTTTGTTGTATGTTTGGCACTTTTGTATCAAATTATAATTCTCTGTAAGATATGGACGAGTTGTAAGTTTTTCTTCCGAAACAATACTTGCAGGAAACTGCTTTTCCCTTTGGAATTTATTGATGGATTCCAAAACCTTATGTAGACCTAGTGCTATTACCAATCAAACTAACTAACTGAATAAGTTTGTACATAATTAAATTAGGCAATTAAATATATGAACCGTAGTTTAGGTCAAAATTGTTCTAAGTAGATTTGAAATAAATAAGTATATTTTTTCTTGTAAAAATGTGAACTCTCCACAGTATGTCTTTAAATTAAGTAATTAGCCAACACAATAGGATTATTATTATTATTATTTTAATTTTTAATAAATTGGTTTCATTTATAATTATCTAATTTTTATTATTAAAATATGCGGTGTTAGTTTTTTATTATTATAATGAAGTGTTTTTCATTTCAAACATGTTAACATGTTATTATGATAAATAGTAAGCTCCAATAATATTACGTTTTCTTATTTCAAATATCGTATTAAGGTAAAAACATGTTATTATGATAAATAGTAAGCTCCAATAATATTACTTTTTCATTTCAAATATGGTATTAAGCTAAATAGCAAGTTACAACAATATTTTCATTATAAGTTGACCATGTTACTCATTAGAATAGAATTTGAGTGAATTACTAATCCCTGCTCTTGGCAAGACTATATGTTCCACCTTTACCTATTAGTTAGTATCAATATTTCAACTTTTATAAAGTTAAGTAAAAGTTCCATCAGAATTTGTATTTAAAAATATTTTTTTTAAATTTGTATTTAAATTTGATTGGATAGAAGGTCTTGAATTGACAATTTTTATCATTGTCGGGCTTTAAAAAAATTATAAAAAAAAAAAAAAAAAATCAATAACTTACTCTTACATAACCTTACGTCTACATATTTCTTATTACTTGACATGTAAGTAATTGACATGTCAGCCTATCCTCTCTTGCTTGCTCCACGAACCATAACTTGCCCTCCAAATGAGTTTACACCTTCCTGAAGCCAAGCTGCATGCACCATGCTCCTTCCAAGGGTGCACACGTAGTAGGATAGGAGGTTTACACTTGCCGGAAGCCAAGATGCTTGCACCATGCTCCTTCCAAGGGTGCACTACCAGTGCTTTATTTATTTAGCAGAGGACAATCAAATTGTGGCTAGTGCCGCGTTCATATCCTTGGGCACAACATCCCCTCTGTACATGGGGTAGTAGGCCATGTACTTGCCATGGTAGGGATCACATTTTGCCATCACGGATGTATTGACATTTTATAAATTATTAGATTCTTTGATTTGTATTTAAACGCAGATATCCGTGTGTCACGAAGTGCTACCAAAGCTATCCATCTATATAGAGAATTTCAAATCATGTTGGTTATGTGTAACTTACTCAAGTTCATGGTTTAGTGTAGTTTGTTTGGATGGAAGCCCGCCGGCTTACAATCTACACCGGGGATTTGGATCAGGAGCAAATAGCTGGTTGATTAACACGGAGGCAAGCCATTTATTCATAAACTTGTTATATTCACTGTCCATTATGGTTGTAGTTATTTCAATATCCATGCTCTTTGATATCGACTTCTTGTTGTTTTTGGGGAGCTATTGTCAGGCAGGTGAAGAGAGTAATAGATTAAATCCAGGTTTTTTCTGGTCACAATCTAGAGTTATCTGTGATTACAACATGAGTTTTCTTAGCATTCAGGAGTAGAAATTAGACTCTATTATGAAAGTGAATCATCTACATCTTTAGTAGGCCACAATATGCAGTCCATAGAGTTCATTATGAATGTATTTTCCTTTCTCCTTCAAAAGAAATTGCCTCTGCATTGCCATTTGAAAACAGTGATTCCTTAGTTATTCATGAATTTGAAAATTGTCCAATAGATTTCTACAATTGCAACCAGGTTGCAGTTTGATACTGTGATGGATCATCATTCATCGGAGATGTGGAGGAGATAAATCAGGTATGTTACTGCAAAATGGTAGCATGTATATACAAATCTCTCCTTTGGACACCAAAAATGTATGAATTTATTTTCTCCTAGATAAGTATGAAGTTCAAATCTATTATGGTATATTCTGCACCTTCTTACAAGTTGTAATTTACACCTAATTAACAGTACCATGATCTGTCAGGTCACCAAAATTCGATTTAGAGTTCAAAGGATTTGGAAAGTTGTTATGGAAGATCTCCTGGCAAAAGGCATGGATAAAGCTGAGCAGGTACTCTTTCCTAATCATCTATAACGTCTACTGTGCATCCATATGCATAACCAAAGCATTGTAATCTATGAGAGATGTGGGCTATCAAATTATGGTCTTACTAATTGATTGAGGTAGTTATTTGTTGTAGGATCTGCCTATTGGCTTCTCAGCAAGAGGCTTAACCATGTTTCTTCATTGCGATGAGTTTCAGGATCTTCTGCCAGAGACTGCTAAAGTCAAGTGTATGCTAGATGTTGGATTTTTCATCGATGAGTGTGTCTTGAATATGATCTTTACCTTTATTTGTTGACTATAATATCAGTATATAAATAACTTATCCATCTATATATGGTTGCTTCTACAAATGGTGCAGGAGAAGCCAATGCGAGTTCATCTGTTTTTCCAACCCAAGGCCAAGTTCATCAGCCATGCCTGCAGTCAAGGAAGAGAGATAAATGGGTATTTTGAACAATCTTGGACCCAAGAAGCAAAGCTATCCAGAGATGGAACATGATAATTCTTCCTGTATGCGCCATTGGTTTGGCAATAAACCCCCCTTTTTTTACGTTCTCTGAATCAGTAAAGACCTAATGTGCATCTACTTAGATGGGAGTTCGTTGTTATGGTGACTGTTCTGTGTTCTACCTGCGATGCCTTGCATTTATGGCATATTTGGTCGCAGTTCAGGCTCGCATATGTGTCAAAGGAATCACTTGTAGCAAGCTCTAGGAAACTTGTGTGGGACATTCGTTTAATTGCTCTCAATAGAATAAATGATTGGATATGTATGATCATGGTATTTAAGTTTATTATTATGTTAGTTATTATATGTAACCCTAACCTAATTAAAGAATTATTTTGAAGTCCCTTCTAGAAGTATTCAGATTCTATTTAATGATGTCTAATTCACTCACTTGACATCATCTTACCATCATTATATCAGTTTTGATTCATGTATGCTTGATGTCAAGGATTTTTGAGGTTCTTGTTGTTTCTTACTCACCTATGTAGGCCGTCCACCTGCTACTGGAGATTCCATTCAAATGGCAGGGACTAAGCTACTCGCAACTCTTGTTATTATTTGTTAACGGAACATCAAATGAATCACGGCACATCCTTGGCATATGAAATGAATTGAAAGAGTTTATTATAATGTCACAATGGATTTAATTACAACATGAAGGAACGATCTGAAAGGGATGCCATCATTTCTGACCAAATTGCGGAGGACATACATTTAGCAAATGCAAACACAATATATAGTAATATTTACAACTTGAAAAGAATGGAATCAAATATACACTTTAACATATATGTAAATGGAATGCTCTCTTAAGAAATCATGTCATAATTAAAATGACATGTATATAATTTTATGTAATTTTGTTTGATAGTTTTATATTGGAAATTCCATATATAGCTTCAACTTATTTTATGTTTTTGTCTTCTTCTTTTTTTAATATGGTAAGTAAACTATAATCCATAAGCCATACATGATTGTTTTTAAGATAATAACCATCAAACTTTACCAAACTATTGAGTGTGTTGTAAATTTGACAAGTAGGATAAGAGTTTCAAATCGAATAAATAATGTTATGTGTAGTGATAATTGTAGAAGCCGCGGTCTTTTTAATTGTGAGCGCAATTATGGCAGTTTATTATATCAATTTACAGATTGACAATTTTAAATAAATATCATGCTTGTTTCATGTGAAAAAACAAACAACACATGTCTCGGTTTTTTTATTTATTGAGAGAAGTAGTACATAAATAAGTATCAGAATAGGTGTTGGGTGCCAAAAGCAAATTTCAGGTCATGTTTCATCTGGGAAAAAGGAATGTAAATGGCCACAAGAATTAGGCCCCATGTTTGATAATCTTTTAAGTACAAGACTTGCTAGTGTGAGAATCAATTTATCATTGTTAAAATGAAAGTAAAAGAGAATCCTTTTAATGGTAAATGTATTAAATTATGGTGAAATGTACTTCCAAGATAGTGTAATATAGTTGGGAAATGAGCAATTTTAGGGGCCCATCAATCATGAGTGGCATAATTATGTTCACGGTCTTTCAACTTTTTGGAATCATAACTAATTACATAGCCATTCTAAGTCAACACTCCACCAATGCCTTGCTTGCATGCATCAGTACATACGACAAAGCTCTCATCAGGATCTACAATATTCAAAATTGGTGCATTGGTAAGCATTTCCTTGAGTCTTTGAAAATTGTCTTCACACTTAGAATTCCATTCGAACTTCACACCCTTCTTCTGCAAGGATGTGATGGGATGAACTAACTTTGAGAAACCTTTAATGGACCTGCGGTAGTATCCTGCTAACCCCATAAAAGATCTTACTTATGAGACATTCCTTGGTGTCGGACATTCCATAATAGCTCTTATCTTCTTAGGATCTACTGAAATTCCTTCTTCTTATATGATGTGGCCTAAGTAGTGGATTCTATTCTAATAGAATGAACACTTACTTAGCTTGGCATACAACTGATGCTCTTTGAGTACTTGCATCACCAACCTTAAATGTTCTTCACGTTCTTCTTCTTACTTGGAATAGATAAGGATGTCATCCAAGAATACAATTACAAACTTATCCAAATACTTTATGAAAACTCCATTCATCAAGCACATAAATGTTGTTGGTGCATTTGTCAATCCAAATGGTACCACTTTAACTCATAATTACCATACCCGGTTCTAAATGTTGTCTTGTTGATGTCTTCAACTTTGATTTTGACTTGGTGATATCCTGACCTCAAATCTATTTTTGAAAATACTTTGGCTCCTATTAGCTGATCAAACAAGTCATCAGTCATTGGCAAAGGATACTTGTTTATGATTGTAGCTTTGTTCAATTGTTTGTAATCTATACCGAGTCTTAGAGTTTTGTCTTTCTTCTTTACAAACAACACTGGGCCTTATGTACCCTTTCTTCAGTAACTCTTCTAACCGTTCTTTCAATTATGGAGTGCTCATTCTGTAAGGTGCTTTAGACGAGGGAACCGTACCTAGCACCAAATCAATAGAGAAATCAATGTCTCTCTTAGGTGGCATTCCTGGCAATTATTGAAATATATCTACAAATTCTTGTAACACTGGGTATTCTTGTAGCTCTGGCTCTTTTCCTTCTCTTGTCTCCTCCACTTGAGTTGCATACAGCTGACAACATTTCCTAAAACACTTCTTCAATTGCAGAGTTGTGATTTGTCTCAGAGATATGGGTCTAGGTATACCTCTCATTGTCACTCGATTGCCTTCTTCATCTAGACAAGTATAAGTCTTGTTGTGACAGTCAAGCATGCCATGATGTACATCCAACCAATCCATGCCAATCAATACATCATATGAACCCAAAGGTATGATGTTCAAGTATGCAAAAGTATTCATACCATTCATTTCCAAAGGACATGTTAGGAACCCATGTCAACCCTTCTATTTACTTTGTTAGTATATTGTTGTTGGATGCATATGCTTTGTAAGTCGTCCCATAGTATTTGTTGATCCAAAGTTTGTATTATTGTTGTTGGACGCATATGCTTTGTAAGTCGTCCCGTAGTAATTGTTGATCCATAGTTTGTATTGGCCCATGGTTTGTATTGACACATGGTATTGGCGCCTAGACTTAATATATAAGTTTGTGTTGATACCAATGAAGGTACCGTGAAGTTATTTGTATTGAGCTTGCTCAAAGGAGGTTGCCCCCTCGAAGTGGCCTGCGATCAAAAAAAGCGATTCTGAGTTCTGTTATTTCTGCTATCTCGTGTATTTTCATTAATTAGTTGTTGTCGGTTCTTCACAGGACACTCCCTTACTACTTTTGTGATCTTCCTCTTGGTTCCCATAGCCAACTGCACTAGACCTGCTATATCAAGCTTGCTTTTCTTCAAATAACATCTCTCAACTATGTTAGGTGCAATGCAACTATGGCTAGCTCCATAATCAATAAAAATAGCTATAGGTTTATTAGAAATCTTACCCTCTACCTCAATCATCTAGGACTAGTGATCAACCTGTCTACCATCCAAGGTTGCATAGATTCTTGGGATACTTATTCCAACATCACCAACAATTGAGGCTTCTTGAATGGTGCTTCCATTATGTGGACACTACTTGGCATAGTGATTCCCCTTACATACCCAACATTCAATAGGTGGTCTTGGCTCTTTGTCCAAATGCTCTCCCCATTTGGCTTTGTTTTGCTCTGGTTGTCTTTGTTGATAAGAGTTATTACTATTTCTAAATGATGGAGGTTGAAATCCTTTCTTCCTCTGCTCTTGCTTGTCTCTTTTCTTATCTCTCCAGTCCTTTTGATATGGAGCTTTGTTCTTATTTAGATCATACGAATGTTTTTCCTTCCAAATGACATCTTTAAGAGTCTTTGGTATGTCATATTGGATCTTGTCCCTATAGAATGTTGGTAGACCACTTAAGAACCTCTGAATCTTCACTTTTTCACCCTTTATGAATTCTGCATACTTCAAGAGTTCTAGGAACCTTTTCTCATAAGCTTCCATGGTCATACTTCCCAACTTGAGTTCAAAGAACTCCTCCATTTTCTTGTCATGGTAGTGCCCAGAGAGATATTCCTTCTGGAAGTATTTCTTGAACCTTCTCCAAGAGATTCTATCTTCATCGATATCTTTCAGCTTGATTAGCTTATCCCACCAAATGGATGCTTTACCTTGCAAATGGTATATGGCTATCGTTGCTTCCATGTTTGATGTGTACTGATGCAACTGGAAAAACTTTTCAAGTCTCAACAACCAAGCTTCAACATCCTCCCCTCGCTTTGCTTCTCCATCAAAGGTTAGAGGCCTGATTCTCCTTAGTTCTCCCATCAGTTCATTCCGTGCAAACCTCCTCTTCTTATATCTTACTAGGGATCTTTCAGGGTTGCTTTCTGAGCTGCTTAATGAGTACCCTTTCTTCTTCACTGCGGAGGGCATGTGATGAAGTTTTCTTGAAGATGATATAGACCTCTCATAATATCTCCTTGGCACATTACTTCTTGGTGAGTTTTTCCAATCTCCTTGCAATTGCTTTGACATGCCTTATATTTAACATATTTTTATCACCATTTCACCTTATCTATAATCCTTTTCGATTATCCATATTCATGCACTAATCCATTCTTATGCTCATATCCGGGTTTTTATGCTGAAGTCATTTTTCCATTACATGTCTTAGTATTTCATTTGATTTTTGACTAACATTGAGGGAATTAGGGTACTATGTATTTGCTTTGAATATTGAATCAATTATTGGAAGCAACTACAAAATATTTGAGGGAGTTCTGTAGCAGCTGCGAAACCTTTATAGGCAATTGTGGAAACTCTACATGAAGCTGCAGAACCTCCTACAGAAGTTACAGAAAGTCAATAATTCAAATTTATCTTCAACCACCAACTTTGGAGAAAGATATTCATTAGGAGTAATGGATTTTTATAAATCCATTATTTTTATTATTTTTATATGTCTCAATCATGATGTTAAATTATTTGAAAATTAAAGGTGACAAATGGAGGTGTATATGAGTGGATATTTAGCTTATCCACAGAATTGAAGAGCTGTATCAAATATATGATGGACCTAAGAAGTGAAAAATTGTTAGGAGACATTTGGGATGAGTTTTGACTATTTTATTATAACCTCTATCCCTAAATTCAAATTTGACTTCAAATGTATTCTAAATAGCATGAAGTTAGTAAGGATCTTGGATTAGTTTTGAATTAGTTTCGAGATCCAAACTTTTAGGAGTTTGTTGAGGATATTTTGGATCCTCATTTATTATTTGTTATGGAGAAATCATGTATAAATAAGAGTTCATTCTCCATTCTAGGAGGGGACTCTTAGAGCAATAGTCCAAATGATGATGGAATAAAGCTATACTTTCATCTTGATTCAATTAGATCTTAGTTTTATAATTTCTTTTGCAATATGATTTTATTTATTTTATGTTGATGTAGTTGTACTTCATTGCTTAGTTGTGATTTCTTCTGAAGTGTGAATTTTATTTCTGCAATTTGATTTCAATGTATAGATAGAGATTTAAATGTTTATTTTACAATCATTGAGCTTAATGCAATGACCATATTTACTTCTTTGGATTATAAACGATGACTTGTGTTTTGAAAGGATAGTTTTTAGATTTCATTTCTGCAATTTACTTTTCTGTCAAGTGTGGTGTAAATTTAGTTTTAGAGTTTACTTTTCTCGCATAGTGTGATTTAGTTTTAGAATTTACTTTTCCTGCATAGTGTGAATTAGCTTTAATATTTACTTTCCAGTAGCATGTGAATTTTGTTTAGAATTTACTTTCTAGCAGAGTGTGATTTAGTTTAGCATTTACTTTCAAGCAAAGTGTGAATTTCATTTTAGCATTTACTTTCCTGTCGTGTGATTTACTTTCCTTGCAACTTAATTTTGGTAGTTGTTTAGTTGGTAGTTCCTTGCCAAGACTATGTAACTGTTCATACCATTGTTTGTAAGTAAGGTTATTGAACTACAACTTCAAGTAGATAAACCAATGTAAGAGGAGATTGTGGTTTGCAAATACAGTGCACGGTAACTTGCAAGTTCTCAACGAACCCCGGGTTGAAAATTAATGTACACTTCTTAGTTGTTTTCTAAGTAATTAGAAGGAAATTTAAAAGCCCGTCATGTTTCAAACTATGCATGATTCTTTCTTGAGTGTGGATGATCCTTTCATTATCATTTCTACAAGTTCTTACTTCCAACTTCAAATTTCTTACCGAGTCTTCCAAACTCAAGAGTTCAATGCTTCCTTGGTGACCATTTGTCCTTGCTTCTCCCTTCTCAAGATTTTGCCCAACGAGCTCATTAAACTCTTTTTTCGGGGTTGTAGGGCATCTTCCCTTCTTCCATCTTCGATCTCTTTACCACACTTACTAACTTATTACTCTTCATTGCTTTGATTAGACTTTAAAATTGTAATTCAATAATCCTCACTGCTTGCTCATTCATAAATTGAAATAACTGGAGGCTGCAATGTGTTCAATGTCAATCATCATTAGCAGACTACACACCAATATATGTGCATTCATCATTCATATTACTCTTCTATTTACATATTACTTTCCAAAATATACTATGTTACACATCTATGGAAGACCCAAAGTCTCAAAGTTGGAACCTAAGCTCTGATACCACTATGTGGTGTGCTCGACCTCGAATCCAAGGCCAGAGACACCAAGAAACCTAAGGGAAGGATAATTAAGGGTAATGCATAGTGGAATAAGGTATTTGTGGATAGGTTGGCATGCCAAAAGCCAATAGATTAAAACATTCAACCTTATTAAATGCAATGCAAGCATACGAGAACATTCCATTTTCTAAAGCACCAACTATGTAAAGTAAATATGTTGTGCTCACTACATTGAATGTGTATGAATAAAACATGATGGTATACATATCCAATGTTCCTACAATGGTTAAGGACACATGCTTAGCCTATGTGCAAGATAGCATGGTTGTAAGTATTCCATTGATGTCATCCTAGTGTGTTCCGATTGTCTTTCACATGAGGTTATATTATTATTATATTATGTCTGTGCTAAATGTATGGTTAGATAGTGAGAATTAATAGCCACATTAACCATAAGAGACATAGATACATTGGTTTCCATCCACAACCTTCAAAATCAGATCACATGGTTGTCCCCTACAACCATTATTCACTAGTAGAATCAGATTCCATGGCTTCCCTCCTTCCAATCATCAATCACTAATACAATCAAATTTTATGGCTATCATCTACAACCATCTAACACTAAAACAAATAAGATCTTGTGGCTGCCATTTACAGCCATATATACACATTACAAATCAGATCTTATGGATGCCATTTATAGCCATCCGATCACATTACAAATCGAATCTTATGGCTGCCATTTACTGACATCTAAACATGAGAGAAATCAGAAATGATGCCTTCCATCTACAACCATCTATCCACGAGAAAATAGAGAATAGTTAGAGAAGATAGAGAAGATAGAGAAGGTTCTTCGTAATCCAGGTTTTATATCGCATGAAGGCCATCCACCTATAGTCAACTATTAACATAATAATCCATATAACATAGATAAGTGCGAGGACCGTCCATCTTGCATTCAACTGCTAACATAGCATCCATAAACATAAATATAGATCAAGTTAGCCTCCATGACACATATGCATAATATAATACAATAAATAACACATAAGAAAATACTTATCTCAAAGAATTCAACTGGCTTCAACAAGACCACATTCCTCCCAGTCGTAGACATGCCATGCTCATGCATCTCTTAGCATGCAGTCACCCTCGAGATGAGGACATGGCTCCATAAGAAGAGGTACTCTCAACTAGAGTAGTCACAATTCACTCCCTTGCCACTTACTTTCCCTTTCGTCTACACTACCCGGTGAGTTGTGACTACCTGCGCTCACCATGACCCTTTGGATATCACCACCCTCACCCAATGGCTTTACATGCTAGACTAGGGACAAGTAATGGTCCTTTAAGGAACAAAGGTAAACAACCATAAACTCTCTGGTAACATCACTCTCTCACACATACCACAAGTCAGAATGAGCACCATCCAACCCACTCACTAACTAGCACAATAAGGAGATAGCTCATGTATAAATAAAGCTCAAGGAGGGAAATTCGAACCCAAGGAGACCAACTCAAATTGTTTAAGGTGTGTTTAGGCTTCATAATGGAGACTTAACTTGAATTGATTGAGTGGTGGCTTAACTTAGGAGATTCCCTTCCCGGATTAACACGACGAGGAGAAGTTACCAAAAACCAAGGAGTGGAGCACAAGGAAGGCACACTAGTCATGAAGGGTGAAAGAATGGGTCCAATAGGATCATCAATGACCTGTAAGCACAAAAATAGGGGACTCCAACTAGATTTGGGGAGCAAGGGCGCACTTGTGGAGATGGAGGCAAAAATCAAGGAGGTGGAAGCTAAAATCTAGCTTACAACTCCTAGAATCTAGGAAGAGGGCACCTTAGTGCATGTGGGGCCCTCAAAAGAGTATCTCTCATCCAAGGAGGGTGCATTCACCAAGTGGGAACCACCAAATCTTTATGAGGGCACACTAGTGCAAGAGGGGTCCACTAAACCATGAATAAGGTGCAATAGTAGCTCCATAGGCCAAAATAATCAAGAATAGGGTCCAACAAGTAATTTTGGGGAGAGTAACAACTCCTAGTCCCCAACCCCCTCACAAGTGGAAACCATGTCCCCCCATTCTCATTTGTAGTCCATGTTGAGTCAGTTAATTTTATTAAACAATAATAATAACAATAATGTCCAAGTACATAGTCCCGACACCTTGTGCCACAATAACAAAACAAAAATAATAATTACATATGTGTGGGCCTTAAAACATTGGGGTATTACAAATAATCAATCAATTCTTCTTCCTCCTGCACTTCGGAAGTGACACTTTGAGAAAAAACATGTTTTCCAACTCTGTACAGACTTCCTTTGGTCAGTTCTCGGTCACTTAACCCTACACTATCTTGCAAAGATTCCCCATCTGAAACCCTCTCCTAGGGTTTCCGGTGGGTTTCCGCCACGATCTTGCAGAGATTCCACATAATTATATAAACATGATTATTAAACCCTCCATGATCTTGCAGAGATTCCATGAAGCCATATCTTGTAGTCCTTAAATTGTGTATATATTAGTACCTCCTCCACATATATATATATATATATATATATATATATATGTCTTTCGAAATTTTAAAATTAGATTTTTTGATTGGCTAAGTACATTCATGATGAGACATAAATCCCTGCAGGAGGAAATAAATTGTCAGAAGAAAAAATAAAATAACCATCAATTTAATTTTTTATTTTTTTGAAATGACACATTATCTCTAATTGAATAAAAATGGAAGGAAGCAGTAAATAAACGTGATGTTGAAATCTTCCTTCATTAATGTCTGTGTAAATAAATTTTGCGAAAGGTGTGGGGTTTAAACATTATGTGGAAGAAAATGGGAATGGTTAAATATATGTGTATTTGTAGCTCAAATGTTTGTTTAGGCCTGCATTTGGGCATTTGACCTAGCGACCAACAGGACTGGAAGGTCGAGCCTCTGTACTTTACACGCTTTCAGAAAGACCAATAACTTGTAGCAGCTATGGAGAGTTGTTCATTGTTTGCAAATGGAACACTACTCAGAACAAAAGAAAGGAAGGTCATGTGTCATATATTAAGAAAAGATTGTCAAGACTGGAGAGTGGAGAGCTAGATCTGAGGATCAATGGACTCGAGAATGGAGTAGTATGAGATAATGGAACATATTGGTCACGACGCATTTGGTGCAACGATTCTCATTAAACATAAAACAAAGAAAACAAAAAGGAGTTGTGGCATTTAAATATCCTTACGGTTCAAGGAATTTTGAATTTAATCCTCCAAAGTTCCTAACAATGCTTGTTGTGTAGTCTGTTATATTAGAAGTAAATATGCATTTGAAGGTGTATGGATCAAAGGAAGGATGCTATGTATGGGTGAAGCATCCCTGAACTCTTTAGAGCTCTTCCATGCCCACGTAGACACGCAGACATCCTTCAGGAACATCGGTATAACAACAATCCTGGGATCATCGTTGGCCTATGCTAAATTATTCTCTTATTCATAGTACATTTTCAATATGTAGTCTTAATGCTCTACGTTGTGCTAAATTTGTGGATTTGTATTTAAAGATTATTTTGTTCATAGTGCATTTTCATTTTACAGTCTTAATGCTTTAAGCTCTGTTAAATTTGTGGGATTTTATTTAAAGATTCTATTGTTCACATTGCATTTTCTTTTAATAGTCTAAATGCTCCAAGCTATGTTGGTTTATTCATTTTATTCACAACTTATTGCTCTAAGTTGTATTGGTTTATTCTTTTTATTCACAACTTAATGCTATATGTTAGGCTAAGTTCGTGGATTTTCAATTCAAATTTTCTCTTGTTCATAGTATAGCTTTTTTCTACATGATTTAAGGCTCTAAATTGTGCTTCTCTTGTTCACAACTTTAATGCTGTATATTGTGCTATGTTTGTGTATTTTCATTCATTTTGTTTAGAGTAAATGTTCCTAACCTCTTTCTACCATTTTAATACGCTATGTTGTGCCAGATTTATGGATTTTCATCCAAATATTCTATGCTCATGAACATCTTCTCTCTACAATCTTAATACCCTATGTCGATGCAAACATTGTGGATTTTTAGTGAAATATCCTCTAGTTTGAAGCAAATTCTTTAATCTTCTTTAAATAACTTGTTATTGATATTGATTCTTACGTTGAAATATTCCATTTTTTTTGTAGGTAGTTTGTAGTGTGGAGGATGAGATTAGTGGGTTTTCACTTGGTTAGCCTCAGATGTTACAAAACGACTGTCATTTGCTTGTGATAAGTAGGCATTTTATAGGGTTTTCAACATTTTGTTAACTAAATAAGAGGGTTCCACTTATTATTTAATAGTTTTGTTTATATAAGCACATATTCTTTTTTACTTCATGGAAGGTGCTAACTAGATAAGTACCTTGTTTTTTACTTCATGGAAGGCACTAACTAGATAAGTGTTGTTTTGCACACTTTGACAGCTCTCGTGGAAAGAGATGTGCATTGGTATCAACAAAGGACACGCGCTTGAAGTACTGTGTTGTCTACCGCCATAACAATACATTCTTCTCTCCACTTTATAAGTGGGGACTTAGCTGCTTTGCAGCCATTTCTCTTGTCCACATAGGAAGTTTTAATTTTTAATTTTATAGTTTGACATGGATTTTTTTAATTACTTTTCATAATTTTTAATTTTATAAGCTGACATGAATTTTTTTAATTACTTTTTATTTTATTTTTGGTAATGTAACATTATGTTACATTACCTTACTGAAAACATCTCCACCATACAGGGCTATAGAGCACCTTGCTCCTTTTGGCGCAACAAGAAAAAATCATACAAAACATTAAACCAACATAGATCCATCTTAAACCCCGATCTTTTTTTTTTAGAGAAAAAAAAACCGTACTTTTGTTATTTCCATGAAATCAAAAAGTACATATCATATGTCGAGGAATTTAAACTTGGACTCTAGATCATCATCCGATACAACATCATTACCATTCTATACATGAAACAATACCCAAAAAACATAAGCAAGTATCCCTATGCATTTCACATACTTACAAAAAGAGCCTTCTAGGCACAAAAGTTCAAAAACTAGTATACTTCTGTTCAACAACTAGTAAGCTTCAGAAAGGAAGGATTTTATTGAACCAGAATGAGCACAAATACCATCTACCCATTCTTCCCAGTAAAGAGCCCCTAGCTCACCATCTACAACTTCTTTAGACAAAGAGTCTGCAACATCATTATTCTCTCTATAAACATGGAGAATAGAGAGGTCAAGAAAACTGTTCAGCAGAAAAGAAGTTCATTGACACCATTGATGAAGAAGAGTATTTTCTAGGTTGGCATGCTTGTTTGTCCAATTGATAATAACCAAAGAATCTCCAAATACCTTAATTGATTCAATTCCACAGATAGAAGCCACCTTTAAAGTTCCCCATACTCCCATAAGTTTTGCTTTCGTGTTTGTACCCACACCACAAGCAAGGCGAAATTTGAGTAAGTAGTCCTTTCCACAGTTGATCGTAAAACCTGCACCACCCTTATGATTTGAACATGCACCATCAAAAAATCCAACAGTTTTACTAGAAACCTTAGGATTGACAAATTTCTTTCTTTGAAGTTGTTGTTTTGACACTACCTTACTCGAGTATGAAACAAATTCCAAAACATAAATAAAGTCTGTTTTTTTTACGGACTTACATCCTGGAATAAAGCCAAATTTCTTGTTTTTCAAATAGACCATGCAAGCAATCCAGGCACATTTACAAGGTTTCTATTCTTAATCATCCACAACTGATATGCATGTTCAAAATCCATACTGGGTCACTCATCATCAATCCTGAGCATATCATAGATAGAATTCCATATATCCAATGAAAAATTACACTGAAAAAACATATGATATGTCGACTCCTCTCCATAACTACATAATAAGCAAATACCTGGACCATGTTTTCCTCTGCGTTGTAGATTCTCCCAAGTGAGAATTTTATTGTTGAAAAGAAGCCAAATAAAACACTTGATTTTCAAAGGAATTTTCCATTTCCATAACATAAAAAACCACCATTTCCTTTGACCCTCCACATGATGATCAACTAATGTCTGATAAGCCCAGCATGCCATAACATGTCCATTAACCGGATTATTTGCCCAAATTAAACGGTCCTGTTGTCCATTGAGACGAATGCCAGCCAAATTAAGCTTTTAAATATACAACTCCCATTCTTCCTTGCAAATTCCAGCAAGGCCAAGGTCAGAAGCCGTTGACCAATATGAACGATCTGGAACTTGATAGCTTGATCTCTTAAACTAGTTCAAAGTGAAGAGACAGTAACTCAAAAAGAGATTTTTGAGATATTGTGATAAGCAATAGTTGCCGCTGACACCCAAGATAGGGTCAACGCTCACAAAAACATTATGCCCGCATCCCACATCCCAGGACAGATGAGAACTGATCCATGGGATAATTTTCATAAATCCCTTCCAGATGAAAGAAGCATTTCAACCATTAATCCTTGGTGATCTGACCCAAGTGAATATATCCACTTTTATATACTTTGCATGCAGAATTTTAGACCAGAGATTGTCCCCAAAGAGTCCACGCCAAAGACTTTTTAATGAAAGAGAAATATTGAACGAGAATATGTTCTTAATATTCCAACCGCCATTCTTAAAAGGCACAGCTAAAGAACTCCATTTTGTCAAATGAAATTTACCTCCATCATTATAGCTTGACCACAGAAAAGAGAACATGAGACTGTTTAAAGTCTTTAGGATAGAAAGAGGAATTTGAGCCAAGAGAGCCCAATACACCGGTAAGCTGCTCAAAACTGTTTTAAGAAGAATAAGACAGTCACCCAAGGACAGTTGCTTCAAAACCCAAAGATTTATTCTCTTCTCAAATCTACCAAGTAACCATCTCCAATCCTGTTTACCATAGCAGTTTGGTTTAATAAGGAAACCCAGATAATTAAATCCATCATTCATGTCAGCTGTATTATAAGGCAAGTAGTTTAAGACCTCACTAAAACAGGGTTTGGAACTAAATTACAGATGAACACAGATTTGTTATGACTGATTTGCATCCCTGAAGCAAGACAAAAGAGTGACATAATGTCAGAGATGAATTTCCATTCCTCAACCGAATCAGATCCAAACATGATTACATCTTCGACAAACAAAAGGTGAGTAATCAATAAGCCTTTTGCAACCCTTATCCCTTTGACAACCTTTTTTTTCCTCGCATCCCCCATCAGAAGACTAACTCCTTCTATCACCAATAAAAACAAGAGAGGGGATAGTGGACAACCTTCGCGAAGTCCTCTGTAGCTTTTGAAGAATGGAGTAGGGTTACCATTTACAAGAACTGAATAGGTTGTTGACATCACACATGCCATGATCCAATGTAACACCCCGTTTTGACATTAGTACCTGAACTACTATTATATGTTGTATTTGTTTGATTGTGAGACCTCGTCGGTTTGACGACACTGTGGACATATGGTTCTATTATTTTGCCGATATATATATATGCGTGTGTGTGATGATAGTATTATGATCGGTAGTCATGTTTAGATATGTATCATGTGTTAATTATGTCAAATATATGGAAATTACTGAATGATGGGTACGTGGATACCGTTACAGTTATATGTTGAAATAATGAATGTTATGCCAGGTGCATGGTGACTGAATGAGTTTATTGTTGTTATGTTATGATGAAATATATGTGTACATATCGAGGATTTATGCACGATATTCTATATTGTATGTCGAGGACTGACTTACAGGTTGAAACGGCTAAGTGATAGCTGGATCCTACGAGGTGGGAGGGCCTCGGGGACATGGACTTCGAAAGATAAAATGGTATGCGAGTGATGCATTAATTACTTTCGTGTGGTTATTATGTTGTTTATTATGATGTATGTTATGACATGGGTGGGGTAGGGTTTCAGGAAACTCAATCGCCCAGATTGGTTATACGATGACAGACCGAGTACAAGTGCAACGCTGTTGTTATGTCGAGTAGACATAGTCCCTTGTTCCATTAGGGGGGTGGAGGCTTTACCCACTGTTTATCCCCGAAACCCAGAGTCATGGGAGGGCTGTGCTATGGTGCGCTCCCCAAGGTGTGTGATGATGACTGGTGGTTGCCTGTTGGGGAAGCTTGGTCGATGTAGTCGACACTTCCGCTTACGGGTTCTAGCTGGAACCGGTCATGACTTGACATTTCAGGGTAGTCCAGCAGAGGACAGGATAGGATGTGGAAGTTAGTAATGATGTAGGTAGATAGGTGTAGTGTGAAGTAGGGGTGAAAACAAGATCTAACTATAGGTGTGTAAAACCCTTGATTAGTATGTGTCAAAATCAATGATGTATGAATTGTCGTAACTTGGATTTTAGTAAGCTAATGGATCGTACCTTGTAAACTATGTTAAAACATGTGTCGGTAAATAATAAGTTCCTTGATTATTATTGATGTATGTGAATTATTACTTTAGTGTACTTACGTGAGGAATGTAAGCAGTAGCTGCACTTACATAACTTGCCTACATATTATGAATTACATGAAATATTGTTGAGTAATAATGTCAATTAATGTCGCTTAATATTAATTACTGTCGTTTAGTAATTAACTATTGTTGATCAATGTTAATAATGTCAATTAAAGTTAATAATGATGATTAGGGTTGGAGCTGTTTTGAGAGTCGTCTCTGCGTTTAGCCTGGGCGGCCAGGGCTTGGCCCAGCTGCCTTTTCTCCTCTGTACATAGCCGCTGTGTGTTTGTTTGCAGGTTTTTTCTTGATGGGCGGAGCTATCTTCCGGTGGTGGCGTCCAGTGGTCACGTTTACAGGGGCTCTCTGCACTGGCGTTTTCTCCTCCATTTTTATGAGCATTCCTGGCTGGCTGCTTTTTCGCCGGTTTAGGAGGCCGCAGAGTCTGCTGCGGTGTCCACAGACGCGGTTCTCCGGCACCATCGTTGAGGTCGGCTTTGCAGGATCTCGTGAGTGGAGGGCGCTGTGCAAATTGTTGCGGCTGGACTCAGGCGGCGGTCATCGTGGGCATCCGTTTCTTGGAGGCCGACGGATCTTGTTCTTGGCACCAGCCGGTGAAGGAGGCTCGTCGAGAGAGGAGCGTGGAAGGGAGCTGAGAGGGTTAGGGTTTGAGCGTCTGCCGCTCAGAACTTCGACGGCCATGGCTCCTACCATGGCCGCCTCTACTTTTCCTCCTGCGTTGCTTTCTGTCGATGATGCGCTGGTTATGACGGTTATTCAGGAGCTTGGTGTGTGGGCGGCGGCGGTTTGTTTTCACAATGATGGAGGTTTTTGGCAGGCCATGAGGCTCGAGTGCGGCGTGATGGCAGTGGGTTGGGTGGCTCGAGCGCGGAGAGCTCAGATCCAGTGGCGGCAATGGCCTGTAAGTGGGCGGCGTGCTGAGCGCGGCGGCAGAAAGGGAGCAGGTTCCGTGTTCACATCACACACCCATCACAGGAAGGGTCCTGCACGATTCAGAAGCCTTGACTACGGCGAGCACAATGGCTACATCAGGGGAATCGTGACAGACGTCATACACGACTCGGGCCGCGGCGCTCCCCTGTGCAAGGTGACCTTCAGGCATGCATTCCGTTACAAGCATCAGAAGGAGCTCTTCGTAGCGGCGGAGGGTATGTACACAGGCCAGTTCGTTTACTGCGGAAAGAAGGCCAATTTGACTGTAGGTAACGTGTTGCCCTTGAGGTCTATTCCGGAGGGAGCCGTGGTCTGCAACGTCGAACAGCATGTGGGCGATCGGGGTTCATTTGCTAGGGCTTCTGGGGACTACGCCATCGTTGTCAGCCACATGATAACGGCATGACCAGGGTGAAGCTTCCCTCTGGAGCTAAGAAGATTGTGCCAAGTAGTTGTAGAGCTATGATTGGTCAAGTTGCTGGAGGTGGGAGAACAGAAAAGCCAATGCTCAAGGCTGGCAATGCATACCACAAATACAGGGTCATAGAACTGTTGGCCTAAGGTTCGTGGTGTGGCTATGAACCCAGTTGAGCATCCCCATGGTGGTGGTAACCATCAACATATTGGTCATGCTATGGGCCTGGCTTGGCGCGCGGCGAGCTTGGCGTGTTGGCAATGGGTGGTGAGCGCGGCGTTTCACTGGCGGCGAGCTTTGATGGGGTTTCAGAACCGGTGGCCCTATACACACCAGTGTGTTACCTGATTAATCGTTTTCTTCCTTCTGCGAAGGTCTCTTCCTTCCTATTTAGCACAATATGAGTGGGTTTTTTGTTTTCGTGCCAATGTTTGGCTGATCTGATTAGGGCTTCGCCATTCATGGCTGGTCTGAATATATGTACTTTTTTTAGCCATTCATGGCTGTATGGTTTGAGGCTTTTAGATGTAGTTATGATGCTTATATGGGACAGAAATGTGTGAAAATGTAGGGATCCTTGTGATTCTACTACATGTGCAGAATGTAATTTTGATCATCTTTTTGAAATAAAATTACAACTTTTTCCGTGGAAAAAAAAATGATGATTAGGGTTAATAATGTTGATTAATGGTTAATTATTGTCCATTAATAATTAATTATTGTTGATTAATAAACAAAGCTAGGGTTAACCTAGGTAGTGACTAATGCAATTGATTAGAATGCTTGATTGATTGTTAATGAGTTTAATTAGCCAGGGCTAAGGGTTGAAATGTAATTATAAGGTTAAATAAGTAATAGTAACTTGATCCCTTAAATTAATTATGTGTTAATGATGTTAATTAATTCTAACAAGACTATGCTTATCCTTAGTAATGATTGTTAATTAACTAATTACAAACTAAGGTGTAATTAAAATGGAACCAAGTAAATGAGTCGATTAAAACTTAGTAAATTTTATTTAATTAATATAATTACACATTGATAATGTTATGAATTACATTGATGGGATCATGGTTCATAATTGATAAATTGAATTAGTTGAATTTATAATTAGAGGGAATTAACATATTATAAACATTAGAAACCATTAATTAAATGATTAGGTTAATAATAGTTAATCAATTGACCATTATTGTTAATTAATTGAAATATAGGGATAAGGTTTAGTTTATATATATTACTAATTTCTTATAAGTATGTCGTAGTTGTTTATAACCAGGATGTAAATTACGAACAATGCCATATACCATTATGTAACAAGTTATAAAAATGTGCTTGGATTAATTAATTAAAAGATTAATTAAATGGTTAAATATTGGAATATGAGTAAGGAAATGATTTAAGTTATTATATGAAATAAAAGGATTAAATTTAATTGAATTGGAAGTTACGGTTGAGAAGTGACCCCAACCAACACCTTTTAAATATTAATTTAAATTATTCCAACACCTTTTGATATTAATTTAATTTATTAACAAAAGTCCAAGTTGAGGGCTCGAGGACTTACATGGTAGATGGAAGGGGGTGGATAAATTTATGATGAAGATAGGGGTAGTAATGGGGAGGAAAGGTTGGCAAACACGGGGATAAGAGGGAGAAAGGAGGGAGGAGAAGGGGATCCTTTTTACCTTAGGATTTTGGAGAAGTTATGGGAGAGCAGAGCTGCAAAGAAGGGGTTTTGTTGGAGATTGTTTTTTTTGAGGGGATACAACAGCTTAGGGCTTGTACTCGGTTTGGGCTCGGGGGTCCAAAGGGGTACCTTTGGAGCCGGGTGGTCGACGAGACCTCACCAGTTGGCAGGGTGGCAAGACTGGTTTGGGCTAGTTGAGTTTCAGAGCTTTGGGAAGGACTTTTGGCTGTAGGGAAAAGCAAGGAAAAACGACAAACAAGGACAGCAACAAAGGTGGACCTACTAGCTACCTACAGGTATTTTTCAGCAGGTATGTTATCATTTCTACCTTGGCAAATTCTGTTTAATTAAATTTCAAAAGTTTATATGCTGTGATTATCTTTGCTACCTGCACAGTCAACAATAAATTGTTAGAAGTAGATAAAACAGATTTATAAATTTTCAAATCTGAAAAGAATGAAAATGCAGATTTTATATCGTTTTCAGGCATGTAAATGAGCAAAAGTTAGAAATGAAAACATGAAATTAAAACAGAATTTTAATTGTTCAATTTTGTAAATGTAAACACTTTATTTTCTTTACAGCCAAAACTAGTAAAGGAGAATAGAAACACAATAAAAGCAGGAACAAAACACAAACAGAACATAACAGAAATTTTGACAAGAAGTGAATTTTCTGACTGTATATAAAAGTTAAAGGAGACCCAGTTGGGGGCTTTACATCCAATTTGTAACCAAACTAGGAACACCAATCTGCAATAGAACCAACTTCAAAAAATCCCAATAAACTTGATCATAGGACTTTACAAGATGTATTTTCAAGATTAGGGCATTAAGATTTTTTAATTTGACAGAATGCACTACCTCTTGTGTAATACCCACAACATCCAATATCTGTCTATCTTCAAGGAAGCCAAACTACTCTTTAATCATCCACCTTGAGAGTTGAGGTTTTATCCTATTTGCAATGATCTTGGAAATCAACTTGTACACCAAATTGCAAAGAGCTATTGGTCTAAAGTCATCAAAAGAAGATGGATTATTTCTTTTTGGAATTAATGTTAGAAAAGTTGCATTCAGGCCACCCGACACCCATCCTTCCACCCGAGAAAATTCGACCATCTTCAATAAATCAGGACCCATAAGATCAAAAAACATAAGGAACAAATCAACTGAGCACCCATCAGGGCTAGGGCTCTTCTCTTTCTCTTTCTTGAAAGATTTTAAAACCTTTTCAATTTCCTCCATGGTGATCAGTCTGCCTATCAGGGCACCTTCCTCCGAAGAGAAGAAAGATGGATAGAGCTTTAACACCTTTAACTGATCTTCAATGTAAGAGGATTTTGGATCCTCAAAATGTTGCTTAAAGTGGTGGAAAGCCGCTTCCTCAATCAACTTTTGATCAGTTATCTCATTACCAAACTTATCCTTGATAGACCAGATAGAATTCACATTCCTCCTGTGTGAGGTGAAATTATGAAAAAAATGAGTGTTGTTGTCGCCTAGCTTCATCCAAATGGCACGACTTTTGAGTCTCATAGTGCCCTCATGAACCCTTAAGATATCTTCAAGTCTTTTCTGCAAAAACTGCAATTCCAATCTGTCTTCTTCTGAGAAAATGCCATTCAGGTTGAGATTATGAAGCAACTTAATTTGATTTTTAATCAAAATAAGGTCATCTTTATCCCTAACTTTTTTTTAGTTTTTCCCACTCTTTTGCCTTCTTATTTAAACCTTTGAGTTTAAAAATCAGAGCGTCAACCGGATTAAGATTTGGAGGTTGCACAGGCTGGATACAATAGCTTTTTACCATGTCACAAAAGTCACTATCATTCAGCCAACTATTGTTAAACCGAAATGGTTTATTAATCTTGCAGTGAAAATCATCGATCTGTTAAACAATCACATGATGATCAGAAATGGTGGAATGTCCAATCCAAGTCCTGTACTTGGCGAAATTAGCAGCCAAAGATTCTGCCATAGGAAAATGGTCAAGTCTCTTGCTAATGCATCCATCTCCCGGTCGCTTATTACTCCAAGTTGAACCAAGCTTTCTAGGAATAATATCAACTAGATGAGCTCTCTAGAAAAGTTCATTAAAAAAAAACTGCCAAATCATCCACCATCACAGAGGGACCCTAGATTTATGCCACAGATAAAGTGAGATTGAGGTCACCTGCCACAATCTGATTCAAAAAATTTAAAATACCTAAATCTTCAAGGGCCCTCCAATAAGTCTCCCTATCCCTGTAAGGAACATACAAGTTAAGAATGGCTAGATTAAGATCACTGGAGATAAACCTTCCTTTCATTAGGACCCTCCCATGGTTTTGTAAGTACTGAAACTCATGGTTGCGGGATTCCACCCAGAAAGTAAACCCCCAGAGTTGCCACAAGAACCCATCGCACTGAAATACCACCCCGACCATTGTTTTGAGAAGAAATCGATAACGTGAGCAGCAGAACACATAGTCTCCTGAATTAAAAAACAGTCAAGGCTAGTAGCTTTTAGGAAATTGATAAGGGCCCTAGCCTTAGAAGCCCCACCAATACCGTGAATGTTGAAAGACAACAAAGACATTAGGTCATGCTAGGATCAGACACAACTGCTCTAAGAGTCCCGGGTGAGGTAGGGTTGACATCATCATTCTCTAAGCGATTTGACAAAGGGATGAAAGTATCTCCCAAACCTTTCTCCTTAACTTTCTTTTTCCTGCGAATAGTCACAATCATACATCTTATCGACGAGATGACTACATCATCAGAGGGGGGAGGGTTTACAACAAAAATGTCTAAAGGAGATCCGTTAATGCCCTTCATAGTCAATAATGAAGAAGTAAAAGAGTTTAAACCATGCTTGTTATAAGGATGGGTCTCATCTACAGGAGAGTTAACAAGGTCCCTGGCTACAGTAGCATTCAGGTCCGAATCCACCACAAGGGAAGTAAGACAGGGGATCATCAGACAGATCAGGGAGCTTATCATTTGAATCCACAGGAGGGGGGCAAACAACAGGAGGTGAAGCCAAATGAAATTCCAACAAATTCAGATCATTTAACATATTTCTAGCCAAGGGTTTGGTTTTTGAGAGTCGTAAATCTATATCCCTTTCCATGGACAAATAGAAATCCAACTCAGCTTTGGATACACCTTCATATATGACAAAAGGATCATCAACAGACTTACCAGGTAAAGAAGCATTGTCTTTAAGTGGAAATGAGGGGCTTGGAGAGACATCTACCGACGCAACAACCTTGATACCGAGCTGTGGACAATTAGCCCGGACATGACCCGTACAACGGCAAAGGAAACATCTGAAGGAATATTTTTATAATCCAGTTTCTGCTGAATAACCTTATCTCTCCAAAATATATCTATAGAAGCAGGTAACCCCTTAGAGACATTAAACTCCACTAGTATAGTCGCCATCCGCTTGTTTATCCCAAAAAAGAGGTTTATCTCCAACTTAATGAAGGGGTCCAACACATTACCCAGCCCTTTAAATACATTTGGTGTCCATAGCTCAGATGAGAAACCAAGGAGCAGAACCTATAAGTGTCTCACTTGTATCTGTTCAAATTTAGGGTTAAAATTTACATGCCATTTTTTGAGAATCAAAGAACCCTCCTTGATCAACCATGTCTGTGCAAGAATCAAGTTAATGTGTTCTTCATTTGGAAGGATGAAGGCAACCCATCCATTCCATAACACACTGGTTCTAGGAGGCAAGCCGAAAATGGGGGTCCAGTTCGAATTAACCCATTCAACCAGTTCAATATGCGAAACCCTCTTTCCTTCAATATGACCCACCACTCCACGTCGGCCAAGAAGTTCTACCCTGTCCATATTAACTCTGTCATCAAGGTTATAGACTGCAGCCTTTGCCTAAGCCTTATACGATTTTAGTTTGCGTTTTTGTCTAGCAACAACACCGGTGGAGCGGTGAGGAACCTTGGAAGAAGACTCAATAAAACCCGAACTTTAGAAGTGGGGTCCTTAACTAAAGACTCAACAACCGTAGCAACATTCGAAGGACCCATGTGGGTGACATCAGTCCCCATCATATCCAGGGACAAGTGTCACCGTAAAGGAAAAGGACTGCCAGCTAACAGAAAGACCGAAAAAAGCAGATGCCACCAAAATAAGGGGGTAAAGAAACTTTTGACATAAGTAGAGAAACTACTGAAACAAAAAACCTGCCCACCACTGAAAAATCTCCTCCAGAAAAATAGGAGCTGAAAATCACCAAAAAGTGGGGAGACTGCTAAACCCGAGAGATGCTAGCAAAGAAGGAATCTACAGTAAAGAGAAACGACAAAAAATGAAACATAAAGAGAAGTTCCCACTTTTTGATACCTTGGTTGGTACTAGAGCAAGCCAATATGGCATGCTGGACTCCAAGGAGCTTCAGGATGTCGCCCTCATACTCTAGAAATCCAACCTATGCTAACAAACCATAGCCCCATAAATCCCGATCTATCAAGCACATAGTGACCCAATTTTATTTTAGGAGTAAATATTTGATCCCAAGATTCTTGATTCTTGATAGGTTTAAGATCAAATCAATATAATTTAATTTGTTGTTTAAGCCAACATCATTTGCATTTTTATTTATTTTTTATGCAAACTGCATGTTACATAACACCGTTTGTTTTTATTTATTTATGGAAACGACATGTTACATAATCCATTACATCTCCCCTATATTGAGTTGTAAACACCTAACTCTCTATATGCAAAAATAAAAATAAATTTTATTTAAAATACCTTATCAAACAATAATTTCATAATATTTCTAACGTCATTTATTTTCCAAAAAAATTAAATAATGAAAAACAAATTTTCCTTACCATGTCCATGTTCAACGTTCTACCAGATAAGAAGAATTTACGTTCTAAAATCCATTTTAAAAATTACAAACCTCAATGATACCTGAAAGCATTCAAAAAGAATTTGAAATCTCGAGAGCCCGGATAGGGTTTGAAGCTCAGCCTTCCATGGACAAAGCGATCCCGTAAAGCAAAATTCGGAGAGCATATACATTATTAATAAAGGCGAATCCAGACCGTGGGAGTGATCGAATCAACGGCTGAGAAGAGAGCTACAAAAGGCGCCCAGAAGCCGTTGATCAGGCGGCCAGGTTAGATCCAGACCCTTAGTTTAATTTATAGATCTTTTCAACCCCATGTTTTGCATTTGCATTTAGGCAGAACCCGTATTCATATGCTAGTTCTCTGTTTGCCGTTTTCAAGTAATAGATCTCTGGGATTTGGCCAGTCCATCTCAACCCTCATATTTTTCGCCCTTCTTTATTGTGGGTGTTCTGCAGAATGGATTCAGATCAGGGCAAGATATTTATCGGTGGAATATCATGGGAGACGAGCGAGGAGAGGCTCCGGGACTATTTCAGCAAGTATGGAGAGGTTGCTCAGACAGTTATCATGAAGGATCGGG